>OZ012643.1:1200000-1917306 GCA_963942575.1 Priocnemis perturbator | reverse complement strand
TATTTGGGGCATCTTATAACATTGAAGGGTGTAAAACCTGATCCAGGCAAAGTCAAGGCTGTCAAGAACTTCCCAATACCTAAAAATAAGAAAAGTTTAAAGACAATTCTAAGGCCTTGTTGGTTATTACAGGAGATTTATGGATGGAATGGCCAAAATAGCAAAGCTACAGTAAATTCTGTCACATTGTCACTACTGGAGCTCCAGTCACATTGTCAATGGGCTGCGTCTGCGCCCATGTATGCGTCATTCCTACGCCTATGTTACCTCGAGCGGAGTCAGTCAAGCGTGTGATGTTTATGAGGCGTGAAGCGACGCGGCTCCTTTGTCGAGAGTTCGCGGTTTGGTTTTTTATAATACAATCACAAGTTTTCAAATTTTGCTTTTTTTTTATCTAAAATAGTGATTAAGATATTGATGAGATTTTTCCGCGTAAAATGAAATCAAACATGATATTAATCGGACCATATTTACTTATTTATTACTGTGACGTTCTATTTTCATATACGCTGCATATATACATTAATAAATTTGTACGAAATATAAATAAAAAAGAATCGAATAAAAAGACATAAATCGATGACGAGGACGAGTTAAAAATAATAAAAAACAACAACAAATAAAATAAATAAATCTACGAACATTTCCTAATTTATTTACCGGGCTTATCTGCTTATCTTCCTAATAATATAAATCCTGGACGATAGGACCAGTCACAATTTAAAATACATATCTAGAATCTCAGTTTCGCATGTTCCGCGTCACACTTATTTATATAGTATTCTATCCCGGTCGTGGAGATATAACCTTAATACATTTAAAATATAGGGCTTAGTCCTTATCGCTACTCGGCTCTACTCTTACTCGCATACTCTTTTACATTGCCAGTGAGCTGAGATCCGTAGTATGACAACGTGAGAGAGACGGACGCGAGGCGCGAAAACCGTGTCCTTCTCTGTCACATTGTCATACTACGGTTTTCAGCTCACTGACAATGTGAGAGAGTATACTACGATCAGTAAATGTGATCTCAATTACACCATGTTTGATCTCATTTTTATCCAATAATTTCATGATTACGTTATACAATTTTTTATACAGGAAAATTTAATAATAAAAAGCGATAAGAATCGTCTTTAATATAGCATTTGGTACGCTGAGTTTTCTTTTCTTCGTTCGGCGAACTACAAAGGCGGGTCGCGAGGCTCGATAACCGTGTCTACTATCTCCAAGTGGTCCGAACCATTGAACTATATACTACCTGGAATGAGAACATCCATATGTAAAGTCGCCGAAAAGCGGGACAGAGAGAGTATGATTCCAGGGATACCTGTCCTTTGTTAACTGTACGATCCGTTTCAAAAATATCGGTGTAGCAGACGAGAGTCCAGTCAAGAAATTAAACCGCGTAAATCGGTGGATTACAAACAAGTGCAAACGTGCAAACCAGTTGAATCAAGGCATTTTATCCAAGCGGCAGAAACATGGTTATGTCGTGTTGTATTAAAAATTGCAAAAGCGTGTGGACGAAGAATGTGAATATTACTTTTCACAGGTAATTAGGAATAAAAGTAAAACTGCGTAGCATATATGAGGAATAGTGTCAGCATATGGAGCTCTGAACACCATTCGTGTCGGCCTTGATTGGACCTAAGCTGTGCGCATCGCACACAGCCTGACAGACGCGCACGTACACTGCGACACAAATGGTGTTTAGAGCTCCATATGCTGACACTGATGAGGAAAAGCATTTTTTATTCCCAATTAATTATATCCAAATTGTCTTTATTTACAGCTTTCCCAAGGATCCGGAATCATTTGCAGAATTTGTAACGGCAATACCGCCGACATTCGTAAAAAAAATTACGAAGTACAGCACCATTTGCAGTAAACATTTTATATATGATTCATTTCAGGTAACACCATCTGGACAGAACCGCCTAAAGAAGAGAGCAATACCCACATTGTTTGACTACGATGTGGATTATTCAATAGCAAGTAGTTCAACAAATGTGGTATGTAAATATCTATATCGTGCATATTACTTAAACTTTAGTAAAGGTATCATTCTAGTGAAACTTATCGTCTCGGATACCCACGATGGGTCAATTTGACCCGAAGCCTGAAGATCGTCAACCCATTTTTTGAGCAAAATAAAAATGTTCGCCTACGTACATTTTCGCGACGTTGCAATATATTTTAAACGTTGACAATTTGTTTATAAATTGTTTATAAAATTTTTTACAAAATTAAAATTTTTGCTTACGTGCATTATAGCGACGTTGCAATGTATTTTACGATTGTTGATAATTTGTTTATAAATTGTTCACAACTTCTTTCGAGCAACATTTATAAAATTTTCTGCGACATGGTCGTTAGTATTTTATAACGCGTTGAATTTACTTTGCGGTTCTCGTGTCACATAAATCTATACAAATAAAATATCGGGTTGCCGTCCTGCAGGATGGGTCAGAATAACCCATCGTGGGATTGCGTGTCTCCTTTTTTCAGTCGGATGTCCGAGAGTTAAAGTGTTTCAAATATGTTAACGATGTAAGTACAATTGTATTATTACTTTAATCACAAGGCACCATGATTGATTTAGGTTCAACCTTCAACGAGTACAGGGATCATACAAAATTTGCATGCAGGACCCAGCAAATATTCAACAAATATTGAGAATACCGATAACGAAATGGTAGGTTGTATGACATACTAAATAGGACCGCGCCAGTAATATAAGGCATGTGTGTTTATAAGTGTAAATTGAGAAACTGTTATAAATTTATATTATATTATAGATAATAGAAGCTGCAAATACCAGCTGTGATACAAATGTCACACTTCACCAGAAATGCTCTTCTAATGATGATGTGTTGCATGCTGAAAAGTTACATGTATGTTATTATGTTTTGTTTTATGATCTTTCATTCATATTTTGTAAAATGTTAATAGTATCAAGTATGTCATATTCAAGGTAGAATTTATCTTTACAGTCAGGACCTGCAATGAACAGAAGATCACAGGACATTGGCACACAAACATCATCCCGGATTTTAAGCAGACAGGATAAAATGGTCACTTTGCGTAAAAAAGTAAGAGTGCTACAGAAGCGGTTGCAGCGACGCAACAATAGATTAAAAACGATGAAAGACTTGGTTCGGCATTTAAAAGCCAACGGTAAATGCACAGATGCCGTAGAAGATGTTTTAAAAAATCGTTTTACTGGTTTCTCGTTGCATGTTTTGAAAAATGTACTAAAAAATTCCTCCGTTTCTTGTGGAAACCGGTACAGCGACGATATAAAAAGTTTCGCCTTAACATTATATTTTTATTCTCCAAAAGCATATAACTTTATCCGAACCAAGTTACACCTTCCTCACAGTTCCATGCTGCGTAAATGGCTGAGTAGGTACAATTGCGAACCAGGCTTCATAAGCGAAGTACTAGAATTTCTAAAAGAGGAAGTAAAAACAAATTCCTGTATCAAGGACGTAGCATTAATTTTTGATTCAATGGCTATTCGTAGCCAAATTGTTTATGATAAAAAACAAGACAAGAATCGCGGATATGTAGATTACGGTGCTCACGTAGATTCTGAAGAATTAGCAAAGGAAGCTCTGGTTCTTCAAATTGTATCCTACATAAAAAAAATTCAAGATCCCTATTGCCTTGTTTTTCGTAAATAAAATAATAGCCGATTTACAGTGTCAAATTCTCAATCACGCTTTAATTTGATTAAAAAGTACTGGTGTTACCGTACGATCTATAACATGCGATGGCTGTGCCACAAATTTAAAAACTTTAACATTATTGGGCTGCGATTTCTCCAAGGCAGATTTGGTCACTTCCTTCAAACACCCATCTGCGGACAGTCAAGTCTACTGTATATTAGACGCTTGCCATATGGTCAAACTGTGCCGCAATGCATTTGCTGAGGAAGTGATTACATCACCGATGGGGGAAATATCTTTTAAATTTATTAAAAAATTGCATGACTTGCAAGAAGCAGAGGATTTGGAACTGGGAAATCGATTGTCATCTATGCATGTAAGTTTTTATAACAAAAAAATGAACGTTCGTTTAGCTGCTCAACTCATCAGTAGCGCTGTTGCGGATTCACTGGATTTTTTACGACTAAGCGGTGATCCAAATTTTGCAGGGAGTGAAGCCCCGGTTGAATTTTTAAGAATATTCGATAAATTATTCGACATAATGAATAGCCGAAACTCATTTGGAAAAGGTTTCAAATCTCCCATCTACTTACATAAAATTGACTTAAAAAATGAATTCTTTTTGAAAGTGAGAACATATATAACAAATCTTAAAATAAATGGTGTGAATATTTTACAACACAAGAGAAAAACATTTTCCTTGGGTTTCTTCATGAACACTTACAGTTTTATTGGGTTGGCAAATGATATTTTGACTGACCCCGATAGTCCTTTGAAATACTTGTTGACCTACAAATGTTCTCAGGACCACTTAGAATTATTTTTTTCGTGTGTTCGGTCTCGTGGAGGGTGGAATGACAACCCAAATTGCCCTCAATTTATATGGGCATTGCGAAAAATGCTTTTTCGCAACAATGTTACAGCGAGTATAAATAGCAATTGTTTGGACGATTTATCGGAAACATTGCCCATTTTTCAGTTTCGTGCCCCAAAACGGTCTTTGGTAGATAATTCCCATCAAGATTTAGATAAAGACGACGAAAATTTAAACAGATTAATTGCATGCATGGATAGCACGTCTTTGAGTTGTTTACAAGAAAATATATTGTACTATATTTCTGGAGTTGTAGTAAACAAAATTTTTGCAAAATTATCGTGCCTTTATTGTAAGGATTTTTTACTCACTGAGAAAATCAACAGTGCTCATCAATACACTGTTGATGTAAATAAATATTGTAGTTTTACTGCATTTGTAAACAGAGGGAAGTTGTGTTTCCCCTCGAAGGCAGTATTTGATATTATTAAATGCGCGGAAAAACCTTTTCGAGCTGAAATTCAGCTTGGATACATGAATAAGAAAAACTTCAAAAGAAACATATCTTCAGTAGTACTTGAGAAATACAGTGCTACAATTGTTTCCTTGTTTACACCGCCGCATCCGGTGTTGGAAACTAATGGATTATGTGAACTGCATGAAATTCAAATTGTTAAATTAATAATAAGTATATACGCAAATATTAGAATATTTACGTATACGAAGAAAGCTACGGAGCGGTACTTAGGTGATCGTGCGAGTATCAGGCAAAAGCTACATAAAAGTATACTGTTTGCAAATGTTTAATTCACAGCCCTGATACAAGAATTCTGATCATTTATGTCCCGTGTCTGTACCTTTCTTCACCACATGTATATAATATTAAAGAATCCAATGTTAAATGTTATGTAAATAAAAGTTTTAAACTGGAGGCGTGCCCGAGATGGCGCGAGTCGTACATGCACGCATGTATGTTATTATTAGTTCAATGCATGTACGAGGCTGCGATGATTCCGGATAGGTCGGTAGCGACATTGTGCAAGTGGCGCGGACCGACCAAGCGGCGCGGTTCATACAATACACTGCAGTAAACGCTGTAGTTCGCGCATGCGGTTCCGAACCTCCTCCTAGTACATCAGATATTAGGGGGAGGATGTAGGAGATACCGCTACCGGCCGGAGAGCCCGGGGCTATTCCTTGTAGTAACTCGCAATCGTTTGTCCGGGGAATAGTAGTAGGGGGGATACGGTGGGACAAAAAAAAAAAAAATCTTTCATGTTTAGAGAATGTTAATTTTTGCACGTATTATATTTTATATATTTGTATCGTGTGTTAATATTTTGTGGAAAAGGTTTATATTAATTCATAATCAACTATTGCATGTAAGTCACTGTTTTTCTACTTATTTTAAGTTGATAACATTATATATTAATTACAGTTTTTATATTCCAGATCTATTTGGAGATCGGCAAAATTACATGTTTTGGCAAAACACGAGTGAAGACTAAAAAAAACATCTCTAAGGATCTGAAGGGGCTATTCGATGAACGTTAGAAAATTTATTATATAAACTAACAGCTATTATTATAATCGTAGAGAATAGTTTCTGTAATATTAATAAGAATTATAATAAAATTTATATTTAAAAAAACGCTAATAGGATGACAAAGTACATTACATCCACGTTAAACCCCTAAATTAAATTAAATCCCTGAAATCATATATATACTACGCCCAGATTTATAATATAACTGTACTACCAGTTCAACAATAATTGGAAGGAGGAACTCTTTTCGAACCGACCATACAAACGTGGAACTTTCACTTTTAACGTGCACGCAACTATATGTTCAGACCGCACGTGTGTAAGAGTGAGACAGACATCCCTGGATTTCACCTCTCTTTTTCTAACAAAATGGGCCGTTTTCTGTTTCCCAGTTTCCCACAGTTCCCATTCCAGGTAGTATATAGTTCAATGGTCCGAACACGATTCCGAGCTGACTGACAATGTGACAGAATATACTGTACTTACCCAATTATTAAAAAATGACATACCCTTTATTTGGAATGAGGATACTCCATTGAACTATAGAATATCTGGAATGCGCACACGGCCGTATGTAGAGCTGCAGTCGAGCCGCGCCGGGAGAGAAAGAAGATATTTTGGTATTCGATCGTTTGTTACCTGTACTACCCTTTCAATAATGTTGTGTACGCCGTTAAAATATACGGAACTGAACTATCTTTGCTGTACTATCCTTTTGTTGCTTCTATGACAAAAGGGTTTATGGTAAGTCGTAATAAAAACAGAATGTGTTTGAAGAAAAACTGTTCCCATACAAGAAATATAGACTATATATGTTTCATAATTTGCAATTTGTATACAGAGAGTGTGTAAAATGTGTATAATCAATCAGGCATCTATTACAATTTCTGACTGTGGCAATAGCATGTGAAACTTGTTAATTACCAGTATATATATTATTTTATTCCTAAAATGTTAATGGGTGAACCTGAACGAGGAAACACTACTTTCAAACGCATAGAAAACTTAAAAAAAAGTAACACCGACTTAAAAAATCGAACATTATTTTATATTGTTCAGTCCATTTTTGAAGTCTGTTAAATAGGATACTTTCTCAAACAAAATTAATAATATCAATCAAAATTATTGTAATATTTATTTTATTTATTGTCTATGTCTATTTGGAAAAAAAAACAAAAAATGAGCAAATAATTATATTTTTACATCCAGCATGAACAATTCCCAAAGGAAAGCAATTTCGATACGTATTAACAATTAACCTTCACTACCTCTAAAACAAAAAATCATGTGTAATTTTAATGCTTTTGATAATATTTTTTACTTTGTTTTGTGATCATATACATTCATTTCTGTGACGAGCTGACATGACCTACTGAAATATCTAAACAGAAGAGGGCAACTCTTTTCGAACCGGTCATATCTAGTCAAATCTCTGTGGAACTTACGTCGAAAGGCGCAAATCGACTGTATGTCCCAAAGTTTCTGTGGTAAGAGTGAGACAGAATACCAAAATGTCTTTCTTCTCTCTCTACAAGCGAGGCGCGGCTGTTCCTGCATCCGTGCGCATTCCAGGTGGTATATATAGTTCAATGGTAAATACACACTGTCCATCCACTATTTTCTGGCTATTTTCTGACTATTATGCGGCTATTCTACCTGTCCTACATTGCACTATGCACCGTGAATGTCAATTTTTGCTAGTCAATATCTCTCGTAGATTCTTGCAGGATGGATTTTTTATTTCGATGTTTTAACAGGATCTACAGTATTTATCATTCTTGAAATCGATTCTTTACTAAAAAAATATCTATTTCTGCGAAAGACTGATTCGAGCGTATGTAATACATAAACACACAATAAAATACCCACGTTGACCTACTATTTATGTACATAATTTTATATCAATTATAAGCATAACAGCACGTACATGTTGGAGATAGGTAAAATAGAAAAGTGCGCAAAAACAGGAAAAAATATATTACATACTAAGAAAAACCAACTCCGTCTTGACTCGAACCATCAATCATACAATTAGCAATATAAGACCGTACCATGTACTATTCACTCCGCTAACACACTAACAATATGATTATTGCTACCTATATTGTAGGATACGTAAACTTAACATATATTGCAAAATAAAATAATACCCCATGTTGATTAGGAATATGGCAGGAGTCTTCCTGTAATATTGCCACATGAAGGACAAAGACGCAATATTGCGCCAACATTGCAATGAAATATTAGTGTTGTAGGAAGGTTTCGTGGAATTCGCAAAGGAATAAAGGAGTCGGATTCTAAGGAACAGAAGCAACATATTTTTTGCATCAGATACAACGAGGTTTACAGGTAGGTCAAGTTACTCCTTGTTAACTCAGTGGGCTAGCAACGAACTATTGACAACTGCGTTTTACAAGGCCGACTGTCCCTGTCAATAGTTCGTTGCTAGCCCACTGAGTTAACAAGGAGTAACTTGACCTACCTGTAAACCTCGTTGTATCTGATGCAAAAAATATGTTGCTTCTGTTCCTTAGAATCCGACTCCTTTATTCCTTTGCGAATTCCACGAAACCTTCCTACAACACTAATATTTAATTGCAATGTTGGCGCAATATTGCGTCTTTGTCCTTCATGTGGCAATATTACAGGAAGACTCCTGCCATATTCCTAATCAACATGGGGTATTATTTTATTTTGCAATATATGTTAAGTTTACGTATCCTACAATATAGGTAGCAATAATCATATTGTTAGTGTGTTAGCGGAGTGAATAGTACATGGTACGGTCTTATATTGCTAATTGTATGATTGATGGTTCGAGTCAAGACGGAGTTGGTTTTTCTTAGTATGTAATATATTTTTTCCTGTTTTTGCGCACTTTTCTATTTTACCTATCTCCAACATGTACGTGCTGTTATGCTTATAATTGATATAAAATTATGTACATAAATAGTAGGTCAACGTGGGTATTTTATTGTGTGTTTATGTATTACATACGCTCGAATCAGTCTTTCGCAGAAATAGATATTTTTTTAGTAAAGAATCGATTTCAAGAATGATAAATACTGTAGATCCTGTTAAAACATCGAAATAAAAAATCCATCCTGCAAGAATCTACGAGAGATATTGACTAGCAAAAATTGACATTCACGGTGCATAGTGCAATGTAGGACAGGTAGAATAGCCGCATAATAGTCAGAAAATAGCCAGAAAATAGTGGATGGACAGTGTGTATTTACCATTGAACTATATATACCACCTGGAATGCGCACGGATGCAGGAACAGCCGCGCCTCGCTTGTAGAGAGAGAAGAAAGACATTTTGGTATTCTGTCTCACTCTTACCACAGAAACTTTGGGACATACAGTCGATTTGCGCCTTTCGACGTAAGTTCCACAGAGATTTGACTAGATATGACCGGTTCGAAAAGAGTTGCCCTCTTCTGTTTAGATATTTCAGTAGGTCATGTCAGCTCGTCACAGAAATGAATGTATATGATCACAAAACAAAGTAAAAAATATTATCAAAAGCATTAAAATTACACATGATTTTTTGTTTTAGAGGTAGTGAAGGTTAATTGTTAATACGTATCGAAATTGCTTTCCTTTGGGAATTGTTCATGCTGGATGTAAAAATATAATTATTTGCTCATTTTTTGTTTTTTTTTCCAAATAGACATAGACAATAAATAAAATAAATATTACAATAATTTTGATTGATATTATTAATTTTGTTTGAGAAAGTATCCTATTTAACAGACTTCAAAAATGGACTGAACAATATAAAATAATGTTCGATTTTTTAAGTCGGTGTTACTTTTTTTTAAGTTTTCTATGCGTTTGAAAGTAGTGTTTCCTCGTTCAGGTTCACCCATTAACATTTTAGGAATAAAATAATATATATACTGGTAATTAACAAGTTTCACATGCTATTGCCACAGTCAGAAATTGTAATAGATGCCTGATTGATTATACACATTTTACACACTCTCTGTATACAAATTGCAAATTATGAAACATATATAGTCTATATTTCTTGTATGGGAACAGTTTTTCTTCAAACACATTCTGTTTTTATTACGACTTACCATAAACCCTTTTGTCATAGAAGCAACAAAAGGATAGTACAGCAAAGATAGTTCAGTTCCGTATATTTTAACGGCGTACACAACATTATTGAAAGGGTAGTACAGGTAACAAACGATCGAATACCAAAATATCTTCTTTCTCTCCCGGCGCGGCTCGACTGCAGCTCTACATACGGCCGTGTGCGCATTCCAGATATTCTATAGTTCAATGGAGTATCCTCATTCCAAATAAAGGGTATGTCATTTTTTAATAATTGGGTAAGTACAGTATATTCTGTCACATTGTCAGTCAGCTCGGAATCGTGTTCGGACCATTGAACTATATACTACCTGGAATGGGAACTGTGGGAAACTGGGAAACAGAAAACGGCCCATTTTGTTAGAAAAAGAGAGGTGAAATCCAGGGATGTCTGTCTCACTCTTACACACGTGCGGTCTGAACATATAGTTGCGTGCACGTTAAAAGTGAAAGTTCCACGTTTGTATGGTCGGTTCGAAAAGAGTTCCTCCTTCCAATTATTGTTGAACTGGTAGTACAGTTATATTATAAATCTGGGCGTAGTATATATATGATTTCAGGGATTTAATTTAATTTAGGGGTTTAACGTGGATGTAATGTACTTTGTCATCCTATTAGCGTTTTTTTAAATATAAATTTTATTATAATTCTTATTAATATTACAGAAACTATTCTCTACGATTATAATAATAGCTGTTAGTTTATATAATAAATTTTCTAACGTTCATCGAATAGCCCCTTCAGATCCTTAGAGATGTTTTTTTTAGTCTTCACTCGTGTTTTGCCAAAACATGTAATTTTGCCGATCTCCAAATAGATCTGGAATATAAAAACTGTAATTAATATATAATGTTATCAACTTAAAATAAGTAGAAAAACAGTGACTTACATGCAATAGTTGATTATGAATTAATATAAACCTTTTCCACAAAATATTAACACACGATACAAATATATAAAATATAATACGTGCAAAAATTAACATTCTCTAAACATGAAAGATTTTTTTTTTTTTTGTCCCACCGTATCCCCCCTACTACTATTCCCCGGACAAACGATTGCGAGTTACTACAAGGAATAGCCCCGGGCTCTCCGGCCGGTAGCGGTATCTCCTACATCCTCCCCCTAATATCTGATGTACTAGGAGGAGGTTCGGAACCGCATGCGCGAACTACAGCGTTTACTGCAGTGTATTGTATGAACCGCGCCGCTTGGTCGGTCCGCGCCACTTGCACAATGTCGCTACCGACCTATCCGGAATCATCGCAGCCTCGTACATGCATTGAACTAATAATAACATACATGCGTGCATGTACGACTCGCGCCATCTCGGGCACGCCTCCAGTTTAAAACTTTTATTTACATAACATTTAACATTGGATTCTTTAATATTATATACATGTGGTGAAGAAAGGTACAGACACGGGACATAAATGATCAGAATTCTTGTATCAGGGCTGTGAATTAAACATTTGCAAACAGTATACTTTTATGTAGCTTTTGCCTGATACTCGCACGATCACCTAAGTACCGCTCCGTAGCTTTCTTCGTATACGTAAATATTCTAATATTTGCGTATATACTTATTATTAATTTAACAATTTGAATTTCATGCAGTTCACATAATCCATTAGTTTCCAACACCGGATGCGGCGGTGTAAACAAGGAAACAATTGTAGCACTGTATTTCTCAAGTACTACTGAAGATATGTTTCTTTTGAAGTTTTTCTTATTCATGTATCCAAGCTGAATTTCAGCTCGAAAAGGTTTTTCCGCGCATTTAATAATATCAAATACTGCCTTCGAGGGGAAACACAACTTCCCTCTGTTTACAAATGCAGTAAAACTACAATATTTATTTACATCAACAGTGTATTGATGAGCACTGTTGATTTTCTCAGTGAGTAAAAAATCCTTACAATAAAGGCACGATAATTTTGCAAAAATTTTGTTTACTACAACTCCAGAAATATAGTACAATATATTTTCTTGTAAACAACTCAAAGACGTGCTATCCATGCATGCAATTAATCTGTTTAAATTTTCGTCGTCTTTATCTAAATCTTGATGGGAATTATCTACCAAAGACCGTTTTGGGGCACGAAACTGAAAAATGGGCAATGTTTCCGATAAATCGTCCAAACAATTGCTATTTATACTCGCTGTAACATTGTTGCGAAAAAGCATTTTTCGCAATGCCCATATAAATTGAGGGCAATTTGGGTTGTCATTCCACCCTCCACGAGACCGAACACACGAAAAAAATAATTCTAAGTGGTCCTGAGAACATTTGTAGGTCAACAAGTATTTCAAAGGACTATCGGGGTCAGTCAAAATATCATTTGCCAACCCAATAAAACTGTAAGTGTTCATGAAGAAACCCAAGGAAAATGTTTTTCTCTTGTGTTGTAAAATATTCACACCATTTATTTTAAGATTTGTTATATATGTTCTCACTTTCAAAAAGAATTCATTTTTTAAGTCAATTTTATGTAAGTAGATGGGAGATTTGAAACCTTTTCCAAATGAGTTTCGGCTATTCATTATGTCGAATAATTTATCGAATATTCTTAAAAATTCAACCGGGGCTTCACTCCCTGCAAAATTTGGATCACCGCTTAGTCGTAAAAAATCCAGTGAATCCGCAACAGCGCTACTGATGAGTTGAGCAGCTAAACGAACGTTCATTTTTTTGTTATAAAAACTTACATGCATAGATGACAATCGATTTCCCAGTTCCAAATCCTCTGCTTCTTGCAAGTCATGCAATTTTTTAATAAATTTAAAAGATATTTCCCCCATCGGTGATGTAATCACTTCCTCAGCAAATGCATTGCGGCACAGTTTGACCATATGGCAAGCGTCTAATATACAGTAGACTTGACTGTCCGCAGATGGGTGTTTGAAGGAAGTGACCAAATCTGCCTTGGAGAAATCGCAGCCCAATAATGTTAAAGTTTTTAAATTTGTGGCACAGCCATCGCATGTTATAGATCGTACGGTAACACCAGTACTTTTTAATCAAATTAAAGCGTGATTGAGAATTTGACACTGTAAATCGGCTATTATTTTATTTACGAAAAACAAGGCAATAGGGATCTTGAATTTTTTTTATGTAGGATACAATTTGAAGAACCAGAGCTTCCTTTGCTAATTCTTCAGAATCTACGTGAGCACCGTAATCTACATATCCGCGATTCTTGTCTTGTTTTTTATCATAAACAATTTGGCTACGAATAGCCATTGAATCAAAAATTAATGCTACGTCCTTGATACAGGAATTTGTTTTTACTTCCTCTTTTAGAAATTCTAGTACTTCGCTTATGAAGCCTGGTTCGCAATTGTACCTACTCAGCCATTTACGCAGCATGGAACTGTGAGGAAGGTGTAACTTGGTTCGGATAAAGTTATATGCTTTTGGAGAATAAAAATATAATGTTAAGGCGAAACTTTTTATATCGTCGCTGTACCGGTTTCCACAAGAAACGGAGGAATTTTTTAGTACATTTTTCAAAACATGCAACGAGAAACCAGTAAAACGATTTTTTAAAACATCTTCTACGGCATCTGTGCATTTACCGTTGGCTTTTAAATGCCGAACCAAGTCTTTCATCGTTTTTAATCTATTGTTGCGTCGCTGCAACCGCTTCTGTAGCACTCTTACTTTTTTACGCAAAGTGACCATTTTATCCTGTCTGCTTAAAATCCGGGATGATGTTTGTGTGCCAATGTCCTGTGATCTTCTGTTCATTGCAGGTCCTGACTGTAAAGATAAATTCTACCTTGAATATGACATACTTGATACTATTAACATTTTACAAAATATGAATGAAAGATCATAAAACAAAACATAATAACATACATGTAACTTTTCAGCATGCAACACATCATCATTAGAAGAGCATTTCTGGTGAAGTGTGACATTTGTATCACAGCTGGTATTTGCAGCTTCTATTATCTATAATATAATATAAATTTATAACAGTTTCTCAATTTACACTTATAAACACACATGCCTTATATTACTGGCGCGGTCCTATTTAGTATGTCATACAACCTACCATTTCGTTATCGGTATTCTCAATATTTGTTGAATATTTGCTGGGTCCTGCATGCAAATTTTGTATGATCCCTGTACTCGTTGAAGGTTGAACCTAAATCAATCATGGTGCCTTGTGATTAAAGTAATAATACAATTGTACTTACATCGTTAACATATTTGAAACACTTTAACTCTCGGACATCCGACTGAAAAAAGGAGACACGCAATCCCACGATGGGTTATTCTGACCCATCCTGCAGGACGGCAACCCGATATTTTATTTGTATAGATTTATGTGACACGAGAACCGCAAAGTAAATTCAACGCGTTATAAAATACTAACGACCATGTCGCAGAAAATTTTATAAATGTTGCTCGAAAGAAGTTGTGAACAATTTATAAACAAATTATCAACAATCGTAAAATACATTGCAACGTCGCTATAATGCACGTAAGCAAAAATTTTAATTTTGTAAAAAATTTTATAAACAATTTATAAACAAATTGTCAACGTTTAAAATATATTGCAACGTCGCGAAAATGTACGTAGGCGAACATTTTTATTTTGCTCAAAAAATGGGTTGACGATCTTCAGGCTTCGGGTCAAATTGACCCATCGTGGGTATCCGAGACGATAAGTTTCACTAGAATGATACCTTTACTAAAGTTTAAGTAATATGCACGATATAGATATTTACATACCACATTTGTTGAACTACTTGCTATTGAATAATCCACATCGTAGTCAAACAATGTGGGTATTGCTCTCTTCTTTAGGCGGTTCTGTCCAGATGGTGTTACCTGAAATGAATCATATATAAAATGTTTACTGCAAATGGTGCTGTACTTCGTAATTTTTTTTACGAATGTCGGCGGTATTGCCGTTACAAATTCTGCAAATGATTCCGGATCCTTGGGAAAGCTGTAAATAAAGACAATTTGGATATAATTAATTGGGAATAAAAAATGCTTTTCCTCATCAGTGTCAGCATATGGAGCTCTAAACACCATTTGTGTCGCAGTGTACGTGCGCGTCTGTCAGGCTGTGTGCGATGCGCACAGCTTAGGTCCAATCAAGGCCGACACGAATGGTGTTCAGAGCTCCATATGCTGACACTATTCCTCATATATGCTACGCAGTTTTACTTTTATTCCTAATTACCTGTGAAAAGTAATATTCACATTCTTCGTCCACACGCTTTTGCAATTTTTAATACAACACGACATAACCATGTTTCTGCCGCTTGGATAAAATGCCTTGATTCAACTGGTTTGCACGTTTGCACTTGTTTGTAATCCACCGATTTACGCGGTTTAATTTCTTGACTGGACTCTCGTCTGCTACACCGATATTTTTGAAACGGATCGTACAGTTAACAAAGGACAGGTATCCCTGGAATCATACTCTCTCTGTCCCGCTTTTCGGCGACTTTACATATGGATGTTCTCATTCCAGGTAGTATATAGTTCAATGGTTCGGACCACTTGGAGATAGTAGACACGGTTATCGAGCCTCGCGACCCGCCTTTGTAGTTCGCCGAACGAAGAAAAGAAAACTCAGCGTACCAAATGCTATATTAAAGACGATTCTTATCGCTTTTTATTATTAAATTTTCCTGTATAAAAAATTGTATAACGTAATCATGAAATTATTGGGATAAAAATGAGATCAAACATGGTGTAATTGAGATCACATTTACTGATCGTAGTATACTCTCTCACATTGTCAGTGAGCTGAAAACCGTAGTATGACAATGTGACAGAGAAGGACACGGTTTTCGCGCCTCGCGTCCGTCTCTCTCACGTTGTCATACTACGGATCTCAGCTCACTGGCAATGTAAAAGAGTATGCGAGTAAGAGTAGAGCCGAGTAGCGATAAGGACTAAGCCCTATATTTTAAATGTATTAAGGTTATATCTCCACGACCGGGATAGAATACTATATAAATAAGTGTGACGCGGAACATGCGAAACTGAGATTCTAGATATGTATTTTAAATTGTGACTGGTCCTATCGTCCAGGATTTATATTATTAGGAAGATAAGCAGATAAGCCCGGTAAATAAATTAGGAAATGTTCGTAGATTTATTTATTTTATTTGTTGTTGTTTTTTATTATTTTTAACTCGTCCTCGTCATCGATTTATGTCTTTTTATTCGATTCTTTTTTATTTATATTTCGTACAAATTTATTAATGTATATATGCAGCGTATATGAAAATAGAACGTCACAGTAATAAATAAGTAAATATGGTCCGATTAATATCATGTTTGATTTCATTTTACGCGGAAAAATCTCATCAATATCTTAATCACTATTTTAGATAAAAAAAAAGCAAAATTTGAAAACTTGTGATTGTATTATAAAAAACCAAACCGCGAACTCTCGACAAAGGAGCCGCGTCGCTTCACGCCTCATAAACATCACACGCTTGACTGACTCCGCTCGAGGTAACATAGGCGTAGGAATGACGCATACATGGGCGCAGACGCAGCCCATTGACAATGTGACTGGAGCTCCAGTAGTGACAATGTGACAGAATTTACTGTAGCTTTGCTATTTTGGCCATTCCATCCATAAATCTCCTGTAATAACCAACAAGGCCTTAGAATTGTTTTAAACTTTTCTTATTTTTAGGTATTGGGAAGTTCTTGACAGCCTTGACTTTGCCTGGATCAGGTTTTACACCCTTCAATGTTATAAGATGCCCCAAATATGTTATTTCACGACGAAGGAATTGGCACTTTCCAGGTTATAAGGTGAGTCCAGCATTTTGTCAATGTGCTAAAATATGTTTTAATCTCTGGGAATGTTCTGCCAATGAGCTTGCATAAATAACAATATCATCCATATAAATAAACATTTCAATTCCCTGTAACCCAGATAATAATAAGTCCATGCACTGTTGAAATGTTGTAGTGTCCATTGATAGTTGAGAACGCTGTCGTTGACTTGGATTCGGGGTCCATTGGTGTTTGATGGAACCCTGAAGCCAAATCAAGAATACTAAAATACTTGGTACCACCAAGCTGATCTAAAATGTCCACTATGTTTGGAATAGGATATGAGTCGCTGATGGTTTTCTCGTTCAACTTCCGATGATCAATAACCATCCGTCATTGAGGCTTTCCAGTAGCATCAGGTTTTTTTGGAACAATCCATAAGGGAGAATTGAATGCAGATGAGGATGGTTGAATAATATCATTCTCAAGCAAAGAATCTACTTGTTCTTTTATCTCCTGCTTATGTATACATGGAAGCGATATTGTTTTGCACTTCTTGGGACTTCATCTAGTGGTAAGTATTAAATGTTTTGCGAGCTTTGTTGCCTGTAACTTGTCATTTGGAAGATGAAATTGATATGAAAATTCATGTATATTAGTTTGAGAAGGCTTGTTACCTCCAAATTATTAAGACGTAAATGTAATGATTCAACAATTTTAGAAAAAAGTCTGCGCATCTGCTTTGGCCTGAGCATTATTAAAATTTCCAACTTGCTGATCATGGTGCTGGAGGCATAACCTCAAACTCTTCTAGTTCTACCGGAGGTAAGGAAAATTTAATTTGATCTGAAGTGGTATTTATGGCAAATAATTTTGCAAAGCCATTTATGTGTGTAACCAAAGCTTCACCTACGTAAGCTTCTGGATTAACATTAAAATTTCTTACTTAACCCGATTTGATTCCTTTATTCTTTACAGGAATTGTGTCCAACACTTTACTGCGCGCTGGCAAATGGCATGTAGAACTATCCTCGAGTAAAATTTCTTTGTCCCCGATCTGAATAGAATTTGGACTAGAATTATTCAATTTAACTATTGCATTCTGATTTTACAGAAACCGTATTCCCAGGATACCCGCTACTGCAATGGGAAAGTGTTAGAGAGTAAGCAGCGGATTATCCGCATTCCAACGTACTAGACGGTACTGCCTGCTAACACCCCGGCTTTCCGCACGTTCAATTTTTTCCGAGTTCCGGCATGATAATAGGACGATTAGTACCATTTCCGAGAATTTTCCCAGGGCCTGGCAGCTCACACCGACATAATCTAGCAAGACAGACACTGTTACGATTCTATTATATCATTTCTCACATAATTTCATTCAATTCTTCGCTATTAAACCTTTGCTTATTCTTTGAAGTACTTTTCGATATTCCTGCATTGTTAATTTGTGTTAGATTCATCTAAAGCGTGAAGCGTACGTTACCAAGCTGTAAATTCCGCCTGTAAACTTTAAGAACTGCATTGCAGTACCATTGTACATATTAGTTATAGTTCAGGTTAAGCGTACTTACCGTGCTGCAGAATTTCCTTTTCAGAAACTCATCTGCAACAAATTGGAATTTCACTTTCATACCACAAATATGAATGGATGTTTCCCCATTTGTGGAGACTATCTCAGGACCAATACCGGTAAGCTTATAGCAAACATCTGTATTCATATTCACATTGTTAATTAATTCCCCCCTTTTTATTATATTTACTTGAGAGCCTGTGTCCATTAGAAATTTCGAAATTCCTCCTCTAAATAATTTGTCATGAAGGGTTATTGTGGGTATATGGCTGATGTTCACATTTATTTTAAATCAGTTGCTGGGTTCCGGCGTGCAATGAATTTTCTGCTCCCTGGTCCGCCATTTGGTGGAGCAGTGTGGCAGTTTAAATTATCGGACTTTTGGAAAGAATTACACACTCCAGGTTCCTGCGCTCTTTGTACAGGCCAATAATTTCCTTTCGGCCTTCTAAAGCACTCGTTCCCCGTGTGATTCGGGTCTCCGCAAATATTGCAACGGGTACAATTGAAATTCTGTGAGTGAGGCTGACTCATTCAATTCTGAGAACAATTCCTTCGTATATGGCATAATTTTCCACATTGATAGCATTTACGATAATCTGTAATTGTTTGATAGATTTTTGTGTTTTGAAGAGTATAACGTGTGAGTCCACAGATTTTAAGTAATTTCCTGTTCGCAAAATAGTGCTTCGTCCATGATCTGTAACAAATTTTGATTTTGATCTATCAGCATATTACTTAAAAGATTATTTTGAAGACCTAAACGAAAATTCCGAACGGCTGTCTTATTCAAGAGCATTGTTATTCTCTGGCATTGTTCCTTCGAAAATTTTCCTTTTGCGACTTCTATTCCCTGATTAAGAATATCTTCAATTCTCAACCCATAATCCTTTAAATTTTCATTTCAACCCTGCTTAATTTCTTTTATTTTATCTTGTATTTGGTCTAAATTAAAAGATCGCAAATAAATAGATCTTAATAAGTCTAAAAGTTCTTTTAGATTCCTGGGCTGTTGACGGTTTGCTATTAGCCGCTCAGCTCGACCCCCAATCCGATTTTTAATTAAAAGGAAAAGGTTTTTTCGTTCCCTGGGATTTATGACCGAATTCGCCAACTCACTCTGACCAATAAATTTTTGTAATGAACATGAATTTCCATCGAATTTGGGTATTGATTCCGCTGCGAATTTAAAAGACATAAAACTCCGATTGTTTTTAGCGGGGTCAATAAAAGTACTGGCACTATCAATTTCCCCGACAGATCCTTCATTTAGCAGATTTTCCACAATAGAATTTCCTTCTGCTGGCGCCGTACTTACTGTTGGGTAACTAATATAAACTTTCTTTATGACTAGTACGTTTATTGCACAATGTTATCCTGCGTATGCGATACAATTCCGTACAGGTCTTTTCCACGCGTGTACACTCGCTCAATGGTAGAGGTAAGAAAAAGGAAAAAGAAACAATATACTGTCGCGTCCGCCGGCGCCACCAGGGTCCTCGGACCGAAACATAAGCTGACCCAATCGGTCTTCCTTCTCAGGCGCGCCAAACTCAAAAAACATTCCCATAGATAAACGCTTGCATTCAACACTCCCTCCCAGCGTTTACATCCCTTACTCTAACCTTAACCTACTTCTTAATTTACCCAGTCTCAACGGTCCGAGCGGCTTCGTAAGAACATCCGCAACCATGTTCTCCGTGCACAGGTAACTCACAACGAGTTTCCCGCTTTTTACCAGCTCTCTTACAAAATGGTACTTAGTTTCTATATGTTTCGTTCTACGTTGCGATCGTTCATTCCATATCAGGTGGATGCAACTTTGGTTGTCTTCCCTTATAACCGGTGGTTGCTCGAGCCTCACGTTGAAATCACCTAATATATTCATGGTCCATACAACCTCCTGTGCCGCTTCCGCCAATGCGACGTATTCCGCCTGGATCGAGGAGAGACTTACGCACTCCTGCTTTCTGCAGCTCCAACTAATCAGGCTCGATCTGTAAAAAATACAATATCCCGAATTGGACTTCCTGTCCATCGCGTCGCCGGCCCAGTCCGCGTCCGCATAGGCGATGACCTCTGGCCCCTGTCTTGATTGTGATTTCCCTCCGATTGACAATTTTTGTTCCGCCGTAGACTTTAAATAACGGAACACCCGTTTGACCTCCACCCAGTCCACTACACTCGGGCTGCTGACCCTCTGAGCCAGGATACACACAGGCGCGCATATGTCCGGCCTGGTGTTTACTGCTACGTACAATAATGCCCCAATGGCACTTCTGTACGTCGTTTCACAGAATTGTTCCTGCTTGCCCATCCTGCTCTTTTGGTACCCTAGGTCCATTGGTACATTAGAGCCCTTTGCGTCGTGTAGTTGGAACTCGACCAGTTTCCGCTTGCTATACTTGGCCTGATGCAAACGGATCTCGTCATCCCTCACGTCAAATTGTACTCCAAGGAAATCTCGAATATCGCCAAGGTTTTTAATCTTAAAACAGACGTTCATGTCCGCTTCAAAACGGTGGAACACGTCGTCGTTCGGTGCCGCAGCACATATGTCATCGACATGCACCGCAATGAACATCTCCGCACCGGGATTCCCTTTTCTGTAGAGACACGCGTCATTTTCGCTACGTATAAAACCCAATCCATGTAGCTTTTTATTTAGTGCCTTGTACCATTCGTTTGCGCCCTGTTTCAGCCCGTATAAATTTTTCCTCAATTTGCATACACGCATATCACCAGTCTTCTTAAAATACTCGGGCTGTCTCATGTACACCTCGTGTGACAAGCCTCCGTTTAGGAAAGCTGTCTCCACATCGAAATGTTTTACTCTCAGGTTCCTTTCGCATGCAACCGCCAACAAAAGTCGTAACGTGTTATGCCTAACGACAGGCGCGAATACCTCATCGTAGTCGTGGCCATATCTCTGAGAGTATCCTTGTGCCACAAGTCGTGCCTTGCATCTGGTGGGTTCACCGTCTTCGTCCAGTTTTGTTTTGTACACCCACCTGCAACCGATTGCACTTTTACCGGGAGGCAATTCAGTCAGCTCGCACGTTTGGTTACCCCTCAGAGCCGTCATTTCTTCCTCCATTGCCCGTATCCATTGTGTCCTTTCCGGGCTTTCCAAAGCATCCTGCACGCTCTTTGGGTCCCCGGTCGTCCTTTTGTCCACCTTATTCACCTCTTCTATCAGCCGGTGCGGGGGTATGCCTTTATTACTTCTGTTTGATCTCCTTGTGACTCCGTCATCTTCCCGCGGGCAGTCATCCGTCGTTTCTGCCGCCGCTTGGATTGGATCGGTCCCGGTCGCCTCTTCATCGTCTGGCGTGTTCAAAACGACGCCCTCATCCCCGCAATCCGCCAAACCCTGACGTTCACCAGGTGCCTGGTCATTTGTTGCATCATGCATGCACGTTACCTTAATATCTCGGCTTATCCTAATTGTGTTGTCCTGTTTTAGTATTCGGTACCCTTTCGTTCCTTCCTGGTACCCGACAAACCTACCCTGTTCTGCCGTGTCGTCAAGTTTTGATCTTTTTTGTTTCAGGTACATGCATATACACATTCGCACCGAAAAGTATCATATCATTATAAGCAGGTACTTTATTATGCCACACTTCGTATGGCGTAACGCTCCTCTTGTTACACGGCACTACATTTTGCAAATATTCGGCCATCATGGCTGCCTCCCCCCACTACTGCTTGCCTAGGCCACTATCCTTCAGCAGGCACCTTATACCTTCCATTAAGGTCCTGTTTTCCCTTTCTGCACACCCGTTTGGTGTGGACTATACGGTGCTGTCATTTGTCCTTTAATCCCATTTTTCTTAAAATACTCCTTCAAATCCGTGTTATCATACTCCTTCCCACCGTCGCTCCTTATAATTTGAGGCACTCGCCCCAATTGTGTGCGCGCCGATTCTACATATTCTTTGATTTTATTTGCTGTATCCGACTTCTTTCTTAGCAAATAAACTTTTGTGTATTTGCTATAATCATCCTTCAACGTCAGGATATATCTGCAACCTCCCACGGTCGCAGTTTCCATTGGTCCACATAGATCTGTATGAACGAGTTGCAGAATTCCGCTAGTGCTATTCTCTGATCTCCTAGGGAAAGGTTTCCTCGGCATCTTGCATGCGGCGCACGTCGCACATTCATTCGCGCACATGCACTTCTTTGTTGGCAACCGTAGCCTTATGACGTCAATCAAGTTCCTATGTCCAAGCAATCTGTGCCACTGGTGTATGCACCTGTCTCCCTTTATCTCTTGCCCTTTTAATGCCCTATGTGGTGCCTTTAGTCTAAACAGTCTTGCTTCTTTATTGCACGTGAGTACTGTTTTATTTTCATACAATACCCTTGCTTCAGTTCCTTTAAATAACACTGCGTAGTTTTTATCTGTCAGCAGTCCAACTGACAGCAAGTTGCTGTCCAATTTTGGGGCGTATATAACATTTTGCAGTTTGATTTGGACCTCCTTTTCTCCCATGAGGCTATTCAGGATGCATGTACCCCTACCGCATATATCCAGCTTCCTTCCATCAGCAACACTCACCATGCCCTTATGTCTTGTGTCCAAATCAACAAACATTTCCCTTGTGGTACACATATGTGCCGAAGCCCCAGAATCCAAATACCACTCATTTTTCCTTACTGTGTCATTGTTGTCGAAACTGCTGCACTTGTGTGTGACGTCACTTGCCGCTGGTTGCTGCAGCACATTTGCCATGGCACACAAGTATACTGTGTCTTCATCATGGTCAGTGTCCACGTTATCTTTGTCATCCTTAACAACCTTTGCTGTACCTGTGTTCTTCTGCTTCCATGCAGAGTATTTATGGCAATCCCTTTTGAAATGCCCTGGTTTTCCACAAAAATAACATTCCTTCTTTCTCTCCTTATCCGCGTATGGCCCCTGGACCTTCGATACATTGACTTTCTCTCCATGGGTAGCTTCCCCGCCTTTAGTTTGCCTCTCATACTCATCTAATAACTTATTTTTTACTAGTTCCTCCGTCAGGTCCTGTTCCGGACGGTTGTCCAGGGCAGTTATAAGGTGATGGTAACTATCTGGAAGACTCTGAAGATAGAAAGTGACGCACAGGTCTTCTTTGAGTGGGTACCCTAATACAGCCAACTGTTCCATAATGCCATCAAATTCCCCTATATGTTCCCTCATGTCGCCGCCCTCGGCTAGCTCGGCTTTACATAACCTTTTTAATAATCTGGTCTTAATACTCAACGTGGACTTCTCATGATGCCTTTGTAGGTGTTCGTGATTGGCGCCTCGCCGAAAGGTTCATCCGCACGCCACCTTCGACGTAATATATTTTCGTCACGCGTGTACACAATGCGCGTGACGCCTTAAGCCCGATTTATTTTAACGCGCGCATTGGTCGCTTGGTTACCGTCGCCACTAATTGGCTAATTGGCTTAAGTAGGCGAGAGTGGCGGGGGTGACTAAGCACGCGCGTTTAATAACCGCTTCCTCGGGTCAGAATCCGTTTCGACCTCTAAAATCACACCACGTGTATCGTGCTTTTGTGGAGTTCAAAGTGAACGTGCGTTCCTCGTGTTCGAGCAATAATAGATACTCGAATCTCGACATTGTCGAATACTCCGGTAGCGTTAAACAACCGCTCTAAATTATATTTCGAAGCTATTCCTTCCTTCCTTGGCGGCTGCGGCGGCGTATCCCCGCGCGCGCCCTTTTGCAGTCGTCCTCGTTCCTACGTACTCCTAACGGCAAGTTGAGAACGGAGTGTCCGACTCTCTTGCCTCCGTCTACTCCGAGGTACTTCGTCTAATAGTCCGTCTTAGGCGAACCTCCTCCTTCCTTCCCTTTACCCTTACGTTTAGATAATCGCACGTAGGAGCACCTTTTCTTTTTTTTTTCGTTTTATCTTCTTACTTCAGTGTAATAAAGCCCCGCGGTTGGCAAGTTTTATTTAGTCCTAATCTTAATCATCTTTTTTTTTCTTGTTAAGTTACAATCTAAGTGTACAATAAAAGGACGGTTGTGTTAGTGGACGTTGCAGTGCTCTCCGCAATTTATTATGCTCTGGTGACTGTCCCCAGTCAACCCGCACCTACTCCCTACACACTCCACTCTCAAACAGTAGCGCATCCCAAGTGCCTCTACCAGTAGTTTCTGCCTTGACGAACTTCAACTGATTATCCTCCACCAATAGACCTATAATGCTTCTAGCCTTCGCGTCCTTATTTTTCCAAACCTCGGTCATGGGGTTTGGCATCGGATCTTTTATAACTGTCCACAAATCTTCCTTGATAAGATATAACTCAAGTTTGAATTTCCAGACCTGGTAGTTTGAGTTATTGAGTTTGCTGATTTACGTTCTAAACGTCTCCGCCATTTTAGTACTTGTATGAAACGCACGTGGTAGGTTCCTTTGTTCAACCTGTATTATTTATATTACACTTATTCCCGTACGTTATTGCCTCGCTACTGGGGCCATAACCTGTTGGGTAACTAATATAAACTTTCTTTATGACTAGTACGTTTATTGCACAATGTTATCCTGCGTATGCGATACAATTCCGTACAGGTCTTTTCCACGCGTGTACACTCGCTCAATGGTAGAGGTAAGAAGAAGGAAAAAGAAACAATATACTGTCGCGTCCGCCGGCGCCACCGGGGTCCTCGGACCGAAACATAAGCTGACCCAATCGGTCTTCCTTCTCAGGCGCGCCAAACTCAAAAAACATTCCCATAGATAAACGCTTGCATTCAACACTTACTATTTCAAATCCCCTTGTTTTAGGCAAAGGTTGTACGGGACAATTTTCAACGGCCACATCCTCGACGTCTAACCCATTTGAAATTTCCGATCCTGATCTATAATTTACCAACGTACCTAGCTCGCTTTGCATTTCTCTTTCTCCGACTCATCTTGAATAAATGACTGAACGTTCTTATCCTATTAATTTAACAATACTTTATGCCTATATCTTCAGGTAGCGATGGACCTCCAGGCAGCTCCCAGCTCCTTCTTCCGGACGAAATCGTTTGCACGGTATCTTCCGAATTATTAGGAGGAAATGATGATTTCTCGGTACATGTGGATTCCAAGATACCTTGCACGGCCGTCGGAAGCACTCGTCTCCGGCATTCACCCGTCGCTCCCAGGGGAAACTGTGCAAAAACCCGGGAGAGAGAGATTGCACCTTTCTGTTTCCGTCCTCGCCTGTTCCTCCAAGTATCCTTTTCGTTCTTTAGGCACTAGTCCGAAAGGGCGTGGGTTCGAATCAATTAAAATGACACAAAAACGTGTAATTTACAAAAATCCCTATAAAAGAGACCCGCGTGCTTCTCGAACAATTCTAAGTCAGTATATATGTATGTATACATGTTGATATAGTCGAGGATATGTTGAATTCTTGTAGAGTTTTACTTGCGTGGATGTAGTTACTTTAAGGTTCTGTGCAACTAGATTCTGTGCACTTCTGATTGCTGATTTTTGTGCTATTTGCAATCCTATCGTCGGCTGGATTATAAAGAAGATTACAGAAGCAATAACATCTTTTCATCCACAACATATCCACTGTCCTAATTGAAACCGGAGTCTACTGGTCACAAAAGAAAGCTGTATGCAGGCCTAAGCAAATGTAGAGTGGAAATGGTAGGGAACAGCTGGAGCTAAATCTTGGTTTCAAGAGAATCAATCTGTGTGCCGCAGGAGACAAGCGACTGGTTTTCTGATGTCAAGTTTCAAGGATTTCCTTGATATCCATTCAAAACAGCCCTTTTCAGGGCCTCAAAGTGATTCCAAATGTTGACAACTCTCGTTCAATAAAATATTCCTGATTATTTCTATGGCTTGTATGGAAGCCATATGGAAGTATGTTACTGTCAGCGTTAGATGGCTACAAGCGGAATGACATACTTGGTTTGAATATACAAGAGGGACCCAGAAATATGAGAAAATGGGCAAATAATGTATAAATATGCAGGTATTTATGAAAGTTGTGAAAGTTCAAAAACTAACCAATTTCAGGTTTCAAATTTCATTAAATGTTTGTAGGTATGTTATAATTCTAAAAAATAGAATCTTCGACGTAATAACCAACCAATCATTCTATTTATTATTAACGATTACTTAACTTACAAAATCGATTCTACGGCGCGTAGCAACCAACCAACATAACAATTATTATCCACGACTTTTCGACGAATCTATTGTTTACCTTATAAAATCGATTCTTGAAGACAATCGAACATCCCCATACAACATTTGATTCAATTTGAGATCTCAAATTGTTTGGATTTTAGCCCGACACAACTTTCATATATCCTGCACAATTCTACGTTATTTGCCCATTTTGTCATTTCGCACGGTCTCCCTTCTACATGGAAACCTAGACGGTCATTCCGATTGTAGTCATCTAACTCTGGAAATAACGTACTGTTATGCCTTCCTATCACATTTTCCAATCCAATCGTCACATTAGTCGGACTTCCACAAATTCCTTCCTGAACAAACCTACCGATAAACCTTTCCGTTGCCAAAGGTTCCGCCAAAGTAAGCAAACCCTCAACAGGAACATAAACCCATAAAAATTCCCTTCAATTCTTGACCTTGACATAATGATAAAATTTCCCTTTGATTACGTATCAACACCTGAGCAAACTCCAAAAATACTTCCTTTCTAAATCATTCTGTCCTTTTTCAAATTCCACCTCCAAGCTCCTTTTAGAAACATATAAAGGTACCCAGGACCGCAAAAGACCATCTCCAGTCCTGGCATAGACACCGTCACTCTGTCAGTTAGTCCTAAAATAAAACTCTTGAACTGAAAGACTTTCGAACTCGATTTCGTTACCACCTATTACATTTCGCGTATCTTAAAGTAAACTAGTCGATGCCAATAGGCCGGCACAACAGTACTTTCATACAAGCCATTGAAATAATCATACGTGTGTGCATAGGAAATTTTATTGAATGACAGTTGTCAACGTTTGGATTCACGTTGTAGCCCTGAAAAGGACTGATTTAAATGGATATCCAAGAAATCGTCGACATTTAACGTGAAACAATTAATCGTTTGTGTCACGATCCACTCTGATTCATTCTTTTAAAAGAAACAATTGGCTCCTGCTGTTCCCCAACGCAACCATCTTGCATTTGCTTAGTCCTGGATACAGCATTCTTTTGTGTCCTGTAAACTCAGATTTCCATTGTGGCAATGGGTATATTGAGGACGTAAATACGTTATTACTTTGTAAAATATTAATGTATTCTCTGATAGCAGTTTTCTCTGTAATCTTATTATTAATATCTGTATGTTACTATTTTCCAAATTTGTAGTGCGGAATCAGAATTGCTTCAAACATCTCTATCCTCGTCCAGGACTTCATTATGATCAGAAGGTGTCTTGGCTTCAACCGGCAGTGAATGGTCGTTTCTACAATCCATAACAGGATATATATTTTGAGACATAATTCTATATATAAGTAAAATAAAAAAAATAAAGTTGAAATTATATATTTCATTTCATATGTTATTGCATACACACCCTTTAAGTCTATTCTTATTAGTTGCTTACACATGATGTATTCAGAGCAATTTGTCACCCTAAATTTGGCCCCTGCCATTCACCACCGCATTAATCTTGAATGTCCTTAGAACTATACTGCGTTCTTTTGCGTCCTGTAGACTCAAATACGTTATAGCTTCTGTAACCATCTCTATAATCCAGTCTTCAAGTTCACTTGCATAAAACCTTAAAGTAACTATTAGCTAATGCAGTGTTGATACAGTATGATATCTGAAATAAAAAGATTTATATTCATTAATGACGAGTCTCTTTACTTATAAAAATAACATAGCCATTTCATAAAATAACCTGAAAACAAACTAATTCGATCCATATATACCTTTCAATCGTGCTCCTTAGTTTCTTTTCAATGAGTTAGAACCATGTCAAAGATGATTTTCGAAGAAATTGTGCCTTGATCAGGTTATGCTCCCACGTGTCACATGTATTTTCAAACTTTACAAAACGATTTCACGAGTGATTCTCTATATGAATGGTTCAGACTGGCGCGGGAACGATTCTGCAGATATTCCACGCGCCCCGCACTGTAACTCTGCACTATTTATGTTACATTTAACGTCCATGAACGTCACACCGTTGACACGTAGCCCGCAATGTAAATACGCACTGTCCATCCATTATTTTATTGGCACTTTACTATGCAACTCGCCCGTGTGCAATGAGTCTTGTGCGCAAACAGTCCGTGTGCAATCGCAACGTGAGCAATCGGTCTTGTGCGCAAAAGGGACGTGCGCAATAGGGCTTGTGTGCAAACGGGACACCGGCTTCGGGACGTGTGCAATCGGAACGTGAGCAATCGGTCTTGTGCGCAAAAGGGACGTGCGCAATAGGTCTTGTGTGCAAACGGGACGTGAGCAATCGGGATGTGTGCAATCGGGACGTGCGCAATTGGAACGTGTGCAAACGGCACGTGCGCAATCGTTCTTGTGCGCAAACGGGACGCTCCCGAGACGAGTGTCACCCGTTGGGGTGGGACGTCCGACGCGGACGCCCATCGGCCCCACGACCTCGCGGAACCGCTGCGCCAGAGCATCGGCCAATGCCGCGCTCTTCGTCCCGGGGGTGGTCACAGCCATCCCTCCCGCGGCGGTATACTTCAAATGGAAGCCACCGGAGGTGCCGATGGCCACCAGGTCGATATCCGCGCGCGCTTTTTTCATTATTTCCACCCACCCCTCGTAGGGTGAGTCGGGACGGCGGTGGAGCGTCACCACCGCAGATCTCGGTTTCCTCGCGGGAGGGACGGCCAAGCCCTTCTTAATATTACTCCTCCCGCCCTTCTTCGCAGGGGCGGGAGCCACGACACTCGCGGCCTGCTTCCGGGCCGCTTGCCCGAAAGCACGCATCGTCTTGTTGCCGACGACCTGTGCCCATGACAGTGGGCCAGATTCGTCGGCAACGCTCGCAGGGGGCGGGGCGTCGCCATTTACCTTTGGAGAGGCAGCCGGCGTCCTGTGAGCCACCCCCTTTCCCTCGGTGTCCCGTCTCCGCTTCTTCCCGGGGTTCGCCGGTGTAGCGGCGGCCGAGCAGGACACGGCGGGAACTGCAGGCCTCGCAGCAGTCGTCGACGGAGTAGCAGGCGAAGGGGAGCGTATCCTCTTCGCAGCCACATCCCGCGGCGGCTGAAGCTGCTGCTGCTGCTGGGCGGGCGGCCGCACGGCCCGAGATGCTCCCGCGATGGACTCGACCATCGCGGTCCGCGCGGCGATGGCAGCGCGCATCTCGCTGTTTTGCTCCCGAAGCGCGCACGTCACTTCGTTACGGAGCTGCAGCAGAGGATCGACCTCCGCGACCGGACCTTCCCTCGCCGCCTCCAGCCTCGAGGCGGCAGAGTACGGCGGCACGGGCTGGACGTCCTTCTGGGCCAGCGTCTTCTTCTCCTCCCTGCAGGCCTTGCGAAGCTCCCTCAGTTTCTGCTCCGCGACCCTGAGCCGCTCCCGGAGCACCTTGTTCTTCGCAGCGTAGCGCCGCGTTCTCTCCCCGACCTCAGCGTCCGGGTTTAGTCGGGCGCACAAGGAGGCCGCAATGGCATACCCCCTGTCGGCCTCGCTTCTGAGAACGCGGACATTCTCGCCTTTGAGATTGTTGGAGGTCCTGGAGACGTCCAAGACCGCGGCCTTAATCCCAGCCATCTCGCCCAACAACTCGTCCGGCGTTGCAGCGTCGCACTGGCACTGCAATTCGTCGTCGGAAGGCAGCGACTCCGCAGGAGGCCGCTTCTTCCTTTTTCCCTCGTTGTTCCGAGGGGACGTCGTCCCTGTCTGCGACGGGTTTTCCCGCAGCGGAGACGTCGCGACCGACGTGGCGTCCGACACCACCACGGTGACCACGTCCTCCTCGTCCGACGTCGAAAGGACGTTCAACAGACGAGCCCTCACCGCACTTCTTGTAACCGGCGCCCTCGCGGGGACGCGGTCCTTCCCCGACGAGCGTTTGGTCTTGGGGGCGGCTGCCTTCGACCGCAGCCTGCCCCCGCTGTCACTATCTGCGTGCGACATACCAGAGTATGTCGCAACGCAGCACTTACACTACTTAGAGACACCTAAGTGTCCCGGGCACCGTGTACGGGCACAGAAAGAACGAAAGAAAGAGCGAAGGAAAGGTAAAAGAAAAGAGGGAGAGAGCCTGTCGCGGCGAATTTAAAACAGCCGCGTAACGAGAGCGCAGCACGAGCGCCTTCCTCGCCTTCGGCTCCCTCCGTCGCTCCTCGGCCGACTCCGGATGGACCGAGTAGTTCGGTGATCGGTTCGAGGCGGGACGGGGGAGCACGGGTGAGGTAAGGCGCCGGTGTCCGACGGTCCGATCTTCCTTCCGTTTTGGGCGTTCGATCCGTACAGGTGACATAAACATTTCGAGACTTTTTGCTGACCGTGACCGGACCGTCGGACAAGCACGTGCTGCGCGCTCGCCTTTCCTTTCCGTTGCCTTTTCTCTCTTTACGCTTTATTCGCTTCTTTATTTGCTTTATATACTTTTTATTTTACGTTATTTCAATACATTTGCTTTGCCTAAGTTGCACATTTAATTTTCGTTTCTATTCTTTCGCCGCTTTAGTTTCCTTAGTTTTAGCTTCATTACTTTTAGTTCGTTAATTAACCTTAGTTAGTAGTTTAAGTGCATCTAGTCACTAGTATAGCTTTTCGTTTAGGTTCGCTTCGCATTAACGCGCTTTTTAGTTCCGTGCCGTCCTTTCTTTACTGTACATATTTTGCCTTAAAATACAATAGCTTAAATTATTTATTATATAATCTACTCCTTCTCGTTCTCGCGTCCTCTCCTTCACCGCGCTTCCCGTGCTACCGTTCCTTTTGTAAAAGGCGGGATCCACCGCGCTCGTTTTCGAGCCGGCGATCCGCCGAACATTTTGGTCCTTCGAGCCGGATACTTTTCTTTTTCCTTTTCCTTTCGGGAAGCGCTCAAGCGTGTCCGTCGAGCACGTGTTCGCACTCGACCGTCCACCGTGTGAGCTCGGGAGTTTCCGCCACGTGTTCGGAAGTGTTCGTGCCGTACGTGAAGTGCTACAGTGGTGCGCGCTCCCTTTTCCTGCGAAATGGAAGGACTTATACAGGAGCAGACCGTTACGGCGGGCTTAATTTCACGTGCGTGGAAAAACGCTTTAAAGTTAGGACGGGACAAACTTACGGTGGATGTGCTCGAAACGAGAAAAGAACGCCTGGAACAATATTGGGAGGCCTTTCTTGCTCGTCACATGGTGATTGCCGCGCTCCCGGAGTCCGTCGACTCCGATTATATGTCGCAGGACTTGTTCGACCAAACCGAGGAGGACTGTCTCGACTGCTTGGCAAAATTTAACGCCGAGCTTCGAGGCGCCAAGAAAGTCGCGGATACGACGACGATCTCGGCCGCGCCGTCCGGTGAGGCGGGCGCTTTAGCGCGGCAGATTCAACTGCCCCGGATCGACCTGCCTACGTTCTCCGGCGACCAGCTCGAATGGGAGAGTTATCGCGACCTCTTCCGGTCTCTGGTCGTTGACGTCGCCGGCATTCCGAACGCCCAGAAGCTCCAGCATTTGAAGGCGAGCCTTGCTGGAGAGGCGGCCGACCTCATCCGCGGGATCCCCATCGTGGACGCTTCCTTCGCCGGTGCCTGGGCGGACCTCATGCGAAGGTATGACAACAAACGGGTTACGTTATGCCGCCACATGCAGGATTTCCTGGCGTGCGCGCCGTGTAAGCGCGAGACGCCCGCGGAACTCAAGCGACTTGTGGCCGTGGCTCACCGGTCGCGGTGCGCTTTCGAGGCGCTCGGACGCCCCGTGAAGCACTGGGACGACTGGCTCGTCCACATTGTCGTCCAGAAGCTGCATCACTCGACTCGTCTCGTCTGGCAATCGTCCATCGCGGACAGCCGGGACTTCTCCACTTTTGCGCAGCTCACCGACTGCCTGGAGATGCGCATTCAGGCGCTCGAGGCCGCGCGCCAGCCGGACGCCGCGCCACCCCCGGTCAGCCGGTCGACGAAGCCGCCTGCTATCGGCGCCTCCACCGTCGGCCCGAGGAAGGTCGCCGTTGCTTCCCACAATGCGACGGCACGCCCGGAAACTCGCCCAGGGCACTCGTGCCCATTGTGTTCCGCAGGTCACCCCCTCAGTTATTGCGCCCGCTTTAAGCGACTGACCACCGGGAAGAGGCAGGAGGAGGCGCGTCGCCTTGGTGTCTGCCTCAATTGCCTCCGAGGCGGTCACGTGCGGGCGAGCTGCCCGTCGGAGAGGAGGTGCCTCCATTGCCAAGAGGACCACCACACCCTGCTCCACTTCGTCCGGCGCAACGACGACACGGCGGCGCAACCCCGCTCGGACACCCAGGAGCCCGGAGCGACGGCGGTTGTCGCCTCTCACGCCGCCCTTGCCAACCGAACTGTTCTACTGGCCACCGCCCTCGTCCGGGCCGTCGCGCCCAACGGCGAGGCCCGCGTTGTGCGCGCCCTATTGGATCCTGGTTCGGAGGCGTCTTTCATAACGGAGCGGTTCGCCCAGGCCCTCCGCCTTCCACGGTCGACCGTCAAGGTCGCCGTCTCCGGACTTCAAGGCGCCCGCTCGGGAACTGCCACCGGGGAAGTCGCCCTGAGCGTGCGGTCGCGCACCGATCGGGGACCGTCGATTTCCTTGCAGGCCCTGGTTCTCCCGACACTCACGTCTACTCCGTCGAGCCGAGTTCCGGACATCGACTGGCGTCACCTACGGGGGCTGGAGCTGGCGGATCCCCAGTTCGCACAACCCTCCTAGGTCGACTTGGTCCTGGGTGCCGACGTCTACCCGCTGCTCCTGAGGCGTGAGTTCCGCCGCGGACCTCCGGGCACGCCGTCGGTGCAGAACACGGCGTTCGGGTGGGTGCTCCTGGGACCGGTGACGTCCACTCCTGCTCCGCCTCCGCTGACACAGAGCGTCTCCTCGCTACATTGCCGTCGGGAGGAACTCATCTCCGAAGCGCGCGCCGTTTCTGGGAATGCGAGGAAGTACCGAGTCAGCGCCTGCCTTCCGCCGACGACCAGAGTTGCGAGGCTTTATACGCCGAGACTCACCTACGCGACCATTCAGGTCGCTTCCAGGTACGCCTTCCATGGAGGACTGCCCCCGGCACCCAGCTGGGCGCCTCCCGTCCGGCCGCCATTCGGGTGCTCCTGTCCAACGAGCGCCGCCAGGCACGCTCGCCTTCTATGAAGTCAAAGTACACCGACTTCATGCAAGCGTACCTCGACCTGGGGCACATGGAGCGCATCCCGCCGACGGAGGAGTCTCGACGACACTTCTACTTGCCGCACCACCAGAGGTCACTAAGGCATCCGACCCGGAGGGCAAGATCAGGGTCGTCTTCAACGCCTCCGCGCGTTCTTCCTCCGGTGCCTCCCTCAATGACCTGCTGTTGCCGGGACCGAAGCTGCAGACTGAGCTGTGGCTGACGTTGACCCGCTGGCGTTTCTACCGTCTTGGGTTTACAGCGGACATCGTCAAAATGTTCCGGCAGATCCGCATACACCCGGACGATGCCGACTACCAGCGGATCGTATGGCGGGCGGAGCCGACTCAACCCGTGGAGGACTTCCGCCTCACTACGGTCACGTACGGGACGGCGCCCGCTCCTTTTCTTGCCATCCGCACTTTGTTGCAGCTCGCCGCCGACGAGCGACCTCGCTTCCCGCTCGGCGCTCAGGCCCTCGTGGACAACGCCTACGTCGACGACATCCTGACCGGCGCCGACACTTTGGAGGAGGCCCTGGAGGTACGCCGGCAGCTGGTGTCCATTCTGAAAGCAGGAGGGTTCGAGTTGGGGAAATGGGCCTCCAACGACTGCCGCATTTGTCCCGACGACCTGCTTCCCGACAAGAGCTTTGAGCCCGAGGGCTCTGTCTCTACCTTGGGCATGCTGTGGAGCCCGAAAACCGATGCGTTCTCCGTACGGGTGGCGCTGCCGTCTCCTACCGAAGCACCCGTTTCAAAGCGCAGCATCCTCTCCGAGGTCGCGCACCTTTTCGACCCCCTCGGATGGATGGCGCCGGTGCTGGTGCGGGCGAAGACGATGCTTCAGGACCTCTGGCTCGTCGGCGCGGATTGGGACGCCCCGGTTCCGGAACACCTGCAGCAGGAGTGGAATGATTTCCGCGACGCCCTTTCTCAGCTCGAGCGGATCTCAGTGCCGCGGTGGATCGGCACGATCCCCACCTTGACGACCTGGGAGCTGCACGCATTCTGCGACGCGTCGGAGCGCGCGTATGCTTGCGCCATTTACCTTCGCGTGCCCACAGACTCCGGCCACGCCCAGGTGCAGCTGATCGTCGCGAAGTCCAAGGTGGCGCCGGTCAAGACGATCAGCGTGCCCCGCCTGGAGCTGAATGGCGCCGTCCTGCTGACGAGGCTCGTCAGCGCGCTCACCGCCGGACTTGCGCCACACCCTTGCGCCGTCGCCGCTTGGACGGACTCTGCGGTCGTCCTGGATTGGCTCCGCGGCCACGCTTCCCGCTGGAAGCCTTTCGTCGCTCACCGCGTTGCGGAAATCCAAGCGACGCTGCCGCCCGAGCGCTGGAGTCACGTCCGGACTTCCTCCAACCCCGCAGACCTGGCGACGCGGGGCATCTCTCCGGCGGAACTTTCCAGCAGCAGACTCTGGTGGCAGGGGCCGGCCTGGCTCGCTCTGCCGCCGGCCGCTTGGCCGCGCTCGACCGTGGACTCCAAGGGCCTGGCGCAAGAAGAACAGAGGAGCTCAGTCACCTGCGTCGCCACTTCCGTGGCACCCTCTCTTTTGCTGAGATATTCCACCTTGTCTTGCCTGCTTAGAATAACCGCCCTTTGCCGTAGGTTCCTGCATAACACGCGGAGCCCCAAGGAACGCCGCACCGGCCCGCTCTCCGCCTCGGAACTCCACGGCAGCCTGCTTGTGTGGGTGAGAGTAACCCAGGCGCAGGACTACCGCACGGAGCTCGCCCAGCTCGCCAAGGACGACACAGTTCCCCGCAGCTCCTCCATACGCGCCCTGGCGCCATTCCTTTGCCCGGACGGACTGCTGCGGGTTGGTGGGCGACTCCAGGACTCCTTTCTGTCCTACAACGCACGACATCCGTTCATTGTGGAGCGCCGCAGTCCGCTAGCGCTGTTGCTGGCACGAGACGCGCACGCTGCTACCCTTCATGGAGGTGCGCTCGCTACCCGCAATTACCTTCTGCAGCGGGTATGGATACCGCGCGGGACCTCCCTCGTCAAGGGCCTCGTCCGCTCCTGTGTCCGCTGTGCCCGCTTCCGAGGCGCGACTGGTGCGCCACGCATGGGACAACTGCCTGCCGACCGCGTGCGTCCTTCCCGGCCATTTCTGACGTCCGGGGTGGACTACGCCGGCCCCATCGCTCTCCGGACCTCCAAGGGGCGAGGACACAAGCCCTACAAGGGATACATTGCCCTCTTTATTTGCCTCGCCTCTAAAGCCGTTCATCTTGAGGTTGTGTCCGACCTAACCTCAAACGCTTTTATTGCAGCATTCCGCCGCTTCGTGGCACGCCGACTCCTGAGCGACAACGGCACGACCTTTAAGGGCGCCGACAACGAGCTGCGGGCGATGTTCCAGCGGGCGTCGGACTTTTATGGGCAGGCCTCCACGAGCCTGGCGCAGGACGGTACGGACTGGGCATTTATACCGCCGCTCGCCCCCCACTTCGGCGGCCTGTGGGAAGCGGGAATCAAATCCGTGAAGTTCCACCTGCGCCGCATCATCGGGGAGCAGACTCTTACCTACGAGGAGATGTCGACGTTCCTGTGTCAGGTGGAGGCCTGCCTGAAATCGCGGCCGCTGTGCCCGCTCTCCGAGGACCCCTCCGACCTCACCGCCTTGACGCCCGGCCACTTGCTCGTTGGCGAGCCCCTCACCGCCATCCCGGAACCGGGCACCGACGACGAGGCTTTCGGCGCCCTCTCCCGTTGGCGTCAGCTCACCCACATGCGTGATCACTTTTGGCGTCGGTGGTCGCGGGAGTACATTCACCTCCTCCAGTCACGCACAAAATGGACGAGATCCACTTCCACCGTTGGGATCGGCAGCGTCGTCTTGGTGACGGACGAGAACCTGCCGCCCACAAAATGGCCACTTGCCCGGGTTATCGACACGCACCCGGGCCCGGACGGCGAGGTTCGCGTCGTCACGATCCGCACAGCCACGAGAACTTTCAAGCGCGCCGTAACCCGGCTCGCTGAGCTTCCGGTTGCCCACGAGGGCACTGCAGCGACAACCGGAACCGAGGTGCACTGAATCGGTGCAACAACGCCAGGCCGCCCGCAGCGCCGCGACTACCGGCGCACGCTACGGCGGGCGGCTCCTTATTTCGTCGAGTGACGAGACGGGCGGCATGTCGCGGCGAATTTAAAACAGCCGCGTAACGAGAGCGCAGCACGAGCGCCTTCCTCGCCTTCGGCTCCCTCCGTCGCTCCTCGGCCGACTCCGGATGGACCGAGTAGTTCGGTGATCGGTTCGAGGCGGGACGGGGGAGCACGGGTGAGGTAAGGCGCCGGTGTCCGACGGTCCGATCTTCCTTCCGTTTTGGGCGTTCGATCCGTACAGGTGACATAAACATTTCGAGACTTTTTGCTGACCGTGACCGGACCGTCGGACAAGCACGTGCTGCGCGCTCGCCTTTCCTTTCCGTTGCCTTTTCTCTCTTTACGCTTTATTCGCTTCTTTATTTGCTTTATATACTTTTTATTTTACGTTATTTCAATACATTTGCTTTGCCTAAGTTGCACATTTAATTTTCGTTTCTATTCTTTCGCCGCTTTATTTTCCTTAGTTTTAGCTTCATTACTTTTAGTTCGTTAATTAACCTTAGTTAGTAGTTTAAGTGCATCTAGTCACTAGTATAGCTTTTCGTTTAGGTTCGCTTCGCATTAACGCGCTTTTTAGTTCCGTGCCGTCCTTTCTTTACTGTACATATTTTGCCTTAAAATACAATAGCTTAAATTATTTATTATATAATCTACTCCTTCTCGTTCTCGCGTCCTCTCCTTCACCGCGCTTCCCGTGCTACCGTTCCTTTTGTAAAAGGCGGGATCCACCGCGCTCGTTTTCGAGCCGGCGATCCGCCGAACAGAGCCAGAAGAGTAATAGTATTTAGGACAGGACAGAGATAGACTGAAAAAAAAAGGTAGCTAGAAAAAAAAAAAAATATTGACAGTAGGAGGAAGGCGCAGAGGATGAAAGGCAGAGCTACACAGTACCCTAGATGACTTGAACACACTGAAGTATCCCAGACAGATTGTATACTGTTCTAGGGCGATGCACAACACTGCACTGCAGAATGTATGTAGGGCAAACGCCAACCAAAGCTTTCACTACCGCTGAATGTCTGTCACTTTCCTACTGTTTCCCAGCGGTCTGAGAAGACAGCAGGTATGTTTCCCAAGGTGGCAGGGACACACGCGAGCTCCCCAAGGGCGAAGAAACCAACGGGAACGTCGCACATGTACCGCGCGCGCTGCGACGTACCGCGTAGCGCGCGAGGTTATGTCGCCACGTGGCGACCGGCGTCAATGTTCGCACAGAATTTCGCACTTGCACTGTATTCCTCACGTTATCCAAGTGGCAAGGCGATATCCCGGCACTGTTAGCTGACCACTAATACGCACTGCACGACTGCACTGTGCAAATAGGCGAACGCGAAAAACGCGCGCGTCGCCACGCGGTCGTCGACGCACGAGGTTAAACGGCACGGCCGAATACTCTCGTGCGCGATCTCCGCGTTTTCGCGTGCCGGAGGCGACGCGAAACCGTACCCGGGTGTCAGCAGCAGTACAAGACTGACTCTGACACCACACTTTCTCGAAATTTCGGCGAATTTTAAGTGTTAAAGAGTAAGCAGTATTTAAACTGCGCGCGTGACGGGCGATCTGCGCGTCGCGATCGCCATGCGCGGCAGTTGCCATTTTCGACAACGACCAATCGCCGCCACTCCCGCGCTCGCTCATGGGCTATGAGTGGGTCGTCGGGTGACGTGCCCGTGACGTAGCTTTGACGTAGACTGACGTCTAAGACAATAGAACAGGTGATTGGCTCCAACACATGCGTGCTTCACACCGATGGGAAGGAGGACGGAACACGTGGTCCTGTCCCGTTAACTGCCTTCCTTCTTGATCAGACAGCGAGCGAGTAAGGACGTATTTCCGAACAGATCTAGTTTTCCGAGTTTTCCGAAGTTTTTGTTAAGCCTTTGCGGCAGTATTATTTAGACAAACAGTTATTTGTTGAGACGGTACAGAAGTGAAATAAACGACAGTACAATTCCTATAACTAGTGTACGAGAATAGTATCCATCTCTCCTAATGAGTGCAGTGCCCGGGTCTTTCGCGGAGTTCCGTATTCCCTCTTAGCGCACAGCTGCACTAGAGTTGTTCCCAGCTCGATCCGGTATCCGGGAGGCTAGGAGAAAGATTTATCTCCATCCTCTCACTCTTTAACAATGGTCCTTCGAGCCGGATTAGTGTAGTGCGCGCCGCCGAAGGAATTCCAGAAGCACGTGCGAACGGCCCTTAGCCATCTTGACGAGCTCCAACGCCTGGTGACCGTTACGCAGCCATCTTGAACGATGACCTCCACGAATTCCGTTGACGAATCCGAGCTGGACTGTTTGATTTTGGCCCAGCAAAACTACCTGGACCAGATCTTGAGGATTGAGACGAACTTCAAGAAGTTGGCCATTCCCAAGAGGACCCGTTCTGCAATGCAGAACAGACTCCAGACGCTGGACACGTTCTGGAAGAGTTGCATCAGCCGACACGACGACATCCTCCTCCGGGCAACGCGGGAACAGAGGCGAACACTAGAGTATTTCTCCACCGATGCATTTGCTTCGATTACCGAATGCGTCGACGAGGTAAGGGACTTCCTGACGGAATCCCTCGACGCCCTCCAGGTAATCCCGGCTGCGTCCGGCACCAACGCTCTTACTTCTGTGAATAATAGAAATAATACTGTTAATTTACCGCCTATTAATGTACCTACCTTCTCAGGGGACATCACTTCGTGGCCCGGCTTTCGTGACTTATATGTGTCTTTGGTGGACTCTCGCACCGACCTCACAAATGTACAAAAACTCCATTATCTAAAGGGCAGTCTAAGAGGCCCGGCGGTGCAGATCCTGAGGAGCACGGATGTCACGGAGGCCAACTATGCGACGGCGTGGGAGCTGCTAAAAAAGCGGTATGAGAATCCACGGGCGATCGTATATACGCACCTAGAGCGGTTCACGGCTATTCCGAGGGTGGGTACTCACCGGGAGCGGGATTTGCGGGTCTTGAGAGATCAGGCGCATGAAATCTATCATGCCGTCTTGGCCATGAAAAGGCCCATTAATCTGTGGGAAGACCAGTTTATTTTCACGGTGTTGTCGAAACTTGATCCGCAAACGCGCCATGAGTGGGAGCTCACCCAGAGGGACGTGACCGTATTTCCGACATTTTCCGAGCTAGACGAGTATTTGTCCTATCGTATCCGCGCATTTGAAACGTCCGGTCAACCGGCTACCATTCCGAGGGCTAGCGCCCATGTTGAGAGGGAGGCAAGGAGCGGGTCGATCCGTTCCCATCAAACAATGGCTAGTGGCCTGCGCTGCTTCGTCTGTCAAGGGGGGCATCCACTGTTTCAGTGTCAGGCGTTTATTAGCAAGCCGGTAAAGAAAAGAATCTAGTTGCTTACCTCACAAGAGCGGTGTTTTAATTGCTTCCGGAAGGGTCACCGCCCCTTCAATTGCGAGAGTAAAAATGTTTGTCGTGTATGTAAACGGAAGCATCATACGTTGCTGCACCGGGAGGGAGCCGAAGACCCGTCGGGAAGTGCCGGGGTCGGGCATCCTACCGAGGCAGCTGCTTCCGAGTCCAGCGCATCCTTGCCTCCAGCCTCAGAACATAGCGTTTCCAATAACTGCGCCGATGTCGCAAAGAATTTCACGGTGCTACCGACCGCCACCGTCCGACTACACAGTAAGTCAGGTCGGTCACTGACTGTCCGCGCACTGCTCGACCAAGGCTCGCAAGCCACTTTCGTATCGGAGAGCATCGTGCAGATCCTGAAACCCGTCCGCAAGGGTGTTAATATTAGCGTGTCGGGAATCGGTTCAAGGAGTGTAGGCGCTATTAAACAGGCCGTTTTGCTTACCGCGGCGAATTGTACGGGCAACCATTCCGCCATTCCAATCACTGCACTGGTGCTGCCTAAACTCTCCTCTTATCTCCCTCCTCCTGTCAACTATCCTTCCGCTTGCTCGCACCTAAACTCCCTACCATTGGCAGACCGGGACCCCTATGGCAAGGAACCAATCCAATTAATTATCGGGGCAGATTATTATGGCACGATTTTACGCGACGGACTGATTCGCGGCCCTCCAGGCACTCCGGTAGCTCAGCTTACCATGTTCGGCTGGATTCTGTCCGGCCAATCCAACTCATCGTCCCCGTCTTCGTCGCACGTTGCGGTCAATCACATCCACACCAATGACGAATTACATGCGTCCCTCGTCAAATTCTGGGAGCTGGAAGAAATTCCCACAGTCAAGCTTCACTCCGAGGCTGAACTGCAGTGCGAGCAGCACTTTAAGTCTACTCACTCACGTACTCCGAGCGGGCGTTACGTGGTGCGCCTCCCCTTTCGAACCACGCTTCCGATTAAGCTAGGCAACACCCGAACTTCAGCATTCAAAATGTATCTGAATCAGGAAAGGCGCTTAGATCAGAATCCAGCACTGAGTCAACCGTATCATGCCTTTCTGGCAGAATATTTAGACTTACGTCACATGGAGCGCGTATCGTCCGCGGACGAGCACCGCCAGGAAGTGGCATACTTCCCACACCACCCTGTTGTGAAAGCGTCGAGTTCTACCACAAAGGTGAGGGTGGTGTTCAACGCCTCCTTTAAGTCCGATAACGGTTCGGCTCTAAATGACTTCCTGCATATCGGTTGCAACCTCCAGGCCGACTTGTTCTCCATTATACTTCGCTGGCGCCAATTTCAGTTCGTGTATGCCACGGACCTGGAGAAGATGTTCCGACAAATATTAATTCACCCGGACGATTCCGACTTCCAGCGAATTTTCTGGCGGCCGAGCTCTCAGGGCTCGGTAGCTTCATTCCGGTTACTTACCGTCACGTATGGCACAGCCTGCGCCCCTTTTCTAGCTAACCGAGTCATCCAGCAGTTAGCCGACGATGACGGGCACAAATTCCCGATTGCGGCAAATATTCTTCGCCAATGCGTGTACGTCGATGACGTCATGTTCGGCTCCGACGATTTAGAGGCGCTCAAGGACGCGCGAGGGCAGTTATGCCAGCTCCTCAAGGCGGGTGGATTCAGACCGTATAAATGGACGGCCAACCACCCGGCTCTACTTTCCGATATTCCAGAAGCCGACTTAGCGGTTTCTCCCGAAAGGCGCATTGAGCAAACTCCTCAATTGAAGGTCCTTGGCATCCATTGGGAACCAAAGACCGACATGTTCTCTTTCCAAGTAACTGAGGATCCACCAGTTACAACCAAGAGGAAGTTTCTGTCTCTCCTGGCTCGCATATTTGACCCCCACGGGTGGGCTTCCCCAGTCATTGTTACTGGAAAAATTTTGATGCAGAGTTTCTGGCTTTTGAAATTGGACTGGGACGTAGTTCTTCCGGCCAGCGTGGCTGAAAAATGCTTGGCTTTCCAACAGAACTTACCGGTTCTCAACCAAATCAAAATTCCTCGATGGACGGGTCAGAGCCTATCACGTCCTGATATAGAAATCCATGGATTCTGTGACGCTTCAAACGTGGCGTTTGCCGCTGCGGTGTATCTCCGCATCCAGAGATCGTACAGCGACTTCAGCTCTACCCTACTCTACGCCAAGACGAAGGTCGCACCGGTGAAACTCCAGAGCATTCCACGGCTCGAACTGTGCGGGGCACAGCTTCTCGTGCGGGCCGTGCGCTTCGTCGTCGATCAAATGCCCTTTTCCGATGTGCCAGTCCACTGCTGGACAGACTCGACGGTAGTCCTGCATTGGCTTCAAGATCACCCGTCTCGATGGAAGCCTTTTGTGGCAAATCGGGTCTCGGCCATTCAGACTTCCTTTCCGAAAGCCTCCTGGAGGCACGTTCCATCCGAGGACAATCCTGCCGACTGTGCCTCCCGTGGTCTCTCCCCGCAACAACTCCTGCAGCATGCATTGTGGTGGGAAGGGCCGGTCTGGCTAACCCAGCCCCACACCGCGTGGCCTCCGTCCGTCAATATCGACTCTACGCCGTCTTCGTGCGAAGAACAAAGAGCCCTTCAGGCACATCCGGGGGCATGCGAAGAAAATTTAGAACTGGCGGAACGCGTGTCATCTTGGCCGAGACTATTGAGAGTCACTGCGTATATATTTAGGTTTACAAATAAGATTCGTAGATTTAAGTTAAACTTACCGCATGCATGGGTCTCCGCCGCCGAATTAGAAGCCGCCGCCAAGTTTTGGTGCAAACAGGTGCAACAACAGTCCTTTCCAGAGATTGTAGCTTGTCTAAAGGATGGCAAGGATATCAGTAAGTTTAGTACAGTGAGAAATCTTAATTTAATTATCGACACAGATGGCATATTACGTGTAGGAGGGCGGCTTCGTAATTCCTCTTTACCCAGAGACGAAAAATTTCCTATTTTGTTACCGCAATGCCGAGTTTCGCAATTGCTGGCACTGCATGCGCATTCTGCGACCCTGCATGGCGGACTTCAAGTATCGCTGCGATTCCTGCGGCAGCGATACTGGGTGTTGAGCGCTCGTTCCCTAGTAAAAAGGGTTTGTTTTAATTGTGTCGTATGCGCGCGACATCGAGCGTCGCTATCAACGCAGAAGATGGGGGACTTACCCGCGGCACGTGTTACCCCGTCGCGGCCTTTCGCGCACACCGGCATTGATTACGCCGGACCGTTTGCCATACGATCCTCAAAGGGGCGGGGAATAAAAACGCATAAGGCGTATTGCGTCGTCTTCGTGTGTCTTTCGATTAGGGCGATTCACCTAGAATGCGCGGACGATGCGACCACTGCCGGATTTTTGGCGGCATTTGACCGGTTTACCGCGCGTAGAGGACTCCCGGGCACGGTATACTCCGACAACGGCCCGAACTTCGTAGGCGCAGATAGGGAGCTCGCGGCGAATCTAAAAAAGGTACTCAGTGACCCTGAGTTACTAAGCAAGTGCTCGTCAGACGGGATCAATTGGCAGTTCAATCCTCCGGCTGCTCCCCACTTCGGTGGATTGTGGGAAGCCGGAGTTAAAAGTGTTAAATACCATCTTAAGCGGGTGGTGGGTTCCTTTACGCCAACGTTCGAGGAGTTTTCCACTCTGCTGTGTAGGGTAGAGGGAATTTTAAACTCCAGGCCAATTGCTCCCCTCTTCGACGACCCCGATTCGTACGACGCACTCACCCCGGGGCATTTCCTCGTCGGCTCCTATCTTAAAACACCGCCTGTACCGAGCGTTTTAGACGTCGCCGAGAACCGACTTAGTCGATGGCAGTCCGTACAAAGGTGCCTGGAAACATTTTGGAGGATATGGACTGCAGACTACCTTAACACCTTGCAGCAACGCCTAAAATGGCGAAAAGAGGGCTGCAGTTTCCGAATAGGCGATTTAGTGATCGTTAAAAATCCAAACCTACCTCCAACAAAGTGGGAAATGGGCCGTATCGCCAAGTGTTTCCAGGGCCAGGACAAGTTAGTGCGAGTAGTACTAGTGCGAACTGCATCCTCCGAATACAAGCGCCCTATAACACAGCTGTGTAAGCTTCCTGTGGATTCTCATACCAGCAGGGATCCCACTCCGTCGCAAGTTTAGGGCATAGTATACCTTGTAAATATTTCGCACGTAGTATAAGTTCCGATTGCATGATAGTAAATTCCGATGACGATCCATTTCATTGACTGGGTGAGCGCTGCCATTCAAGGTCTATTTACGCTGCGGATTATCCGCATTCCATAGCACTATACGGTGCTGCCTGCTAACATCCGGCGTCTAGCAAGTTCAATTTTTGTTTTCCGAAGTTCCGGTATGTTAGCAGGACGAGCAGTACCACTTCCGAGAAGCGTCCGAGGGCCTGGCAGCTCCCACCGACACAGGCTCACAAAATAGGCACTGCAACTATTCCATTGCGTAATCTCTCTAATGCAGTTAATGTTTCACTGTTACACTCTTGTTAGTCTCAGAATTATAGTTCCGTTTCACTGCATTATCTTATTTATAGTCTTTGTTCCTCTCACTTATTTGCATTAGATTCCGTTAAAGCGTAAGATACACTCCAACTAATTGTAAAATTCCGTTTGTAAAATTTAAGACCTGCAGTGCAGCAATATTGTACACACTAGTCATAGTTTAGGTTAAGAATACTTACCGTACCGTAGAATTTAGTTTCAATATTCACTCCGCTAGTCACGGTTGCTCACTCGACGACAATTGGTTTATTCCGCGTAACCCGCGATGTACTTCCGAGGTCCGATCTACGCGTAACCCGCACATCCGAATGTAGTTCGACCACTTCACACCTTTCCGATTGTCGCTCCATGAGTGTAGCGAGGCGGGTGGTATGTTAAAGAGTAAGCAGTATTTAAACTGCGCGCGTGACGGGCGATCTGCGCGTCGCGATCGCCATGCGCGGCAGTTGCCATTTTCGACAACGACCAATCGCCGCCACTCCCGCGCTCGCTCATGGGCTATGAGTGGGTCGTCGGGTGACGTGCCCGTGACGTAGCTTTGACGTAGACTGACGTCTAAGACAATAGAACAGGTGATTGGCTCCAACACATGCGTGCTTCACACCGATGGGAAGGAGGACGGAACACGTGGTCCTGTCCCGTTAACTGCCTTCCTTCTTGATCAGACAGCGAGCGAGTAAGGACGTATTTCCGAACAGATCTAGTTTTCCGAGTTTTCCGAAGTTTTTGTTAAGCCTTTGCGGCAGTATTATTTAGACAAACAGTTATTTGTTGAGACGGTACAGAAGTGAAATAAACGACAGTACAATTCCTATAACTAGTGTACGAGAATAGTATCCATCTCTCCTAACGAGTGCAGTGCCCGGGTCTTTCGCGGAGTTCCGTATTCCCTCTTAGCGCACAGCTGCACTAGAGTTGTTCCCAGCTCGATCCGGTATCCGGGAGGCTAGGAGAAAGATTTATCTCCATCCTCTCACTCTTTAACATTAAGAAACACTCGGGATTTCTCGGGAGCTATCTACACGCACGTCTGCTTCGACCGAGCGTCAAGGGCAGCTATATCATCATCGAAATCAACGTGGGAGGCAGACCTGCCATCTCCCCGCAGGGCGGACGCAGGGTCGAGGCACACAGATGAGCCCTCCGGGGGTTCGACGATGACGCGCTGACCGCAGCCGTCATCATGGAAGACTGGGCGGAACCAACGCCGCCTGCATTACGGGAAGAGGAGGAGGAGCATCCGGATGACTCGGCTGTGCGGTTTCTGCGCACGATGACGAGAATCTGCGATGCCTCCATGCCCCGAGCGAAGACGAAACCAAACGGGAAGCGGGAAGTGTACTAGTGGACCGCGGATATCGCGGCGCAACGTAGCGCCTGCGTGTCCGAGCGACGCCGGTTGCTCCGCTTTCGTCGCCGACGACAACGTGGGACGCCGCAGGAGGAACGCGTTCTGTACGACGCGTACTCCTGCGCTCGTCGGACACTCCAGAGCGCGATACGCAGCGCGAAGAGCACAGCGTGGGCGGAACTCGTGGAGACAGTCGAACTGGATCCATGGGGCCGCCCGTACAAAATCGTTCTGCGCAAGCTGCGTGACGGGGGACCTCCGGTTACGAGCAGACTCAAGCTGGAGTTCCTGAAGCAGGTATTGGACGCGCTCTTCCCTCCGGACGAGGATGGAGAGGAGCCGCTGCCTGCCCCGCGCGACTCCCCAGGATGGAACAAGGAGCATCGCGTCGCGGGAGACGAGATCAGCGTCGCGGTGAATAGGATGCGCGCCAAGACCGCCGCGCCAGGGCCCGACGGTGTACCCGGGAGGGTGCTCGCGTCGGCCCTCAAAACGTTGCACCCAAGGCTGACGAAGATCTTTAACGCCTGCCTCCGAAGAGGAATATTCCCCGCAGTTTGGAAGACGGCGAACCTGGTTCTTGTCCCCAAAGTGGGGCGGCCGGCGGACTCTCCTTCCGCTTACCGCCACATATGCCTTTTGGATGAGGCGGGCAAACTCTTTGAGACTTTGCTCGCCAGTAGGATTAATGCGCATCTGTCCGGGGTGGGACCGGACCTGGGCGACGACCAGTTCGGGTTTCGTCGCGGGCGTTCGACGATCGACGCGTTGGAGCGCGTGCGCGGCTTCATGGCGGACGTGACCTCCGGGGGTGGAGTGGTGCTGGCGGTGAGCCTCGACATCGTCAACGCATTCAACACTCTCCCCTGGGGCGCGATTCGGGATGCGTTGGAGCATTACGGCCTTCCGCCGTATCTCCGGGCCGTCGTCCGGGACTACCTACGGGGCAGAACGATAACGTTTACCATAAAGGACGGCGGCGTCCAAACGCGGCGGGTTACGCGCGGGGTCCCGCAGGGCTCGGTGTTGGGTCCACTCTTGTGGAACCTGACATACGACTGGGTGCTGCGGGTCCCTCGGCCTCCAGGAGTAAGTGTCGTCTGCTACGCGGACGATACACTCGTCCTCGCCGGGGGGGACTCCTGCGAGAGGGCCATCGAGCTGGCCGGCTAGGCGTTGGCCTCGGTCCTCGATCGCATCCGTGCTCTCGGCCTTCGCGTCGCGCCGGCCAAGACGGAGGCCATGTGGTTTTACCGCAGGCTCCATGGTAGAGGCGTCCCGGCGGTCGCGGGCATCGGACTCGGCGACAACGGGGAGTTAACCCCCGTGGGCGAGGGGTTCCGCTATCTGGGACTCCTCCTTGATCAAACGTGGAAATTTGATCGTCATATCAAAAAGTTGATACCACGGGTGGAAGGCGCGGCAGCGGCACTCACGCGGCTGCTGCCGAACCTAGGGGGCCCCGGGGCCCGCGGCCTGTATTTGGGGGTCGTGCACGCGATGGTGATGTACGGCTCACCGATATGGGCGGATAGATTATCAGCCCCCACCTGGAGGGCGCTGGACTCCCTCCAGCGCCTGATGGCTCTGAGGGTGATAAGGGGATACCGAACCGTCTCCTTGGAGGCGGCGAGGACTCTCGCGGGCATCGTGCCCATAGATCTTATGGCGTGCGAACTCGCAGCGACTCATCGGCGTCGAGTCGAGCTGCGAGAGCGTCGGATCGATCCGGCGGTTGCGGCGAACACCATCGGTATCGAGCGCAGTGAGGGGAGAAGTAGGTCGATCGGCATATGGCGCGATCGGCTGACGGATCTCCCCAACGGTAAGAGCCGAACGCTCGTCGAAGCGCTGCTCCCCATCTTCGAAGATTGGGTCAGCAGATCGCGGGGCGCGTTGAGTTTCAGGATGACGCAGGTGCTCACCGGACACGGATGTTTCGGTGTGTACCTGTGTCGCATAGGGAGGGAACAGTCCGAGCAGTGCCATCACTGCGGGGAGGGTAGGGACACGGCGGCGCACACCATCGAGGAGTGTCCAGCGTGGGCACGGGAACGCCGTGTCCTTCGTAGCGTATGCGGCCAGGACCTCTCGCTTCGGAGCATTCTCCTCGAGATGCTCCGGAGCGACGAGTCCTGGAAAGCGTTCGCCTCCTTCTGCGAGGACGCCATGTCCCAGAAGGAGGCTGCCGAGCGAGAGCGGGAACGCGATCCCGACTCGCTCCGCGTGCGGCGTCCGCCTCGTTTCCTCCGTGCCGCCGTGCAAGGTGACGGGGGATAACCGCGTGGGCAACCGCCGGGAGCTGCCCTCTCTGCGGTCGCCGTATCACCGGTGGCCGACGGTTTCGGATTTCGTAGCCGCCGTCGGCCCGGTAGTTTCTTAAGGCGCCTCGCGCGTGTCGAGCCAAGGCGCTCACTTTGAGCGCCGCCGGGAGTTTTGGCCGTTCGGCAGATGCCTGGTCGAGCGGTCTTATCTACGCGAGTCGTTGGGTAGATATCTAAATTGAAACGAGTGATCGTCACTCAGTTGTGAATTATAGAGTCCTTCGGCAATTAATTCGATGTGGAACTCGGCGCCGCTTCGCGTCGCCGAGTTGATAACCTGGCTGTTTCGGAGGCCGCTTCGCGGCCTCCAAGGTATTGGGCGCTTCACGCCAGCCTCGGGTGCGTCGCGGACGTAATTCGCGCGCGAAATTCCCGTAACGCACCCACTCTCGAGCAGGGACGTGGCATCGGGGAGGTTTTAGCCGATGGAAATCCGGCACTACCCCGCGACCCCCTCGTTGGGCCGCGGGGTGTCTTTGAAAGATTTCCTCGACAACAAAAAAAAAAAAAAAAAAAACGCCGCGATCGGGTCCCTCCGCCCCTGCGCTCGGTTCGATGCAGACGTGTGCGCCGACAGCTCCCGAGAATTTCCGAATTTTTTCTTAAATTCACCGAATTTTCGTTAAAGTACGGTCTCAGGGTCGGTCTCTGCACTCTACACCCGGGTACGGAATCGCGTCGCCTCCGGCACGCGAAAACGCGGAAATCGCGCACGAGGGAATTCGGCCGTGCCGTTTAACCTCGTGCGTCGACGACCGCGTGGCGACGCGCGCGAATTTCGCGTCCGCGTATCTGCACAGTGCGGTTGTGCAGACGGTGTATACGGACAATTAATTGTGCCGGGATCGCGCCTTGTCTCTTGGGATACGCCACGATTATAGTGCAAATGCGTGAGACTGTGCGAACATTGACGCCGGTCGCCGCGTGACGACATAACCTCGCGCGCCACGCGGTAGCGTCGCAGCGCGCGCGGTGCATGCGCAACACTCTCGTCGGTTTTCTTTGCCTTCGGGGGGCTCGTGTGTGTTCCTGCCGCGTCGAGGACGATCCCTGCTGCATTCCCTGACCGCTGGGAAGCAGCAGAAAGTGACAGACACTTGTGCGTGACAAACCCTGCTTGGCGTTGTTCTACAGACATCTGCAGTGTAGTGCAGTGTAGTGTGACGTCCCTAGAACACCTGACAGCTGTCAAGGATAATACAGGTGCTGAAGGTCTGCCAAAGGTACTGTGCGTGTGTGCATTTTCTTTTACGCAGCCTCTTTCCTCTTTCCTGTCTGTTGGGGAAATGCGTGGGAAAGTGAGTGGGAAGGAAAATTTAGGAGCGGAGAGGGGGAGGGTGCGGAAATGAATAGATCGTCTGGTGCTGAGGTTATAAAATACACGTGTTCGCGTGTTTCGTTCGCTAGTGCCGATTTATTGTATGTAAATCGGTGCAGCTCGTCAATGTACAAAGTCTGTTTATGTTGATTCGGACACAATTGCTGTAATTAATGCCCCCCAGTGTCTAGTGTAGTTGCGCGGTCTTGGATGCACGTGGTGAAAGTACGGCCACGTGCAGTGCCTGATTAGAAACGTGGTGATGTACCTAAAATAATCACGCTACGGTGGTCGGCGTATCACTTGCTGTGCACGGCAGCGTATCTCGTGTTGATCGGTCGAAAATATATTAAAGATGAGGAGCTGGGATGCGGTGGAAACTGATAATACTGTGATCGTACAAAAAGACTCTGACTCGCGCTACAAGAGACGTGGTAGAAGTGATCACTTTTGGCGGGACGGCGCATGGCGCCGCCCGCGTTTCGCGCATTCCACGCATTTCCGCTTCTCACCGGTACGCGAAACGGCGCTCGCGAATCGAGCTCGGGAGGTGCTGCCGCCAGGGAGGGTGCTGCTCGGGAGGTGCTGCCGCCAGGGAGGGTGCTGCTCGGGAGGTGCTGACGGTGGTCGTCGGCGACAGGATGCGCTGTCGACGAGCGGGTTTCCCAAACACTGTCTCTTTTTCTCCTGCGCTTCTCTGCGCCCTTTCCTTTTCTTCCCTATTTCTACTTCCTCTTCTACCTTCTTTCATTCCTTCTTCCATTCCTACTCCCTCTCTCTCCTTATCTCACCTCTTTTCTCTATCCCCTACTTCTTTTATTCTCATTTTTCATTATTTCTGCCCTTTCTGTCCACGCGCCTCTGCGCTTTCCTTTCTCCCTGTCTCTTTTACTCTCTCTCTATCTTCCCCTCATTATCTCTTCTCCCTCTCTCACTCTACTCTACCTCCCTTCCTTTCTAAATCTATTCTTCATTTTACTTTCCTTCTACAGATAGTGGGCATTTCTGTAGCGTAACCCTAAATTATTCCCTTTTTCACTGCCCTCTATTTCTACCTTACTTTCATCCCTCTGAGTTCTGCTGGCACTTTTATAGTACAGCAGACACTCCCCTTTTAGAATCCTTTTCTCTTTTTCATCTCCCTTTCTCCATTCTCTCTCCACATTCCTTAGTATACGCTCACTTTTACTATCTCTTTTCTGCTCTGTAGAGTCACTTTTCTCAATTTTTCTGCTCTTTTCTCATTTCCTTCTCTACTAATCTTGTTTCTCCTGCCTATTCTCTATCTGTTATCCCTATCTCTTCCCTCCTGTCACTCTCCCTCTTTGCTGCTACCTTTTTTTCTCTTTTTCTTCATTGCACCGGTGCGTGGTGCCTGCGGCTTTTAGTGACTTTAAGCGGTGTAGTGCTGCGTTGCGGCATACCACGGTGTGTCGCACGCAGAAAGTGACAGCGGGGGCAGGCTGCGGTCGAAGGCAGCCTCCCCCAAAACTAAGCGCTCGCCGGGGAAGGACCGCGCCCCCGCGAGGGCGCCCATTACGAGAAGTGCGGCGAAAACTCGTCTGCCGAACGTCCTTTCGACGTCGGACGAGGAAGACACTGACACGGTGATGGTGGTATCGGACGCCACGTCGGTCGCGGGTTCGCTCGAAAGCGAGATCCGCGACATCATTTACGGGAAGGCCGCGGTCGTCGCGAGGGCCTTAGTGCGGGATTCGGACGACTCGTTCGCGAGTGCGAGTCCGATTCGGCGAGCATTGCGCCGTCTTGCTCGTCGCCGCTGCGCCATCGGAGCGCGGCGGGGAAGAAAAGGCCGGCAGCCACGTCCCCGCTGCCGGGTGGCCCGTCCCGGAGAGGGACGACGTCCCCTCGCTCCGTGGAGGGGAAAAAAACAGAAACGGCCGCCCGCGGAGCCGCTCCCCTCTGGGAGGGAGCTCAGACAATGGCTGCAGGGGTTGACTGAGGCCGAATTGAAGGAGGTGGTGGCCCTCAAGAGGGAAGAGGTATGGAACATTGCCTCCACCTCCAACAATCTGAAGGGACAAAATGTGAGGGCCCTTAGAGGCGCGGTCGACACCATGGAGGCCGCGTTTAGTGTCGGGCTCGCCCGAGCCGACCCGGGCGGGGACAGTGACTCTGTAATAACTTCACTACACGTATCTTCACATATTTAACCTTTTATTCGCCTCCAGCTTCGCTTACTTACAACGACTGACTCATCGCTTGTTTTCTCCTTACGCTCGCGCTTCCGCTCGCCCTTCCGCGACCCCTCCCGTACATCCCTATCCTCTTTCGGCGGCAGCGTGAGGACACACGCACCGTCACGTCGAGACCGCGGTCCCGAAAAGCCGCTTGGGCAAAGGCGCACGGCGCAATCAAACGCAATCCCTTACACTCTGCGTCGCACCGGGAGGCCCTTCTGGTGGCCTCGCTCCGCGAACAGCTCGTGCGCTCTCAACGAGAGAATGCGGAGCTGCGGAGGGCCCTCAAGGGAAAAGAGCCGTCGCCGCCGAGGGACGACCGGTCCGGGACGCCGACGAAGACGCCGACGACGAAGAGGTCCAGGGCGATGTCTTCCACCACCGCCTCGAGGCTGGAGGCAGCGAGGAGGGGGCCGATCCCCGAAGTCGACCCCCTCGTGCGGATGCGGAATGAGGTGATCTGCCTCGTCCGCAAAGAAAATGAGGGGCTGCGCGCTGCCATCGCTGCCCTCACAGCGGTGGTGCAGCCCCTCGTAGCGGCGTCACGGGCACCTGTCCAACCGCCCGCCGCGCAACAGCAGCAGCTTCGGCGGCCGCGGGAAGCGGCTCCGAAGAGGACGCACTCCAACGGGACGAAGCCCAACGGGAAGCGGGAAGTGTACTGGTGGTCCGCGGAGATCGTGGCGCAACGTAGCGCCTGCGTCTCCGCGCGACGCCGGTTGCTCCGCATCCGTCGTTGACGACAACGTGGGACGCCGCAGGAGGACCGCGCTCTGTACGACGCGTACTCCTGCGCTCGTCGGGCACTCCAGAGCGCGATACGCAGCGCGAAGAGCAGAGCGTGGGCGGAACTCGTGGAGACGGTCGAACTGGATCCATGGGGCCGCCCGTACAAAATCGAACAGGACGAAGGCGAACAGACGATCAGGACTCAAACCAACGACCAGGTGGAGAGAAACGGGTACAGGCAAATGATCTCAGAAGGGACTTACTAACGGGCAAGGGACAAACAGACAGCGAGAAAGATGAAAGCGACAGCGAAAAGTGGACGAAAGTGATAAGAAAGGAAAGAAATCAAGCACCTGGAAGAACAGACAGAAGGGCGACAACAAGAAAACCTGCGACCAACATGAGACTGAGGCCCGAGGCAGTACTTGTTAAAATAGGAAAGGACAGGACTTATGCTGACACCCTAAGAGCTATCAAGGAGAAGGTGCAACTGGAGGAACGTCGGGCAGAGGTCAACAGAGTAAGGAAAACAAGAGCCGGGGACCTACTAGTCGAATTCGGCAGGAAGGAAGAAGTACAGAAGATAGGTGCATTAAAAAATGCAATCCAAAGCGCACTCTGCAGTGAAGTGGCAATCCGTGCACTAACACATAAAGTGCACCTAATAATATGGGACATCGACGAAATCACAGATGAAAATGACGTGGCGCAGGCCATATTGAAGAATCGAGCCGGGCATAAGGATATGGGGACGGAGGACACGGGAGTTCAAATAATAGCACTCAGGACAGCATTTGGCGGCACCAAAGTAGTCACGGTTGAGGTACCCGCAACAGTTGGCAAACAATTACACGAGGCGGGAAGAATTAAGATAGGATGGGTATCATGTAGAATTAAAGCAAGACCAAACACCAGGCGCTGTACGAAATGCATGGGGCTTGGACATATCGCAGTTAACTCCACCAGCACCAAAGATAGAACGGGAGACTGTTTCCGGTGCGGACAAACGGGGCACCTCATGAAGGACTTCGTAAACAACCCGGTGTTATGTCGAGGGTGAATGAATGAACACTCGTGTAAATCTTCACTTTAAACTTAACAATTTTATTTTTGGAATACTGATCCAACACCAGGGTTAAAGGTCTTATGAGAGGAAAATACGTCTAGTCGCAAGAAGGTCTAAATTAAGAGTGAGCAAAGCGTTCGGAGAAGACGCTGCTCAGAACGGACGGTCAAAAAGGGGCGTCGCTTCGGCGAAAGCGTTGGAATGCGGGATCTCAAGTGACATATTGTCTAAACGCTGGGCCCTTAGCCTAAGCAACCGATATATATGGTGTCGACATTACACAGGAATGCGCCCTGTGCAAGGAAAAGTGATACAACGCAAACCAGGGACTGTTATGGACTATTGACGCCTTAGTTCATTTAAGCGTTCGCGGGCAATATGGACGCAACATGACGTCATATTGCTCGCCAATTATACGCCGGCACGTGGCATAGCGGCGTTCCCGCGCTCACCTTTACAGCGCTTATGTGTGGGGTTTTCCCACGCTCCTTATATGGGCATGCTAATCGAACGCGATCGCTAATTGGATCTAACACTAACGCCGGATAAAAATCGGTGTGAGATCGAGGTAGACGGCTTGGCGCCACCACCTCGGGATTCATTCCTGTATTAGCCATAGTGAGAAACTGTAAAAAGAGAGAGAGTGAGAGTAAGAACGCGAAACTAGGAAGTTTCAAAAGTGTAATATAAGGGACAAATAGAAGAGATTAACTAGTCTTAAAAGGCATACATTATTAGAAAGGTACACTATTCCCTGATACTCCTACGCAAAGATTCCTTCCATTTAATATCCTTTCCGAACTGCATCGTCCTCTCCTTCGCTTCACATCCACGACTGTTTCCCAGTCGAAGAACAACTCCAAATTCAAGAGTTCCCACAACAGGGACATATAGCAGGAAGCCTCAAGTGTAGAGTATACTTGGAATATACGAGACAACAAAATAAGGGTATTACAAATTAATTTAAATAAATGTAAGGCGGCACAGGACTTAATATTCCAGACAGCCCAAGAGAAACGTGCGGACGTACTTATCGTAAGCGAACCATACCATATTAACACTAGGTTTACGGGACCCGTCAAATTGACGGGTACGCTCATTTCGAAAATAATCCTTATATTTTTGCTTCGTTCGTCACATTATTCATCCAGTAGGAAATACAAGAGTGAAAGTAATGTCTTTATGTTCTCCGTTTCCAATTCGTTATCTCAATCGCGCCTCGATAGTATAAACCAGGCCTGGCCAACTTGTGGCCCGCAAGCCACGGCGGTCTCGCCGGCGGAGAACTGCCCCCTCTGTGCCTACTGCTCAGAAATCTCAGAAAGGACCTTTTATTTCCTGATACTTTATTTAAACGTGAAGCCAAATATTGTACACTTTGGAGTTAACTTGAATAAATCGGTTTTTTTAAAGAAAGTGCGTATTTTCATTCACCCGTCAATTTGACAGGTGCCGTAGAGATAGGTATATAAGAAACGTCCGTAAACCTAGTGTTAAGTGCACGGGGCCCACAGATAAGGGAGGGCTGGCATGCGTAATCCCTCTGAGGGCTAAATACAAGAGCGCTAAGATAATATGTTAGGGCGAGGGCTTTGTGGCGGCCGGATATGGCAACCTCACCTTAGTCAGCTACTACATTTCCCCCATCATCAGCATAACGGAGTACGAGGAATATGTTAGAAAACTGGAAACCTCCATAAACACACTAGGCTGCAACGTACTAATCGCCACAGACTTCAACGCCAAGGAACACGAATGGGGCTCCAAAGTCTCAGATAGAAGAGGTACGATTCTCGCCGAAATGGCAGCCCGCAACGGACTAATAACACTTAACAGTGGCAGCACATACAACTTCCGCAGAGGCGGAACGGGATCCGTAATAGACTTACGTTTGCAACTCCAACGACCGCAAGGAACACACGGGACTGGAGAGTACTAGAAGACCTTACGCTCAGCGACCATCAAGGAATACTGTACCAGATAAAAGAACACACGGGACGCGGACAAAGTACAATAGCGCGGAGGAAAGGAAGAAGAACTATGGGTGGCGAACGGACACGCTCGACAAAGATCTACTAATAACCACCTTCACGAACATTGCAGCCAGCGTCATAAATCCAAATAAACCAGCGGAGGATACAGCAAGGGAGCTCTCGAAAGCGCTACAAGAGGCATGCAACAATACAATGAAACTACGAGGAGCCCCGAAGGAAAAGATCGCCTCCGTGTACTGGTGGAATGCGGAATTAGCGGACCTGCGACAAATTTGCTGTGCGGCAAGAAGGAAGGCGCAGCGGGAAAGAAAGAAAGCAGGACTCGGGAATACTAGCTATGACATAGCCTATAAGGAATGTAAAAAGCAGCTATGCATCGCAATAAAGATCGCTAAGGAAAAGGCATGGCGTGACCTATGCAATGAAGTAGATAAAGACCCATGGGGGAGGCCCTACAAGATAGTAAACAGTAAACTACATATAAGACAATTATTCAGGGCGATAAAGTGAACTAAAATATGTTTCTCTGAAAACAAAGATGACGAATTCTTTTATTCACTATTTAAAAACAACTATTTACACTATTTACAACCTTACCTGAAAACAAAGAAACGACAATTAAAGTTTACTTTTATCCTATCTCTAATTAACCTACTAATTTTATTTCTAATATATCTTTCCTATCTTTAACTTATTCCTTTATGTTTTGCACGTGTGCTCTATTGCGTAATCGCTATTATGTCTCCTTCAACTGTTCGTCTACTTATCACTCCCTCTGACGGTGATTGAAGCAAAAGGCGCGCGGAGCATGAGAAGCGCGGCATCTTCAGCTAAGGAAAGTCTACTTTCTTTACATACACAAGGGACCAAACATCTTGGAAGGACAGACAGAGGAGGAAACGACAAAAATCTTGGACTACCTCTTCCCAAAGGACCCCGAGGCCGAAACAGAGAGCGACGGGGGCGACTGCGTGATAATCACTCAGGGGCAGGACAGCGAGACGATTCCCCCGGTGACACTATGGTAATTACAGGAAGCGGTGGACCGGATAAAACCCGCAAAGGCACCTGGACATGACCATATACCCGAAAACGTGCTGAAGGCAATCGCAACACATCACCCGGCATATTTTTATCCACACCTACAATAAATGCATTAAGGAAAGACTGTTCCCGAGGTCATGAAAACAGCAAAGACTGGTGCTAATACCAAAACCAGGGAAACCCGCAGACCGGCCGTCCTCGTTCGGGCCGCTATGTATAATAAATGGGGTAGCCAAAATCCTGGAAAGGATAATACAAAAAAGGCTTTCCGAAATCATAGAAAAACTGGGCTTCCTGGCAGAGAATCAATTTGGCTTGAGACCAGGTAGATTCACTATAGATGCTGTTAAAAAACTGGAGGGGATCGTTAATGAAGAATGGAACACTACATGGAAGAGGAAAAGTGTATGCCTATTTATAACAGTGGATATCAAAAACGCATTCAACACGGCAAGATGGGGAGAGATCAAAAGGAAAATGGCAAAGGCAAAAGAAATACAGGAATACATCAAAAGAATTATCGACTCTTACTTGCAAGATCGATGTATACTATACCACAACGCGGATGGGGAGCAGAGGAGAATCGTGAACAGAGGCGTGCCACAAGGCCACACGCTCCGTGTCCTGGGGCCAACCTTATGGAACCTCCTATATGATGACTTATTAAAGATAAAAGTCACAAAAAACGTGCACCTCATCGCCTATGCAGACGATCTAGCAGTTGTAATAACCGGACAAGCCCCGGAACAGCTGCAGAGGAACGCCAACAGAGTACTAAAACAAGTTCAAGAGTGGATGGAAGAGAAGGGATTTACTGCAGCACCAGAAAAAACGGAGGCAATCGCCATAACAAGAAGGAAACAATACCCAACAATTGCACTCGAATTTGCGGGAAGAATTATATATACCAAAAAAGAACTAAAATATCTGGGAGTAGTAATCGACAGCCGCTTTAACTTCAGACAGCATATAAAGAGCATGGCCTACAAGGCGGGAAAAATGTCCGCAGGCATGCTGAGACTATTAATTAATATCGGCGGGGCATCCCAGGCAAAGAGATGGCTGTGAGTCAATGTCCTGCACTCTAGGCTTCTGTATGCCGCACCGATATGGGCCTCCGTGCCAGACTACAAGTATATAAAGGAAACCATCAACAACACACAATGGAAGGCAATCATAAGGATGATAAGAGCCTATCGCACTGTATCGAACGACGCTGCGTGCGTTATAGCTTGCGTCCCACCCATCGACCTTCTCGCACAGCAGAGGAGGAGAAAATACCAGGAAAGATGGGAAACGAAGTATGGATGCTGGAGAGACATACCGATGATAATGCAGTATGCGAACAGAGGTGCCGAGCAGTGTGGCCAGATCTGGCGCCCGAGCACCAACGGTGCCCGCGGGAGTGGGGATACGGAAAAGTATGCGTGCCTTGTCCGTGAGAGCTGCGCGCGCCGTTTCTCGCCGAATCGCGCTCGGCTTGGAGAGAAGGACGGAACTATGCTGCGTCTCCCTTCCGCCAACGTCGTGTGACGTCAGGTATCGTGACGACACATAAGAAGGACAGAACTATGCTCCGTCCCCTTTCAACCAACATCGCGCGCTGCATCTTTGTTCGACATGCAGCCGCCGCGACGCGTCTTCGTTCCGCACACAGGTCGGTGACAGTGGTGCCAGATTTCGCATAAGGCATCGCATGCACCATTGCGTTCTTTCAGTGGGAAGGCAAATCAGGCACCACCACCCTGAGCAGAGCGCGATCCAGAGAAAAGTGAATCGAGGAGAGTTTGGGATTGATTCGTCGTACTCATCGTCGTTCGTCGACGAGTTGGTTTTTTTCGTAGGTTCGCGCCCAACTCATGTTTCAATTTTTTTTCACAGAATAATTTTTTCTTTTAATTACACTGTCCAACACGTATTTTACTTCGTGACATCTGTTGGGTGATTCTTATAGATTTCGATGCTCTAAAACCGAATCTGCAATCCGTTCCTTTCCATCACCCTCAGTTTTTGAAAAAATGAATTTTGAAAAAAAGCACCTTTTTTCAACTTTGAACAACAATTCTGTTGAAACTATGAAAGATAGACTGATTCCATTAGTCGCAAAAAATTCAGCAGACATTTCTGCATAAAATGGTATGAATCGTTTTTGCAATATCAATTTACAAAAATGTTTAAATAATAGTTGAATTGGGCAAGACACATTTTACGCGCCTATTTTGGGGCACTTTTCTCAAATTATCGTAAAAATTGTGCGTCTAGGGAGAATTCCAATTACACTGAACGATAGAGCAGACATTTTTCTATAGAAATCCATCATCAGATTTTGCGAAATACGTTTTGGCTTCGCACAAAAATTTCTGTGGTAGTAATAAATAAGAAAATATATCATAAATGTCAATTATTGCGTATTATGCATTAACTGTGAAACAAGTAATAGGAGCTTCTTGCACTAGAACGTTCTGAGGGATCTTACTAACACGCGTTTTTAACACACGACAGCGTACGTCAGGAAGAATTTGCTTGACACGGCGCGACGACGGTGCGAATGTTTCTATGAGTTGTTCTTTATTTGTTTTCTAAATAGAAGGTGACCAAATTGTGCATATATTCTAATAGTTCTCATCAAGTCCCATCACATTGATTTGTAACCTTTTTCTTACTACGCACGTTTAGTTTAACAACGCTATCCCCATTCCGAGAAAGAAGAAGGTGCTCCTTCTTTGGCAATGCACCATGCATACTGTAATCCATATGTACGCCCATTGCAGTGTGGCCAGATTCTGGCCCACTGGTACCATTGGTACCTGTGGAGTGGGGATACGCGCAAGTGTGCGTGCCTTGTCGGTGAGAGCCGCGTGGAGAGAAGGACGGAACTATGCTGCGTCTCCCTTCCAACGTCGTGTGACGTCAGGTATCGTGACCACACATAAGAAGGACAGAACTATGCTCCGTCCCCTTTCAACCAACATCGCGCGTTGCGTCTTTGTTCGACATGTAGTTGCGGCGTCGCGTCTTCGTTCCGCACAGAGGCCGGTGACAGTGGTGCCAGATTTCGCATAAGGCATCGCACGTATGGCGTGGAAGACCACGTGAAAATGTATATTTGGAGAATAAAATACTTATACTAGCAGATTCGTAGAATGTTCCTGTGTTCGAATGCATTACACGCATTGGAAGCTTCATTGGGTGATAAAATATAAGTAAAGGTCACATAAATAACGCAATGCGTGCATACATATTTCATACACAATACAGTTAAATATTATAGAAGTATGTTTAAAATATTGGTAAGTGAATATCGCTTTCCGTCGTGTAGTTGTTAGAAAGAAAAAAAGGATGAGCCCTTCCTGGGCGCGAACCTCCGACAAAACTGTCCAACGATGTTGCAGACGGGTGTAACTTAACCAACGAACTACTCGTGCTGTTGGCTTATGGTTCAATGTTTTTCAAAGTACGGTGCACACAGACTTTCAATAAACTCGAAATAACTTAATTTCCTTTATTTGTACATTGCTCTCTCGCATGCAAAAACATAGAGCATCGTATAACTGACTGGCAATATCAAGAATACGCAATTATTTTAAGTATTCAATAAGTTATTACACGAAATATGTCGTAAATATCGGTTTTTATTTATTTGAACTACGACGCACACTACCACAAAATCTAAAAAAAATTGGTGGTACTACTTATGCCAATACTTCACTACAGCATTTATAAAAATTCTGTGGGTCGGAAACTTCAACACGTAATTGGAATTTATCGTGTTTTGGGGGGTTTTTGATTTTTTATGCTTAGGATTTGCTAGACAAAAATCTGCAAAAATTCCCAACCATAAATTCACATGTTCTGAATATTCTCAATTTTTTCCATAATTTTTCCGCACCGCTAAATACGGCAAATGGGTTAAAAACTGATTTTTTTATTTCCCCTATAACTACCCTTCTGATGGAGATAGAGGGTTGAAACTTGGCATAGAGCGTTTTTCTTTTGATCCCCTATCGAATGACGCCTTGCCAGATAAATTTGGTACAAGTGCATTTTTTACCATTTCAGCCGGCTCAACGCTCAGCCGAAAGGTGAATTCGGTACCGCTGTCGCATGCCGAACGAAGCACGTGCGTGCGATCGTGGTGGAAAGAAGACGGAGCATAATTCTGTGTCTCTTTCTATTGGGTGCGCGCGCAGCTTCTGACGTCATTTTATTCTACATTGGTAGAAAGAAGACGAGAAGCATAGCGCCTTCCTTGTCCTCGGCGGTGCGCGCGCAGCTTGTGACGTCATTGTACTCTACATTGGTGGAAAGAGAAAGAAGACGAGAAGTATAGCTCCTTCCTTGTCTCTACGTACGGTGCGCGCGCAGTTTCTGACGTCATTTTTTTCTACATTGGTAGAAGAAAGACGAAAAGCATAGCTCCTTCCTTGTCTACATACGGTGCGCGCGCAGCGCTCACGGACACGGCACGCATACAACTCTCGCCTTCCCCCACCACGCGTGCCGCAATGCGGCAGGATGCCACTTCTGAGATCATTGGCCACAACTCGGGCATATGCACGGAATCGAATAGAATAGAATAGAATAGCGGAGCATGTGCACTCGAGTGTGCAGGAAGTAATTAAGTACACGGCGCTATTTCTACGTACTTAATTATTCATCTTGATTTTACCCGGTTCACATTTACATCGACCTCATATACGGCGCTAGTTCGATTTGCTTAGTTACTGATCTTATTCTCTCTCTGTTTATATTTATCCCATATATCCCACTCTATGCTATTTTATTTATTTATCTTATTTACGTACTCTATTTACCTCAATCATTGTGTCTTTATTTATCTCAATTCTATTTTATATCACATACTTCCAATGCAATAATTCTCTTATATTGTATATGAATCGCGCAACTAATCGCGATGTGCCTGGGTCGGACTGGGGACAGTCAAGGAAAGTGACAAGTTTATAGAAGCAGGCGTAAATCTGCTTCACGGAAGGGCAGAACCACCATTTATTTGAACAAACAAAAAAGGATATATATATATATATATATATATATACACCGCACTCACTGTCCACATTTAAAATCTCCTAAAATTACCGCTTTAGAATTATAGAATAAATCATAAATAAAAAAAAAAGAAATGAAAATTAATACTTCATGTTCGCCTCTGCGAGGAGCGTGAAGGAAGGGGGAGGCTCGCCAGCACGTCAAGCAGTGCGCGAGTACCTCAGATAAAACGGAAAGAGGGACGTGGCGGCAAATATCTCGCTACGCACACCTCAGGACGGCGGTAGGATGATTACCACCGCACATACAAGCGCGCGCGGGGATACCCCGCCGCGGTCGCCATGAAGGTAGGAATCTCGTCAGGCCGAGATTGCTCTGACGAGCGGAAATTAACAGAAAAATAACGCGAATGAAAGTAATACGCGCTTTAAGTGCACAAACACGCACTTATCCGGTAAATTAGTCTTAAGCGAAGATGCGGACGCACTCGCGGCAAATTAAGGGCTAATATGGCGGAAAGGTCGACACACAACACGTGTCTTACCTCTGCAAAAATTACAACATTTCAGTACGGCGTACGAAAAGGAACAGGACGACTCGTACCCGCGCGAGTCGCGGAAACGCCGGAAACGGGAACTCCCACCACCGACTTATTACAATGAACAATCAGTGTCACTTATCAACGTAGCAGACAAGAGAGAGACACTCGCGTAACGCATGGGCCTAAAAATAGAACGCCACGGATAAGGTAAACAAGGAGTGTATACAAGTACACTAGGTGCGATGCGCACGGGACAAAAATTACAAGTTGAGGCGAGCAGCATGCGGATGGGTCCAAAAGGAAGTACCAATCCCAAACATATATAATAGCTCATATTTTAGTTAATTCTATACTCTCTAACGATCTGCATAATCAAGTATCAAGCACCAAACACACACACATATATATATATGTGTGCTAGTAGTCAGTAGTCATTAACTTTCTCACTTTGACCGGAGCAAGCCGTTCGCGGCGCATCCCGGTCAGGGTGAGGAAAATAATAACTTTTTAGTGAATAATGTGAAAATTTTTTCAACTAGTAATTTGCAACTAGGTACGGAGAATCCGAATACGTGATAAAATTTGAACAAAATGTTCTTCCTTTAGGGTGAAAATAAATTGATAAGGGGGAGGGGCGTCGCCACTTACCTTCGGGGTGGCGGCCGGCGTCCCGGGAACCACCCCCTTTCCCTCGGTGTCCCGTCTCCGCTTCTTCCCGGGGTTCGCCGTGGTAGTGGCGGCCGAGCAGGACCCGGCGGGGACTGCAGGCTTCCCAGGAGCCGTCGATGGAACGGCAGGCGAAGGGGAGCGTGTCCTCTTGGGAGCCACTTCCCGCGGCGGCTGAGGCTGCTGCTGCTGCATGGCGGGCGGTTGCGGAGGCGCTCGAGACGCGGCGACGAGGGGCTGGACCAACGCTGTGAGGGCAGCGATGGCGGAGCGCACCTCGTCATTGTCCTCGCGGATGAGGCAGACCACCTCATTCCGGATACGCACCAGGGGATCGATTTCGGGGATCGGCCCCCTCCTCGCCGCCTCCAGCCACGAAGCGGCGGTGGACGTCGTCTTCAACCTCGTCCCTGTCGGCGTCGACGTCTTCGTCGGCGTCCCGGCCCGGACGTCCCTCGGCGGCGGCGTCGTCCCCTGTCCCTCAAGGGCCCTTCGCAGCTCCGCGCTCTCTTGTTGTGAGCAAGCGAGCTGCACTCGGAGCAGGCGGGAGTAACTATTATACCCTTAAGGCGTTACATCTCTGACCCGGCGTGGTGCGTTCGCGCACCTATCGCAATAGACCGTGAAAGATCAATTCTGGGAGCTGAACACAGTGGTATTTAATATCACTGGTCGGTCTCGGTAAGCCCGGCAATTCTAGCTACAGACTTCGGGCTTCGGCTTTGTTAGGCTAGTTATGACGCTATACTATGTCCCACTGGAGCAAGGGGGCGTAAGTCATCTCTAATTAACGGATGTAAAGAAGGTTTTGCAGGAGTGTCCTGGCCTTACGAGGTCCAGGCGCTTTTGATTGATCTGGAGCGTTTGGCCCTGGGAGCCTCGGTGGCAGGGATGTCACCGTCGCGTAACTGGGTCGGAGATTTATGTGGCCTTGTAGGTGGAAATAGATGACTCCGCCCACCCTAAGGGTGGGTTCAAGTTATCTCAATTGATGACAGGAGTGTAAGAACCCAAGACCGTTCGAGCACCTTCTCGAAGTGGCTTCGGCCACGGGTGACGCTGTTAAGGGTCTGGAACGTCCAGACCCAACCAAGCTCGACGGTTCAACGACTACAGACGACGACAGACTCCTACATATCCACACATATCCTATGTGCATACTAACGGCCAGCAGGGGCCTAAGGTCCGGTTGAATGCACCGGACCAAAAATTTAAATCAAAGAACAAAGCTCTATGTGCAAGTTAAGAGGGAAAGAAAGGAAACGAATGGAAAAGAAAGACAGACACAAGAGCAAAGCACAAGCACGTCCCGATCCCCCCATCTGGGGGACGGGACACAGAGTCCGGGTGAAGGCACCGACCAAATATAATGAAAGCACGATGTGCGTGACGAATGAGAGAGGGAATGAAAGAAGTAAAAGAGCAAACACGTCCTGATCTCCCCATCTGGGAGACAGGACTCACAAGGGAACATAGGCAACCCGGAAATTCAAAAAATTCTGAAATTTGGCACACATGTAGAGTAGTCCATCCGTAACACAACCATATTTTTTATTGGTGCCATAACTCGTTTTTAGGGGGTGAAAACACCCTTTGAAAAAAAATCAGATTTTTCTTCTTCGTCAAATATCTCAAGAACGGTAAGAGATATCGGAAAAAAGTTTAATCAAAAACTAAATCGCTTGTTCGCGTCTACGAAACTGCGTTATTTTTTATTTTATTTAATTCATATTTTTTTTGTTACGCCACCCCCTCACCCCCTTTTTTCAAATTTTTGTTTTTTGCTGGCCGCCATGAAATACCTCTTGACACCGTCTTTTCATACCTGTAAATGATTTTTGCGTTAAAATTTTTTTTGGTGTGTATAACCGAATGTTGAAGTGAAAATGCACGCGACATAAGAGAGATTGTAGGGATAATAAGGCGTAGGCGTATTAAAGCTATTCAGAGATGACAATTTAAAATACATCTTTATTATATTATTCTGTACACGGAACAAATACTGTTAAAATTATGGGCTGTAATTGGTACAATAATGATATTCTTCATAGAAATGTTTGAAACAAAGGTACTGGCCGCACCACGCACATCGCATAAAAGCTGGCGCTCCACAAATACTACATTTAGGTACGTGCTTTACACTCTTAAAGTAACAGAAATCTACTGGATTTTGGAACTTGCCGGAATGGGTTTCTAAATACCCACTTTTAAACCAAACATATTGGAAAAGATTTGTGAATCTGGGTGAAGAAAGCTGATTATTAATTAACAACTGTAATTTAATTATATTATTGCGTGCATGCAGATTGATATTTTCGTCTAGTAGAAATACATTGTCCGAAAATATCCGTACAAAATTTTTCCAGATTCTGAAACCAAACACATCCAAAGGTTGAATCATGCCCGTGATCTTCTTTGAAAATGTCACTTCTTTGTCGTCTGTAATGAAATCGTAACGAGGAACAAAGTTCACATGTGCGATCATCGGAAAATAATGCAATATACGCGTCATTTAGCGCCATCGACGAGGACAGGCTTATATTCCACAGAGGGCACAAAGATGTTATAAACACGAAATATTAATACATTTGTTATTCATACGATAACTTGGTATAAATACTCCTGTGGGTGTTCTTTTAACGAATAGCTACGCTTACGAGAAGTGTGGTACGTTAAAACTTCTTCTTCAAAATGCATTTGCATAATGTTGCTAACATAATAAACATGTTAGCCGCAACGTTTCAAATTGCAAGTATAACGCAGACTCCAATGAATTCGAAAGAAGTTGACTTGCACAACGAGCTGTGCGATATTATTGCAAATTTTCAAGATACGGATTGCGTAACGTCAATTGAACATGATTACGTACTTGACTTTGCCGATCCATCGGAACCACATGTTCCGCAATTTGTAGAGTACCTTACGCCTACAGAAACGGAAGAAGATAATTATTATCCTGAAGAGTGTACTGTTGATGACGAAGGAGGAAAAGTCGATATAAGCTACAAGAAGAGAGCCGTTGAATTTTGGAAATCCGGAAGAATAACTCATCGGCCGCTTACCAGCGTACAGAGGAACTTTCGAAACGTAAAATCCATACAGCAGCTACACAGGTGGGCTGCAAGTGTTGAGAAGGGTGCAACAAATGCAGAGAAATTCACATGGATTGCAAAATATGTATTGGAAGAGTTTGAAGTGGATTTTGACAGAAAATCTTTTGTCCATGACATGAATTTGAGATTGTGGGCTTTGGAGGCAAAAGACCTGGTGGACCTACCCGATTTCAAAGCAAATACCTGGTGGATATGGAAATTCAAAAATGTACATGGAATCGTGTCTCGGAAGTTAACAACTTTCAAAACGCGATCTACGTTTCAAGGCATTGATTATTTACACAATATCGCAAAATCTTTTGTCGCAAGCATAAGGACCAACATCCCAACTGTCGGAATTGAAGAAATTTATAACGCAGACGAGAGAGGCTTCAACCTCGAAGTTCATTCTGGACGAACATTGTCATAGTCTGGCGTGAAAATAGTGGAAGCAGCGATTCAATCGGTATCCTCTGTGACATACAGTTACACAATCATGCCTACTATTTCGGCAAGCGGGCGTCTTCTTTCACCTTTATACATCATTTTAAAGGAGCCCACGGGAACATTTGGTCCGAAAGTTCAGGAAACTTTATTCCGTCCACAAAATATGTATATCGAAGCTTCAAAATCAGGAAAACTCACGTCAGGCCATTTCAAAACTTGGTTCAGCGAAGTATATCTGAAAAATACTAGCGATAACACCATTCTATTACTCGATTCGTGGTCGGGGCACTGTCCAGATCAGTTGAATCAGTTGATTCCAGAAAACAAAGAAGTGACATTTTTAATCATTCCAAAGAAGATCACGGGCATGATTCAACCTTTGGATGTGTTTGGTTTCAGAATCTGGAAAAATTTTGTACGGATATTTTCGGACAATGTAATTCTACTAGACGAAATTACAGTTGTTAACTAATCAGCTTTCTTCACCCATATTCACAAATCTATTCCAATATGTTTGGTTTAAAAGTGGGTATTTAGAAACCCATTCCAGCGAGTTCCAAAATGCAGTAGATTTCTGTTACTTTAAGAGTGTAAAGCACGTACCTAAATGTAGTATTTGTGGAGCGCCAGCTTTTATGCGATGTGCGTGGTGCGGCCAGTACCTTTTTCTCAAACATTTCTATGAAGAATATCATTATTGTACCAATTACAGCCCATAATTTTAACAGTATTTGTTCCGTGTACAGAATAATATAATAAAGATGTATTTTAAATTGTCAGCTCTAAATAGCTTTAATACGCCTACGCCTTATTATCCCTACAATCTCTCTTATATCGCGTGCATTTTCACTTCAACATTCGGTTATACATACCAACAAAAATTTTAACGCAAAAATCATTTACAGGTATGAAAAGACGGTGTCAAGAGGTATTTCATGGCGGCCAGCAAAAGACAAAAATTTGAAAAAAGGGGGTGAGGGGGTGGCGTAACAAAAAAAATATGGATTAAATAAAATAAAAAATAACGCAGTTTCGTAGACGCCAACAAGCGATTTAGTTTTTGATTAAACTTTTTTCATCCCCTAAAAACGAGTTATGGCACCAATAAGAAATATGGTTATGTTACGGATGGACTACTCTACATGTGTGCCAAATTTCAGATTTTTTTGAATTTCCGGGTTGCCTATGTTCCCTTGTCAGAAATAAACAAGTGACGATAGCACAATCGCTCACATGCACTCCTCCCTTCCCCCCTAAAATGGGTACGGCGGCTAGCAGGCTAAACAAGACCGAAGCACAACTCCCCTTGAGGGACGTGCGTAATGACGAAAAATTGCATCCTGATCTCCCCACGTGGGAGACAGGACTCAAAAGCCTCGCCGCCCTCCACTACTCGCTGCCAAGCAACGCTGGCTAGCACTTGAAAGTGAGTGGACTCCGGTCCGCGATGAACTTATGTAACAGTAGTGCGAGTACCCAAGGGTTTTTCCCATCCCCCGATTCTCCTTGCATAAGAGGCAGGAGATGAAGTAAACGAGTTTAGACATGCCTCCTACTAGTGCACATGCCGCTAGGGATGTGAGCATTATAGTCCGGCTAGCTAGTGCGTACGACCAAGGGGGGGGGGGGGGGGGGGGGGGGATTCTAGACCCTCCCGCCCTCTATCGTGCGTAGGCCTGTGGCTGCTCACGTGCCCTTCAATGTGTGGCATAATGGTACGAGGAGTCTGGGCCACACCCCCTCCTGAGACAAGTCCCAGGAGATTCCAACACTCAAAACAACCTCCAGATCACAGACCCTACAAACTTAACACCTTGGCGCCTCGAGGATGGGGCGTTCTAGGCGCCCTGTCTGGGGCGTCTGGGTGCCAGGGATAGGGGAATCATCCTGATAGCTGGATGACGCCCACGTACCCACTTTCAATTCACTTAGATAGGTGACCCCTGATCCAACGGTGGACAGAGGCCAATTTGCTTTGAGCCAATTTTTCAATTTCAATTCATTTAGATAGGTGGCCTCTGATCCAACGGTGGACAGAGGCCAATTTGCTTTGAGCCAAAATTTCAATTTCAATTCATTTGGATAGGTGGCCTCTGATCCAGCGATGGACAGAGGCCATATTTGCTTTAGGCCAATTTACAGGTGGCCGCCCAAGGGCACGAGGCAAAAATGGGGACCCCGAAAGAAAATTGCTAAGACCTCGGCCCTGGGCAAAAAGTAAAAGTAAAAGCAAACAGCGTCAAAGATATCCCCCGTCGGACTCTAACACGCCGCCAAGTACACTCGGCAAACGTAACCCTCGAAAGGAACACGCCGCTGGGGGCTCCTCGAGCATGGTCCCGCGAACGAAATGTAGCCCGCCCCACCCGCTGGCATAGAGTCGATATCCCCTTTTGCGAACCAGCGGAGAAATAAAAGCGTCGCGATCAGGCCACCTGTCAGCTATCAACTAAGCAAAACTTATAGGCCCACAGGGCCCTCTAAAAAGCACTAATCGATGCAGTTAGAAGGTTTCAGGCACAACACAAAACAAAAATCAAAGATGACAGAATTCAATAGGCCATAATACTCCGGACGTGAAATAGCCGTTCGGATGTCCGGGTAGGGGCTGGCATGCGGGGAGATGTCTTCAAAGCGAGGGCACTTACAACCGACGCTCCCTCGAAGATTCCGCCGGCCGGGAGCGTGACGGGGCAGCGACGCCCCAGGACCTCGGCCTCCGTGCCGTCCGCATAGAACTTGTAAGATGCGATCAGATAGTCGCCGGCCCATCATCAGCGGTCGGCGGCAGCGTTAACTGCGATAACGAACAGGGAAGGGCACAAGCCCCGCGAGCGGACTTAGATTGCGAAAACCCGAGCGTGCGTGCGAACCCACAGTCTCCGGCGATGAGACATAGCGAGCGAGCGACCATGGGAGTTAGGATCCTACAACTGAACATGGCCCGTTCAGGAGTGGTGACGGGAGAGGTGTGCGAACTTGTGGCCACGCGAAAAATAGACTTCCTGATCGTTCAGGAGCCGAGCGTAACAAAGAAGGACGGCGTGCATAAAATCACCGGGTTAGGAGCCGGTGTGCGGGTTGCAGCTGCCGGCCCGATGCGCCCATGGGTGGCAGTCGCGGTATGCAATCCGGCATAACAGGCGGTCCTCGTCTCTCAACTTAGTTCCCCCCATTGCGTATGCGCGGAAGTCCAAACCGGGGACTTCAACTTCTTCATCGTATCCCACTATTTCCAGCACAAAGACGAGGTAGAAATTCACCTCGAACAACTAGATAAGGTGCTTCGCGCACTCAAAGGGCGACCGGTCCTTATTGGCCTAGATGCCAACGCGGAAAACCCCCTATGGTCTCCGAAAGACCCGCGGTCCCTCAGAGACGAACGTGGTCTCAAAATAGAATCATTCATCCGCGAGCACAACCTAGAAGTTGTGAACGATCCGACCCAGCCGGCCACTCACTCCTCCAGCAGAGGTTCGTCATACATCGATGTGACCCTCTGTACAGTGATCTCAGAAGTGGCATCCTGCCGCATCGCGGCACGCGTGGTGGGGGAAGGCGAGAGTTGTATGCGTGCCGTGTCCGTGAGCGCTGCGCGCGCACCGTACGTAGACAAGGAAGGAGCTATGCTTCTCGTCTTCTTTCTACCAATGTAGAGTAAAATGACGTGTCAGAAGCTGCTCGCGCACCCAATAGAAAGAGACACAGAATTATGCTCCGTCTTCTTTCCACCACGATCGCACACACGTGCTTCGTTCGGCATGCGACAGCGGTACCGAATTTACCTTTCGGCTGAGCGTTGAGCCGGCTGAAATTGTCAAAAATGCGCTTGTACCAAATTTATCTCGCAAGGCGTCATTCGATAGGGGATGAAAAGAAAACGCTCTATGCCAAGTTTCAACCCTCTATCTCCATCAGAAGGGTAGTTATAGGGGAAATAAAAAAAAAGTTTTTGACACATTTTCCGTATTTAGCGGTGCGGAAAAATTCTGAAAAAATGGAGAATATTCAGAACATGTGAATTTATGGTTGGGAATTTTTGCAGATTTTTGTCTAGCAAATCCTAAGCATAAAAAATCAAAAACCCCCCAAAAACACGAAAAATTCCAATTACGTGTTGAAGTTTCCTACCCACAGAATTTTTATAAATGCTGTAGTGAAGTATTGGCATAAGTAGTACTATCAATTTTTTTTAGATTTTTTGGTAGTGTGCGTCGTAGTTCAAATAAATAAAAACCGATATTTACGACATATTTCGTGTAATAACTTATTGAATACCTAAAATAATTGCGTTTTCTTGATATTGCCAGTCAGTTATACGATGCTCAATGTTTTCGCATGCGAGAGAGCAATGTACAAATAAAGGGAATTAAGTTATTTCGAGTTTATTGAAAGTCTGTGTACACCGTACTTTGAAAAATATTGAGCGACAAGCCAACAGCACGAGTAGCTCGTTGGTCAAGCTACACCCATCTGTGACATCGTTGGACACTTTTGTCGGAGGTTCGCGCGCAGGAAGGCTGATCTTTTTTTTCTTTCTAACAACTACACGACGGTAAGCGATATTCACTTACAAATATTTTAAACATACTTCTATAATATTTAACTATATTGTGTATGAATTATGTATGCACGCATTGCGTTATTTATGTGACCTTTACTTATATTTCATCACCCAATGAAGCTTCCAATGCGTGTAATGCATTCGAACACAGGAACATTCTACGAATCTGCTAGTATAAGTATTTTATTCCCGAAATATAAATTTTCACGTGGTCTTCCACGCCACCCATGTGGTGCCACGACTAGCATGTTCGGTTTCTTATTGTGGACCTTCGCCAGCAACCCTATTGTACCACATTTTTTATTTATTAAATTACAGTGGTGATAGGATATGTTTTAAGGAATGGTGTAGGTGTATTGACATTTTATAAAAGAGTAAGAAAAAGCGATTTAGATAAATTTTTTATTTATAATAGTGATAGATATAGGTGGGTGCGCTACCACCTCGGCATGTCTTTACGTTTAAGAAATCTGTCGTATGGTGATTGCTGTCATGTGTTGAAAATATGCTTTTCTTTACACATATCCCATCACCACTGTAATTTAATAAATTAAAAATATGGTACAATAGGGCTACCGGCGAAGGTCCACAATAAAAAACCGAACGCGCTAGTCGTGGCACCTCATGGGTGGCGTGGAAGACCACGTGAAAATGTATATTTGGAGAATAAAATACTTATACTAGCAAATTCGTCGAATGTTCCTGTGTTCGAATGCATTACACGCATTGGAAGCTTCATTGGGTGATAAAATATAAGTAAAGGTCACATAAATAACGCAATGCGTGCATACATAATTCATACACAATATAGTTAAATATTATAGAAGTATGTTTAAAATATTTGTAAGTGAATATCGCTTACCGTCGTGTAGTTGTTAGAAAGAAAAAAAAGATCAGCCTTCCTGCGCGCGAACCTCCGACAAAAGTGTCCAACGATGTCGCAGTAGCTTAACCAACGAGCTACTCGTGCTGTTGGCTTGTCGCTCAATTGTTTTCAAAGTACGGTGCACACAGACTTTCAATAAACTCGAAATAACTGAATTCCCTTTATTTGTACATTGCTCTCACGCATGCGAAAACATAGAGCATCGTATAACTGACTGGCAATATCAAGAAAACGCAATTATTTTAAGTATTCAATAAGTTATTACACGAAATATGTTGTAAATATCGGTTTTTATTTATTTGAACTACGACGCACACTACCAAAAAATCTAAAAAAAATTGATGGTACTACTTATGTCAATACTTCACCACAGCATTTATAAAAATTCTGTGGGTAGGAAACTTCAACACGTAATTGGAATTTTTCGTGTTTTTGGGGGGTTTTTGATTTTTTATGCTTAGGATTTGCTAGACAAAAATCTGCAAAAATTCCCAACCATAAATTCACATGTTCTGAATATTCTCAATTTTTTTCAGAATTTTTCCGCACCGCGAAATACGGAAAATGTGTCAAAAACTGATTTTTTTATTTCCCCTATAACTACCCTTCTGATGGAGACAGAGGATTGAAACTTGCCACAGAGCGTTTTCTTTTCATCCCCTATCGAATGACGCCTTGCGAGATAAATTTGGTACAAGTGCATTTTTGACAATTTCAGCTGGCTCAACGCTCAGTCGAAAGGTAAATTCGGTACCGCTGTCGCATGCCGAACGAAGCACGTGTGTGCGATCGTGGTGGAAAGAAGACGGAGCATAATTCTGTGTCTCTTTCTATTGGGTGCGCGCGCAGCTTTTGACACGTCATTTTACTCTACATTGGTAGAAAGAAGACGAGAAGCATAGCTCCTTCCTTCCTTGTCTACGTACGGTGCGCGCGCAGCGCTCACGGACACGGCACGCATACAACTCTCGCCTTCCCCCACCACGCGTGCCGCGATGCGGCAGGATGCCACTTCTGAGATCACTGCGTGAAGGTCCTCCTCTCTGCACAGCGCCGGGCGCTGATCGCGACAACGTCCGCTTACCGTACCGCGTCCGGGGAAGCACTCTGCGCGATCGCAGGGGCTATCCCAATCGACCTAAAGCTTGAAGAGCGGCAAGCAGCGTACAAACTTAAACTAGGACTAGACGCCAGAATAGGCGACAAGGCCATCTCAGACCAGGACGCCGAGAGATTCAAAGTAGCCGAAAACGAATCCATTAACATGTGGCAGGCTAGGTGGTCCGCTTCCACTAAAGGCCGTACCACATACGCGTTCCTTCCAGACGTTCTCAAACGTTTGAGAACGTCTGGAAAAGAAGTGGTTGCTTCCCAACCACTACAATACCCAAATCCTCTCGGGTCATGGCGACTTGGGGGCGCGATTGGTCGCGCTCGGGTTGTCTGACAACGAGAGATGCGAATGCGGAGAGATAGACACTGTCGAGCACTTCCTGCAGTAGTGTCCCAACTTTGAGGACCAGCGACTCTCCCTTCTGGAGATCGCTAACGGCCAGGAATGGCCACGCGCGGCGCGAGCATTCGTCGAAGACAAGGATGCGTTTTCCGTCCTCAATGGTTTCAGCGGCGATTGTCTATGGCACCGGAACCAAACGCGTAAAGAATAAGAAACGCGCACCAACGGGGTATAGGGATGGGTCGACCAGCGTCTAAGTGTCTAAGTGGGCAGCGTCGGAACTCCGATTACGGACAGGCGAGCCCGTAACCTTCTCGGGTAACCGCCTGTCTGACACATCGCAACCGTCGAGAAGAAGGAGAGTGGCCCCAAAACGCTTCTTGGGCTCCCCACTTGGCCAGAAACTCGACGGGACGTACGGTTCGGGGTGCGTGACCTCTATGCATCGCAGCCCTCCCCTCGTTCTTTCAGCCACAATCTGGGCATGTGCCAGGCGGGCACAGGAAGTGCGCCTTGCCGAGGTACCCCGCGGGTGCGACCGTGGATTCGGATGGCTCTGTTCGGGAGACTTCGGTCCCTCCTTTAACGGGACTCCGGACCACGGCGTAGCGAAAGCACTCTTTTCACGAACACGGTCCCGTGATTGCCAAAGGATTTTTCCATTGCAAGTTGTCTTGGCATGGCAGAGTTGGGAGGTGGATGGAAAAGTTTAATAGCGCATGCTCTTCTGTGGCGACCGCACATGTGATCCGGATTTCGAGTCCGGCGCATTTACATTGAATGCTCTCGGAGCAAGGCCACCAGGAGCGCCTCCCGGTGCGTTGCAGCATCCCTGTCCCCGCACGGGTCGGCTCGGGCGAACCCGACACTGAACGCAGCCTCCATTGTGTCGACTGCGCCTCTCAGGGCCCCGACGTTATGGCCCTTGAGGTTGTTGGAGGTGGTGGCAATTTTCCACACTTCCTCTCTCTTGAGGGCCACCACCTCCTTAAGTTCGACCTCAGTTAGTCCCCGAAGCCACTGCTTGAGCTCCCGCCCAGTGGGGAGCAGTTCCGCGGGCGGCCGCTTCTTCCTCTTCCCCTCTACGGAACGAGGAGATGTTGTCCCTGTCTGGGGCGGGCTTCCCGGCAGCGGGGACGTCGCTGGTGGCCTTTTCTTACCCGCTGCGCTCCGACGGCGCAACGGCGACGAGCAGGAAGGCGCGATGCTCGTCGAATCGGACTCGCGCACGACCGAGTCGTCCGAATCCCACACTAAAATGGCCTTCGTGGCGGCCGCGGCCTTCCTATAAATAATGTCGCGGAGTTCGCCCTTGAGCGACCCCGCGACCAACGTGGCGTCCGACACCACGACCGTGTCCATGTCCTCCTCGCCCGACATCGTACCGAGCGCCTTCGCGGTGGCACGGTCCTTCCTCGGTGAGCACTTTGTTTTGGGAGCGGCTGCCTTCGAACGCAGCCTGCCCCCGCTGTCACTGTCTGCGTGCGACATACCGGGGTATGTCGCAACGCAGCTCTTGCACTACTTAAAGCAGGGTTTCTTAACCTGGGGTGCGATAAAGCATTTCCAGGGGTGCGAGAAAGGTTTCTAATGTTGCAATAATTGTCATGTCCTAAATAAAAACATCTGAACATATTTTCAAGGGGGTGCGAGACAGTATTTTCAGATTCAAGGGGGTGCGAGACCGTATTTTCAGATTCAAGGGGGTGCGAGACTGTATTTTCAGATTCAAGGGGGTTCCGATCACCCAAAAGGTTAAGAAACACTGACTTAAAGTCACCTAAAAGTCCTGGGTACTGTGTACGGGTGCAATAGGAAGGAAGATAAGAGAGGAGGAAGGGTGAAAGTGAAGAAGGAGAGATTCAGAACAGTAATAGTATAGAAAACAGAAGAAGGATAGACTAGGGAGACAGAAATAGTAGAGGAAAAGTTAAGGGAAGGACAGAAAAGTCAAGGAAAGAGATTCTACAGAGAAGAAAGTTAATGAGAAAGTGACAGTAAAAGTGAGCGTAACCTAGAGGATGGGGAGAAAGAAGGGAGAAAGATAGATCAAAAAAGAAGGAAGATTCTTGAAGAAGGGGCTCTGCGGTACTAGAAAAGTACCAGCAGAGTTATGAAAGACTGTGGGAAACAGGAAAGAAAGGGTGTTGAAAAAGGAGAATTTAGAAGTTACACAGTCAGATGGGAGAAAGTATTTATAGAGAAGTTAAAAGCGAGAGGGAAGGGAGGAAAGATAGAGTGAGGAGCAGTAGAAGGGGATAGAGAGAAAGAGAGAGAGTGAAAGTAGAAAGCAGGATAGGAAGAAGAAGAAGTAGAGACAGGGAAAGCGCAAAGAAGCGCAGCTGGAAGAATAGAAAAGTGACAGGTAAGGGTACAGGAGGCAGCGCAGAAAGGAAATACAGGGAGGAATGCAGAGAGAAGAGAGAGACAGACAGTAAGAGGGTGGTAGCGGAAGGAGGAAGGACATAGAAGTGAGAAAAAGAGAAAGCGCAGAGAAGCGCAGAAGAAAGTGAGAAATTTAAGAAAGTAAGAGTGACGCAGAGAATAAAGGCACACGTACACAGTACCTTTGATGTCTTGAACGCAATGTTGTATCCCAGACAGCTCATATACTGTTCCAGGGGCGTTGCACTACACTGCACTGCAGAATGTATGTAGGGCAAGCGCCAGTCAAAGTTTTCATTTCCGGTGAGAGTTTGTCCCTTTCCTACTGCTTCCCAGCAGTCTGGGAATGCAGCAGGGATATTCCCCAACGCGGCAGGGACACTCACGAGCTCCCCAAAGGCGAAGAAACCGACAGGAACGTCGCACGTGTACCGCGCGCGCTGCGACGCTACCGCGTGGCGCGCGAGGTTATGTCGCCACGTGGCGACCGGCGTCTATGTCCGCACAGAATTTCGCACTTGCACTGTATTCCTAACGTTATAGAAGTAGCAAGGCGTTATCCCCGCACTGTTTATTGTGCGTTAACGCGCACTGCATGACCGCACGGTGCAAATGCGCGAACGCGAAAACCGCGCGCGTCGCCACCACTGTGGCCAGATTTTGTCCCTCTGGTACCATACGGGCAAGTGTGCGTGCTTGCTGTGAAGAGCCGCGTGAACAGAAGAACGGAACTATGCTGCGTCTACCTTCCACCAACCGTCACACGACGTTGGTGTAAGGGAGATGCAGCATACACGAGGCTGAACGGCACGGCCATATACTCTCGCGCGACTTCCGCGCAGGGTGACCACCTCTAGTACCTTCGTACTAGATCTAGTACTTTTCAAAAATGTTTAGTGTCTAGTACGTTCACTGTTGCGCTGTCACTTCACCCCTCAACAAAAAGGGCATCGCTGCCTTATCTGCCACCTGACTGCCTTAATTAAACTGTAATACGCCTTCTTGACACATACGCGGCGCTACCATCTGCTCCCGGCAAGAATTTGATAATGGTCGGATCCAGTGATAGCAGATCTGCCCCGAAAACTTCATTGGAGTTTTTTGGGTGGGGGAAACCTCGGCAAGTGTGCGTGCGTGTCTGTGAGAGCTGCGCGCGCCGTTTCTCGCCGAATTGCGCTCGGCTTTGAGAGAAGGACGGAACTATGCTGCGTCTCCCTTCCACCAACGTCGTGTGACATCTGGTATCGTGACGACACATAAGAAGGACAGAACTATGCTCCGTCCCCTTTCAACCAGCAACGAGCGTTGCGTCTTTGTTCGACATGCAGTCACGGCGTCGCGTCTTCGTTCCGCACACAGGCCGGTGACAGTGGTGCCAGATTTCGCACACAGCATCGCACGTACCATTGCGTTCTTTCAGCCGGAAGGCAAGTCAGGCACCACCGCCGTGAGCAGAGCGCGATCCAGAGAAAAGTGAATCGAGGAGAGCTTGGGATTGACTCGTCGTACTCATCGTCGCTCGTCGACGTGATTTTTTTTCGTCGGTTCGCGCCTAGCCATGGTTCAATTTTTTTTCACAGAATAATTTTTTTTTTAATTATTCATCACACGGCAACAAACGATATTCTATTAAAAATATTTTAGTACTTACTACGGATAGTTTTTAATATTTTGTCAGCGGAATAGATGTGTCGTATTGGTTTATAATAGATATGGGCAATATATATATTTCATAAATTTTGGTTTCAGTAACATTAATCTTTCTGTGGTAGTAATAAATAAGAAAGTATATAATAAATGTCAATTATTGCGTATTATGCATTAACCGTGAAACAAGTAATAGGAGCACTTCTTTTGCACTAGATCGTTCTGAGGGATCGTACTAACACGCGATTTTAACACACGACAGCGTACGTCAGGAAGAATTTGCTTGACACGACGCGACGACGGTGCGAATGTTTTTATGAGTTGTTCTCTATGATTTGTTCTGCATGATTTCTTTTCTAAATAGAAGGTGATCAAATTGTGTATATATTCTAACAGTTCTCAGCAAGTCCCATCACATTGATTTGAAACGTTTTTCTTACTTCGCACGTTTAGTTTAAGAACGCTCTCCCCATTTCGTAAAAGAAAAAGTTGTTCGGTTGAAGGCAATTCACCGTTCATACTGTAATCCATATGTACGTCCATTGTCGCATTCTACCCACGAAATGTCGCAACGTGCGTATTGTCAAAGAAGGCATGATAAAACAGGACAATAATAACAAAATCCCTGTGAATTGAAAACCGAAACTTTTATTGTGCCGTTCCCGACCGACCGCGGGTCGCGGTTGGACTAATTGAAATATCTGAAAAGTCTAACCATTCTTAGCACGTATTTCACGTACGTACTAGAAATGATTCCCCCGGAACTGTAACCGACTTTTCCAATGTCATTTATTCATCATTATTTACGATATGTATTACATTTAAATGCACATGTACAGGGTGCACAGGTTGTGATAGTCAGCTTTGTTCCTGTAAACGGTAAGTATTAGACAAAATTATAGAGGAAAGGGTTCAATGGGATCGTAATATGTATCTTCTACGAGACTTCATTCTATTGAACAGTGCAACGCTGCACCCGACAAATGCAAATGCGTATGTAAGGTTTTTGTTTATAAAATTTAAGATACGTGGACTTCCACGCCACTCATGAGGTGCCACGGCTAGCGCGTTCGGTTTTTTAACGTGGACCGTCGCCTGTAGCCCTATTGTACCACATTTTATGATAATCATACAGCGTGCGGCAATACCTCCGTCCACTTTGAACGACGGAGATATTGAAGGTGGACAGAGTTATTGCCCCACGCTGTAGAAGTAAGGGCTAGAAAAGATGAGAGCATTTTTTTTTTTTACTCATTTTATTTCATATTAATGTTGACATTGTATTTTTGTGTGACGGCCCCCCCCCCCCCCCCCCCCGTTGGCGCCCCCACACAAAAATGCTCATATTTTTTTTCTGACCCTTACTTTTCTTGCCCCATTCATTATAGTTACGTTTTTCAGAAACACGTCCGACAAGGACAAATCAAGACATTTTTGACAAATGGTTTTGTTCCGCACCGAAAGAAAAGAAAATTGAAGTCCTGCGCTTAATGCAAAATTTATTTGAATTAAATAATTGCGCGGAAGAAGTGTACTTGCACTTAGAAAAATATTCCGACACATCAGAAGATTCAGATTAAGTTATTTCATTTAACGTTTATGTTATTTACTACGTTCCAAACAAACGCAACAATTTGTTATAATGTAAATATCAGATATAGTATATAATTATTGTAAAAGAATAATTTCTTTATTATCCCATTGTTTCATCTGTATAAATATTTCTGTACACATTAAAATATATTATTTGTTGTTATTTTTTCATGGAAGTATGTGCTTTGAAGTATAATTTACAATAAGTTACATAACAGAACAAAAAATGAGTTTATAGTTGAAATTCTGAGTTTTGTCCACCATGTCCATATACTCAACGCACTGTGCGTCGCCGCGTCGTGTCAAGCAAATTCTTCCTGACGTACGCTGTCGTGTGTTGAAATCGCGTGTTAGTACGATCCCTCAGAACGTTCTAGTGCAAGAAGCTCCTGTTACTTGTTTCACGGTTAATGCATAATACGCAATAATTGACATTTATTATATACTTTCTTATTTATTACTACCACAGAAAGATTAATGTTACTGAAACCAAAATTTATGAAATATATATTTTGCCCATATCTATTATAAACCAATACGACACATCTATTCCGCTGACAAAATATTAAAAACTATCCGTAGTAAGTAATAAAATATTTGTAAATGAATATCGTTTATTGCCGTGTGATGAATAATTAAAAAAACAAATAATTCTGTGAAAAAAAATTGAACGATGGCTAGGCGCGAACGGACGAAAAAAAATCACGTCGACGAGCGACGATGAGTACGACGAGTCAATCCCAAACTCTCCTCGATTCACTTTTCTGTGGATCGCGCTCTGCTCAGGGCGGTGGTGCCCGATTTGCCTTCCGGCTGACTGAACGCAATGGTACGTGCGATGCCTTATGCGAAATCTGGCACCACTGTCACCGGCCTGTGTGCGGAACGAAGACGCGACGCCGCGACTGCATGTCCAACAAAGACGCAACGCGCGATGTTGGTTGAAAGGGGACGGAGCATAGTTCTGTCCTTCTTACGTGTCGTCACGATACCTGACGTCACGGGACGTTAGTGGAAGGAAGACGCGGCATAGCTCCGTCCTTCTCTCCAAGCCGAGCTCGATTCGGCGAGAAACGGCGCGCGCAGCTCTCACGGACAAGGCACGCATACTTTTCCGTATCCCCACTCCCACGGACACCGATGGTGTCAAAGAGCCAGATCTGGCTACACTGCCCGGGGGTCCATGAGGACTAGAGGAAACTCGGCGCGGGAATTCAACCCATCGCCGCTTAGATAATGGATAATCTATTGAAATATTTGATTGTGTCATTAGAGGAGTTTGTGTTTAATCGAGAGAGGAGGAACGAAATAAAATCACTTCTATTTCAACCACGTAATTGCACAGACGTGTTTCTCCCTTTTCAATTCCTATCATCCCACGCAACATCACTACCACATCTAGTACTTTCTAAAATTACTGACCGTGATAAGGTATGAAGCGCCTGCGCGTCACCGGTCACCGACAAACGGCGCGAAATGCCTAGCGACGAGAATATAACAAAAAATACGATAGGCTTGAGAAAATTAATTCTTGTCGCAATAATATAAAACAGTGACTGTCGAATGGTAAGCATCTTATACCAGTATGTAAAAGTTGTGCAGTCTTTTCTCCAGAATAATTTTATTTAAAATTTATTTTTTCATATAGATAAATTCGATTTTGGATCTCCACAAAAATTGGCACAATTGCAATGGATAGTGACGATCACGAAGCCGGCTGTTCCTACTCACAAGATATTGTTCCACACACAAGCAGTGATAATAATTCCAATTCTGATACAGAATTACAAGGAAGTTTTAAAGTCATTAAAAAACTGTATAAACAAAAGTTCAACAGACAGTGGTTAAAGGATCCATTGCTTAAATCCTGGATCAGTTCCAGTAAAAGTAAGGGACACACTGCCTATTGCAAATTTTGTGATGTTAACATTGTTGTAGATATTGCTTTTACCTCGGTATGTTGGTATGAGTGAAATGGGTGGAGAGCGCCATCTATGAAGGTGTTGAGAAGAAGCTCAAAGAGAAAGGAATGTGATGGGTATAGAGTAATGGCGTAGTGGAGAGTAATGTGAAATGTAGAGGCGATGTAGAAAAGAAAGTTATGTACCATTACAACATAAAGTGCAATAAATATACTGTATGTCAGAAAGGGTGATCGATATATATTTTATTAGAGAAGAATAACAACAGGTTATGGGCCCAGGTCGCAGGATTCAACGGGATTAGAATTACGAAAGTAAGGAAAGCGAACTACGCACGTGGCCGACCTGAAAACTCGAAAAGATGGCAGTATGCGTTAAGAATTACTTCAATATCGATCCTCTAATTGGTGCAAATTATGGTACCTGGAAATTTAGAATCACCACGCTTCTTATTGAACAAGACGTGGAGGAAATGATTCATGAAGAATATATAGGGACAAATTATACTGATGCAACGGTGAAAGAGAGAATGAAGAAAAAGGATGATAAATGCAAATCGTTAATTGTTCAATGTATACACAACAGCCAAATTGATATTGTAAGGGACAAGAAGACAGCGTACAGTATGTGGGAAGCGCTGGGACAGATGTATGAGACAAGAGGTCTCCCAGGTCAGTTATTTTTGAAGAAAAAATTAATACAAATGAGATTAAAGGAAGGAGACGATCTAGATGAGTTCCTGTTAAAATTCGAAGAAATATTGCATCAGTTAAAGGCAGCGGGTGTGAAAACTGATGAACAAGATGTGATTTGCAATTTACTACTGTCTTTGCCTAAGTCATTTGAGACCGTAGTTACAGTATTGGAGAATATGCCAATTGAAAATCTCACGTATGAAGTTGTAAAAATCAAAGCTAAGATCAGAAGCGGAAAAACGGAGAGGAATTCATGGAGGGAACAAAGACGTGATGGAATCAACTGCATTTGTATCAAATAGGAATATAACTTGTTATGGTTGTGGAGGACACGGACACATCAAGAGAAATTGTTGTTTTTATAATATCTTATTTATTTATTGCACATATTATACGTGGAATATATTACAGTGAAAAAACAAGTCTTATTCTCTATGCCCTCACGTGCAACGCATTTTTTTTTAACTACTAACTACGGATCTCGCCATACCAGGGCAGCACGCTTCCACTGCGTCTCTATCTCTCTCCCTTTCCTCGCTTATTTGTTTCTCCTTTTCCTTCTGTAACAGAAATTGTATGAAAATGCAGACAGTGGAACCGAGAAGATTCGAACAAAATGCTAGAGGATTTAGAGGTGGTGGTAGTTACTGTATAGGAGTGGGATACTTTGGCGGTTAGGTCGCAAAAGTTCACTGGGAACAGCTCGGATTGTATTGCACAAAACCCTTTGTTTTATTTGAATGCCCGCACTGCTTGTACAATAACACAATACTTGACGCATTAAACTAAAGACACGCGTAGGAAAGGCAGCAAGGACGGAAGGGCACCGAAGATCCTAACGATCTCGATTGCAACCCGGAGAAGGAACAGAGTAGGAGCAATGAAAGAAGAACCGCGTATCTGCGCACGATGGGATTCGCCGCCGCGGATCGGGCAGGAAGGCCACGAGGAAGGAAAGCAAAAGGAGCGCGTGTAACTTGCGAGATGAGGCGTTCCGAAGAAGCAACCTCAATCTTTCTACAAAAAATTCACACTCGCTGAACGTGCCGGAGAAATCGAAAAGCGCGTTGCTGTAGGTCGTACCTGCTCGGAGTATCGGAGCGAAGAGAGCACCCTACCGGTCAGACGCTTCCTCCCCAGAAATTGCAAAATTGCCCGCCCAATCAAATACAAGGAAAAGCGTCACGTGGGTTACACGCACGCACCAACACTCTCGTGTTGACCTAGTTAGAGATTTCCAAGAAAAGAAAGGAACATAAATTCGGAGAAATGAGGCGGACGGTAAGCAAGGGCGGCTGCAACAAAATAAATTAACTAGGAGGCAAATCTCCGTACGGAGCAGCGACTATCCCCAACATTACCGAGGAACCAGTCAATTCAGAGGAGTGTCACATGGATACAATGGAGGCGGAATGCAACAACCTATAAACCCAAGATACTTCAGAGAGAGAGGCAGAGGTCATCCGATCAACAGAAGAGGGAACTATACCGAACGTGACCAAACCCAGGAAGAAAATAGCGTATGTTTTATGAGTGGGGATGAAAAGAATCAAAAGACTGTAGACTTGAGCGAGATTAAATTTTACGTTGATTCGGGCTGCACCGACAATTTGGTGAAAGAAAAAGAACATTTTGCAAAACTAACAACATTGAAGGAACCCATTAAAATAGCGATTGCAAAACACAAATATTATTTGAATGCAGTAGGAATAGGAGACATTAATGTTGTAAGTAAAGAGAATGGACAAAAAACTAAGTGCTATATAAAAGATGTGTTATATGTACCAGATTTAAGAAAAAATTTGTTGTCGGTAAAGAAATTGGAAATGGGTAATGTAAAAACAATATTTGCAAACGGGAAAGTACAATTATTACACAATAGAAATCTAATAGGTGAAGGCTACAGGGACAACCTGTATGAAATTAATTTTAGAACAATAAAAGTAGAATGTATGAGTGTGGATACAGAGAATCCGATAACTTCATTATGGCACAGAAGATATGGACACACTAGTTATTCAACGTTGAAAAACATGATAAATGAAATGATGGTTGAGGGTATTGGTAAATTAAAGGTACATGATAATGAACTGTGTGAGTCATGTATGGAGGGAAGAATGACAAGGTTGGTTTTTGGAACTAGAAATAAGAGTAGTAGAATGTTAGAGATAGTACATTCCGATGTGTGTGGACCCATAAACCCAGTAGCATATGATGGTAGTAGATACTTCGTGACGTTTATTGAGGAATATTCGGGATTTGTATGCGTGTACATGATCAAAAACAAAAGTGAGGTGTGTGACAAATTTAGAGAATACACTAATTGGGTACAGGCCAAATTTAATAAAAGAATATCTATATTAAGGTGTGATAATGGAGGGGAAGTAGTAAGAGTAAGCCGCTTCTGGACCCGAGGCGAGAGTAAGCCGATTCTGGACCAGTAATTCTGGACCAGTAGCCGATTCTGGACCAGAATCAGTAGCCGATTCTGGACCAGTAGAGTCATTCGGTCTTGCGTGTATTTGTTTTTTTTTATTTTTTTATCGAAGTTGTTTTTTTTATCGAAGTTTGCGGTCTGGTCTTAATCACAGGGGGGGAAGTTTGCGGTTTGTCCTTATCGGAGGTGAAGTTTGCGGTTTGTCTTTTAATGAGGGGAAGTAGTTTGCGGTTTGTCTTAATCAGGTGGAAGTTCGCGCGGTCGGTTTTAAAAAATCGGAAGAAGAGACGAGCCGTTCGATTCTGCACAGCGGTCAAGGTTAAAAGTGTCGGCGGTTGGACGATATGGAGTCGGCTGCTGATAGCCGGGGAGGCCTTGCCCGTATTTTCTGTTAGGTCGAAAGTTTGTGTGGTTTGCACGGAAGTTAGAGGAGAGTAGGAGGAGAAGAAGGTTGGACAGGAACAATACGAACGATAAGCGATTGACGCCGACGATACTCGAGCGGCGGCGTGTGGTCAACGATATCGAGAGCGGAGGACGATAAGCGTCTAATCGACACGCGGCGTTGTACTACGAAATGTAGACAGAGGTAGTAGTAGGCGTTGTACTACGAAATGCCGTGCGGGGGGTTGGTTGGAAGTAGTAGACCGGGGAGGAGAAGGTTGCAGAGGAACGATACGACGATAAGCGATTACGCGGTACTCGACGAGCGTGTGTGGGCAACAACGATATCGAGAGCGGAGGACGATTGTTCTACTACTACGGAGGAGGAGGAGGTTGGTTGGGAGCAAGAAGGTGTACTACGGGCAGTGAGGAGGGGGTCCGGCGTCATCTTGGAGCAGCGGACGCGTTGCAGGTCGGGGGTGGGAGGGGGTGAGGGGGGAGGGTCCCGGGGAAAGGGCGCTAGGCGCTAGCTAATATTCGCACGTTAAACGTAACACATCATCGGTTAATACTCTTCGTAGCATCAGCGGACTAGGAAGCACAGAGAAGTGCAGTTCGTTGTTATTATCTTTAGGTGAATTTACTATGAATACAATGCCGATACTGTCTACGAACATTTGAGCTGCGAAACGATAAAGTCGGGTGCGCGCGCGATGGAATACGGTAGTAAATGATCGTAATAATGTAAATATCAGTGCCAGTATTATTTATTTATATCTATTGTTTTTAAAATAAAGTTAAAAATACAATTTAAATATGTTCTTACGATACAAAGAATTAATATGAGAAATGTTAAATATAATCCTGCGTTTCTTGTTCCGATTGCAAATCTGAAATGGATTCCTGCCAGTCTTGTTCCGATGGCAAATCCCGTATGGATTCTACGGGCGATGGCGAGGAAGAAGAGGCATAAGTAGCTCCTTTTTCACTGTTGTTCTCTGTATCGCTTTCCTCGTTACCGTCAGAACTAAAACTCGCGCAATATGACATTGACGAACAATCCTCAGAGTCCTGATGCAACATCGGTGCGCTGCAAAGACTCAAATTAAATATTTTTGCTAAAGCGAATAAAGTCTGTGAAGCTGTGTACTTACTTCAAATGTAATTGCAAGATTTCCCTGCGTTCTTTGTCATACACATAAATATCACTATTTAACTTAATAGCTAACATTTCCTCAAATCCGTAGTCGTCTATAAACGATAGAATATCTTCAATGGTCTCTAATATTTCCATATAAAGCAATGTAGACGGCGATTTTATAAATTTGTTGTTTATCTCCATCATGAACTCGAATTTTGAAACACTGAAAAAGAATAAAACTGAGTATAGGTGGAAAGTTGTAAATATGAAAAGAAGAATAAGAGTATTTATTATTTACTTACCATTTTGATGCTATCGTATCGGTCTCCTCCATCACCGGTATCATTATTTTAAATAATTTATTGAATATATAAAAAGTTGTATTTACTTTTATCATTAGAAACTTATGTAAATCTCTTTCAATAATAAATTTTAAAATATCTTTAATCTTATCGATTGTATCATTATTTATAAATTTCCAATGATTTGGACACTCAATCTCACAGTTTTCACTAATTGATAGGAGATATTTGAAATTACAATTCTCCATGTTTAATTTCACTATGACGTTGAGACCACCGATCGTCCTTTGTTCACGTCTGAGCGTGCTATAAGGTACTGTTTATGATAGCGGGTGTAGTTTATATGCATTGGGTGTTAGATATTAATGTACAATAAGAGGGGGTAATTCTGTCGTAGTAGAGGTGTCACATTTATATTAGCTTACGCACAATACTAGATAATGGGTTATATTCTACTATGCGATCATGTAAAATAAGACAATAAGCACATGTATTGGGGGGGATATTATTAGCACATTCAAATTCAATTTTTACATCTACCGTACCTGTTTTGACCGTTTCGTTTTGGTGCGAACAATCAATTACTACTATTGGACCTATTGTATCAATGAAAGAGTCCATGCTCAGTAATGGCGCACATTCAGATAAATCTGATAAGTTATAATATGATTTTTTAAATCTAGCGTACATATCATATAAGATTGTAGCTTGATTGTTATCAAAATTTAAATTGAGTCTATCATAGGGATAAAAGTCGGAGTTTAAGTGAAGCTTAATATCCCGTAGAAAGCAATGATCGAATTTCGTACAGGCTTTCTTGAAATCATTTTTTCTACTAGTTTGAAACGCAAATATGATGTAGCGAGGTTTTTCTAGCTGAGTTGAGGCTTTAACAGCCCACGTATGATTTTGTGTTTCGGGTAATAAGGGATATTCGTGTAACTCCCAAGAACGAAAGCTCATTGAAATTGGCCTATCATGTTGTAGAAGGCGTAAAAATTGTAATTTAGTACTTTCGTGTAACGTAATGTGTTTCATCATCCATTGTATTTTTGTTAATTCAATTTTTGGTTCCACGACAAATTCATGTTCGGATACTATTGCATTTTTATCATCTTTTGCTCTAATTAAAATTAATTCATGCCTTCCATATGTAATTACGCGTTTATAATCTTCAAAGAATCCTAAAATTATATTCAACGGTACGCAAAAACTAAACGAATTGACAGATTCGTTTAGCGGTTTCCATTTTCCATAGTTCCAACCGGCTTTAGCCAGTTCCCTACTTTTAGAATCTCCGAGTGAAATATAATTCTTTAATGTAGTAGTAATGCCCACATTTTTACAACGGTCTATCTCAATTCCATTAAGCTCATATCGTATTTCATTAAATAGGAAAGCAATTGCATTATTTTCTAAGCGACTAGTTTTATTTGTATCGTTATTATATTTTATGCTACACCGTCCCTCGATTAATAAGTAACTTTCACATGGTAATACAATTAAATCTTGCTGCTGTATCGGAATTCTTATTTCATCGTTATAACTTAGAGAAGAATTAACGTAGGGATTATAAGCATGAAACTCGTAGCCACTAATTCGATTATCAATAACAGGAGAATCATGAATATTAAGCGGGACGCTCATATTATTTAGATATTACCGTAAAGCCTAGCGATTCTAAAAATTTCTTATTCGCCGAACTTAACCTCTTTATTTTCGACGTTGACGGCGATGTAAGACTCTTTCGCGAATGAGATGGGTTTCGGTGGAAATGTATCGCTCTACTGACACGTTTCTTAATCGGTGCTTTTAATTTACATACTTTTTCCACGCTATTAGCCCTCCTATCATTATTGTTATAAATTATCATTTTTTCTAATATGTAATCTTATTGTCACTTCTTCGTCTCCGAAATCAACTAAATCTCCGCTTTGATCTACTACTCGTAAATTTATACGGTCTATAACTCTTACGATGATTGGAAGATAAATGACGTTTGACGGCGTTTCCGATATTTTATATCCTGGCTCAACGTTTGGGAAAAATTCATGAATTGTGTGCACAATTTTCCCGTTACTATATGCACCGGCAGTAATACTACACTCAATTCGAATTATATTCACTTTAATAATTTTTACTGTAATATCCGATTCATACCATTTTTCAGGTTCAAGTATTCTCTTGTTTGAAAATCCTAATATACTTCCAATACTGTTTGGTTTACCGAAGTCAATAGAATACTTACATTTGATTTCACTTTTTAACGTACTATTATTTGCACGTAATATGAAGATATTATCTGGATCCTTGCTTACCTCTTTACGAATATTGTCTTGAATATAGGTATTAATACTTGATAGCTCGTAGGAACCTTTTGGTATAACGATTTCCTTATTGCCGTCGTAATAAAATTTATTATTTGATTCATCGATATTAGGAATAGCGTGAAATGTTTGAAAATCTACTAAACCTAATTCATATTTTCCATTACTCAAATCTAACGGCGGGAAAAAATCGGCTATCAAGTCTGAAGACGTGCCACTTAAAGTTACGGTAAACGAAATTTTTAGATGTTACGTTTAAGAAATTCAAAGCATAACTGTTCGCGATGGAACGAGTAAGCTAGTTCAAGTGGAATAGGGATAGCCGCGGGAGCGTGTGTGGGTGTAACTTCGATATTTAGAGGCGTCACAGAATTTATTATTTATCACAGCCGCGAACTTATTGTTGAACTGACTTCGTCAAATCACTCGTTACAAGACTGTGGTGCGTTGAGCACGTGGTGCGCCGTACGTCGTGTTCCCTAGTATTAACTGCTCTCAGAAAGCGGGGCCACGACTAGCTTTCGCAAGCGACGAATCGCAGTCGTGGGTGACGGGAAAAAGGATAAATCCTCTGACCGAGAGAAGGACTCGCACGGGAAGACCGTTGCGGTCCGTGGAAAGGAAGGAATCCGAATGGTCGCCTAGTGCGCACGATGGGATTCGTCGCAGCAACCCAGAAGGAGAGTTTGCCGGAGAAGGAAAGCTTCGGTTCAGTAATGGAACTCGAAGGAAGGCTTCGGTTCAGTAATGGAACTCGAAGGAAACACAAAGTAGAATAGAGGTGGAATAACGCAGATTCTCACCTTGAGAAACCAAGATGGCTACTCACTCGAAAGGGCCACGACGCACGACGGCACACACGTGTTGATCTCTCAACGGACGGAAAAAGACGACGCAGGAAGAAGGAAGCGGGACATGCCCCCGCTGATCCTTCATTAGTCACGCACGTAAACGGCGGATGGCGTTACTGATAGTCCGCAACGCCAATCAGCGGAAAGTCGCAACATACGCTACACGCCACAGTCCTATTGTATACGCGCGTGGTAACGCAAATTAGCCTTAAAACTAAACTATATAAAAGTAGGCCGCTGCCTATACGCAAACGGCTCCCGCTACGCGCAAGTAGCGAGGCAAACGCGCCAACGACTTTAAATCCCCAACATTACCGCCCGCCTTCAACTATGTTGAATCTAGACGACTCCCAATACGGGACAAAAAAAAGGTTTATCTGCTGAGGCTGACTAGAAATCGTCGTTGGAGCGTTATTAAATTAAGATATGGCACAGGCCCGCCGCATTCAGTCATGGTACAACCCAAAAGAAAAGTATCGCAGGTTTTGTACAACAAAAATAAAGCTCGAGTTACCGTTCAGCCATGGAAAGCGGTAACGCACAAAGTTGTGTTACTGGACGAGTAAATTCGGAATGGGCCGTGCGTACACGCACTACACGAACCAGTCCGTCGCTGCCAGGGAAACATTCTGTTACCCGGCCTAAGTTCCATTTCGCAGGGGGGAGGTTAGAGTTACGTATTAAAACTAAGTTGCCTACGCATAGATTGGGCTTTGTTTCGCGCCACTTCGCACGCTGTTGCAAGGAGTTCAAGTAATCGGCTGACCACACGCGCCAGAACGATTCCTGAATTTTCTGTACAGTTTGCCACCGCGACAAGCGATTCTCGGATACGTCTAATACGGTGGGATTAGGCACAACGCGCAGATGATTCCCGGTAAGGAAGTGCCCGGGGGTTAACGCTTCTAGAGTCTCAATGTCGTCGAATAGTGGACCGAGCGGACGAGAGTTGAGAATACACTCGATGTTGCACAAAACCGTGGAGAACTCCTCGTATGTGGGACAGAAATTCCCCATGATGCGTTTGAGATGGAACTTGACGCTCTTCACCCCCGCCTCCCACACCCCACCGAAATGAGGTGCGGCAGGGGGGATGAAGTGCCAATCCACTCCGTCAGTCGCAAAATGAGCCTGTAGATCTCGATCTCGGAGAATGTTTTTCAGGCGTTTACGCAACTCGCGATCGGCTCCCACGAAATTAGTACCATTGTCGCTGTACATAATCGACGGCATCCCTCTTCGCGCGGTGAATCTATGAAATGCGGCCAGAAAACCGTCGGTTGAGTAATCGTTTGCGACCTCAAGGTGAATTGCGCGTACGGAGAGACATATAAACAGAACGCAATACGCCTTATGCGTTTTAATACCCCTGCCCTTAGAGGACCTGATCAGAAAAGGACCCGCATAATCCACTCCAGTGTGAGTGAACGGCTTTGATTTGGTTACACGGGGCGTAGGCAACTCCCCCATACGCTGACTTAAACACTGCGCCTTTTGACGTACGCACGTTACGCACTTATAAATAACGGATTTAAGCATGGAGCGAGAATTAGCGATCCAATATTTTTGGCGCAAGAAATGTAAAGAGACACGCAACCCCCCATGAAGAGTGCATAAGTGGGCTTGCAGGCAGATTAAGTCGGAAATTCGGCACCTCGGCAGTAACACCGGGTGTTTCGCGTCTACAGAAAGGCGGGACTTAGACATTCGTCCGCCTACTCGCACGATACCCTCGTCATCCATAAACGGACACAGGTTTCTGAATTTGATAAGAGTCGCCGGGATACGGGACTGCTCGCTCCATGGGAAAATAGTGCCAAAATGTTTACGTTGCATCGCTTTGCACCAAAATAAACGGGCTGCATCGATTTCGGATGCAACTAGAAAAGAATTCGCATGCTTACAACTACGCTTAAGTCTAGCTACGAATCTAAAGACGTACGCCGTAACGCGTAACAGCCTCGGCCACGACGAAAACCGCTCGGAAAGATCCCAGTCCGACGCGTCGCGAACGGACGTAGCTGTCTGAGCACAGACAGTGTTGCGAAGCTCCGGGGGATTCTCATCCACGGGCTCCGAATTTACCGAGGGCCACGAGGCCGAAGTTTCTAATAGCCACTTGGGGCCGGACCACCATAATGGGTGTGAAAGTAATTCATCGGCAGTAATGCCGCGCGACGCACAATCCGCGGGATTTTCGAGAGAAGGAACATGACTCCAATGTTCACTGGGAAAGGATTGTTGTATTCTAGCCACACGGTGCGCGACAAACGTTTTCCAGCGCGCAGCCGGCGACCTTAACCAAGACAGCACCACGGAGGAGTCCGACCAACAGAAGGTTGGAACGGACTCGAGTTTCATCGCGTCCTTTACAAATTCTAAGGCTCGCGTGAGTAACACAGCAGCGCTAAGTTCGAGTCTGGGTATACTCAATAATTTCAACGGAGCGACCTTAGTCTTGGCGTAAAGAAGCGTTACTTTGACACTACCTGCATCCGTCTCTACACGGAGATATACTACTGCCGCGTAGGCCGCGTTGGACGCATCTGCGAACCCGTGAAGTGAAATGCGGGAAGACGCGCCTGTCTGGTGACTCCATCGCGGGATTATCAAGCGATTGAGAAGAGCAAGTTGTGTTTGAAACGCGACCAGAGAGTAGGATAGCCTGGCCGGCAAGGGATCGTCCCATCCTACTTTAAGCAGCCACAGTTGTTGCATCAGAATCTTCGCGCCGATGATAAAGGGAGACACCCACCCAAGGGGGTCGAAAATACGTGAAATCAAAGATAAAAATGTGCGTTTGGTTAATGACTCGGTCGGTGGCTGAATATTAAACGAAAATGCGTCAGAAGTGGGATTCCAAGAGATTCCCAAGACTTTAATTTGTACGTCCTCCCGTAACGATTTAGTGGGAGTGACGCTCAAGTCCTCTACCGGAAGGTCCGAGGTGAGATGCGGATTATTCGATGCCCATTTGTAGGGCCTAAAACCGCCCGCCGTAAGCAACGCCTTTATCTGATCGCGAGTCTGTTTCAAGAGCGAAATATCCTCGCCCCCGAACATAAGGTCGTCAACATATATTTGTTGATCGAGAATAGGAGAGGCTAGGGGGTAACGCATCCCCTCGTCCTGAACTAATTGCTTAATAGCACGGTTCGCCAAAAACGGAGCGCACGCAGTACCGTACGTAACGGTTGTCAATCGGAACTCCTGTACTTCCTCGTCGGGTCGGGCACGCCAGAAAATGCGTTGATAATCGGCACTCGCCGAGTCTACAAGGATCTGCCGGAACATTTTCTCGATGTCCGCAGTATACACGTATTGGTAAGAACGCCAACGCAAAATAATAGAAAACAAATCGCCTTGCAATTTCGGCCCGGTAAACAAAAAATCATTTAAGGAAGTTCCGTTGGAAGAAGCACAGGAAGCGTTAAAAACGACGCGAACCTTAGTGGTGCTACTAGAGGCCTTCACCACGGGATGGTGAGGCAAATAAACGGATGACGAATCAACGCGTTCGTCAGGAGACACTCGTGCCATGTGGCCGAGCCGCTCATACTCGGAAAGAAAAGATTCATACTCCAGGCGCAAGTCGGGCTTCCCTGTGAGTCTACGTTCAGTCGCGAGAAAGATACGTCTTGCTGTACGCGCAGTATCCCCTATTGGTAGTGGTGGCGGCACCTTAAAGGGCAGGCTCACCATATAACGTCCATCGGACGTACGCGAGTGCGTTTCTTTAAAATGCTTCTCGCACTTCCTCTCCTCCTCGGTAACTAGGCCGGTCACGGGGGTTTCCTCGACTTCCCAGAATCTCCGCATCGTCTCCTGAAGAGATACGGGGCAATCAGTCGAAACAAAATGGCAAGCCATTGTTGCCCCGCTCTCCCCCGAAGGATGCACCATTCTACCGGAAATAATCCACCCGAACGAAGTTCGTTGCGCACTGGGACCGCCCGGAGGACCGATGATGAGACCATCGCGTAGGAAACGCCCATAGAAATCCGCACCGATAATCATTTCGATTGGCGCGTTAACGAAAGGGCTGGGGTCTGCCAGCGATAACCCGGCTAAATATGATAAGTCCGTATCCACGTGGACCGGAGGAGGAATATAAGATGATAGTTTCGGAAGTACGAGAGCAGAAATGACCTCACCCGCAGTGACTTTGGAGAGAGGCTGTACACATAGAGTCGCGGCCTGCCGCGCAGAACCGATAGCCGAAGCTCCGATGCCATTAACATGTACTAAAACTGAATTCAATGCGGGTTTTACCGCCTGAACTAACGCCTGCGTTACGAACGATGACTGGGATCCTTGGTCCAACAAGGCTCTCACTTTAGAGGTACGACCATTGGAACCCGTCACTAATACTACTGCAGTAGGAAGTATTGTCCCACACACACGTGCACAAGCTAAATTATTTGAAGACGGACTCGAAGGCTCAATTGGCGGAGAAACAACGATAGATGGCGCAGCTACCGATTCCGAACCGCCATTTGCAGGTGCTCTATTTTCGTTCAAGTGTAACAACGTATGGTGTGTCATTTGACACCGGCGACAACGAAATTTGCTATGGCAGTTACGTTGCGAGTGATTCGGAGCGAAACAATTAAGACAGCGATTCATTCGCCTTACGAGTGCAATACGCTGTTGTACGGAGAGCGACAAGAAATCGTTGCATTGATGCGCGGGGTGAGAAGCTTTACAACAAAAGCATGTTATGGCCGAGGCTGTTGGCGCAGGTTTATTTAACCTAACAGGCCCGCTGGCCCGCTCCGATGAGACCTGATGAGAGCGCACGATCTCCGCTTTACGTTGAGACGCACGACGGCTATGGTCAAAGGAAGTACTAGGCTCAACAGTTTCTAGGGCGCTGACACGTTTCCTAAGAAATTCTTCCAATTGCGCGAATGTAGGCATGACCTGGGCGTCCTCAAGGGATAATTCCCAATCGCGCCGAGTTACTTTATCTAACTTCGAGACAAGAATGAAAATATAAAGGTCTTCCCACTGATCCACGGGACGAGACAAATTAAGCAACGCAGCCCGTACTTCCCGGCCTACATCTAGAAGAGACTTAAGATCTCGCACTCCGGTCGCAGACATTTTTGGCACATCGACAAATTTCTGAAAGTAGGTGTATACAATAGCCCGTGTCCTCTCAAAATTCGCAGTCAGGATCTCCCAAGCCGAACTAAAATTAGAATCGGAGACCGGAATATTTTCAATTAGGCGCGCAGCCTCACCATAAAGACTCGATTTCAAATAATGCAACTGTTGGCAATCATTTAATTCAGCTCTAGCGATGACTAAAGTTTTAAAGAGCGTACTAAAACTAATCCACGCAGTAATGTCCCCGTTAAATTTAGGTAACGCTATGGTAGGCAAAACAATGTTAGCTGTTTTAGCCTCCACTATACCGGACGCAGCCGGTTCTTTACTACCACCACTAACAGTTGGTGGGCTCAGTGATTCTAAGTGTTCGCAAAGAGTATCACTGGCTTCATTCATCGTATCGGTAATGGTCTGAAAAACCTTGTTCAAGAAGTAGCTGTGGGTCTTCTTGAAGGTGTCGTCAGCCAAAGCGAGGATCTCCTGGTGTCTCCGTCGTCCTTCTTCCCAGTAACTCTGCAGATTATCCAAACGCCTGTTGATAGCAGTCCTTGTCCGCTTCACCTTGGCGAGCTTGATAAAGCTAGTGAGGCAGTATGCTATCTGCTCCTCAGTTTCCAGCTGGGCTACCACCAACTCCTCGAGCTTAGTCATCTCAATGGAGTAGGGCTTACAAGCAATGTTCAAAATTCGCTACCTCTCTAAAGGCAAAGAAAAGGCACGACAGTACACCAGTATGCAAGCGAAATCAAAGGAAATGACGCAAGCAACAAAACCGTAGTTTGAAGGTTTTAGGTTAGGACTCAAAGAGAGGTTATGTTCCTTCCCTGTTTACGTGGCAGCGCTGTAATGGCGCTGAGGCGGTGACGTCACGGCGTCACAGCGAAATGGCGGCGTCCGGGAGCAGCACGTGGTGAGGGACCCTCCTGAAGTTCTGTCTCGTACAGTGGCGGAGATATCCCCTTTCACCTTCTCCAGGCGCCGTCAGAGTATGCAGGAATCTTCCAGATGTGCCTCCGCGAGTACGTACTGGTACTTATTACACTACACCACACTCTCGACTATCCGGCTCGAAGGACTAGAATGTTCGCGATGGAACGAGTAAGCTAGTTCAAGTGGAATAGGGATAGCCGCGGGAGCGTGTGTGGGTGTAACTTCGATATTTAGAGGCGTCACAGAATTTATTATTTATCACAGCCGCGAACTTATTGTTGAACTGACTTCGTCAAATCACTCGTTACAAGACTGTGGTGCGTTGAGCACGTGGTGCGCCGTACGTCGTGTTCCCTAGTATTAACTGCTCTCAGAAAGCGGGGCCACGACTAGCTTTCGCAAGCGACGAATCGCAGTCGTGGGTGACGGGAAAAAGGATAAATCCTCTGACCGAGAGAAGGACTCGCACGGGAAGACCGTTGCGGTCCGTGGAAAGGAAGGAATCCGAATGGTCGCCTAGTGCGCACGATGGGATTCGTCGCAGCAACCCAGAAGGAGAGTTTGCCGGAGAAGGAAAGCTTCGGTTCAGTAATGGAACTCGAAGGAAGGCTTCGGTTCAGTAATGGAACTCGAAGGAAACACAAAGTAGAATAGAGGTGGAATAACGCAGATTCTCACCTTGAGAAACCAAGATGGCTACTCACTCGAAAGGGCCACGACGCACGACGGCACACACGTGTTGATCTCTCAACGGACGGAAAAAGACGACGCAGGAAGAAGGAAGCGGGACATGCCCCCGCTGATCCTTCATTAGTCACGCACGTAAACGGCGGATGGCGTTACTGATAGTCCGCAACGCCAATCAGCGGAAAGTCGCAACATACGCTACACGCCACAGTCCTATTGTATACGCGCGTGGTAACGCAAATTAGCCTTAAAACTAAACTATATAAAAGTAGGCCGCTGCCTATACGCAAACGGCTCCCGCTACGCGCAAGTAGCGAGGCAAACGCGCCAACGACTTTAAATCCCCAACAATAACTGACCACAATTAGTCATGTCGTATGATTGATAAGTGCTGTAATTATAAGAAACTGCTGCTAGTTTTTTTTTATTAAAATAATTTATTAGTTCTAACGGTGGTCTTAAATTACCGAACGAATCAAAATATTTAACATTGTTTCCTTTTTTAATATATGCCACCCAGTGTGTTCCTTTTCCTTCATTATTATCCAAATTTACTATTCCACATTCATTTCTTCTTATCGTTATAGGTAGTTTATTTCGCATAAAAACCCCTCTAAAATATGGAATATTTTTGCATGCTTTTTCTAATTGTATATTAGTGGTTACTCCAGTTGCGACTAATGTATTCGAATTATTATTTTTTTTTTTCCGGCCTTTCTTCGTTTTCTAATACCGCGACCGCTTATACGTTTATACGGAGATAAATAGAGTCCGCGACCCTCTAAAGTTGCATTGTGTCTTTTCAATTCTTCTAACTGCTTTTGCTGAGCTTTAGACCTATTTATTGCGGATGCAATATTAGCAGCACCTCCCGCTAGCGAACCCAAGACACCGAGAAGCGGCAATAGCGGTATAAATCCGCCTCGTTTAGCAATACGTATCTTTCTTTTTCTATTTTTCTTTTTATTCATGCCCATACCCATTTTTCTTTTTGCATTCATAAGACCCCAAGTAACGGTAGCGGCAATACGATGGCCAAGTTTAGTATCTTGCGCTGTAGCAATTTGTTTAGCAGCCGCTGCTGAAGATTTATCTGCCTTATGTCGCTCCTCGATATCTTTACTATTAGAATAGGCGATGTCGTGTTCGCGACAAGCTGAATCTAATTGGTTTATACCTTTTTGTCCTAATGATAATCTTTTGTTTAAATGCGTACCAGGTCCGCAAAACTGATACCCCGGAATATGTAATTCGAAAGGAAGTGCATTGATTGCAGAGTTTAATATACCACTCCCCTTAGTACGACTGCTATTCACTCTTTTTTTTCTATTTGCATACGCTATCATTACACTTACACTTCACCATCTTCTGAGATAATAAAGCTAATAAATGATTACTCGCCTATTTATATGCTTTTGCTGTAAGCGAATATTCGTAGTTATTCTTTTAGTCTCTACGAGTAATATTATCATGCGTTTCGTTAAGCAGCCGTTGTCAATTTGTAATAATTTTGTGTGTGAAAAAATGTTACTTGAAGAAAATCGTAATGATAATTATCGACGTCATAGTAAGATACTCCCCAATTGTTGCGTGAAGGGTGATCCGTGGACGAATTAACGTTTTCCGGATCTCGTTCAGGATCCCAATCGCACTCGACTGGCTTGTTGTGGTGATTCACAGAGTTTATTTTGCACTAATTATAACTATCTCTACTTGCGATATACAATAAATTATATAATGTATGTGACGCTTGCGTGCATGTCGTTGCACATCGCTAAGGAATCTGCCTCCTCGCGGGACGCGTGCGGACGCGCCGCCGAATAATTCGGGAGACGAGAGTGGGGAATGACCTATGATTGGCAGGTGATGACGACAGGACAGAAAGAAAAGCAGGTAATTGGTCAAGAGCGTTGCCGGATGAAATGATGCTGCCATGCCGCATTGAGGAAAGGTAATGCCTGGAAGTTTCCAGAATGAACGAGAATGATCGAGAACATTCGAGAATGTGCGCGAAGGTTCGCCGTATAGCGTCCTAACCCTGCACGGTAGAGTACGCCGCAACACCAATACTATTCGCTGTATAATATGCGGGCCATCTAATTGTGGAAAAACCAATATAATAGTTAATTTAATTGAAAGCCCTAATGGAGTGCGCTTTGAAAATATTGATGTGTATTCGAAATCACTACAACAAGTAAAATATCGTTATCTCGGAAAAATTATATCAACAGTACCAGACATCGGCTATTATAAATTTTCAAATAATAGCGAGATTATTCCGATTTCTGAAGCTTTGCCTAATTCTATCTTTATATTCGATGATGTAGCCTGTGATAAACAGCAAACTATAAGGGAGTATTTTTCAATGGGCAGACATTCTAATATCGATAGTTTTTATTTATGTCAAACTTATGCAAAAATACCTAAGCATCTTATAAGAGATAATACGAATTTATTAGTAATTTTTCAGTAAGATAATTCAAATTTACACCATATTTATAATGAACATATTAATACGGATATGAGCTATGAAGATTTTCTAGCATTATGTAGAAATTGCTGGGAGAAAAAGTATGGATTTTTAGTAATTGATAAGGATAGTAATATTCAAAATGAAAGGTATCGAAAAGAATTTGACCAGTTTGCTATTATATAAATGAGTATACTGCTAATATTCAGTCATTATACATCCACGGAAGGAGTGAGAAGTGAGATGGGTGGTGGTACGCGAGAAAATAAGAAACGCCGGCAAATTTTAAAACATATCGCGAAAACAAGTGATATAATTCGAAAAAAATATAAAGATTTGAAACTTGGTAAAATAGAGTCTGAGGAATATTTAAAAGAAACATATAAACCGATAACTAAACCTCTACAAAAATTACTAGAGAAAAATATAATTACGAATATCAATAATAAAAATGAAAAGAAAAAATTTGAAATTGAAAAAGATATTGAAAGTGATATTGAAGATATTGAAGATAATGAAGATGATGTTTTTGAAGATGAAGATAGTGGAGTTGAATACTTGAATAAGAAAAAAACAAAGGAAATGGTTAATCCGTCATTGAGTGAAACGCATTATAGTTATTCGCCGTCTAGTGCCGTTATTAGGAGTACTAAAACTAAAAATGATAATATATAATTTAAGGCAACGCCACAAATAGGTAGGAGAAGGACATTTGCTGAAGCGTCAACTCCTATATCTCCTATACCATTATCGATAGAAAGAACAATTGTTGAAGAACCTTCACCGTTAGAAAGATCACATGCGGAATCCTCTATTAGCGAAATATTATAAAATCCGCCTGAAGATGTTAGAAATTTAATGCAGGAGAACTTAGGCCCATTATCACGAAAATATATTAGCTTATTTTTCAGTACAGATTTTGACAAAGAAATTGATCATGTTTACGGCATATATTTTAAAGATGACAATTTAATGTTAGGTGACAGCATATTTGAGGTGGATGAAAATGATAATATTATTATTAAGAAAACTAGATACGGCGGAACCCCTGGAATTTTCGAATTAATTTTCAAGAAAATTCCCAATTAAAAATTATATAATAATACAGATTTAATTAAGTATAAAACTATTTTATTAAAAACAAATGCCTTCCGTAGAGATTACCAATCATCACAACAGATTATGGGTAGTAAAGGATTTAAATATAAAAAAATAATTGCCCCATTACTAGCACCACATTTAGCTATAGCTACAGCTGCGGAAAGAGCTAAAACAAAATCTAATAAATTTAAAGTTGGAGCAGGAAATAAATTTGCAATGAAAAAATATATACCGAATAATATGTTAGTTACGAATGAACCGGTGAATTATGTTCACTGGGACAATCCTAATGAGCTTATTGACCGTTTACGGCTTTTAATATCATCAAAAAAAGTTGGACATACAGGACATGATAATGAAATTATGTCAATAGTGGAGGAACTTCGCGAAGCCAATATTATTATATAATATTTGTGTATGCCTAAATTATATTTAGTCATATAATGTTCATTAACAAGTTTGGTGGTAAGGGCATAGAAGATGCTAATGATCGGTTACAAAATTCTAATATGAAAAGGAAAGGTATTTTTCTTCATTTCAACGTTAATGAGGGCGACTATGATGCAAAAAATAGAAAAATTATACGATTAGCAAATGCTGGAAACTCTACAGACGCTGCGAACAAATACTATGTAGATAAACGTATATTAAGTAACGATAGGGCGCTTCGAGGCAGTCTCAACGAAAAAATTGAAAAGTGCGCATCGCAAAGCGAAGCTAATTACGATAAATTAAAGAGAATAAATGCCGTATTAAATCTTTATGGCGCAAATTTCAATAAACTTGACGAAGTGACTTCTACGTTAACAGAAAAAATTATAAAGTTAGAAGTAAATGGAAAAGAAAATAATAAATTGCTGCAAAATGTTATAGAAGATTTCCTCGCGCAACAGCAAAAAATAGAGTCTGATGAAAAAAGCCTTAATGAAAAATTGAATACAATTTCTAAAAATATTGAAGAAATTAATTATAATATTACTTCAGCAAAAAATAGTATTAGTCATCATGAATATTTTATAAGCAATCTTAGGGAATCGGCTACGACAAAGGATGCAGTAGAGAATTTGACCACGACATTGGAAAAAGATATAGTGAATCTACAATATCTTCTTGATGAGCAGATAAATGGGGTAAAACAAAATTTACACGATAAAGAAAACGACATAGTTAATATTCGTAAAGAATTTGTGACACAAAATACGCTAAAAACTTCAATTGACGAGCTGCGGAAGGATGTGAATGATAATAAGGAGAAATTAAGAAACACTCAAATTGCAATTATAGAAATTTTAAGTAGTACACAAGCACATGATAATGTAGTAGAAACCTAAAATCATGAAATTAATTAAAAAACAAGAGCAGTTAGTAAAAGAATTGCATACACCTGTGAGAAAGAATTTTGTAAGAAGACGTGTTATAATTAAAGGATATGATGATTTATGGCAAGCTGATTTAGTAGATATGAAAGCATATACGCGATTTAATTCGGGATTTCAATATATTCTCACAGTTATCGACACATTTTCTAAATATGGCTGGGCTCGTCCGTTGAAAACGAAACAAGGTAAAGATGTGGTAAAGGCTTTCTCAAATATCTTCGAGGAGCGTAAACCTAAAAATTTGCAAACGGATGATGGGAAAGAATTGTTTAATAAAGATTTTAAGAATTTAATGGATAAACATGAAATAAATCATTATTCTACATATAGTGTTATGAAGGCATCGATAGTAGAGCGTTGGAATAGAACGTTAAAAAATAATATGTGGAAATTATTCTCGTTAAACGGAAGCTATAAATGGACGCATATGTTAAATAAACTTGTATACGATTACAATATGTGTAAACATAGAACAATCAAAATGAGACCTGCGGATGTGACAAATAAAAATGCTAGCACGCTTCTTTCATCAGTTTATAGTAATATAAAGATCGTTAAACCGGGCAAATATCGAGTTGGAGATTTTGTACGTATTAGTAAATACAAGCATTTGTTTGAGAAAGGATATACGCCTAATTGGACGACTGAAATTTTTAAAGTTACTTCTGTGCAACATACTTATCCTGTCACATATTTAATTCAAGATTTACGAGGAAATGACATTAAAGGCGGTTTCTATGAATATGAATTATTAAAAGCTAAGCATAGCGATATTTATTTAGTTGAAAAAGTTATTCGTAGAAAGCAAAATAAAGTATATGTTAAATGGTTGGGATTCGATAAATCACATAATTCATGGATTGATATAAATTTAAAATAAATTTATTTTTAATTGTGTACTTATAATTACAAATTGATAATAAAATATAAAAATTCATTATATTCACAATCAGTTTTTAATTGTGTACTTAATTACAAATTGATAATAAAATATAAAAATTCATTATATTCACAATCAGTGCATATCAATGTACATTATTATTTAAGAAGATTTATTAGCTACGTTATGACAGTACCAATTTCTAAAAACTTGTACTTCAAGTAAAGGACAATGCGGAATTTTATTATTCCAATTTCTCTCTTTTACATGCATTTTACACGATATAGTGTTGATGTTCACTTTGTTATACAGTTGATTAGAAACGAGAACATCAAATTTAGGACATGCCAGTTCCTCTAAATTTATATTTCGTATTCCAAGTTCGTTCAATAATTTCTTTTCATAAGTTCCACCTTTATATGCGACAATTGGACTGTCATATTTTGAGATAAAATCTTGGACTATATAGGGCAAGTCCTCTTGTTCAAAATTTTCATATCCGTAATCTTTGAATAAAATTCCGTGAACGTTATTGTATACATAACGCGCGCTTCGCTCATCTTGAACACTTAAATCGCTAAAGTTTTTATTCAAAAATAAGTATTCACGTAATATATTTTCATTTATAGATATGATCGCAATTTCTTTGCTTAAAAATGTATGTCGATTAATGGTAAATCCATCCACATCGATGAAATGCGTTATTTTTTCATAATCGGCTGTAGCCTGAAAATAATATTAATTTAAGCAAATTAGAGTATTGAAATTAAAAATTTGTTTTACTTATATTCGGACTACATACCACAATTATATTTTTAAATTTTCACTTCACTTACAAAACTGTAACTTTTCAATTTCGCTTTAATGCAAATGTTGCACAAACTTTAGTCGACCGAAGTTTCTTTCAAAAAGATTCGTCTCGTACTGAAGCTCCTATTTGCGCTGCTGTAGGTATTAAATGTGTGGAAAATCAGAAATTGAGCGTGGGCATAACTGTTGAAGGGAGTAGGGGAATGAAGAAAAGTGACGTATGCTGGAAGTTTGGGTGGAAGAGTATGGGGTGCATATCAGAAATTGAGCGTGGGCATAACTGTTGATGGGAGTAGGGGAATGAAGAAAAGTGACGTATGCTGGAAGTTTGGGTGGAAGAGTATGGGGTGCATAAATAGCGCTACTTCGCGATACGCGCAGGTTAGTCGTTGAATAGCGCAAGTGCATTAACAGTTCAGTAGATATTTGCAGTGAACATGTGCGAAAATACGTTCAGTTTGCTGAATAGCGTCGGTATTATAAGCAAGTTGCCAGTGAACCCGGTAGCAGGCTTGGAAATTAATAAATCATATTTAATAAGCGGAATGAGAAAAATGAAGACCCGCTTTGGAGATAGAGTTATGTTTGATTTAAATGATACATTCTCTATTTTTCTGCCATTACGTATAAGTAATATTTTATTAGAAAAAAGCAAGCATTACCAAGTTATAGAGAATTGTCTTACAAGCGGTAAACCAGTTCATGTAATATACCTTGGTGGAAAATATAATGAAATTAAATTCTCTAGTGATGATAATGATGATGATGATGATGATGTAAAAGAAGAAGAACATGTAGAGAGTGAGAAGGAAAATATGAAAAATGAGAGCGAAAAAGATTCGTCAAAACGTAAGCGCAAAAATGGAAACGAGATGCCAAAAGATGAAAAGAATAAAAAAAAAGCAGCATCATAATCAAAAACAGGTTTGTAGACATACATCAAGTATGTATATAATTATAAATGATTTTAGTAATAAAACTATATAAAATAATAATTTCATTACAGGTAAAACAAACTGTTTCATTCAACAACTTCTACTACTTATATATAATCGACGATACGTATCCTGAAGAATACCGATGTGCGCGTAAAGGATTCTGGCATATCGACTCCGCATATTTTAAAGCACGGGTTAAAAAAATGGATGATTTGCTTCAAGATATTATGAATTTGAAATTTACACAATATATTGTAACCGGTGTTTGAGTGGTGTTGTCCGAGTATGCCGGGCGTCTCCTCTCCTGCAGTAGGTTGCGTTGTTGATGCACCAGCCAGGGGTTACGGGCCGACCGGTGCAGGTTCGTGCACAGGGCGGTGAGTGAGAAGTGGTAGGTGCCGGATAAAATGAGTGTTGGAGAAGCTTAATATCTGGTAGAATTGTCGTATATTCTTTCTTGTTATGTATATACAGTGGTGAGCGCCGCGCTGTTGATGCCGCGTGTTTGTATTTGGCCGTGTACGTGAGGGCCGTTCCGCTTGCCTGGCGCCGCGAATATTCTAGGCCGCTTAGGCTTAACTGATTAATGTCGGTTTTGACGACGGTCGAGCGATCCCGGGATTGAAGTCGTGCACCGCGACGATTTAACAATGCGCGTAGCACGGTGCGCTACTCGCAGTTGCAGCCAAAAGGTTCCAAAACGTTTCTGGTGGGCACCCAAGACGGGTGAGCCACGAGTCGGTCGGTGCCTTGCTGTATCTATGCTATTACACGAGAGAGCGGCATAATAGAAGCGGTGGCAGGTTCAAATGAACGTCCAGGCGCCTTCGTTCGCACGTCTTTCGTTTCTCGTTCGCCCTATTCTATACGGGGCAAAACCAAAGCTTTCGTGGCGGGTCTTTCGAGCCGGGCACGTTTTGCTGGACGCCTTCGAACTTCCCTAATAGAGAGGATATGACACGATCTGTGGCAGGCACGGATGATCCGTGGGCTGGGCACTTCTCGGTTTTACCTCGTTAGTTTACTTATCGTCTGTGGCCTCTGCCTTAGAGGGGTGTCGGCTGCCCGTGGCTGGCTCGACAGCACCCTTTTAGATACTTTCTCGGTGTCGGCCGCTCGTGGCTGGCTTCGACTAGACCGATGACACAAGGTGCCTATTGTCAGTAGCGGCGGCCTTATGTACACCGCCGCGCACTCAGCCAGCCGCGAGAGACCTACTCGCGCAGGCAGTGGCCGCGGACCTCTGGCGGAATTCCCTGTTGACAGTGGAAGCGGCCTGGCGGTTTGTGTATGTACGGACGCGGGTAGCGCGTACGGTTACATATGCCCCCCCGTTATCATTCGTGAGCGCAAATGAAAAGAACCACAAAAAAAAAAATAACAAAACGAAAAAGAGGATAATTCGGAGATCTTCGGCGTGTCTTCGCTGCACTACTCATACCTCTTGCGCTCACGAATGTAGAAAATAAATGTTCGCTTGCGTCTTATGCTAGCTCTTATACTAAGGTGCCTGCCCTGGGCATAAAAAAAAATTAATGTTCGTAATAAAAAAAAAACTTAATGTCCTTGAATTACTTATCCTACGTTTCTTATACTACTTGCTCCGGCGGTTTCGAGGCTTGTCTTTTATTTGGTCTCTTTCACTCGCGCACTGCACTCACTTTTGGGGTTGTGGGGGTGGAGGTCTGATTCCCGGGTCTATGGGGCCAAGTGGGTTGCGGGCGTTGCGGAAGGGGATCTCCACGGTGTAGTCCTCCTGACGTGGTCCCGCTGGATGGGAGCGTCGTTCCTTCCGGGGTGGTGGTGCTTGGGTCGAACGTCCAATGGATCTCGCCTGGGTGGCTGGTCCTCTTTGTTGGAGTCTTCGATGGCTCTCGGGATCGGTAAGGCGATTTTGCGATCTCGCGGTCAGCCGCGTTCGAGATTGGGTCGGTTTGGAGGTGGATCAACTTCCCAATCTTAAATTCGTGCTCCTTGTCGTTGTTTGCCCATGTTTGGTGTTCCTGGGCCTTCGTTTTCGAGAGCTCGATCTTCCGCGGCTGTTGTGCCTCTTCCTTCCTCTTTGGTTGTCTAGGCGCCTTAGTTGTTTCTATCGCCTGTTCTTGCTGCCTCTCGATGGCCTTGCTCGAAGCGAGCGTTGTCGACACGTGCGAGCGTCGGGTTTCTTCAATAGCCGGTGCGTCAATCTGGTTGATTGAGCGTGATGGCTCTGTCTTGGTCATGGGCTCGGTTGACAGCGGGATCACTACCATTCCCGGATTCATATTAATCTCGACTGTTCGGTTGGTAAGATTTACAACGGCTTTCCCCAATTCCAGGAAGTCGATGCCAATTATGCAATCGCATACGAGCGCGGGTACGATGACAATAGGGAGTTTGATGCTGTTCTCCTCATGTTTAATTTCCACCCACATTTGTTTCTTAATCAACGTGGAGCGCCCCCCCGTTGCGCCTACTATCCGGGTGGAGGCTATCGGGAGCAGTGGACAGTTCGTCAGTTGGGTTTTATGTCGGTCATACCAGCTTTCCGATACTGCAGTTATAACGCTTCCGGTGTCAAGGAGGGCTTTGACTGGCGTCCCTTGAATCGTGATGAGTATGGTTGGGCTGCTTGGAGTAGGTGCCCGTGCGTTTTTTGTTTCCTCCGTAGTCAGCTCTTCTCTTGGGTTTCGAAAGATAGTCCCGATGCGTGCCTTCCTGATTTCCCCTCCTTCGGTTTTCGGGGCTTTCTGTGGTCGCTCCGGGGAGTGCCGCGACCGCCCCTCTATTCGTTTCCCGTCTCCTCTTCACGCTCCGGCTCACGCGGCTCTTCTTCGTTGCCAGCCGTCTCGAGCTGTGTTGTTCTGATTGGTCGTTGTGCCATGCGTCGGTCACTCGTTGTCGCGCGTGGTTCAAACGGGCGTCGTGGCTCGTTTTGATTCCGCCACGATCCTGCGCCTCCCCGGAATCCCGACTCAGCGTTCATTCTTCCTTCCTCGTATCTTGCAACGTTGGGACGATCTGCTGGGCGGGGTCGATTTGTCGTGCCTCCGCTGTCGAATCGTTCCAACAGTTGTAGGAACTCTTTGATTGTCGTGATGTGCTGTGAGAACACACAGTCATCAATTGCTTGCGAGAAGTGACGTGCAATTTTCGTCACGATCTGCTCCTCTTCCATCCTTGGTTGGAGGTCCTGGGCGGTCCCGATGAGGCGCACGGCGTACGCTACCCGCGTTGTGCCTTGTTCGGATCGATAACATCCCGCGTCGATGATGTCTCTGGCCTTCCACTGGATCGTCCTGCTCCAGAATTGTTCCTGGAACAGTCGTTGGAACTGTTCCCACGACGTTACCTGTTGTCCCATGAGATCCCACCATTCGCTGGCTGGTCCTCTCAGAGACTGCATTAAGACTAGGTTCAGTTCTGAGGCTGGGACTCGGGCGGTGTCAATAAACAATTTCATTTCCCTTAGGTATTTCATCGGCTTTTCTCGTGCTCTTCCTTCAAAAATCGGGAGTTGTGGCTTGATCGCCAGGTTGTGTGTGGTCGGTGCCGCTTGTATATCGTATTCTTGGCTCCGCGTCCTTGTCGTCCGTACGCTTGCTGTCATCGGTGATTCGTCCGCAATTCGTAGTGGGTGTTGATCCTCGTCCTGGAGGTGTCGTTGCCTTTCTAATGCGTAGGCCGCCCGTGCCTGTATCTGCTCGAGTTGGGCTTTTTCCAATTTTTCGAGTCTTTTAATTATTTTATTCTGGAAGGTTTCTTCTTGTTCTCTTTGCTTCCTTTGTATCTCTTCTAGTTGGGCATCGAAGCTCTTTATGATTTCTCTAACCTCCCTCTTGTACGAGATACATCTTTCTAGACACTCGTTATTCGTTTCCGTGATGCGTAGCTCCATTCGTTTTTCGATCCACTCTTCAAATTTGTCTGTGCGGGTGTTGAGCTGCATGAGGTGGTCTCTAATCTCGGCGATGTCCTCCGTTGCGCTGGTATTCATTTTTTCGTCGTATTGCGCGGTTGTTGCCTCGGATTGTTCTGTTTCGCTGCGGGCTGCTTCCGCTAGTGTCCGTCGCACGTTGTCCACGTGTTCGATTGTCGCGTCCACCGCTTGTACCGCCAATTCGGCCGTAGATAGTTCTCCCCGTGGCGGCTCTTCGCTCGCCTTCCTTGTCTTCGCTCTTGTTGCCATCCTTGTTTCTCTTTTTCCTCTCCTCCTTCCTCTCCTCACCGCCCCACGTTGGGCGCCAATTATGTAACCGGTGTTTGAGTGGTGTTGTCCGAGTATGCCGGGCGTCTCCTCTCCTGCAGTAGGTTGCGTTGTTGATGCACCAGCCAGGGGTTACGGGCCGACCGGTGCAGGTTCGTGCACAGGGCGGTGAGTGAGAAGTGGTAGGTGCCGGATAAAATGAGTGTTGGAGAAGCTTAATATCTGGTAGAATTGTCGTATATTCTTTCTTGTTATGTATATACAGTGGTGAGCGCCGCGCTGTTGATGCCGCGTGTTTGTATTTGGCCGTGTACGTGAGGGCCGTTCCGCTTGCCTGGCGCCGCGAATATTCTAGGCCGCTTAGGCTTAACTGATTAATGTCGGTTTTGACGACGGTCGAGCGATCCCGGGATTGAAGTCGTGCACCGCGACGATTTAACAATGCGCGTAGCACGGTGCGCTACTCGCAGTTGCAGCCAAAAGGTTCCAAAACGTTTCTGGTGGGCACCCAAGACGGGTGAGCCACGAGTCGGTCGGTGCCTTGCTGTATCTATGCTATTACACGAGAGAGCGGCATAATAGAAGCGGTGGCAGGTTCAAATGAACGTCCAGGCGCCTTCGTTCGCACGTCTTTCGTTTCTCGTTCGCCCTATTCTATACGGGGCAAAACCAAAGCTTTCGTGGCGGGTCTTTCGAGCCGGGCACGTTTTGCTGGACGCCTTCGAACTTCCCTAATAGAGAGGATATGACACGATCTGTGGCAGGCACGGATGATCCGTGGGCTGGGCACTTCTCGGTTTTACCTCGTTAGTTTACTTATCGTCTGTGGCCTCTGCCTTAGAGGGGTGTCGGCTGCCCGTGGCTGGCTCGACAGCACCCTTTTAGATACTTTCTCGGTGTCGGCCGCTCGTGGCTGGCTTCGACTAGACCGATGACACAAGGTGCCTATTGTCAGTAGCGGCGGCCTTATGTACACCGCCGCGCACTCAGCCAGCCGCGAGAGACCTACTCGCGCAGGCAGTGGCCGCGGACCTCTGGCGGAATTCCCTGTTGACAGTGGAAGCGGCCTGGCGGTTTGTGTATGTACGGACGCGGGTAGCGCGTACGGTTACAATATAAATAATGAAAATAATGTTTAAAATTTCTAATGTATTTAACCATCTATATAAAATTAATAAAAAATGAGTTCATTATAAACTAGTACATATTTTTCTTTCACATCAGTCTTTCGTCCTACCGTGACACGTGAGCACCTCAATTCTAATCATGGCGAAATTAATTATATTTATAATTCACACTGCGATACTTCTTCAACTTTTTCCTTCTCTCTTATCTATCAAGACCAATTTGCGAGTGCCTTCCACGCATCCGATGAATAAACGTTCAACAATTAATTATCTTCAATATTACGGCTATATGAACACTAACAATTCAAAATCACAAACTATTGATAATGATAAATTGGTAGATGCAATACGAATTTTTCAACAATATTGGAATCTTAAAGTCGATGGGACTCTAAATGCTGAAACGAAAAAGTTGATGGAGGCAAAGCGTTGCGGAGTAAGTGATCATGTCAGCGATTACACACTTCATTCTTATAAATGGAACAAAAAAACATTGCGTTGGTATTTCCATGTCGGAACAACAGATCAAATTAACATTGCAAAAAAAGCATTTTCTTTGTGGCAAAAACCATCTCGGTTAACCTTTATTCAAGTACAAAGTAAAACTGAAGCGGATATAATTATATCGTTTGAAAATACAATGCATTACACTGTTAATTCACCGCAACAAGTTTGTTCACCGCCATTCTCTAATCAAACATTAGCACATGCAGATATGCCGAATGAAAGTAATAATGTCAGAGAAATTCATATATCTAAATCGTGGAAATGGATGATAGGCGAGGGGCCGATAAACGATGAGTCATTCAGTTTATACGAAACATTAACACACGAAATTGGTCACAGTCTAGGTATACTACATTCGTCAAATATGAATTCAATAATGTCGCCGTTTTATCATTTTGAAAATCATACAGATTATATTAAACTTGAGGAAGATGATATATTAGCTATACGAAATTTATATAATGTTAATGCTGAGAATGAGTCTGAGGACGAATTCGACGAAGATGCAAATGGTGATGTTTCTCCTGATACGTCACCGAATGCACCAACATTAGTTCCACCAAAATTAGCCGATTTATGTTCAGCTCCAGCAGATGATTTAAAATTTTTCATTTTTAAAGCACGATTGTATATATTCTATAAAATTTGGGTATGGCCATTTAATTTAAACGTTAAATATCGAAAGTATAAGGAGCCACAGTTAATAAGATCGTGGTTAAAATTTTTGCCATTTAATTTTTCAGGAATTAATGCAATATATGAAAGAGTAAATGGAGAAGTTGCATTATTTTCTGATAATAATATTTATATATTCAATCCTGATACTTTCCAATTAAAAACTGGTTATCCCATGACATATCAAAAACTATTTGGCAAAGACTTTCAGTATAATGGAGTGCAATCTGCTGTTTTAACAAATACCGGTAGAACATATATTTTTTACAAAGGAGTATATGTAATTGAAATTGACGAGTGTAGATATGTGCCTAGAAAGTATATTTTAATTAACGATTTATTTAAGGGAATTGGCCTATCCATATCTCCACAAAATCCATTTTCAGTATTTAAATATATAAATGGTAAACTTTATATATTACAAAATGGTAATTTTTATGAATATGACGAATTTAATTCCAATGTTGTAAGATCAGGCCCATTCGATCTCTCCATTTTCAGTATTCAATGTATTAGTGATAGTAACATTATAGCCAATTTGAGAGATATGGTAGAAAAATTTGTTCAATTTTATGGTGAATACAATAAAAATGTAAATTCAAGATTATCTTATAACGCAAATAAACGTGATATAAACGAATTTAACACACAAGCAGAGATAAGAAATCATATGATTTCATATCTATGATAAAAGCGGTGGTAAATCAGAGAGAGGGGATAGTCGTAGCAGGACAAATATATGCAGGAAATTGTGCGTCCGTTGTATTCTAAACCGCGACCGTAAGCGGAGGCGGAGGAGGCTAACGAAGTGAAGTGCAGTGAAAGTTACAAAACGGTAGTGTGATTAATTACAAAACGGTAGTGTGATTAAAGAGGTGTAAAATGAAATCTATTAATAGATTATCGGCGAAAATAGAAAAAAATTTATTAAATCAAATGCCGTTTTTGAAAAAAGAAGAGGATTTTAAAGAGTGGAAAAAGCAATATACTATATATGTAAACAAAAACGAAAATAGTCCTAAATAATGAAAATATGAAAAAAGAATATAAAGTGAAACTGATGGAACAATTAAAGCGGCTGAGGAATTTAAAGTATTTCGTAAACGAACGATTACGAAGAAAAAAAGAAAATGCAGCGAATAAAAAACAACTGATACAAAAAGAAGAAAATTTATTAAACCGAGCGTATTTAATTGAATCGGAAGCAGATAAAACCCAATGGATAGAAGATTGTGAACAGCATTTAAAATATTTGCATTCATATTTAATTAATAAAAAAGAAAAAATAAGTGTCGGTAGGAAACAACATTTACTTGCGCAAATAGCTAAACTAACTTGTACGCGTGAACAATTAAGTTTTAATTTCAATCTACATTCTGGATCTGGATTAAATGAAGAAAAACAGAAGGATAAGAATGTTACACTGAAATGGAAAGAAATTGAAAGCGGGCATGCCTTCCAAAGTCGTATAATCACTGGAATTATTATAAATTTACATCATATTGATCCTTCTATATTTTTAAACGATGCTAAAGATATAGTGATAGAAAAAGTACTATCGTATGTTAAACAGCACAAATGTGTTAAAGTAAACACAATCTTCAATGGCGAATTTACGTTAAAAGACAGTTTGACCGACGAAAGTAAGAAGGAAATTAAAACCTTTGCAACAAAAAATGAGGTACTACTAAATGACAATGATTCCACCATAAAGCTTGATAATTGGTATACAAACAATGTGTGTGGGCAGATTCTTGCATCGCTAGAGGAATTTCAAGAACGTGACAGTGGATGGGCATTGAGCAAAATTATCAGTTTGATTATAAATATCAATAAATGTGATTTATTGAGCGCCGGTAAAGGAAACTGTAGACTTCCATTAGCTATACGAAATAGAAAAGCAACTGTTTCTATTGATTTGGCCGATAATGAAAATGATTGCTTTGCTTGGGCAGTAACGTCAGCATTATACCCAGCATCGCATCATAGTGTAACGTACCGCGCCGCCGACCAGCGCTGCGGCCCATGACGTCGTGCCTGCCTGCCTGCCTGCTTGCCGTGACGTCAGCATGCAGCGCCCAAATAGTGACGTACCCAGTGCAGTGACGCGCTCCCCACAGTGACGCGCCCGACTCTAGCGACGCGCTCGCGTAAAAGCGCCACATTCAAACTAAGCGATTGCATGGTAGCTGCATGATGGCGGCATAGCAACGGCATAGCGACGGCCGAGCGACGCGCTCGCGTAAGCGCCGTATTCGAACCGAGCGACTGCATGGTAACGGCATAGCAACGGCCGCGCGACTGCATGGCAATCACGTGCACAGCGAGTGCAAAGGGACGGTTGGGAACGTGCGATTCCCCGAAAAGCGTGCCCCACCGCGATGCCCTATTTTTCCTCTCATCTCAGTACCCCTTGCCTAAGGTCATTCTGTATAAAAAGAGCGCTCCTCCAGGGCTCACCAGTTCAGACAGCTGCAGAGATGACCGTGCAAGGGTCTGCATCAGTAATTCCCGAGCGTTACGTACAGTGTGAAAAAGTGAATCCAGGATCACCAAGTGTCATCTCGCTGTTTGTTCTCATTGCAAGGAACAACCTGTGCGTGTTCCGCGCGTCCTTAGTCTAGTTTAACTTCAGTTCAGTCAACTACAGAAGAGTATTTCCGCAAGGGGATACGAGGAGCTGCGAGAGAGGCATCACTAAGAGTGGCGACGGCAGGGTGCAGCCGTGAAAAATCGGACGAGGCCTGTTCTTAGCCACTCAATCCTCTAACTGATAATTCTTTTCCTATCGGCACTGGCAAATAATCCTCACCACGCCAGGGCCGTGGCTCGTAACAAACTGGTGACAGCGGTGGGATTCGAGTCACAGAGAAACTGGGCGTGTCGATTGACGATATGGCTCAGAATAATGGTCACAACGCGAGTAACGTCACCGCGGATATCGCTAGTCTAACGCTTACGATGGCACAGTCCATGGCGTTATTTACCTTACAAAATAGTTTACAAAATGCGACAGCTAGCATTCCCGTCTTTGACGGAGTTAACCCCCCTCTCTCGCAATTCCTACAGAGCGTAGAGAACGGCCGCACTTTAATCGCGGAATCTGCCGAAGCGAGTTACGTGGCAATAGTGTTAACGAAATTGACCGGGTCTGCAAAAACAGCTGTGCGCGGGAGGAATATCACCACTCTCTCCGAACTGACTAAGCTTCTGAAGAGACGCTTTGCAACAGGCAAAAACCTCGCCTACTACCAGGGCGAAGTGGCAAGACTCCGAATCCGCGAGGATGAGTCACTACGATCTTACATCGACCGTACTAGCCGCCTTCACCAAGCGACACACAGTGCTCTCGTGGAGCGATACGGACCGAAGAACTCCGACCTCCTGGAAGGACTGGAGACCGACCTATTAGGAAGTTTTATGGACGGTCTACCCGAGCGCATCGCATGGCGAGTAGCAACCGACGACAATGCAGCTACCCTGGACGAGGCGTACGAGTCCGTTATCCAGGTTGAACAGCGGTTGAAAAATCGCCGTGGAAATTACGAAAACCGATCCCCGACATATCGTGCCGAAGACCGCACATACGAGTCGCGACCGTACGCCGAGGACCGCCAATCGAGACCAAGATACCCGCTATCACCCGTGGGACGGTCATATGACCAATACCGGGGAAGATCCAGATCTGAGCCTGAACTAAATCAAGAGGCTCCGCTACCTGCAATGACCGCCCGAACGAACGACCAATTACCACTATACAAACGCGATACCTCGCCACATTATAGACGAAGGGCATCGTCACCACCACCGAGACGAAATGACAGCCCCTCTCCAGCACGAGGTTTATATTGCTGGAATTGCGGCCTGCGAGGACACGACCGTAAAGAGTGTCGAAGAAATTATCGGCGTATCGACGACCGACCGGACACATCGTGGAACGCATCCCGAAGACCGGCATCGCCGTCTTTAAACTCAGTGAACTCGTCACGAGAGCGACGTGGCGAGCAATCGTACGACTCGCTCGAAAAACGCCCGACTCGAAGAGTACCCGTTGGACAGATCTCCATCAAGGCAGGAGAATTATACAAGGAGGCAGCAGCACCCCGAATCAGAGCAACGGTCCCAGAATTGGAAGGGGAATCAGGCGAGTTTCTGCTCGATGGAGGAGCGGCTGTGAACCTTGTAAAGTTTTCCGCACTCAACACAGAAGCAGACGTACTATCAAGAGAGGAATTAGAAGTGGCAGGTCTGACACACGCCTCTATCCGTACGCTGGGAGCTACTCTTCTTCATATCAATGGCATAGCCGCATATTTCTACGTAGTGAAAGATCTGCAACTACCCGTCGATGGACTAATCGGCAGTCCTTTCCTTAGACAAGAACAGGCCGAAATATCATATTGCCATAACACCTTAGTAACAATTAGCAAACCTATAGAACCAATCCGATTCATAAATTATCCTATTGTTGAAAATACTACCAATCCTATTACCACCGCCCGACACCGAATCGACGGAAGGACAAGACAGCAAGTGTCCGTGCCCGTCACCAACCCGGACATAAAAGAAGGCTACCTGGCGCGCGTCAAAACACCCGAAGGCGTGTACATGGGCGAAGCCGCTGTCTATACTGACCACGGGCAATGTCAGGTATTCGCCACCAACACCGGCGAAGAGACAGTTGAATTTGATACCCCGCCTCAGGAGATAACACCATACGAAATCTATACGACGTCAGAAGAAGAATTTCTTCACCCGGACATTACACCTGTCCAGGATCCATCCAAACGGATTAAGGAAATCTGGAGTCAGATGGACACCACTCACCTGAACGCGGAAGAACGTCGTGCAACCATGAATTTGATAGAAATGTTTCACGATCGCTTTTACATTCCCGGAGACGATCTGCCGGATGCACCTGCTTTTCACCACTCCATACATGTAACTGACGACGTGCCAGTGAATTGCAGAGGATACCGCTATCCTCCCCTACATCAGGAGGAAATTAACCGACAAGTAGACGCATTATTAAACGCCGGCATCATCCAACCGTCCACTTCACCGTACAATTCACCTATTTGGATCGTGCCGAAAAAACCCGATGCACGTGGAGAAAAGAAGTGGCGGATGGTGATAGACTTCCGTGCACTCAATGAGAAGACAGTGGGAGACAGATATCCGCTCCCATTGATCTCCGAAATCCTCGATAAACTAGGAGGAGCCAAATATTTTACAGTGTTCGACCTCGCAAGCGGATTCCATCAGATACGTATGAATCCAAAAGATCAACCAAAGACCGCATTCACCACTCACCGAGGCCACTTTGAATACGTAAGAATGCCGTTTGGGTTAAAAAACGCGCCACCCACATTCCAGAGACTTATGGATCAAGTTTTGACCGGACTACAAGGAACAGAGCTTTTCGTATACCTGGACGATATAGTCGTGTATTCATCGTCTCTGGAAGAACACCACATAAAAGTCGCCAAATTGCTAACACGGCTACGAGAACACGGATTGACACTGCAAACGAGCAAGTGCGGGTTCTTGAAAAAAGAAGTGGCCTACCTAGGACATATCGTTTCGGAGCAAGGAGTCCGCCCGAACCCGGACAAGCTCGTCGCCGTCCGGAAATTTCCAACTCCGAAAAACCAGAAAAACATTCAACAGTTCTTGGGACTTACCGGATACTACCGCCGGTTTATTAGCAATTACTCAACCAAAGCAAAACCATTAATCCAGTTACTGGGGAAGGGCGTCCAATTCAACTGGACACCGGAACAGGAAGAAAGTTTCCAACAACTAAAAAAGGAACTATGTGAGCAGCCCATCCTACAGTACCCGGATTTCACTCAGCCATTTATCATCACCACCGATGCTTCCGAATGCGCATTGGGAGCTGTACTCAGCCAGGGCAACGTTGGAAGTGACCTACCCATCGCTTACGCCTCCAGGAGCCTAAATCGTGCGGAGAGGAACTATACAGCGGCAGAAAAAGAATGTCTCGCTGTGGTCTACGCAATAAAATATTTTCGACCATATGTTTTCGGGACCAAGTTCACGCTCATCACCGATCACCGCCCGCTCGTATGGCTACAATCAATAAAGGACCCAACATCGCGCCTCGTGAAATGGCGATTGCGTCTCGCCGAATGTGATTATAAAGTTATACATAAAGAGGGCAAGACAAACAAAAATGCGGACGCGCTATCGTGGAATCCAGTGCCGTGCCTTCCATTAGCAGGCGAAACTATCGACAATGAAAGCATTGCGGAAAGAGTGAAAATTCTTCGAAGAGGTTCTGCGAACAACTCAGTACCAACGAAGGACAGCTCAGTGATTCCTACCCCTTCTGCGCACTCGACCCCGCGCTCGGGACAGCGAGGTAGGCCGAGGGAGCATCCCGCTACCACTCCACCTGCGGAAGCGGAAATGACGGAAACCAGTACACCTGCGACCCCGCCGGATGATTACCTTTCGGAGTTATCCGACCCAGATGACGTACTCATCCAGGAGACACTGAGTCCGGACGAACAAGAGGACGAAGATCCAGAAAGTACCAGTCCCCTTACCAACATCCCAGCTATGTGCAGAACCTCACCTAGTAATTACCAGTCGGAAGTCTCGGACCCGGACGATGCACTCCTACAGGAAACAGCACTCGACGCCGCGGAACAGGAGGACATACCTGCGATAAGCACCAGTCCCCTCGTTAGTGTTCCGGCTGCACCTTTTCCAACTACATTTGATCCGTACGAGTCCGAAGATTCAACTAGTGACAGAACGTTGTGTGCAATACGACAAACTGATGAGGCACTAACCGCCGTCGAAAGGAATTTCGGCCATTTTATCACCCTGACACCGCATCCGAAGAGTCGCGTCGAGCAAACGCTGAGCGACTTAGAATATATCAACATCCACGCAATTCGCAAAACGTTACCTCGGAAGGGACAAGTGTGCATTTCAGAAGCCCAGGGTAGTGTCATATATTCCATAGTGACGGAAAAAGAACAAATTTCGGAAAGGGAATTAATCCAGGGATTACGGGCTTTGAATAAGGCCTTACAAAGTGATCATAAAACCTGTGTCAGACTGCCCGTCCAAGGCGATAGGCATGACGGAATTACGACCCCCCGGTTCCTGGAACTCGTGACCCGCGAATTTGGGAAGGGTACTATCGACGTCACCATTTGCAAAAATTTTGATCCGGCAATAAGAAGATCACGCCGCGAAGGAATCACCGTTCAATGCCCGAACAGCCGGCATAAGGTACGCCAAGCATCGCCCGACCATGCGGCCGTAGCAAAGCGGACAGTGGAGTTATGGCACACCCGATCATCTGGCAGAGGGGTGCGCCGAACATCCGCCACCTCAAAGGAGGAGCCGAGGCGCCAACACTCCCGTCATCATCAAACTAAAAGAAAAAGGGACACACCAGCAAACCCCAGCAATCACGACATAAAACCTAAAATGGTCAAGCCCGTCATTCGCTGGATAAATTCATCTAGCGAACATGATGAGGTTTAATGCCCGAACACCAGGTGAGGGAAGCAAGCCAGAGGAAAAAGCAGTGCCCGACCATCCGGCGAGGAATTGAGGAAGAAAAATGAGGCCCGAACATCCGGCAGGGGTACGCCGACGATCCGCGGCCCCGGGAGAAAGGCGCAGAGCGCCAGCCCCGTCGTCGTTACAGCAAAAGCGACGCCGCGTGCGGATGGAAAATTTCAACGCCGTAAGCAAAGCGACAATAAAAGAGAACATCTGTGACAACGGCCCGGCCATTACACGCCGGTGAGCTGTTTTTACCATCTCGAGAATCAACAATGTCACCCGCAAGCACCGGTGAATCGGTCCAGGAAGACCAAGCATGTAATGATGCATGAACTCGTCCAGTGAACACAGCGGAGGAAGACGTTTGATATACGAACGACAAAGAAATTTATACCTGTGACAACGGCCCGGCCATTACACGCCGGTGAGCTGTATTTACCGCCCAGAAAACCGATGGACGACCGAAACGAAACAAGAAGGAAGAGGACGAAACAGACACCCATATATATTGACAGGACTTCCAACACCACAACCAAAATTGAAATCAGCACAAGAATAAACTAGAGCAATGACGCCGCAGCCATCTGATACCAGCCATCCATCATCCAAGAAGGACGACATCATGGGCGATTCAGAAAGCGCCACTCATGGAGCGACGTTTCATCGGAGGGGGATGCTGTAACGTACCGCGCCGCCGACCAGCGCTGCGGCCCATGACGTCGTGCCTGCCTGCCTGCCTGCTTGCCGTGACGTCAGCATGCAGCGCCCAAATAGTGACGTACCCAGTGCAGTGACGCGCTCCCCACAGTGACGCGCCCGACTCTAGCGACGCGCTCGCGTAAAAGCGCCACATTCAAACTAAGCGACTGCATGGTAGCTGCATGATGGCGGCATAGCAACGGCATAGCGACGGCCGAGCGACGCGCTCGCGTAAGCGCCGTATTCGAACCGAGCGACTGCATGGTAACGGCATAGCAACGGCCGCGCGACTGCATGGCAATCACGTGCACAGCGAGTGCAAAGGGACGGTTGGGAACGTGCGATTCCCCGAAAAGCGTGCCCCACCGCGATGCCCTATTTTTCCTCTCATCTCAGTACCCCTTGCCTAAGGTCATTCTGTATAAAAAGAGCGCTCCTCCAGGGCTCACCAGTTCAGACAGCTGCAGAGATGACCGTGCAAGGGTCTGCATCAGTAATTCCCGAGCGTTACGTACAGTGTGAAAAAGTGAATCCAGGATCACCAAGTGTCATCTCGCTGTTTGTTCTCATTGCAAGGAACAACCTGTGCGTGTTCCGCGCGTCCTTAGTCTAGTTTAACTTCAGTTCAGTCAACTACAGAAGAGACCGTGCAAGGGTCTGCATTAGAAATTCCCGAGCGTTACGTACAAGTGTGTAAAAGTGTATCCAGGATCACTTAGTGTCTTTTCGTTGGCTGTTCTCATTGCAAGGAACAACCTGTGCGTGTTCCGCGCGTTATTAGTTTAGTTCAAATTCAGAGTCCGGCAGCTGCAGGAAAGACTGTCTTTCCGCTGTCCGCGACTCATAGCAAGGAATAACTTAGAGTATTCCGAGCAGTCTTAGTGTTAGTCGATTTGCCACACGAAAAGTGTGTAGTTTTAGTTCTCTATAATCGCTCAAATTCCCTCAAAACCAAAGAACACAGTCTAGTCAAAGATCGTTTTTGTAAATGTATACGCGTCGTACTTTAGTCATATTATTTGAAATATTAATCGATTTATCGTTGTGCGTTTTATACCTAATTGCTTTTTCTTGTATTTATCTTTTTCAATATATATTTTATTTACTTGTCTTCCATAATTCTTTGCTGTAGAGTTGTTCAATCGCCCAGAACTCGAATCACACGAACAAGGTTTCCCTTTACCGCTCGAGGGAACCACCGAGCCTAAAAGAAAAGATACCAAATCCACTCTCCTCAAAGTTGTGCAAGGGGTGCAGCCGTGAAAAATCGGACGAGGCCCTTGCCAGCTATCCTCTCGAGCTTGCTTATCCAGGGTGCAGCCGTGAAAAATCGGACGAGGCCTGGGTAGTGACTCAAAAAACCGAATTGGTCGAAGGGTGCAGCCGTGAAAAATCGGACGAGGCCGGAGGCAATTTTCCTAACCTCCTCTCTCCCCCTTTCGACCAGCAAGACGTATTTCCGCAAGGGGATACGAGGAGCTGCGAGAGAGGCATCACTAAGAGTGGCGACGGCAGGGTGCAGCCGTGAAAAATCGGACGAGGCCTGTTCTTAGCCACTCAATCCTCTAACTGATAATTCTTTTCCTATCGGCACTGGCAAATAATCCTCACCACGCCAGGGCCGTGGCTCGTAACAATAGTAACCGTAAACAATCATATCCGCATTATGAAAATATACTAAATTTAACGGGAATTACATTTCCCGTTACAACTAAACATATACCTACATTTGAAAAAAATAATAATTTGTCCATAAATTTATACCAATTAACGAATAAAGATAAATCTGAACATGAAAAATATGAAGTATTACCATTACGATTAAGTGATAAAATATCTGAACATAAACATATAAACTTACTAATATATCAAAATGAGCAAGAAAAAGATAATATGTGCCATTATGTATGGATCAAAAATTTATCAAGGCTGATATCGTCGCAAATTCATCAACACCAACATAAATCACACATTTGCGACAGGTAATTCATCACTTTTCTATTTACAGTTGTAATAATTTAATAGTTTAATAATATGATTCTTATAATTTACTGATGTCTAAATTTTTTCCATACAACAAGGAAACTTCAAGATCATTATGAAAGATGTGTGGATCAAAATGCGTGCAAAATTGAATTGGTCAATGAAGATCAGAAATGGATTAAGTTTAAAAATTATAGAAGAGGAATCCCGCTTCCATTTATGATATATGCTGATTTTGAATGCGCTCTAATTAGTAAAGAAACACATAATTTAGAAAATCATAATACTTATGCATATCAAACTCATGTTCCACACAGTATTGGCTATTACATAGACTGTAATTTTGATGAATCGATGTGCAAATACGTTTCACACCGTGCGAAGGATAAAGTGGTATCTTATTTTATATCAGATTTGGAAGGTATCATTTCATCAATTTTTGCTTTTATAAAAAATAATCATACCATAATGGCTCCTTTAACTTCTGAACAATTACTAGAATTTAATACTGCTACACATTGTTTTATCTGTAAAAGTGAATTTAAAGAAGCTGATATTAGAGGCGGTAATAAAGTACATGGTCATTGTCACTGGTCAGGTTACTACAGAGGGGCAGCACATGGAGCATGTAACCTAAATTATAAAGCTACGTATACGCTACCCATAATATTTCATAACTTAAGTAATTACGATGCACATTTTCTCATAGAAGAAATTGTTTCAATGAAATGTTTTAGCTCTCAATTTCATGTAATAGCCTCTACAATGGAAAAATATGTTTCATTCGCATGTCGGATGAAAAATAATATATTTTCTCTTGAAGTAAGATTTATCGATTCATTTAAATTTCTTAATAGCAGTTTAGAACAATTAGTATCAACGCTAGATATAAATGATATGAGAATTTTACGCAAAAACTTTCCGTCGATCGATGAAAATTTGTTTAATTTACTGACGCGCAAAGGTGTTTTTCCTTATGAATATGTTGACAGCTATAAAAAACTAAATGATAATTGTCTACCTAATTACGACGAATTTCACAGCACATTGTACGGGCACAATATTGAAAGGAGCGAGTATAAACATGCACAAAACGTATGGAATAAATTTAATATCTCATCACTAGGCGAATATAGCGATTTATATTTGAAAACAGATGTTCTACTATTAGCAGATATTTTTGAAAATTTTCGAAGCAAATGTATCGAATATTATGGTCTCGACCCTGCCTATTACTGTACCCTACCATCATATGCGTGGGACGTTATGCTAAAAATTACAAACATAACATTAGAATTATTAACAGATATCGATATGGTGTTATTTATTGAAAGCGGTATACGCGGAGGATTCAGTCAATGTTCGCATCGGTATGCAAAAGCTAATAATCCTTACATGGGCGCGACGTATGATTCTAATAAAGAATCTTCGTATTTAATGTATTACGATGTTAACAATTTATACGGTTTTGCCATGTGCGATTCGTTGCCGTACGGTAAATTTGAATGGATGGATAATGATATGATAAGTCAATTTAACATTAATTCAGCTAAAGCCGATTCTGAGATTGGATACATATTAGAGGTAGATTTAGACTATCCCGATGAAATACATGATTCGCATTCAGATTTGCCGTTCTGTCCCACTCGCGAAGTACCGCCAAACGCTAAATATGAAAAATTGTTAGCAACTTTAAAGTGTAAAACCAACTATGTTATTCATTATCGAACCCTACAGCAATGTCTGCAACATGGACTTAAATTAAAGAACATTCATTGTATCTTACAGTTCAATCAATCTCCATGGATGTGTAAATATATACAATTAAATGCAAAACTTCGAGCTCAATCTGAATCGGACTTTGAAAAAGATTTATTTAAGTTAATGAATAACGCAGTATTTGGAAAAACCATGGAAAATGTGCGTAATCGAGTTGATGTAAGATTATTAATGAGCAGAAAAGTGAAGGCGCGGAAGAAACTGAAACGAGGCCTATTGCGCGGCGAAAATAAAAGAGATAGTTCGAGTAATCTGTATTGCACAGAAAAATAATAATTTATTGCTTGCGATGTACAAATAGTCTTGCTAGAAAGCTCGGTGATAAAACACGACTGGAAAACGATATAATTGCTCTGAGACACTGTTATTACTTTGCGACACATGGGACGAAAGAAGGGCGAGCAGTTCGACGCCGCTGCTTTTATCACCTTCGACCTCTGGAGGATTCAAATCATCGGCGAATAACGCTTGTCTCGGCCAATAATAACGAAGTAGAATCCTCCAGAAGTCGAAGGGCCCTCAGTTTCGCGCGGGTAGCGGGGCGAAGTGCCCGGTAGACGAAGCGCGCTTGCGCATTTTGCGCTCGGAGCGCGCGGCCGGCCATGTGCTTCAGGAGTCACGCACTGCGCAGCCGCGACGCTCGCTCCGATTGCCACAGGCCCGGGCGTTTTGAATCGCTTTTCGGAACAATTAACATCGTAGGAAGGACGTGCCGGTATTAAGCCATTGATAGGAAGACCTAATTTTCATAGAAGAGTAATATTCAATGAAAATTTTGTCGGTGTGGAAATGAAAAAGATGAAAGTTAAAATAGATAAACCCATTTATATCGGCATGTCCATTCTAGATATTTCAAAAATATATCTCTATAAATTTCATTACGACTATATGAAGGTTCAATTTCAAGATATGTGTAAGGTATTATATACTGATACGGACAGTTTAATTTATAAATTACAATGTGATGACATATATAGCATTATGAGGCGAGATATAGCTTATTTCGATACTAGTAATTATCCAATTGACAACGTATACAATATACCTTTAGCAAATAAAAAAGTTCTAGGCCTAATGAAAGATGAAAATGGAGGAAAAATTATGTGTGAATTTGTAGGATTAAGATCGAAAATGTATGCTATAAAAGTTATTGACGAGCGCGACACGAAGAAGGCTAAAGGGATCAAAAAAGATTTTATTAAGCGAGAAATTAAATTTTATGATTATATAAATTGTCTATTTAACGATGAAATTAAAATGGCTAGACAAAACCGTATTGCGTCGAAGCTGCATCAAATTCACACAATTTCCGAAGGAAAAGTTGCATTGCATCCGTACGATGATAAAAGATATATCACCGATGATTGTATACAAACACTTGCTTGGGGACACTGTTCGATTAAAAAATAAAAAATGCTTGCAATATTTGAATACATGTATTATTTATCAATAATCTGCACCCGTTTACAATTTATTATATACAGTGCGTATCTGAGAAATTCATTACATCTCACTGTTCTTAACAAAAATAGCTTAGCATTGAAAATAAGCGAGCATGGGTTAAAATTGTGATTCAGTTTTTGCTGAAAAATGCCGTATTCAAATAGTCTTCCATCCGCCAAGCTATCCAAGGGTAATGATGCTTTAACGATTCTTTAAAACACAGCAAGTCTGACAGTCCTAGTCTAAAAATTTAAAAAATGTATAACATTTACCATTACACTCGTTTTACCAGAGTTTTCTACAACTTACCGTGACATCTTATGGATCAGACGAGATACCCGCACCTCTTTATTTTCCGTATCCAAAATGTACTGTATTGCACCAGCGCGCAACACCTTGTCTCGTCTTAACTTTTGTATAACGGCATTACGTACATCAACATCGCGTAATTGTTCGCGAAATACTTCATAAAATTGTTTCACATGTGCGCGCAGCTCACTTTGATTTTCTATCCATTGTATCATGCATACGGCAAGTCAGGGGTTATAAGATTTTAGTATTTCTGTGAATAGAATGAAATACAATAGCGGCAATCTGCAAAGGTTAAAATTCAAATTTAAATACTTTCAATTGTACTATCATTCTACATTGATTTATAAATTTGTTTGTAATACTTACCTTTCTAGCTTCGTAATCAAACAACGCACCTGTGCTGTTCGTTCCTTCAAAGTTAAAATATCGAAAATATCAGACTCGTTCAATAACCCTTCCTCTCCTAATTCGTCTAATATTCCACTTTCAGGATCAATTTGAGCAACCAGTTTGTCATAAAAAAATCTGTACAATTGTCGAATATGTCCGTCAGCCGCCATCGTTACAACACTTTCTTTTGTAATTCGCTTTCAGAAAAAGTCGCGAACACTTCTCTGTGCTTCCTAGTCCGCTGATGCTACGAAGAGTATTAACCGATGATGTGTTACGTTTAACGTGCGAATATTAGCTAGCGCCTAGCGCCCTTTCCCCGGGACCCTCCCCCCTCACCCCCTCCCACCCCCGACCTGCAACGCGTCCGCTGCTCCAAGATGACGCCGGACCCCCTCCTCACTGCCCGTAGTACACCTTCTTGCTCCCAACCAACCTCCTCCTCCTCCGTAGTAGTAGTACAATCGTCCTCCGCTCTCGATATCGTTGTTGCCCACACACGCTCGTCGAGTACCGCGTAATCGCTTATCGTCGTATCGTTCCTCTGCAACCTTCTCCTCCCCGGTCTACTACTTCCAACCAACCCCCCGCACGGCATTTCGTAGTTCAACGCCTACTACTACCTCTGTCTACATTTCGTAGTACAACGCCGCGTGTCGATTAGACGCTTATCGTCCTCCGCTCTCGATATCGTTGCCCACACGCCGCCGCTCGAGTATCGTCGGCGTCAATCGCTTATCGTTCGTATTGTTCCTGTCCAACCTTCTTCTCCTCCTACTCTCCTCTAACTTCCGTGTAAACCACACAAACTTTCGACCTAACAGAAAATACGGGCAAGGCCTCCCCGGCTATCAGCAGCCGACTCCATATCGTCCAACCGCCGACACTTTTAACCTTGACCGCTGTGCAGAATCGAACGGCTCGCCTCTTCTTCCGATTTTTTAAAACCGACCGCGCGAACTTCCACCTGATTAAGACAAACCGCAAACTACTTCCCCTCATTAAAAGACAAACCGCAAACTTCACCTCCGATAAGGACAAACCGCAAACTTCCCCCCCTGCGATTAAGACCAGACCGCAAACTTCGATAAAAAAAACAACTTCGATAAAAAAATAAAAAAAACAAATACACGCAAGACCGAATGACTCTACTGGTCCAGAATCGGCTACTGATTCTGGTCCAGAATCGGCTACTGGTCCAGAATTACTGGTCCAGAATCGGCTTACTCTCGCCTCGGGTCCAGAAGCGGCTTACTCTTACTACTAGGGGAGTACACTTCAGTTGAATTTAGAAACTACTGTAGAGAAAATGGGACGAGTATTGATTATACTATCCCATATACGCCGCAACAAAATGGTAAAGCTGAGAGATTTAATAGAACTCTAGTGGAAAAGGCAAGGGCAATGATTAGTGACGCAAAGATGTCAAAGGAATTTTGCAATGAGACCGTAAGAACAGCAGCATACATTATAAATAGGAATCCGAGTGCAAATCAGCAGAATATCACACCAGCAGAAATGTGGTATGGTAGGAAACCAAATGTAAACAATATGAGGATTTTTGGATCAGTGGCATATACACACATTCCGGAAGAGGTGAGACGTAAATTTGATCCAAAATCAAAGACGTGTATATTTATTGGATACGCTCAAAATGGATATAGACTATGGGATATGCATTTAGAGAAGGTCATTATTTCAAGGAATGTAGTGTTTGATGAGAAGGTTATACAGAAGGAGAAACGAGTAGTACAGATATTAAGAGAAGGTACGGAAAAGACAGAAGAAACAGGTCAAATAGAACAAAGCAAATTAATGGATGACACAATTTCAGAATATGATAGTCTTGAGGAAGAAAATCAGGTGGATCAAAATGAAACACATAAGATGCATGATGTTGAAAATAAAAGGGAGAAAAGAAGTGTTAAATTACCCTCAAAATATAATGATTATGAAATGTATATGGCATTTGATGCTATGTCATTTGTCGAAAGAGTGCCAAATGATTTCAACGAAGTTAATAAGAGGAAAGATAAAGAATTATGGATAAAAGCTATGGACAGAGAAATATCGTCAATAAGGCAAAATAACACGTGGAATGAAGTCCCTATCCCAAACGAAGGAAGAAACAATAAGACTGAAATATTAGACACTAAGTGGGTATATGCTTATAAACCATTAGAAGAATCAGAACACGATAGATATAAGGCTAGATTGGTTGTCAGAGGTTTTGCACAACAAGATTCTTTTAACTACGATGAACTGGAGGGCGGACAGCGCCGCCACACTTTTACCTCGGTATGTTGGTATGGGTGAGATGGGTGGAGAGCGCCATCTATGAAGGTGTTGAGAAGAAGCTCAAAAAGAAAGGAATGTGATGGGTATAGAGCAGTGTTTCTCAAAGTGTGGTACGCGTACCCCCTGGGGTACGGGAAGAGTTCGGTGGGGTTACGCGCTGCACCGGGCTTTGGCTGCGCCTGGTGCAGCAAGCAGCTTACTTTTGTATGATGCGTAGCCTACATGGGACTCAGTGTTACGAAAATTATAGAAGGGGTACACAGATGTTGAAAGTTTGAGAAACACTGGTATAGAGTAATGGCGTAGTGGAGAGTAATGTGAAATGTAGAGGTGTTATATTCTTTAATTTTTCCACGCCTCTTAAATAAAGCTCCTTCTTCCTAACAGCATGACTAACAAAACAGGAACACATACATACTTTTATAACACTTTATTCTCCTTCTTACAACACTGCCTTTTCCCATTCTACAGACACGTTCTTTCTTTTCGACTCTGTACGGCGTAATGCCCGCTCGCGCACATCCGGCCTTTTCTGCGGCGCCACAGTCTCACCATCCGTTCGTTCAGTGCATACCAACAAGAGGCGATGTAGAAAAGAAAGTTATGTACCATTACAACATAAAGTGCAATAAATATACTGTATGTCAGAAAGGGTGATCGATATATATTTTATTAGAGAAGAATAACAACAAACATTAATGGGAGTAAAAGTTTAATGTTTCGTCATGCCAGTACACCAAAACACAAGCTGAACGTCAAGACTAGAACAAGCACATCAAGTGTCATGTCATTGCTGAAATCCAGTTCCATAGACGAGTCATAAAAAGACTTAAAAGAAGCAGAACTAAGATTATGTGCATATATTGCTGAACATGACCTGCCTTTGAGACTTATGGACACTCTTCCAACTTTGTTAAAAACAATTTTACCCGATAGCCAAATTGCTAAGAACATACAGTGTGGACGCACTAAATGTAGCTATCTCATAAAAGGTACTTTAGCCATAGATTCACTGAATGAAATTTCAAAAAAACTCAACAAAACTTATTTTTCCTTGATTATTGACGAATCAACTGATATTACAGCAAATAAATCTCTGGCAGCTGTGGTTCGTTACTATGATGATTCCACAACATCAGTAGAGGATTCATTTTTAAATATCATTGATGTTATTGATGCAACAAGTTCAGGTTTATTTCAAGTACTTATAGAACTATTAGATAAACTAAAGATACCTCTTGTAAATTTATTAGGCTTTGCTGCCGATAATGCTTCAGTAATGATGGGACAACATTCTGGTATTCAGGCTCGCCTGAATTCATTAAATAAGCATTTATACGTTGCCAAATGCATATGCCATAGCTTTAATTTATGTGCTAATGAAGCATGTAAGCAGTTACCAGATTCATTAGAAGGACTGTGTGCAGATATTTATAATTTCATACAAAAAAACCAAAAAGATTAATGGAATTTAGAGAAATTCAAAACATGTTACATCTAAAAGCACACAATTTACTGAGATTGGGTAAAACACGTTGGCTCTCATTGCATGACGTTGTGCAAAGAATAGTGGAACAATGGAATGCATTGGTTTCATATTTTACCATGAGCACAATAGAAGATGGTATTGAGCAAGCCAAATCAGTTTTAACTGCACTTCAAAATCCCTTAATTAAAGCATATTTTCTGTTTTTATCATTTATTCTGCCCACAATAGTAAATTTGAATTTAGATTATCAAGGCACTGAATATCGTCTCCATGTTCTCCTTTCGTCAATAGGAGGTAAAATAAAAATGATTATGAAATATTTTATGAAGTCTGAATATGTTGACAACACAGCAATCGAAAAGATAAGTCCAGCTGACAATGATCAGTTTTTAGAAATAACCAATGTATATTGTGGAGCAAGAGTGGAAGCTCCTCTACTAACTTTGGATGAAAGCAAAGTTTCAAATGGAGACAGAAGACATTTTAAGGTGAAATGTTTGTCCTTCTATGTTGAGTTTTGTAAGCAAGTTTTTAAACGAATCAATTTTAACGATCCTGTATTAAAAAGTTTAGCAATACTAAATCCTGAAACTTGCAAATCAGGCTGTGCTCACAGCATAATGCCACTTGCTGTTAATTTTACTAATGTTATTGATGAATATAATTATGAAGAGCTTGATAGAGAATGGCACCTATTGAATACTGTAGAAGAACTAGATAAAGGTCAAGAATTCATGGTTTTTTGGAACAAAGTTTTTGCAGTTAAAAACGCTATAGGAGAACAAATATTTCCTAATTTGACAATATTAGTTAAAGCTGTATTATGTCTCCCCCATTCATCAGCAGCAACAGAAAGAATATTTTCAGCAGTGACACTAAATAAAAGTAAAATTAGAAATCAAATACAAACTACCTTGATGAACGGACTCTTCTTAACCCTTTGGCCTATAACCACGAGTCTGACTCGTGGTAAAGAATTTGCGTCATAAACGAAAACCACGAGTCTGACTCGTGGTAAAGAATTTGTGTCATGAACAAAAATCACGAATCTGACTCCTGGTAAAGCATTTGTGTCATAAACGAAAACCACGAGTCTGAAAGTTTGAACAGCTGAATGGCACGGCGCGCGACCGACTTTCTTGTTCACTATGGCACGCGCAATTGGCAGATACCGTGTAGGCCAAGGGGTTAACAAAAGAAAAATTGAAACATTCATCAGCTGCACATTTTACTATTTCTAAAAATTTAATTAATTTAGCAAAATCTGCTAAAACTGATTAAAAAATATTTCTAATGTTTTTCTTGTGAGTGGGAACCCCAGTATATAAGTAAATAATAATCTTATTTGGAGTGGTCCCAATGAGAATTTTTCCCAAAAATTATATAGTTATCTTTGTTGACAGGTTTATATTTATTATTTTTGTTTAAAATTTATTTACGTTTAAAATTTTTATTTATGCGTTCAGTTTTCTTTTACTGTTATGAGTATAAATATAAAAAATATTTATTTTGTTATAAATAGTAGTAAATAGAATGTTTTCATAGATGAAAAAACGGTGAAAAAAATATTTTGTTCACCTTTTCCATGCGAATTATTTTATTATTACGTTAATATTTTATAATTATGTTTATGTATACACATTGCGAACTATGACTATATAATGCCTCAAGTTTTTAGGTTAATCGTCATATCCTTTGTTATTAAATTGCTAATTACTTATTTAATTTTTAAATATTTACGGTTATATTTAATACTATGTGTGCATAGGGCTTAATAGGTCCTCTCTTCTTCTTAATTAAACACCTTTATTATGCGACAATTGAAAGAGAAACAAAACATCAAAATTTAGTACTTTTATTTCAAATTTAGTACCTTTTTCTTCCATAATATAGTACGAAATATTTTTCCATGGTGCTCACCCTGGTCACTGGTGGGGAGCACGTCACTAGATCGGGTGCGTCACTGTTTCTCGGTGCGTGCTGACGTCACAGCGGGGTAAGCAGGTACGACGTCATGGGCCGCAGCGCTGGTCGGCGGCGCTCAGCGGCGCTCGGCAGCGCGGTACGTTACAGTATTATAAAGAACTTATGATGGCTATTATATTGCAAGTAGGAGTATTTCTATGTTATTGTTTTATTATAAAATGACAGAGTGGCAAGGTTAAGGAGTGGACGTGAGAATTTCCTGCACAGGCAGTTGCTCGATTTTATTGTACAGATACACACTCGTTCGGGTTTTAACAGATAGTGACTACATTCTAGGTAGAGAGTCGGAGGGCGCGGTGTAGGCCATAGACTATAAGAATACTAGAGCGTTATGTATTGCTCCCTTTCAACATAAAAGAACTTATGATGGCAACTATATGTGCAAGTAGATGTATTTTTTATATTATTCTAATATTTGAGAGTACTTAAAAACTCTAACCTAGAAAATACTGTTTTATTATAAAAGAAGTTCTGATGGCTACTGTATGTGCAAGTAGAAGTATTTCTATATTATTGTTTTATTATAAAAGAACTTATGATGCCTACTATATGTACAAGTAGAAGTATTTCTATGTTATTGTTTTATTATAAAAGAACTTATAATGGCCAAAATATGTGCAAGTAGAAGTATTTTCTATATTATTCTAATTTTTGAGTGTACTTATGTTATAGAGTGAGAGGATGGAGGTTAATCTTTCTCCTAGCCTCCCGGATGCCGGATCGAGCTGGGAACAACTCTAGTGCAGCTGTGCGCTAAGAGGGAATATGGAACTCGGCGAAAAACCCGGACACTGCACTCGTTAGGAGAGATGGATTTTATTCTCGTACACTAGTTTATAGGAATTGTACTGTCGTTTATTGCACTTCTGTACCGGCTTAACAAATAACTGTTTGTCTTAATAATACTGCCGCAAAGGCTTAACAAAACTACGGAAAACTCGGAAAAAATGGATCTGCTCGGAAATACGTCCTTACTCGCTCACTGTCTGATCAAGAAGGAAGGCAGTTAACGGGACAGGACCACGTGTTCCGTCCTCCTTCCCATCGGTGTGAAGCACGCATGTGTTGGAGCCAATCACCTGTTCTATTGTCTTAGACGTCAGTCTACGTCAAGGCTATGTCACGGGTACGTCACCCGACGACCCACTCATAGCCCATGAGCGAGCGCGGGAGTGGCGGCGATTGGTCGTTGTCGAAAATGGTAGCTGCCGCGCATGGCGGTTGCGACGCGGCAGATCGCCCGTCACGCGCGCAGTTTAAATACTGCTTACTCTTTAACAACTTAAAATAATCTAACCTAGAAAATATTGTTTTATTATAAAAGAACTTGTGATGGCTACTGTAAGTGCAAGTAGAAGTATTTCTATTTTTGTTCGAAAACCCCGCTTTCGCGCCGGTTCGCAGTAGAGAGGAGCACACGCCGCGGCTGCGCACAGCGCTGATCGCCCAGCTGGCTACGTGCTGCAAAGCACGCGCCTAATGGCGATGCGCACGCGAATACGCGCTTGCGGCCGTCTCACCCGCCAACACCCCGCTAGCTCGGGGGCCCACCGGCTTCCCGGAGCCGCCAATGTTTTGGCTTTTCGGCCGTTAAGTTTTCGAATGGCTCGACCGGGCGGCTCCTGGAGGTCGGTGGGCATGCGACCGAAGGAGGAGGCGACCATTGCCTCCTTCTTCGTGTAAGGACCTCCGAGCAGGAAAGACGTGCGTCAGGCGATAAAAGAGAGAGAGTATAAAGCGAGAAAAGAAAGAGTTTTCGGTGCGATTCCCGTTAAATCCGGTGACTATCTTTATTCGTTTTGGTAATTCCCGTTCGATTCCGAGAACATTTTTTAGCAGGTGCGATTTAGCGAGGTGTGCGAGCCCGTTAAAGTCGGTGCGTTGTTAACAAGCGTTTTAGCCCGTTCGAATCGGTGCAACATTGTTCACAAGGTCTAGTGTCCCGTTCGAATCGGTGACGAAATCTCAGGTGCGCTAAAATAAAGTGTTGGTGTGTTAAAGGAGAACAGTGTTCGATCCACCCCTCCTTTCCCGCGATACGCGAGAACTGTTCGAGCTGCTCACAGCGAGGAGTCCGGACACTCTTCGAACAATTTTATTGTTTTATTATAAAAGAACTTATGATGGCTACTATATGTGCAAGTAGAAGTATTGCTATATTATTGTTTTATTATAAAAGAACTTGTGATGGCTACTATATGTGCAAGTAGAAGCATTTCTATGCGATTGTTTTATTATAAAAAAACTTATGATGGCTACTAAATTGCAAGTAGAAGTATTTTCTATATTATTATAATATTTGAGAATACTTGAAATACTCTAACCTAGAAAATATTGTTTTATTATAAAAGAACTTATGATGGCTACTGTATGTGCAAGTGGAAGCATTTCTATGCTATTGTTTTATTATAAACAAACTTATGATGCCTACTACATTGCAAGTAGAAGTATTTTCTATATTATTCTAATATTTGAGGGTACTTAAAATACTCTAACCTAGAAAATATTGTTTTAATATAAAAGAACTTATGAAGGCTACTATATATGCAAGTAGAAGTACGTTCTATATTATTCTAATATTTGCGGGTACTTAAAATACTCTAACCTAGAAAATATTGTTTTATTATAAAATAACTTATGATGGCTACTATATATGCAAGTAGAAGTATTTCTATATTATTGTTTTATTATAAAAGAACTCATGATGGCTACTACCCAGATAGCCAAATCTGTAATGACAGATTTCGGCCAACGCCTGTAGCAAACTGTTGTAGGCAATTTGGCTACAAATGAAAGCCAACATCTGTAATTGCCAGTCCTGATGTCAAATTGATGCCACCATCGCAGCAACACTTGGCAGCAGTAACAGAGCAACTCTGCGTTGCGGCCTCTGGCGGCAGAGTTGTAGCAAAACCCGACCAACATCTGTGCATGGAAGGTAGGTGCCAAATTGGCACCAACAACGCAGCAACCGTTGCAATTGAATATTTTAAATTTCAAATGGCTGCGCGCGTACGCTGGCATATAAATATTATTTAACCTCTTTTAATAATTACTCTAATCATCCACTTCTCGAAAGTGAATCATTGTTATAGTACTTCTACTTTAATTATAAATAAACTTTTCATAAGAAAACACTAAAATATTATTTATCGTCCTTATTATGTATATCGACCGCCTAAGAATTCTCATTATTAATATAGGAAACTATACTATATTTATATAAGTTTGGAAGAAGGATGAAATGTGAGACAAATGGGAGGAGAAGGACAATTCCGACCCGCACACTAAATAGAAATAAGCTGCATATATAGTCAGCACTAACCGGCCACTTACGGCCAGGAGCGCTAGGAGTGAATAAGTGAAGACGCACTTTGCAAGGCACCAAAAGGGATCTTTATGCCCATTTATTTTCTGAACTACGCGCTTTCTCTTCGACGGCTAATCGCACTCTGCCGCTCCGAAACGCAACACGAGTGTCGCGGGATACTCGCGACTTCCTGCGACGCGCCGCGGTAATCGACGCAAATATAACAAATATGCATGGAATTAGTAGGTAACGGATGGTGACAGTGGCGTCATTACCGAATGTGACGTCCTGTTTTACAAAAAATTGAACAATTTGTTAAATGTTTCAATACAGTTTTATTTTTGTTTCTTTTTTTTTTTTTAATCTTTAGCGAGGAGAAATGCTTTATACACACCTCCATTAAACCCATGCTGCAATACGCTTTTACACGTGTACAAATTTATCGCGCATGCGCATGAAATTCTGCTTAAGGTACGTGCTAAGATTCATGAAAAAAAGGTCCTGTTTGGCCCCTCCGTTCAGATACCATTTATAAAAAATTTTGTTGGTGTCCACAATAGGGCATACTGCATGCTTCGTCCCTGCATTTTTCCTAAATTGCACTGCGCATGCGCCAGAAAGCGCAGCCAGGAGCAACACTGGTTGGAAGGCTTGTTTGGCGAACTGTATAGGGTTGCCACCAGGTGCCAGCTGGTGCCAGGCCAGCTAACCAAGCAGCCACGGTTGGGAAGAATTTATAAGATAGGTTAGTTTATAGTACTACAGTAAAAAACGTATATTATACAAGAAATGCTGAACTAACCGCATGATGGATCGGCATTTTCGTCAGGTTCCGGGGTGTCCCAAAAAGTGTCCCTTGGCCGGATCCTTTTCGCCCGGAGGCGCAGCCGCTCTTTGGTCGTGCGGAGGGCGGACTTTATACCAGCCGCCACCTCAGCCCTCGAAGGTTTTGCAAAGTTTTTATTTGCTGCTAGTGCATCTAAAATAAATAATTATATTGCAGTAAAACTTAGTTTGCATACCATGTAAAGCAATAGTAATATAAATATTATATACACAGTAATTCTTACCATGTATGCACCTAGCAAGTTTTGTAATATTAAACGCTTTGTTGTCGTTATTCCCGTGCCAGGAGTACACTTTAAGAAGGTCGTCGGCGCAGACCTCCTTCAGGGCAAGGCTCACTGCCTCTTTCAAATTAAAACCGCCAATGTGTTGGAGATATATGACCTAAACAAAAAACAAAGTGAGTAATAACTTATATAAGCATTTTTTACACATCAGTGAATGAAATTACACTTACAGCTTCGTTGTACTCCTCCTCCGGGGCTGCATCAAACTGTTTCATGCCCTCCAGCGTACTGATGGGAAAATACCCTGGTTTATTGGGTAATCTGATTACCTCCTGGCTTTGTTTTTTGAGGAGTTTCCTGGACAAAAAAATAACAATTTTACAAGGTACTGATATTTTAAAAGTAAATGTTAAAGTTATCTTGACTTACTGCAGCATTTTTTCGATGTTTTTTTGTCTCTCAAGGATTTGTCTGTAAACATTCATATTTTATCATATTTTATAATGAAACATTCATAGTTTCAGTAATTCAGGGTGTTTGATCAATTGCCTCAGCGACAATAACCTTGAATTACCAAAACACTATTCCATTGTCTTAATATTTTAGTATAAGTATAATAATGAATGCAACTCACAGCAACACGTCCCGATCAGTAATACCTATTGTCTCAGGTGGTGTGTCCGTGTGTAGTGTTCCTGGCAGTGTAGGTGTACCATGTGGTGTGTACGTTTGTGGTGTTTGTGGCAGTGTGGGTGTAGCATGTTGTATGTATGTGTGTGGTGTTTGTGGTAACAAAGGTGTAGTGTGTGGTGTATACGTGTGTGATGGGCCAGGTGCAGGGTATTGTGGGGGTGGCGTGTTTGTTGTGTGTGTCATAGTTGGCTTCTGAATAATATGTGGTGTGTATGTGTGTTGGGTTTGGTGTTGTATTAATTGTGTGTATTGTGTCACAGGAATATTGTATAGGTGTGATGTGTCTGTGTTTGTTGTATGTGTTGTAATTTTTGTGTATCTGCGTTTCTGTATGAAGAGGCGGTCGATCCTCTAAGGTAGTCAGCAGTATTTGCTGGTCTTGGGAGAGATTCCCAATGTGCAGCCTTCGTGCCGGTAGTCGCCGATGTTGGGGGCCCTCGTCGGAATCTGTCGTTTCAAACCTTTTTGGCTTTCCTGCCGATCTCTTCGGTCGCACGCCGTCTGGTACACTCTGCAATTGAACAAATTGTTTAAAATCCGAATAAATGTTAATGCCGATGGAAATGCATATAAACCGCAATTACTTTGTCCGTCATATCTGCGATGATCACACTTGGTGGTTTGCTGGGTGGTTGTCACAATATGACTGAAGATCAGTTTTTGCGGTAACACGTGCACCCGGTGTTGGGAGAATGAGCGCCAGGGCCTTATGGGCCGCAGCCCAAGCCCTGGAGTTATCGGTATGATGCAACGTCATTATTGATGCTTAAAACAATTCGGTGACGTGCGGTTAACAATAAGTTGTCCATAGTAACGGCGACCGGGAGGAAAAACAATTTGTTGTGAGAAAATGGCGGTTCTGCTGATTAATTAAATAGGCCCTGAAACAACGTAAGCCCATGACCCCCAAAGTCCACGGCGCGGCCCTGATGATCACCGTATAAGAATACCCGCGTTTTATGATTGAAAACCGTAACTTACGTATGAACGCGCATAACTTCGAACGGCTTAACCGATTTTAATAGGGTTTCGATGGTTGGAAAGAGGCCATTCGTGCGGTGGTTCGGTATCGATTTCGAATAATTTCACCTGAAAACACTCATTTTTAAGGTGGTCTTCTAGTGTGTACACCCATTTCTGAGGTGGTTCTTTGGGAATTAATTTTGGAAAAACTGTTAAATGTATTGTGTTTGAATTTCACAGTTATATTAATACATGTTTGAACAAACATATTAAATTTTTTCAAAGTATTTTAAAGATAATTATGTTAGATATTTAATGTTGCGCAGGTCATGTCGCGAAAATTCTGTTCAATCGGGCGTGCAGATTGCGGCCGTCCTGGTCATCTGAAGCAAACGTTTTTTGTTTTATTCTATTCTTTGTGAATGCGGTTATCGTTCCAACCTCGAAAAAAAAATTTCAAGAACAATTGACAAAATGGCGGCGCTTCAAAGACAGTACTCTGATTTTCACGGTAAAATTCTCACTTCTCGTGGCCCGGAAAAATAGTAATTATAAAGCAATAATAAAAGTGGAGGCACGAACGATAGCCCGACATGTACTGTACATGTGTGCAAAATTGCAAGTCGATCGGCCCAGTAGTTTCTGAGATACATGCACGCCCGAGTTGAAAAATGTCATTTCGAGGAAAACGCGTTTAAAGTTTGTCATGCAGTTATAGGGTGCATATTGACTGATTTCAGCAATTTACCTTTAGTCGGCTATACCAGGGCCATACAAGATACCCTCCTGAGCTTCGTAGAAGTCAAGTTTACCCGCTTTTTCATTTCTTCTGGCAGTCCTTGACTCTTTTGATTCTAATGATGCTCGCTTGTTGGAACGTTCGACGCGCTCGTTGTCTCTGGCGTTTGCGAACATGAGAACGTTACACCCGATTTTTAGTCCCATCGCAGACATAATTTGTAGAATTGTGTGATATTCACTGTTACGTCCTACGTCCCCCACCCGCCACAATTTTTCGCTTTTCTAAATTATTCAAGAATAACTAATCGATGATTCTCGCCGCAGTCTCCCGTTCGCTCAGTAGTTCTAAGATTTACTCTAATCTAACTTTACGAATGAAGTGCGGTTCTCACGAGCCCCCGTTAGCGATAAGACACGCCACGCGCGACAAGTAGAGGTAACTTACACCCGAGCGATAGGCAAGACGACGCGAGTTGGGAACAAGCGAAACGTACAAGAAAAACTCCGCCGAATTCTCGCGCTGCGCGACCGGACAACCGCCAAGTAATGCAACCTGTCAGAAAAGGAATTCCAAAAGATAAGATACGTGTAGCCAAGCCCTGGGAAAGGCATCTGTCGCGCCGTTCCCAGGATATAACGCTGATGCAGTGTCAGCATGCGAATGCCGCTCAGCGGAGCACGGCGTCTATATAGGGCAGTACGAGACCCTTTTCGGACACTCTTGGTCGCTACGACACTCTTGGTCACGAAAAGCACCTGTACGCGCTCTTTTGATTACGACAAGTGTTAATACGCGCGCTCTTGCCTACGACAGTCACTTGCGAATTATTTTACTTCAATTCAATTCAGTGCGTGAAGTGCTCCGAATAGCACCGTTGTTCACACTCAAGAATTCAAGCGCGGGTGCGAAGCGCAACACCCGACTTAGCGTTCACCTCCAGTAATCTTTCAAGTGTAAAGAATAGAATCAAGTTAAGTCACGTCGAGTCAATCGAATCAAGTTAGCTCCAAGCGAATAATCAATACGATAAAATCAGTGCCATTGTTCCTGCATCTCGCCAGGCAACACCAGGTTTGTGTAACCTACTAAACTTTGTAATCTGGACCGCTCTAGGCCACCAGCGTGGTGAAGCCTCCGAAATTCAGCTAATTATAAGTAAACTGCGTGATTGAGACACTGCGTCTAGTCTCGATCTCCGATTCTCCGGTCGCGATAACGAAGTGGAGCCGTTCTACTCCAAATTGTAGGGTTTGATCAATTAATAAACACCATGTACACAATCTCGTGAGTCACCTATTGCACACCCATCCTCGCAACACTACACGTACACCCGCGTAAAACTTGGTCATCGGAGTGTTCTCTGAGTGTAATTAGACAGGGGATCTCACCCCTTTTCTTCCCGCGATACCGAAACCGCCGTGCGCATAAATCGAGTGGTCTTTGCTGCCGCCTTCGAGCCTGTGCCTGAGTCGCCGTACGGGCAATATCCCGCGGGCACCGTCGAACCTCTGAGTTCCGGTGATCCCTCTGCGAATCTTTCGCGCGACATCAGCTCACAGGTTTCGTTGGCCGGCGGCGGGCCCCCTCGCTACGATCGTGGCTCCCCAACCACCTTCGGCGCACCACGGTTCGGGCCCGAGGTGAGTGGTCACATCCACGGATCGCAATTATTCTACCAGTCAAACCCATAACCAGAGAGCGCCCCGACGTCGCCGGCCACGTGAGGACTATAGAGGAATTCGGGGAGGCGGAGTAAAACAGTGGGCACGCCGCGTAGCTGCCCGCTTGTATCGGTCGCAGCTATCTCGACAAACAGCGAGCGAATCCGCGAATTCCCTTCCGCCTACCTACCCGCACCCCGGACAGCACGCGCCACCGGCCTGGACCTCTCCAGAACAGCCTTGTCCGTTCGAACTACCCCCAGGGCAAGATCAGTTCACGGTCTACTTCGAACCTCTAGAACTGGAAATCGTAGCGTCTATCATCGTGGTAACTGAGATCTGCGAAGATTCGGATGTCGAAATCATAGATTAAGTAACCCGCACGAACGCGAGTAGATTCTTGGGTTGGTGTAATTCCGAGTCACCAGCGACGCTCACATTGCCTGTGCCGTAACCATTCGGACGCGAGTAGATTCTCGGGTTGGTGTAATTCCGAGTCACCAGCTACGCCCACATTGCCTGTGCCGTAACCATTCGGACGCGAGTAGATTCTCAGGTTGGTGTAATCCCGAGTCACCAGCGACGCTCACATTGCCTGTGCCGTAACCATTCGGACGCGAGTAGATTCTCAGGTTGGTGTAATCCCGAGTCACCAGCGACGCTCACATTGCCTGTGCCGTAACCATTCGGACGCGAGTAGATTCTCAGGTTGGTGTAATCCCGAGTCACCAGCGACGCTCATATTGCCTGTGCCGTAACCATTCGGACGCGAATAGATTCTCGGGTTGGTGTAATTCCGAGTCACCAGCTACGCCCACACTTTCCGCGCCGTCACCGCACGGACGCGAGTAGATTCTCAGGTTGGTGTAACCCCGAGTCACCAGCGACGCTCACATTTTCTGCGCCGAAACCGCACGGACGCGAGTAGATTCTCAGGTTGGTGTAATTCCGAGTCACCAGCGACGCTCACACTTTCCGCGCCGTAACCAGTCGGACGCGAGGATACACGTAGGTTTAGTGTCGAATCAGGACACCGAGTATATTTAGGCGCGTGCGACGTCTCAGCGAGCTGCTCCGCTGACACGTCAAATCTCTTATCAGGCCGGTCACTTCGTCTGTCTTCCGATCCCCGGTATACCCGGTGTACGCAGGGTGCCGAAAAACGGAGGACGCAACACCACCATTAAAAATACAAGTGGCCAAGAAAGTGGCAATTTCTACAATGTTTTTGCCACTGTGCAAATGTTTTGGTGCGAACGACCAGATCACCGCATTCAGGCTTTCGTTATTGTTTTGGGTGTAACATCCCAGGCATCGCTCCAATAAGTCGTCCGATGTCAAGTCTTCATAAATGGGCCTGATGACGTCTAACACCACATCGTTCAGCGGAGGATTATTATGGGTATAGCTGTCTAATGTTCCCGCAGCTTCCGCTTTACGCCACGCGCACCAGCTCGTGGAGCCTTCAGGGCAACGTTCGTGGTGTGGATTCTCGTCGGTGGATCGTTTGTGGTCATATGTGGCCCATATGGCGTTCTTCATGTTTTCCACTGACTGTGGATTTCTTCGTATTGCCAAGCCGTAGTATGTAGTTAATTCTTTTATCAACTGGTCGGTCAATTTTCCTGCACCCTTTCCACCGATACCTTTGCTTTTTTTCTTCGCAGTGCGTAGTCTCGAACCCATACGTTTCTGCACGTGCTCAACACATTCTTTTTTTTCAATGGCAAAATTTTCGCCGTACACCATAGCCTCCGAAACAGTTTTAAACGTCTTACTGTCTCCATCTCCAACATATCTCCTATATTTCACTTGGTATTTGTCCATAGATCGTAAGAACATTTCTTTCACCGCATCTACTTCCATTTTTCCAGCAGAACCTTCATGATTGTTCGTGCACTGATCGTCGTGATTGCTTTTACAATGTTCATATTCCTCAGTGTCAGTTTTGTTCTCCCAGGTCTTACACGCTTGGCAAAAGCTCGATTTCACGACTGTATCAACTACTTTTTTACTATATATTCCAATGAGTGTGGTGACGCCGAATAGCGAGGAGTAGCCTCTTTTTTCCCACGTGCCGTCTCCAGACACAGTCAGTTCCGATGGTGGATGACCGTGTTCAGCGTTCTTTTCCTTCTCTTCCTCAATAGCCTGTCTCGTCACAATGTTATAAATCGCTTGGCTTGCACAATAGATATTTTGTAGGCATGCATATTAAGCGTTCACAGCAAGTCCCTGGCCAATATCCATAATACCGCAGAATAAATCGAGTCCTTTGTTACCAACGCCGAGGAGTCGCATGGCAAAAACTATTCTTCGGTTTTGTTTAAGTTGCGATTATAAAATTATAGTACTCCAGCGTCAACTCATGTTAGTCAGGGCCGTTAATTGTGTTACGACGGTCCTGGCCCTCACGTGACTAATTACACACGAATCAACTCATCAAAACGTCCGTCTAATCCCCGTTCCGCTGCATGCCCTTACCGGATTCGTCAACAAGGGCATGACGTAGGTCATGCGGAGTTTTCGTATTAAAGGTCCGTTACGGACGTCGTGGCGTTTTGGTTAGTCACAAGCTAACCCTCGAACAAGCAGCAATCAAAAACCGAATTCTCCGAACCATAGTTCTTCTCACGTTCGATTTATTTGCGCTTATCAGTTAATAGCATTGTACAACTCATCATCATAGTCATCTTTGTTACCCATCAACTTTCTTTATTAATAAAGTGTTCGTGCCGTGTACTGTTTATTAAACGTGTCGTGTTGTGGCTTCGAACTTTATTGCCGTACCATCTTCAACCCGCCTTTGGACGAGTGTAGCACTTCTCATCGCGCCCTGCGCTGGGCGATCTGTACGAGAGTCGTACCTTTCATCGAATTCACACAATTTCTTATTATCGTGAACAGGTTTATTTCGAAAGCGTTACCAATCAAAGGACACGAGTTTATATACTGAACACCACAACTGCATTCCACTGCTATTTTAAAACCCAATCCACGATGTTTTGTTTCGCCGAACGTTATATTTTTATGACACTGCTTGCAAACAACAAGTGCACTGATGGCAGAAAAAACCGCAAAGAAGTTGAGAATACAGTAGCCGTATTCTCTACTAATACGAATCTCCTCATTTGCAGTCTCACTCAACTTTTCTGCTGATGTACTAGCAAAACTAGTCTCACTTTCGAACGTATATTGATTCCCTTCGAAATTTTTTCTTGTCGGTGTTGCTTTACGCTTTTGGCCACCTCGCTTGCCTTTCCGATCCATGTTTACTTAAAAAACGTGTCTATTTCGCTCGGAGGTCGACAGTATACTGATCGCTTGTAACGGAAATTTCGGAGGACAGTATATAAGGGGTCAACAAAGGATCGTCCTCGTCCTCCGCAAGGCACCATCTGCCTGCGTAAAGTTTATACCTGGCGCGAGAAGAACCGGTCGACGCGCTCTATGGAGTCGCATCGGCTAAACCTTCGTAGCTCGGTTATTTTTACGAAAATCACTTAAAAATTTTTGACACACATTCTTAAGACCCCAAACTATAAGAATATGACAAAAAAAAAATCGTTTTTTTTTTCCGGACACACTAGAAGACCCCCTTAAGCAATTTAAACAACGAGGGCTATCTTGTGATGCGTCACTGCGCGTAATCGACGTGGTTCCACATCAAGTCCACATAGTTTTTCCGGAACACGAATACAAATTGAATGAAGCATTATTTCTTCTCGACGTCAATGGCAAGATAGAAATAAAATTCGTATTCTGTATTCGATATTCTCTGTTCGAATTCTTTAAAATTGAAACGGGATCACCGCGGCTGTATCTCCTTTCATGTACGAACCTGGAATCACAAAAATGTGTCAGTTCGGTCAGAAGTTATGCGCCAGCGAGTGTAATTTATAGTTTTCAATCATAAAATGCGGGTATTCTTTTAATAGTTTTTGGATAAGTTGATATATGGACAACAGCGGGAGCATCCTCTTTCCTGACGTATAGTATTGAAAACGAAATCGGTTGCCCCGTCTGAATGTACATCGTAGAGTTGCTTGCAAACTAAACAAAAACGTCACATAAATAATTGCGTACAGTTGTGGAAAACCCGAAATGCAATCCTTCAACGCTAAGAAGGATTGCATTAAAAAGGCGGTCAAATTAATCCAACCGCGCTCCGAGATCGGTTCACAGGTAGCGCAATAAAAGTTGCGGTTTTCCGTTCCATCCGGATTTCCCACTAATCCCGCGTTTCATTCTACCTATCTCTGTAATACGACCATACGACGCGCGCTTTTCATGGAAGGGAGACACCGTAGCCGATTGGCTGGTTTTCCCCACTACGACTAACGAATCTGCACCGGTGCTGCCGTCGCGCGTTTGGGACAGAATTAGTACCGCTACAGACGCCACGCACTGTAGACGTTATCGGAGTTTTATCTGTGATTTGTGGGATTTTTCGAGTGAAGCAGTGAAAGAAGAGAAGTGTCTATTCGTAGGAGGAATAGTGCACGCCACCCATCATGGACTCTTTTCCTTTAAAGTCATGTGTGTCGAGGAAAGCCCCACATACATTATCGGCCAGACAGAAACGGAACATTAGACAAGAACTTAAATCAAATTTATCAAAAATCCGGCGCTCTTCTCCTCTTCCGTCAACGTTGGAGGAGTTAGTAGAAAGTCGTCTTCTACCTTCATCCTCTGTTGAAAACACCAATATATGTCAGCCAAATGTGAATAGTGACGCGTCTTCTTCTTCTTCTGCATCTGCTTCTGCTTCTTCTGCATCTCATGCGCTTCCCGAACACTTGTCTCGGGAAGATTTAGCTTCATATTGCGTAGACAATAATCTCAGCCATGTGCAAGGCAACAATTTGCTTCAACTTCTCAGATCACATGGGTGTTTCAAGACCCTTCCAAAGGATATTAGGTCTATTTTAAATACCCCGCGAACAGTTGTTCCAACACATGTTGTTGAGCCGGGGGAATACATACACTTCAATGTTGAAGAAGAAATAGTTAAATATCTCAATAATGTTCCTTTCTTCTTAGTAACCATTAAAGAATTGCACTTGGACTTCCATGTGGATGGATGTGCTTTGGATAAAGCAGGGACAGTTCATCTGTGGCCCATTCAATGTAGGATTATAAATCTTAAAAATTCTGTTCCAATAATTGTCGGTATTTACAAGGGCCCACAAAAGCCACATGATCCGAGTGCTTTTCTTTATTGGTTTACCACTGATTTATGCCACATTTTTGCTAATGGTGGCATCAATTTCCACGGTAACAGGGTGCCAATTCACTTCAGATGTTTCATTGCTGATGCACCAGCAAGAGCATTTGTTTTAAACCATCGTGGCCACATGTCTGGCAAGCCCTGCTCCAAGTGCAAAGTCTCTGGTCTCCATAGTGACCGGAGACGCATCTTCTTGGGAATAAACCATCCCATTAGATCTGACATAGAATATTCTATGTGTGTAGACGAAGAACATCATAAAGAAGGCCCAAGCCCCCTAGCATCACTTCCTATTGGCATGGTGTCTCAAGTTCCGTTTGAGTACATGCATCTTGTCTGTCTAGTGGTAATGGAAAAATTATTATCTGCGGGAAAATATTCACGTTCCTCCAAATTGTCAGCTGACCAAATTTGTTTATTGTCTGAAAGACTGGATAGTCTGAGACACTATTGCCCTTCTGATTTTGCACGGCGTCCAAGATCAGTTGCCCAATATTCTCAATATAAGGCCACAGAATTGCGGCAGTTTTTATTATACACAGGGCCTGTTGTGACATGTGGCATCTTACCTACTTCTTTGTATACCCACTTCTTATATTTACACGCGGCTATCAGAGTTTTAATTTCAGATTCTCCCTCACCACAATATTTGAACTTTGCTGAAGTAGCTTTACAAAGATTTGTCCTTCGCTGTGAGGAGTTTTATGGCCCAAATTTTCTTTCATATAACGTTCATGGACTTCTTCACTTGACCAGTGATGTTAGGCGCCTTGGTCCACTGCACTCATTTTCCGCGTTTCCATATGAAAGCAATATGAAATTTTTTTCAAAATTATGCAGAAAGCCGGGTCTACCTCTTCAGCAATTTGTCAACAGAATGTCTGAAATTGAATCTCATGTCAACCGTTGGCGATTGTTGAAACAATCCCAGGCCAGCCGTTCACAAGTCCATCAGTGTATCAATGCCAATTGGGAGCTGTACTGAGCCTCACCTTCAGTAACGTAAGATACATCTTCCTCATATGACATTGAGTACAGATGTACGCGATAATTGCTGCATGTTACTCGATAATGCTATATGTGTTATCTGCTCTATTACCAGGGAAGGTAACACATTCCAGTTAGGGATCAGAAAATTTCTGGATGTGGCTGACATGTACGATGTGGGGGCAAAATCGACACAGTTAGGCGTACGTAAATGTAGTAATTTAAGTAATAATTATACCATTCATCCAAATGATGTTTCATTGAAGTGTGTCAGGATGCCACTGCCACAATTGGAACCACAGGAAGGAGAACAAACTGAGTTTGCAGTGGCTGCCATGCTGCATTTTGAGAGCATGTAAGATCAATATTTATTTGACACATAGTAAGTACAATATTATTGCCTCCGCATCTCTTTCAATATTCTTCTTTCTTTTCCAGGGCACAGTAATAAGGAATAATACATTCAACCCACTGGCCCTAGGATAGCGAGGGGAGGAAGCAGTAAAATTTCAAGGTGCTGCTGTTACGTCCTACGTCCTCCACCCGCCTACCCAGTAGCCATACTCTCGCAACGGGCTCATTGCACCATGTATCTGCCCATTATCAATAAGTCGCGCATAAGCATAATAAGGTTCATCGGTCCGCGTAGCCTTCCGTCGTTAGTAGGTCGCGAATAAGCAGAATAGGAGCCACCGAAATTCCTTCACGGAATGCTGATGCCGAATCAGCCCGCAGGTCAACCACCCAACAAACGATCAGCGATCCGCGGCCGTGTAGATCCGCGAAGACCAATGCCAATTCCACGAAGCGCCTTGCGACCGTCAGCAAAATCTACCATTTAAATAGGCTTACAACCGCAGAGCGAGTGCTCTTAAGTCAACCAAGTTCGGCCACGATCAATCTAAATTCGGCAACTCACAAACCATCGTTCGACTGCGATCATTCTAAGTTGCTCAATCTTCGCGCAGCAAGTAGTGTTACTCATTAAGCGAACCTTTGTAAACCAGCTAAGTGCACTTCGAGATAAAGCATCCAGTCCACTATGTGAACATTACTTCACACGACTGTGCCCTTCCTGTGCGTCCACACCAATTCACAACCACACACAATCTCACACATCCAAAGCTGTAGCCATTCGGACACCTCCTCCTTACACTCCGCGATACGTCAGTGAGCCGCTCCACTGGCGGATCAAAACCCTTTCGGTGCGATCACTCCTCCCGTCCGTCCTCGATCCCCGGTATACCCGGTGAACGCAGGGTGCCAAAAACGAGGACGTAACACTGCAATGCTGCATTCAAAGGTCATGTAGCATTATCTACTGTTAATTTGTTACATGTTAAACTATTAAGATCTATCTATTTCCTCACCTCTTTCAATATTCTTATTTTTTTTCCAGGCCACAGTAATTAGGAATAATACATTCATCCCACTGGCCCTAGGATAGCGAGGGGAGGAAGCAGCAGAATTTCAAGCTGCTGCAATGGATGCCCTCTGGTGCAATAAATGTACGTGTACTACGTGGTTTAAGGGCTTTTCTTTCAAGTTTATCATTTCTTATCTTATTTACGATATACAGCTTTCATATATAAATAACATGTATTGTTTTGTATCCACAGGAACGGAAAGGTTTACATCAGAGGCAGAACGGCAGAGGATGTATATGAACACGTCCAACGCCTCGTAGGGCAAAGGACTGCATAGGATTGAAGAAAGAAGCAGAATACCATTGTGATGAATTTTTCAATATCGACAAATTATATGTACAAAACATTGGGAATCAACCCATTCTAAAATAAGAAATACATCTTTTATTAAAATAATTAATTATTCCAATTTATTTCACAACCACATTTAAATTTAAAAGGAATTTCGCGCCAAATTTGGACGGTTCGAATGTGCCGACATCTGGCACGTTGTGGTCACCAACTTTGCACCAACGTATCGCACAGATGTTGGTGTGTTGTTGGCACCAACTTGGCATCGCGACCTGTGTGCAAGCGTTGTGTGCAAAACCGTAGTCAGATGCGGAAACAGATGACTACGGTTTTGGGGCCAACCGTTGGCGATTGTTGGTTCCAAATTGATGCCAAGTTGCTTACATCTGGCTATCTGGGTACATATGCAATTAGAAGTGTTTCTATATTATTGTTTCATTACAAAAAAACTTATGATGGCTACTATATATGCAAGTAGATTTATTTCTATACTATTGTTTTATTATAAAAGGACTTGTGATGGCTACTATATGTGCAAGTAGAAGCAATTCTATGTTATGTAAAATGTTTTTATGTAAAAAACTTAAGATGGCTATCATATTGCAAGTAGAAGTATTTTCTATATTATTCTAATATTTGGGAATACTTAAAATACTCTAACCAAGAAAATATTGTTTTATCATAAAGAACTTATGATGGCTATTATATTGCAAGTAGAAGTATTTCTATATTATGGTTCTATTATAAAAGAACTTATGATGGCTACTATATGTGCAAGTTGAAGTATTTCTATGTTATTGTTTTATTATAAAAGAACTTATAATGGCTATAATATGTGCAAGTTGAAGCATTTTCTATATTATTGTTACGTTCCAGCGTAACTTTTTGATTTTCTTAATGAGTTTCTTCTATTGATTTCCTTATTCCGGCCTCCACCTGTCGCGACAATATTCATATTACGGCTCGCGCCTTCGCGGCCGGCGCGCTGTTTGAGTATTAGCTTTAAAATCTTAATTATTTAATCTTTCCTCCAGGCCTCGTATGCGACAATACTTGTATTACGGCTTATGCCGTCGTGTACGTGGTACTGTCGAGCAGTAATTTTGTAGTGGAAATCCCTCACCGTGAAGTCGTACTCGTCCCTTTATATACATATAGGTAGCGTTAAGGTAGACGTAAGTAGGTATAAGCGTGCGAGCGGGTATGAGTGTGTGTGTGCGGTATGAGTGTGTGTGTGTGTTTGGGAATGCCGCGACGCCGACCAATCGTCGTCGCGGCATCCTCAAGGCGGCCTGAGGGCCGAGTCACACGCGGCTTTCATGCGAGCGCGCCTTTAACGCGCGCGGCACGCGGGCGGCGTTTCCGCGGCATCGGGCGGCCATTATCGTCTCAGCAGTTATAGAGAACACACACGGATTATTGCATTTAGCTTTTCTAGTTTGTCTCGCACATTGCTATTACCAGGGTTTCACTCAGTGTATCACGGTTTATTTCTCATTCATCTCAGGCGAAGCACATAAGAATACACACGGTACATCGACACTAGACGACTCAGGCTCTGCACGCGGCGCGAATCGTGCACGTGCACCGGCAAAGGTATAAATCATTGTACGGCGGATACAATTCATACAATTGACTATCTCGCTCATTATAATTGCTACTCTCACTACCGTAGAGCACCTGTGACCATGATTTTATAGACAATAAAGACTCTGTTAAACGGACATTATGTAGACCACGTGGAAACATAACCTCTCCACCGCCAATAGATCTTCTCATTTCCCCCCTTTCCTCTTTCCTTTCATTCCCTCTCATCTCCTCACAACGGGAATCGCGAGATTCTCGAACAGTGTGCATAGGCTAAGAAAGCGATGAGGTTCCGCGTAATAATTTTTAGTTTCTCTCTCTCTCAAAAGTAGAGTATTATTTTCGTGGCAACAAGGCAATGCCCAAATATCAACCTAGTTCTGTTCAAGCATACGAAATCAGGAACGTGCGCTACTGAAGTTTTAAATGACTGAGTCAAGGCAATCATATTTTATTTGCAATAAAACTGAATAATTGAAAGAGGATAGATGAGCAAACGTAAGTCTCTCGCTGAGGATCGAGCGAGCATAGTAACACAATATTTGTACACTGAATCGACCGCTGATGGACCGTTTCCATGGTTAGGGTATGAAAAACTGGCCTAAATCGAGCCCAGGAGCCGTCTCCCGACGGATTTCTCTGGGCAGTTGGCTGTAAAGTCGTGAGGTACGTGGTCGCTGTCCGAGGGTATCTTAGATATCATTAATTTCTGAGTCTAATTGTGCATATTCTTCTTGTAGTGTGTTACCAATGACTCAATTATCCTCGTTAAAGCCTTAGTTTATAAATTCTAATTGTTATTTGAGACACGGACTCAGTTTTGTTTAAGTGAAAAGTGCGAAGGTGTGCGCGTACGTTCTGCACGTGGCCGGCAAGTTGTGCCGGACCCGTTAAATTAAGTTTCCTTTTCTTTGATATCAACTATATTGTTCTTTTTCTTTATATGAAGCTTGAACAGAACGCGGAAGGGTTGTTCCTCGCTCGCGTGGTGACAGAGTCCGAAATTAGCTAATCAAAATTAAACGAATAGAAGCATTAACCGCCTGATTTGTCGACCCTTGTAACGGGCTAGACCCCGGCTCAATCACAGCAGAGCATAGGCAAATCTAGGAGGGACAATGTATTAAAATGATATTTCGATTCGAAGGTACTATCATCGTTTTGCCATCAAATCCTTGAATTCCACCGACCTACGCCAGAGAAAGAGAGTGAGAAGGAGAGAGCGAGCGAGCGAGAGTGAGAGAGAGAGAGAGAGAGAGAGAGAGAGGGATAGTTAAGGAGGAATAGCGCGTGCGTACGCCGATTATTTCCGATCGTAACCGAAGACCAGCACACGGTAGGAACCTCCAGTCGCGCTGTTCGACAAAATTGTAACCAAACCATATCGTCTGACCCTGCCCGCGTCCCGCACCGCGGAGAGATCCACCGGGCACGGTCGCTGACTGTGCGATTACAGTCCCGAAACGAATTGTAGATCAGTGTGGCCAGATTCTGTCCCTTTGGTACCATCGGTACCAGTTGAGTGGGGATACGCGCAAGTGTGCGTGCCTTGTCCGTGACAGCTGCGCGCGCAGAGAAGGACGGAACTATGCTCCGTCTCCCTTCCACCAACGTCGTCCGTCGTCAAGGAACCGTGACGTAGTGTAAGAAAGGACAGAGCCATGCTCCGTCTTGTTTCCACTATCGTGACGTCGTGTAAGAAAGGACAGAAGTATGCTCCGTCCCCTTTCAACCAAAAGCGCGCGTCGCGTCTTCGTCCCTCATGCAGTCGCGGCGTGGCGTCTTTGTTCCACACACAGGCCGGTATATGCTGTGACAGTGGTGCCAGATTTCGCATTAGGTGCCGCACGTAGCATTGCGTGTTTGCCGCCGAAAGGCAAATCGAGCAACACCGCGTTGAGCGTGAACGCGATCGAGAGAAGTGCAGGCACGAGAGTTTTGATCTTTGCATTGACTCGTCGTCGCTCGTCTTCGCGTTCGTGCTCGATACGAATAATGTTGCTCCATTTGCAAGATGAGAATTCGATGTACTATTGATATTATTATTTATCCAAATTGTTGCTGACTGCAGAGGAATTATTTATTAATTAATTAATTAATTAATTAATTATTTAAAAATTAATTCATTTATTGATAATTATTTAAAAAATTGACAGGACAAATGACATGCGTTCCATGTCAAAGTATTTCAATCATATTAATATTTAATGTATTTCAGTTTACGTTTCAATAATATTAATCTTTGTCCGGTAGTAAAAAAGAAGATACACTGTACTAAATGATAATTCAGGTACGCTGAAATACCTCTGGGAGAAGTTGCTTCAGACAAGGGGGCAAATATTGTTAGTACAGTAACACTTCACGGAGCTCATAGTATTGCAAATTTCAACGTCACCGATATATTTTTGCCATACATCGTGGTAATAACTTCTACGAAGTCTAAGAAGAAGAATTCTCTTCGAGTCGCACTTTATCGCAGGAGGTACCATAAATCACGAGAATAATCGAAAATCGTCTCGAAAGTATAACCTTCTTAGCGCGTAAGCAGTTGACATGTGACACGATGCATAGATACGATATTGTGTGTATCACATTCCGAGATATATGTATTTCGTTCGTAAAATACTACATTTTCTTACGTGGTCTTCCACGCCACCCATGAGGTGCCACGACTAGCGCGTTCGGTTTTTTAACGTGGACCTTCGCCTGTAGCCCTATTATACCACATCGCATAGCAATTTTATGTGGTGTCTAGCAAATGTATTGCAAAACAGGTGTCTAAGCAAGAGTTACAGCGATGAAATATGAAAATAAAGTAACTGAGACGGTAGGTAGAGTACTGGTTAAGGAATGTCTGAACGAGAAAGTGCAAGGAAGAAGTACGAGAGAAAGAAGAGAGTATGAAAACAGGAATGGATTTTGCCAAGACGAAATTACAGAAATGGAAGAGCAGGGACGAGATGTATGTGAGGAACAAGCGAATAGGGATAGGGAAGATCGGTAAAGCGCGAATGTATGGCATGAAAGAAAGCAAAAGCGACATTTTAATAGTTTTTTATTTTAAGTAAAAATGTGTAAATTAAGATTAAGTTGAACAATAAAATTATAAGTAAATTAAGTAAATTAAGTTTAACGTAACTGAATAAGTAAATAATATAACAAAATAACTAAATTAAAACATTTTATAAATATAAATAAATCAATAATAATTGTTTGTTACGTTTTTTACGTTAACCCGCCTATTGCCGGGGATCGCTCCTCGTCCACGACCTCCGCCGCCGCCGCCGCCGTTATCATCGGCACCATTATTACCGCCGCCGCCGCCGCCACCACCTCGGCCGCCGCCACCACCTCGGCCGGCACGGCGCGCGTACCAGCGCGCGCGGCTCTTGCCGGCCCCTCTTTTCTTCTTCTCTGCAAAATATACATACATATATCAATATATGCAACGAATAAAATCACACTACTATACATGTATATATGTATGTATGTATGTATGAGCATTGTTAATGTATTACGATATGTTTGAATAATACACTCACTTTGTTCGAGGAATCGCCGCAGGAGCTCCGCGCAATTGCCGCAATTGTGGCCCGCGGCCCCTGCGCCTACCGCCGCGGCCCCTGCGCCTACCGGCACGGGTGGTGCGCCTACCGGTGCGGGTGGTGCGGGTGGCTGCGCGCGTGGTGGCGATTCGGTCAGGTCTATGATCGCCGGCGTCGCCTTCGCCACCCTGGGCACCTCCACGGCTCCTCCTTGCGCCGCGACACCCGCCAATTGCGCGGGTGCCTGCGCATTGCTGCTAGACGGCGTTTCCGCTAGTTGCAAGCGCTGCAGTTCTGCAAATAGAATATATTATTTAATTTGCGCAAAAGACAAACTCACACATCAATCTGATTTATTTTATATATATATATATGTATTACTTACGGGGGAAACATATATCCATATCCATTGATTGCATTTTGGTAAGTTTTGCCGTCTTCTCTTTGCAATCACAAACACGAGACTGCTCGTTCCGCGATCGGCGACCGAAGTTCGATCGCTGCTGTCCGCATGGCACGCACACAGATACACACACACACACACACACATACGCAGAGGCATACACATGTACGACGTATACGCGTCAATGTGCATGTGTTGCATCGTCCTCTCCTTGATGGACAAAAGATGATCGATTATTGATTGTTTACGTACTGTCTACGTTTCTTACCTCTCCCAGATTGGGGGGAGGCAACAATCGATAATGGATCATCTTTTGTCCAAGCTTTACACGATGAGCGGTGAATTGCATAGACAATTCACAGTATTTCACGTGAAGTGGCTTGGCAATCTACGGACGCTAACGTAGCACATTTTTTTCTATTTTTTTTTAATAATTTCAGTTTATTTAAGTGTGTGTTTGTGTGTGTGTGAATGTGTAGAGGTAAGTTTACATTTTAAGTATTTCTGTTGGTTTCTTTGTCACTCTATAAAAATCCAATGTGCGAAAAACCCTCAAAGAAACCGAAGCGAAGCTTTTCAGAAGCTTGGCTTCGGGACTCAAAGTACAGTTCGTGGTTACGCAGTGTCCCGTTAGACGAAACATCTTATCATTGCGCATTTTGTAAAAAAAATTATTCCTGCAATATGCGTATTTCGAAACATGCGAATTCTCCGGGACACTTATCCAATCTGAAAAATCGCGAATCCGTAATAAATCACGACGTTACAACGTCGCAGTTGAATTGTCCGGTGACCCGCACTTTTCGGAAACAATGGTTAGAAGAAACAGAATTTCAACCATGGTTACGCGAGGTGCCAGACAGCAAAACGTCGTGTTTCTGCATTTTTTGTAAAAAACACATATCGCGAAGAGTGGATAAAATCTGGCGTCACGCACAGTCCGCAGGGCACATAATCACTGCACAAAATATAGAGACACAAGAAACCGACAAAGATGTTCATACGACGGACGAAGCAGATTCATTGTTACAAACGCGAAAGCAAGTAGCGGAAATTCAGTACGCTGTTTTCGTCGCTGAAAACAATATTTCCTTCAGAATAGCAGAAAAGTTGTTAAAATTTTTCCAAACTGTAGGAAAAGATTCGGAGGTATTACAGAAAATGTGTATAGGCCGGACGAAATGTGAAAACGTACTTTCGCAAGTCGTATGTCCGATTAAAACGGAACGTGTTTCGAGCATTCTTAGAAATACAAAATTCAGCATCTTTATTGATGAAACGTCAGACATTTCTAATACGAAATGGATGACGTTTCATGTACGGCTTGTTCATCCGGAAACATCACACGTAAACTCGCAATTAGTCAAATTAATCAAACTTGATGCAAAAAATTGTGGCGCGGAAAACTTGTTTGAGAAATTCCGAAACGAAATGTATAAACTACAGATTCCATTTGGGAATATTGTTGCCTTGTCATGCGACAATGCCAACGTTATGACGGGTAAACATTTATCGTTCCAAAAAAAGCTAGAAGAAAGGTGTGAAAATGTTTTAACATTGAAATGTCCATGCCATTCCGTAGCGTTAGTTGCCAATACTGCATGTAAGATGGTTCCGGCTAAATGCGAGGAATTTTTAAAAAAGATATCAAGTTTTGTTAACTGCAGTCCAAAGCGGGCTGCTATTTTCAGTGATTGTTTTCAAGAAAGACACCGACAAATTTTGAAATTGTCCCAAACGCGATGGTTGTCTCGTCATTCTTGTATCACGAGAATCGTCGAATGCTGGGACGATCTGGAGTACTTTTTGACCGACTTAGTTAAGACGGAAAAAACAAAACGTGCTCAAGGTTTTCTACTAGTGATGCAGAATCCTGATGTAAAAGCTTATTTCTTATTTCTCGAAAATATTTTGCATTTCTTCAGTTCATTTACAACATTTTTCGAAGCTCTGGAAACTCGAATTCAATTCTTGCAATCTAAATCCATCGATTCGTTTACGACAATTTGTCAACGGTTTGTGAGACCAGAGCTTCTACAAGATTCAATTTGTAATATTAATTTTTCAGTATCAGAAAATCAATTGCCATTAGAGACAATTAATGTTGGAAATGAATGCGAAGAGTATTTGAATTAATTGCTCTCAGAGGGGCACGCGGACGTAGTTACAAATGTCCGTCAGAATTGTTTGCAATTTTACGTTAGTGCTGCTAAGGGGATTTGTAAGAGATTGCCACTCAAGGACCCATTTTTATCAAAATTAAAAGTTTTTCAACCGCACACGGCCTTGCGCGATAGTGACAGAGAAACGACATTTAACGATGTTTCTTTTGCCGCACAAGCTCTTGGCGGATTTGATACAGATGGGTTAAGAAAAGAGTGGTTCGCTTTACATCACGATTTTACGGAAACAGAAAAAGATAACCTGTTACAATTAAATTTCGATGCAATGTGGGAAACAATTTTAAATCGGAATACTAAATATCCCCATTTGCAATCTCTCATTCATGCAGTTAGATCGTTACCAAATTCAAATGCCGATGCCGAACGAATCTTTTCCTTCTTACCAGACGTAAAGACAAAAAAACGAAATAAGCTGTCGCCCGTCCAGATGAACGCTATATGTGTTGTAAAATCAGCGTTGCTCGCGAGAAGGGAAACTGCTTTAAATTTGAACATTACTGACGAACACTTATCTCGCATGTCAAGTCGGACATTATATTCTGGATGTTCCAGAGAAAGAGATGTCACAGTAAATGCAACAGAGATTGCTCCGATTGCTGGTCCCTCCTCGTCTACTGATTTTTAGTAATAACGTCGATCATAAAATAAACTTCATTTTGTGAGCTTCGTTATTTATATTATAACGCAGTCATGACGTCGTTCAACGACAAATATCTTAAAATCTGTTTTGCAAAATAATTGCTAGACACCACATTTGATATTAACAATTGTCAGACACCTGTTTTGCAATACATTTGCTAGACACCACATTTGATAATAACAATTGTCAGACACCTGTTTTGCAATACATACGCTAGACACCACATTTGATATTAACAATTGTCAGACACCTGTTTTGCAATACATTCGCTAGACACCACATTTGATATTAACAATTGTCAGACACCTGTTTTGCAATACATACGCTAGACACCACATTTGATATTAACAATTGTCAGACACCTGTTTTGCAATACATACGCTAGACACCACATTTAATATTAACAATTGTCAGACACCTGTTTTGCAATACATACGCTAGACACCACACTTGATATTAACAATTGTCAGACACCTGTTTTGCAATACATACGCTAGACACCACATTTGATATTAACAATTGTCAGACACCTGTTTTGCAATACATACGCTAGACACCACATTTAATATTAACAATTGTCAGACACCTGTTTTGCAATACATACGCTAGACACCACATTTGATATTAACAATTGTCAGACACCTGTTTTGCAATACATACGCTAGACACCACATTTGATATTAACAATTGTCAGACACCTGTTTTGCAATACATACGCTAGACACCACATTTGATATTAACAATTGTCAGACACCTGTTTTGCAATACATACGCTAGACACCACATTTGATATTAACAATTGTCAGACACCTGTTTTGCAATACATACGCTAGACACCACATTTAATATTAACAATTGTCAGACACCTGTTTTGCAATACATACGCTAGACACCACATTTGATATTAACAATTGTCAGACACCCGTTTTGCAATACATACGCTAGACACCACATTTGATATTAACAATTGTCAGACACCTGTTTTGCAATACATTTGCTAGACACCACATAAAATTGCTATGCGATGTGGTATAATAGGGCTACAGGCGAAGGTCCACGTTAAAAAACCGAACGCGCTAGTCGTGGCACCTCATGGGTGGCGTGGAAGACCACGTAAGAAAATGTAGTATTTTACGAAAGAAATACATATATCTCGGAATGTGATACACACAATATCGTATCTATGCATCGTGTCACATGTCAACTGCTTACGCGCTAAGAAGGTTATACTTTCGAGACGATTTTCGATTATTCTCGTGATTTATGGTACCTCCTGCGATAAAGTGCGACTCGAGGAGAATTCTTCTTCTTAGACTTCGTAGAAGTTATTACCACGATGTATGGCAAAAATATATCGGTGACGTTGAAATTTGCAATACTATGAGCTCCGTGAAGTGTTACTGTACTAACAATATTTGCCCCCTTGTCTGAAGCAACTTCTCCCAGAGGTATTTCAGCGTACCTGAATTATCATTTAGTACAGTGTATCTTCTTTTTTACTACCGGACAAAGATTAATATTATTGAAACGTAAACTGAAATACATTAAATATTAATATGATTGAAATACTTTGACATGGAACGCATGTCATTTGTCCTGTCAATTTTTTAAATAATTATCAATAAATGAATTAATTTTTAAATAATTAATTAATTAATTAATTAATTAATAAATAATTCCTCTGCAGTCAGCAACAATTTGGATAAATAATAATATCAATAGTACATCGAATTCTCATCTTGCAAATGGAGCAACATTATTCGTATCGAGCACGAACGCGAAGACGAGCGACGACGAGTCAATGCAAAGATCAAAACTCTCGTGCCTGCACTTCTCTCGATCGCGTTCACGCTCAACGCGGTGTTGCTCGATTTGCCTTTCGGCGGCAAACACGCAATGCTACGTGCGGCACCTAATGCGAAATCTGGCACCACTGTCACAGCATATATCGGCCTGTGTGTGGAACAAAGACGCCACGCCGCGACTGCATGAGGGACGAAGACGCGACGCGCGCTTTTGGTTGAAAGGGGACGGAGCATACTTCTGTCCTTTCTTACACGACGTCACGATAGTGGAAACAAGACGGAGCATGGCTCTGTCCTTTCTTACACTACGTCACGGTTCCTTGACGACGGACGACGTTGGTGGAAGGGAGACGGAGCATAGTTCCGTCCTTCTCTGCGCGCGCAGCTGTCACGGACAAGGCACGCACACTTGCGCGTATCCCCACTCAACTGGTACCGATGGTACCAGAGGGACAGAATCTGGCCACACTGTTGTAGATTGTTAAGCGTCTGAATGTTAATTATCGCGAATGCTATCGTATCACACTGTGAATGGTGTTCGTATTAAGGCGCATAATTGTCGCGCACTAGCATCGAACGTTTCTTAATACTTCCAATAATGTCTACTGCAGTAATGCTTTAATTGCTTGTCAGATTCAGAATATATATATATTTTCTATTTTTCCTTATATCAATATTTTTCCGATTGAATATATCTACTTTGTTTTCCCCTTACATTATTCTCTTAATTTCATCTGTGTTGTGACGTCACACCTTATCTACCGTAGTATTGCACAGAGCGAAAAGATAACCTCACGCGAACGATTGGGGACCTGCACGGGTTTTACAGAAGGATACGAATCCTATTAGTCCTGCATATAACTAAACGCGACATTAGTTTCTAATTTAACTTTTCCGTTTGGCTTATACAATTAAACCAATAACCCCACTTTCCCGGGAAGGGGTTAGAATACCTTGCAATATTGATCTTTAGTTGGATCACCGTTATTTATTGTAATTAAATAGCGAAAATATTTAAGCGTTACGCCCGGTCGCACGGCAGGCCGCTCGCAGATTCACATCGACCATCTAGACAATTACAAAGTCGTGAAAAAGCCTCGCCCGGACGTAACATTATTCTAATATTTCAGTGTACTTAAAATACTTTAACCTAGAAGATATTGTTTCATTATAAAAGAACTTGTGATGGCTACTATATGTGCAAGGAGAAGCATTTCTATGTTATTGTTTTATTATAAAAAAACTTATGATGGCAACTAAATTGCAAGTAGAAGTATTTCTATATTATTGTTTTATTATAAAGGAACTTATGATGGCTACTATATGTGCAAGTTGAAGTACTTCTATATTATTGTTTAATTATAAAAGAACTTGTGATGGCTACTATATCCGCAAGTAGAAGCATTTCTATGTTATTGTTTTATTATAAAAAAACTTATGATGGCTACCAAATTGTAAGTAGAAGTATTTTCTAAATTATTCTAATATTTGAGAGTACCTAAAATACTTTAACCTAGAAGATATTGTTTCATTATAAAAGAACTTGTGATGGCTACTATATGTGCAAGTAGAAGCATTTCTATGTTATTGTTTTATTATAAAAAAAACTTATGATGGCTACCAAATTGTAAGTAGAAGTATTTTCTATATTATTCTAATATTTGAGAGTACCTAAAATACTTTAACCTAGAAGATATTGTTTCATTATAAAAGAACTTGTGATGGCTACTATATGTGCAAGTAGAAGCATTTCTATGTTATTGTTTTATTATTAAAAAACTTATGATGACTACTAAATTGCAAGTAGAAGTATTTCTATATTATTGTTTTATTATACAAGAACTTATGATGGCTACTATATGTGCAAGTGGAAGTATTTCTATGTTATTGTTTTATTATAAAAGAACTTATAATGGCTAAAATATGTGCCAGTAGATGTATTTTCTATATTATTCTAATATTTGAGTGTACTTAAAATACTCTAACCTAGAAAATATTGTTTTATTATAAAATATCTTATGATGGCTACTATATATGCAATTAGATGTATTTCTATATTATTGTTTTACTATAAAAGAACTTATGATGGCTACTATATGTGCAAGTAGAAGTATTTCTATATTATTGTTTTATTATAAAAAAACTTATGATGGCTACCAAATTGTAAGTAGAAGTATTTTCTAAATTATTCTAATATTTGAGAGTACCTAAAATACTTTAACCTAGAAGATATTGTTTCATTATAAAAGAACTTGTGATGGCTACTATATGTGCAAGTAGAAGCATTTCTATGTTATTGTTTTATTATAAAAAAAACTTATGATGGCTACCAAATTGTAAGTAGAAGTATTTTCTATATTATTCTAATATTTGAGAGTACCTAAAATACTTTAACCTAGAAGATATTGTTTCATTATAAAAGAACTTGTGATGGCTACTATATGTGCAAGTAGAAGCATTTCTATGTTATTGTTTTATTATTAAAAAACTTATGATGACTACTAAATTGCAAGTAGAAGTATTTCTATATTATTGTTTTATTATACAAGAACTTATGATGGCTACTATATGTGCAAGTGGAAGTATTTCTATGTTATTGTTTTATTATAAAAGAACTTATAATGGCTAAAATATGTGCCAGTAGAAGTATTTTCTATATTATTCTAATATTTGAGTGTACTTAAAATACTCTAACCTAGAAAATATTGTTTCATTATAAAAGAACTTGTGATGGCTACTATATGTGCAAGTAGAAGCATTTCTATGTTATTGTTTTATTATAAAAAAAACTTATGATGGCTACCAAATTGTAAGTAGAAGTATTTTCTATATTATTCTAATATTTGAGAGTACCTAAAATACTTTAACCTAGAAGATATTGTTTCATTATAAAAGAACTTGTGATGGCTACTATATGTGCAAGTAGAAGCATTTCTATGTTATTGTTTTATTATTAAAAAACTTATGATGACTACTAAATTGCAAGTAGAAGTATTTCTATATTATTGTTTTATTATACAAGAACTTATGATGGCTACTATATGTGCAAGTGGAAGTATTTCTATGTTATTGTTTTATTATAAAAGAACTTATAATGGCTAAAATATGTGCCAGTAGAAGTATTTTCTATATTATTCTAATATTTGAGTGTACTTAAAATACTCTAACCTAGAAAATATTGTTTTATTATAAAATATCTTATGATGGCTACTATATATGCAATTAGATGTATTTCTATATTATTGTTTTACTATAAAAGAACTTATGATGGCTACTATATGTGCAAGTAGAAGTATTTCTATATTATTGTTTTATTATAAAAGAACTTGTGATGGCTACTATATGTGCAAGTAGAAGCATTTCTATGTTTTTGTTTTATTATAAAAAAACTTATGATGGCTGCTATATTGTAAGTAGAAGTATTTTCTATATTATTCTAATATTTCAGTGTACTTAATATACTCTAACCTAGAAAATATTGTTTTAATATTAAAAGAACTTATGAAGGCTACTATATATGCAAGTAGAAGTATTTCTATATTATTGTTTTATTATAAAAGAACTTATGATGGCTGCTATATTGTAATTAGAAGTATTTTCTATTTTATTCTAATATTTGAATGTACTTAAAATACTTTAACCTAGAAGATGTTGTTTCCTTATAAAAGAACTTGTGATGGCTACTATATGTGCAAGTAGAAGCATTTCTATGTTATTGTTTTATTATAAAAAAACTTATGATGGCTACTAAATTGCAAGTAGAAGTATTCTAATATTTGAGAGTACTTAAAATACTCTAACCTAGTAAATATTATTTTATTATAAAATAACTTATGATGGCCACTATATATGCAATTGGACATATTTCTATATTATTGTTTTACTATAAAAGAACTTATGATGGCTACTAAATTGCAAGTAGAAGTATTTCTATATTATTGTTTTATTATAAAAGAAATTATGATGGCTACTATATGTGCAAGATGAAGTATTTCTATGTTATTGTTCTATTATAAAAGAACTTATAATGGCTATAATATGTGCAAGTTTTAGCATTTTCTATATCATTCTAAAATTTCAGTGTACTTAATATACTCTAACCTACTATATGTGCAAGGTGAAGTATTTCTATGTTTTTGTTTTATTATAAAAAAAACTTATGATAGCTGCTATATTGTAAGTAGAAGTATTTTCTATATTATTCTAATATTTGAAAGCACTTAAAATTCTCTAACCTAGAAAATATGGTTTTATTATAAAAGAACATATGATGGCTACTATATGTGCAAGTTGAAATATTTCTATGTTATTGTTTTATTATAAAATAACTTATAATGGCTATAATATGTGCAAGTTGAAGCATTTTCTATATTATTCTAATATTTCAGTGTACTTAATATACTCTAACCTAGAAAATATTGTTTTAATATAAAAGAACTTATGAAGGCTACTATATGTGCAAGTAGAAGTATTTCTATATTATTGTTTTATTGCAAAAGAACTTGCGATGGCTACCATATGTGCAAGTAGAAGCATTTCTATGTTTTTGTTTTATTATAAAAAAACTTATGATGGCTGCTATATTGTAAGTAGAAGTATTTTCTATATTATTCTAATATTTCAGTGTACTTAATATACTCTAACCTAGAAAATATTGTTTTAATATAAAAGAACTTATGAAGGTTACTATATGTGCAAGTAGAAGTATTTCTATATTATTGTTTTATTATAAAAGAACTTATGATGGCTACTATATATGCAAGTAGAAGCATTTCTATGTTATTCTAATATTTGAATGTACTTAAAATACTTTAACCTAGAATATATTGTTTCATTATAAAAGAACTTGTGATGGCTACTATATGTGCAAGTAGAAGCATTTCTATGTTATTGTTTTATTATTAAAAAACTTAGGATGGCTACTAAATTGCAAGTGGAAGTATTTCCATATTATTGTTTTATTATAAAAGAACATATGATGGCTACTATATGTGCAAGTTGAAATATTTCTATGTTTTTGTTTTATTATAAAATAACTTATGATGGATACTATATATGCAATTAGATGTATTTCTATATTATTGTTTTATTATAAAAGAACTTATGATGGCTACTATATGTGCAAGTTGAAGTACTTCTATATTATTGTTTAATTATAAAAGAAATTATGATGGCTAAAATATGTCCAAGTTGGAGCATTTTCTATATTATTCTAATATTTGAGTGTACTTAAAATACTCTAACCTAGAAAATATTGTGTTATTATAAAATAACTTATGATGGCTACTATATGTGCAAGTAGAAGTATTTCTATATTATTGTTTTATTGCAAAAGAACTTGCGATGGCTACCATATGTGCAAGTAGAAGCATTTCTATGTTTTTGTTTTATTATAAAAAAACTTATGATGGCTACTAAATTGCAAGTAGAAGTATTTCTATATTATTGTTTTATTATAAAAGAAAAAATGATGGCTACTAGATGTGCAAGTTGAAATATTTCTATGTTATTGTTCTATTATAAAAGAACTTATAATGGCTATAATATGTGCAAGTTGAAGCATTTTCTATATTATTCTAATATTTGAGTGTACTTAATATACTCTAACCTAGAAAATATTGTTTTAATATAAAAGAACTTATGAAGGCTACTATATATGCAAGTAGAAGTATTTTCTATATTATTCTTATATTTGAGGGTACTGAAAATACTCTGACCTAGGAAATATTGTTTTATTATAAAAGAACTTGTGATGGCTACTATATGTGCAAGTAGAAGTATTTCTATATTATTGTTTAATTATAAAATAAATTATGATGGCTACTATATATGCAAGTAGAAGCATTTCTATGTTATTGTTTTATTATAAAAAAAACTTATGATGGCTGCTATATTGTAAGTAGAAGTATTTTCTATATTTTTCTAATATTTGAGTGTACTTAAAATAGTCTAACTTAGAAAATATTGTTTTATTATAAAATATCTTATGATGGCTACTATATATGCAATTAGATGTATTTCTATATTATTGTTTTACTATAAAAGAACTTATGATGGCTACTATATGTGCAAGTAGAAGTATTTCTATATTATTGTTTTATTATAAAAGAACTTGTGATGGCTACTATATGTGCAAGTTGAAATATTTCCATGTTATTGTTTTATTATAAAAGAACTTATAATGGCTAAAATATGTCCAAGTTGGAGCATTTTCTATATTATTCTAATATTTGAGTGTACTTAAAATACTCTAACCTAGAAGATATTGTTTTATTATAAAATAACTTATGATGGCTACTATATATGCAATTAGATGTATTTCTATATTATTGTTTTACTATAAAAGAACTTATGATGGCTACTATATGTGCAAGTAGAAGTATTTCTATATTATTGTTTTATTGCAAAAGAACTTGCGATGGCTACCATATGTGCAAGTAGAAGCATTTCTATGTTTTTGTTTTATTATAAAAAAACTTATGATGGCTGCTATATTGTAAGTAGAAGTATTTTCTATATTATTCTAATATTTCAGTGTACTTAATATACTCTAACCTAGAAAATATTGTTTTAATATAAAAGAACTTGTGATGGCTACTATATGTGCAAGTAGAAGCATTTCTATGTTATTGTTTTATTATTAAAAAACTTAGGATGGCTACTAAATTGCAAGTGGAAGTATTTCCATATTATTGTTTTATTATAAAAGAACATATGATGGCTACTATATGTGCAAGTTGAAATATTTCTATGTTATTGTTTTATTATAAAATAACTTATGATGGATACTATATATGCAATTAGATGTATTTCTATATTATTGTTTTATTATAAAAGAACTTATGATGGCTACTATATGTGCAAGTTGAAGTACTTCTATATTATTGTTTAATTATAAAAGAAATTATGATGGCTAAAATATGTCCAAGTTGGAGCATTTTCTATATTATTCTAATATTTGAGTGTACTTAAAATACTCTAACCTAGAAAATATTGTGTTATTATAAAATAACTTATGATGGCTACTATATGTGCAAGTAGAAGTATTTCTATATTATTGTTTTATTGCAAAAGAACTTGCGATGGCTACCATATGTGCAAGTAGAAGCATTTCTATGTTTTTGTTTTATTATAAAAAAACTTATGATGGCTACTAAATTGCAAGTAGAAGTATTTCTATATTATTGTTTTATTATAAAAGAAAAAATGATGGCTACTAGATGTGCAAGTTGAAATATTTCTATGTTATTGTTCTATTATAAAAGAACTTATAATGGCTATAATATGTGCAAGTTGAAGCATTTTCTATATTATTCTAATATTTGAGTGTACTTAATATACTCTAACCTAGAAAATATTGTTTTAATATAAAAGAACTTATGAAGGCTACTATATATGCAAGTAGAAGTATTTTCTATATTATTCTTATATTTGAGGGTACTGAAAATACTCTGACCTAGGAAATATTGTTTTATTATAAAAGAACTTGTGATGGCTACTATATGTGCAAGTAGAAGTATTTCTATATTATTGTTTAATTATAAAATAAATTATGATGGCTACTATATATGCAAGTAGAAGCATTTCTATGTTATTGTTTTATTATAAAAAAAACTTATGATGGCTGCTATATTGTAAGTAGAAGTATTTTCTATATTTTTCTAATATTTGAGTGTACTTAAAATAGTCTAACTTAGAAAATATTGTTTTATTATAAAATATCTTATGATGGCTACTATATATGCAATTAGATGTATTTCTATATTATTGTTTTACTATAAAAGAACTTATGATGGCTACTATATGTGCAAGTAGAAGTATTTCTATATTATTGTTTTATTATAAAAGAACTTGTGATGGCTACTATATGTGCAAGTTGAAATATTTCCATGTTATTGTTTTATTATAAAAGAACTTATAATGGCTAAAATATGTCCAAGTTGGAGCATTTTCTATATTATTCTAATATTTGAGTGTACTTAAAATACTCTAACCTAGAAGATATTGTTTTATTATAAAATAACTTATGATGGCTACTATATATGCAATTAGATGTATTTCTATATTATTGTTTTACTATAAAAGAACTTATGATGGCTACTATATGTGCAAGTAGAAGTATTTCTATATTATTGTTTTATTGCAAAAGAACTTGCGATGGCTACCATATGTGCAAGTAGAAGCATTTCTATGTTTTTGTTTTATTATAAAAAAACTTATGATGGCTGCTATATTGTAAGTAGAAGTATTTTCTATATTATTCTAATATTTCAGTGTACTTAATATACTCTAACCTAGAAAATATTGTTTTAATATAAAAGAACTTATGAAGGCTTCTATATATGCAAGTTGAAGTATTTCTATATTATTGTTTTATTATAAAAGAACTTATGATGGCTGCTATATTGTAATTAGAAGTATTTTCTATTTTATTCTAATATTTGAATGTACTTAAAATACTTTAACCTAGAAGATATTGTTTCCTTATAAAAGAACTTGTGATAGCTACTATATGTGCAAGTAGAAGCATTCTATGTTATTGTTTTATTATTAAAAAACTTATGATGGCTACTAAATTGCAAGTGGAAGTATTTTCTATATTATTCTAATATTTGAGAATACTTAAAATTCTCTAACCTAGAAAATATTGTTTTATTATAAAAGAACTAATGATAGCTACTACATGTGCAAGTATATGTATTTTCTATATTTTTCTAATATTTGAGAGTACTTAAAATACTCTAACCTAGTAAATATTGTTTTATTATAAAATAACTTATGATAGCCACTATATATGCAATTAGAAGTATTTCTATATTATTGTTTTACTATAAAAGAACTTATGATGGCCACTAAATTGTAAGTAGAAGTATTTTCTATATTATTCTAATATTTGAGAGTACCTAAAATACTTTAACCTAGAAGATATTGTTTCATTATAATAGAACTTGTGATGGCTACTATATGTGCAAGTAGAAGCATTTCTATGTTATTGATTTATTATAAAAAAACTTATGATGGCTACTAAATTGCAAGTAGAAGTATTTCTATATTATTGTTTTATTAAAAAAGAAATTATGATGGCTACTATATATGCAATTAGATGTATTTCTATATTATTGTTTTACTATAAAAGAACTTATGATGGCTACTATATGTGCAAGTAGAAGTATTTCTATATTATTGTTTTATTATAAAAGAACTTGTGATGGCTACTATATGTGCAAGTAGAAGCATTTCTATGTTTTTGTTTTATTATAAAAAAACTTATGATGGCTGCTATATTGTAAGTAGAAGTATTTTCTATATTATTCTAATATTTCAGTGTACTTAATATACTCTAACCTAGAAAATATTGTTTTAATATTAAAAGAACTTATGAAGGCTACTATATATGCAAGTAGAAGTATTTCTATATTATTGTTTTATTATAAAAGAACTTATGATGGCTGCTATATTGTAATTAGAAGTATTTTCTATTTTATTCTAATATTTGAATGTACTTAAAATGCTTTAACCTAGAAGATGTTGTTTCCTTATAAAAGAACTTGTGATGGCTACTATATGTGCAAGTAGAAGCATTTCTATGTTATTGTTTTATTATAAAAAAACTTATGATGGCTACTAAATTGCAAGTAGAAGTATTCTAATATTTGAGAGTACTTAAAATACTCTAACCTAGTAAATATTATTTTATTATAAAATAACTTATGATGGCCACTATATATGCAATTGGACATATTTCTATATTATTGTTTTACTATAAAAGAACTTATGATGGCTACTAAATTGCAAGTAGAAGTATTTCTATATTATTGTTTTATTATAAAAGAAATTATGATGGCTACTATATGTGCAAGATGAAGTATTTCTATGTTATTGTTCTATTATAAAAGAACTTATAATGGCTATAATATGTGCAAGTTTTAGCATTTTCTATATCATTCTAAAATTTCAGTGTACTTAATATACTCTAACCTACTATATGTGCAAGGTGAAGTATTTCTATGTTTTTGTTTTATTATAAAAAAAACTTATGATGGCTGCTATATTGTAAGTAGAAGTATTTTCTATATTATTCTAATATTTGAAAGCACTTAAAATTCTCTAACCTAGAAAATATGGTTTTATTATAAAAGAACATATGATGGCTACTATATGTGCAAGTTGAAATATTTCTATGTTATTGTTTTATTATAAAATAACTTATAATGGCTATAATATGTGCAAGTTGAAGCATTTTCTATATTATTCTAATATTTCAGTGTACTTAATATACTCTAACCTAGAAAATATTGTTTTAATATAAAAGAACTTATGAAGGCTACTATATGTGCAATTAGATGTATTTCTATATTACTGTTTTACTATAAAAGAACTTATGATGGCTACTAAATTGCAAGTAGAAGTATTTCTATATTATTGTCTTATTATAAAAGAACATATGATGGCTACTATATGTGCAAGTTGAAATATTCCTATGTTATTGTTTTATTACAAAAGAACTTATATTGGCTATAATATGTGCAAGTTGAAGCATTTTCTATATTATTCTAATATTGCAGTGTACTTAATATACTTTAACCTAGAAAATATTGTTTTAATATAAAAGAATTTATGATGGCTATTATATTGCAAGTAGAAGTATCTCTATATTATTGTTTTATTATAAAAGAACATATGATGGCTACTATATGTGCAAGTTGAAGTAATCCTATATTTTTGTTTAATTATAAAAGAACTTATGATGACTACTATATATGCAAGTTGAAGTATTTCTATTTTATGGTTCTATTATAAAAGAACTTATGATGGGTACTATATGTGCAAGTGGAAGTATTTCTATGTTAATGTTTTATTATAAAAGAACTCATAATGGCTAAAATATGTGCCAGTAGAAGTATTTTCTATATTATTCTAATATTTGAGTGTACTTAAAATACTCTAACCTAGAAAATATTGTTTTATTATAAAATATCTTATGATGGCTACTATATATGCAATTAGATGTTTTTCTATATTATTGTTTTACTATAAAAGAACTTATGATGGCTACTATATGTGCAAGTAGAAGTATTTTTATATTATTGTTTTATTGCAAAAGAACTTGCGATGGCTACCATATGTGCAAGTAGAAGCATTTATATGTTTTTGTTTTATTATAAAAAAAATTATGATGGCTGCTATATTGTAAGTCGAAGTATTTTCTATATTATACTAATATTTCAGTGTACTTAATATACTTTAACCTAGAAAATATTGTTTAATATAAAAGAACATATAATGGCTATAATATATGCAAGTTGAAGCATTTTCTATATTATTCTAATATTTGAGGGTACTTAAAATACTCTGACCAAGAAAATATTGTTTTATAATAAAATAAATTATGATGGTTACTATATATGCAAGTAGAAGTATAAAACAATATTTCTATATTATTGTCTTATTATAAAAGAACTTGTGATGGCTACTATATCCGCAAGTAGAAGCATTTCTATGTTATTGTTTTATTATAAAAAAACTTATGATGGCTACCAAATTGTAAGTAGAAGTATTTTCTAAATTATTCTAATATTTGAGAGTACCTAAAATACTTTAACCTAGAAGATATTGTTTCATTATAAAAGAACTTGTGATGGCTACTATATGTGCAAGTAGAAGCATTTCTATGTTATTGTTTTATTATAAAAAAAACTTATGATGGCTACCAAATTGTAAGTAGAAGTATTTTCTATATTATTCTAATATTTGAGAGTACCTAAAATACTTTAACCTAGAAGATATTGTTTCATTATAAAAGAACTTGTGATGGCTACTATATGTGCAAGTAGAAGCATTTCTATGTTATTGTTTTATTATTAAAAAACTTATGATGACTACTAAATTGCAAGTAGAAGTATTTCTATATTATTGTTTTATTATACAAGAACTTATGATGGCTACTATATGTGCAAGTGGAAGTATTTCTATGTTATTGTTTTATTATAAAAGAACTTATAATGGCTAAAATATGTGCCAGTAGAAGTATTTTCTATATTATTCTAATATTTGAGTGTACTTAAAATACTCTAACCTAGAAAATATTGTTTTATTATAAAATATCTTATGATGGCTACTATATATGCAATTAGATGTATTTCTATATTATTGTTTTACTATAAAAGAACTTATGATGGCTACTATATGTGCAAGTAGAAGTATTTCTATATTATTGTTTTATTATAAAAGAACTTGTGATGGCTACTATATGTGCAAGTAGAAGCATTTCTATGTTTTTGTTTTATTATAAAAAAACTTATGATGGCTGCTATATTGTAAGTAGAAGTATTTTCTATATTATTCTAATATTTCAGTGTACTTAATATACTCTAACCTAGAAAATATTGTTTTAATATTAAAAGAACTTATGAAGGCTACTATATATGCAAGTAGAAGTATTTCTATATTATTGTTTTATTATAAAAGAACTTATGATGGCTGCTATATTGTAATTAGAAGTATTTTCTATTTTATTCTAATATTTGAATGTACTTAAAATACTTTAACCTAGAAGATGTTGTTTCCTTATAAAAGAACTTGTGATGGCTACTATATGTGCAAGTAGAAGCATTTCTATGTTATTGTTTTATTATAAAAAAACTTATGATGGCTACTAAATTGCAAGTAGAAGTATTCTAATATTTGAGAGTACTTAAAATACTCTAACCTAGTAAATATTATTTTATTATAAAATAACTTATGATGGCCACTATATATGCAATTGGACATATTTCTATATTATTGTTTTACTATAAAAGAACTTATGATGGCTACTAAATTGCAAGTAGAAGTATTTCTATATTATTGTTTTATTATAAAAGAAATTATGATGGCTACTATATGTGCAAGATGAAGTATTTCTATGTTATTGTTCTATTATAAAAGAACTTATAATGGCTATAATATGTGCAAGTTTTAGCATTTTCTATATCATTCTAAAATTTCAGTGTACTTAATATACTCTAACCTACTATATGTGCAAGGTGAAGTATTTCTATGTTTTTGTTTTATTATAAAAAAAACTTATGATGGCTGCTATATTGTAAGTAGAAGTATTTTCTATATTATTCTAATATTTGAAAGCACTTAAAATTCTCTAACCTAGAAAATATGGTTTTATTATAAAAGAACATATGATGGCTACTATATGTGCAAGTTGAAATATTTCTATGTTATTGTTTTATTATAAAATAACTTATAATGGCTATAATATGTGCAAGTTGAAGCATTTTCTATATTATTCTAATATTTCATTGTACTTAATATACTCTAACCTAGAAAATATTGTTTTAATATAAAAGAACTTATGAAGGCTACTATATGTGCAAGTAGAAGTATTTCTATATTATTGTTTTATTGCAAAAGAACTTGCGATGGCTACCATATGTGCAAGTAGAAGCATTTCTATGTTTTTGTTTTATTATAAAAAAACTTATGATGGCTGCTATATTGTAAGTAGAAGTATTTTCTATATTATTCTAATATTTCAGTGTACTTAATATACTCTAACCTAGAAAATATTGTTTTAATATAAAAGAACTTATGAAGGTTACTATATGTGCAAGTAGAAGTATTTCTATATTATTGTTTTATTATAAAAGAACTTATGATGGCTACTATATATGCAAGTAGAAGCATTTCTATGTTATTCTAATATTTGAATGTACTTAAAATACTTTAACCTAGAATATATTGTTTCATTATAAAAGAACTTGTGATGGCTACTATATGTGCAAGTAGAAGCATTTCTATGTTATTGTTTTATTATTAAAAAACTTAGGATGGCTACTAAATTGCAAGTGGAAGTATTTCCATATTATTGTTTTATTATAAAAGAACATATGATGGCTACTATATGTGCAAGTTGAAATATTTCTATGTTATTGTTTTATTATAAAATAACTTATGATGGATACTATATATGCAATTAGATGTATTTCTATATTATTGTTTTATTATAAAAGAACTTATGATGGCTACTATATGTGCAAGTTGAAGTACTTCTATATTATTGTTTAATTATAAAAGAAATTATGATGGCTAAAATATGTCCAAGTTGGAGCATTTTCTATATTATTCTAATATTTGAGTGTACTTAAAATACTCTAACCTAGAAAATATTGTGTTATTATAAAATAACTTATGATGGCTACTATATGTGCAAGTAGAAGTATTTCTATATTATTGTTTTATTGCAAAAGAACTTGCGATGGCTACCATATGTGCAAGTAGAAGCATTTCTATGTTTTTGTTTTATTATAAAAAAACTTATGATGGCTACTAAATTGCAAGTAGAAGTATTTCTATATTATTGTTTTATTATAAAAGAAAAAATGATGGCTACTAGATGTGCAAGTTGAAATATTTCTATGTTATTGTTCTATTATAAAAGAACTTATAATGGCTATAATATGTGCAAGTTGAAGCATTTTCTATATTATTCTAATATTTGAGTGTACTTAATATACTCTAACCTAGAAAATATTGTTTTAATATAAAAGAACTTATGAAGGCTACTATATATGCAAGTAGAAGTATTTTCTATATTATTCTTATATTTGAGGGTACTGAAAATACTCTGACCTAGGAAATATTGTTTTATTATAAAAGAACTTGTGATGGCTACTATATGTGCAAGTAGAAGTATTTCTATATTATTGTTTAATTATAAAATAAATTATGATGGCTACTATATATGCAAGTAGAAGCATTTCTATGTTATTGTTTTATTATAAAAAAAACTTATGATGGCTGCTATATTGTAAGTAGAAGTATTTTCTATATTTTTCTAATATTTGAGTGTACTTAAAATAGTCTAACTTAGAAAATATTGTTTTATTATAAAATATCTTATGATGGCTACTATATATGCAATTAGATGTATTTCTATATTATTGTTTTACTATAAAAGAACTTATGATGGCTACTATATGTGCAAGTAGAAGTATTTCTATATTATTGTTTTATTATAAAAGAACTTGTGATGGCTACTATATGTGCAAGTTGAAATATTTCCATGTTATTGTTTTATTATAAAAGAACTTATAATGGCTAAAATATGTCCAAGTTGGAGCATTTTCTATATTATTCTAATATTTGAGTGTACTTAAAATACTCTAACCTAGAAGATATTGTTTTATTATAAAATAACTTATGATGGCTACTATATATGCAATTAGATGTATTTCTATATTATTGTTTTACTATAAAAGAACTTATGATGGCTACTATATGTGCAAGTAGAAGTATTTCTATATTATTGTTTTATTGCAAAAGAACTTGCGATGGCTACCATATGTGCAAGTAGAAGCATTTCTATGTTTTTGTTTTATTATAAAAAAACTTATGATGGCTGCTATATTGTAAGTAGAAGTATTTTCTATATTATTCTAATATTTCAGTGTACTTAATATACTCTAACCTAGAAAATATTGTTTTAATATAAAAGAACTTGTGATGGCTACTATATGTGCAAGTAGAAGCATTTCTATGTTATTGTTTTATTATTAAAAAACTTAGGATGGCTACTAAATTGCAAGTGGAAGTATTTCCATATTATTGTTTTATTATAAAAGAACATATGATGGCTACTATATGTGCAAGTTGAAATATTTCTATGTTATTGTTTTATTATAAAATAACTTATGATGGATACTATATATGCAATTAGATGTATTTCTATATTATTGTTTTATTATAAAAGAACTTATGATGGCTACTATATGTGCAAGTTGAAGTACTTCTATATTATTGTTTAATTATAAAAGAAATTATGATGGCTAAAATATGTCCAAGTTGGAGCATTTTCTATATTATTCTAATATTTGAGTGTACTTAAAATACTCTAACCTAGAAAATATTGTGTTATTATAAAATAACTTATGATAGCTACTATATGTGCAAGTAGAAGTATTTCTATATTATTGTTTTATTGCAAAAGAACTTGCGATGGCTACCATATGTGCAAGTAGAAGCATTTCTATGTTTTTGTTTTATTATAAAAAAACTTATGATGGCTACTAAATTGCAAGTAGAAGTATTTCTATATTATTGTTTTATTATAAAAGAAAAAATGATGGCTACTAGATGTGCAAGTTGAAATATTTCTATGTTATTGTTCTATTATAAAAGAACTTATAATGGCTATAATATGTGCAAGTTGAAGCATTTTCTATATTATTCTAATATTTGAGTGTACTTAATATACTCTAACCTAGAAAATATTGTTTTAATATAAAAGAACTTATGAAGGCTACTATATATGCAAGTAGAAGTATTTTCTATATTATTCTTATATTTGAGGGTACTGAAAATACTCTGACCTAGGAAATATTGTTTTATTATAAAAGAACTTGTGATGGCTACTATATGTGCAAGTAGAAGTATTTCTATATTATTGTTTAATTATAAAATAAATTATGATGGCTACTATATATGCAAGTAGAAGCATTTCTATGTTATTGTTTTATTATAAAAAAAACTTATGATGGCTGCTATATTGTAAGTAGAAGTATTTTCTATATTTTTCTAATATTTGAGTGTACTTAAAATAGTCTAACTTAGAAAATATTGTTTTATTATAAAATATCTTATGATGGCTACTATATATGCAATTAGATGTATTTCTATATTATTGTTTTACTATAAAAGAACTTATGATGGCTACTATATGTGCAAGTAGAAGTATTTCTATATTATTGTTTTATTATAAAAGAACTTGTGATGGCTACTATATGTGCAAGTTGAAATATTTCCATGTTATTGTTTTATTATAAAAGAACTTATAATGGCTAAAATATGTCCAAGTTGGAGCATTTTCTATATTATTCTAATATTTGAGTGTACTTAAAATACTCTAACCTAGAAGATATTGTTTTATTATAAAATAACTTATGATGGCTACTATATATGCAATTAGATGTATTTCTATATTATTGTTTTACTATAAAAGAACTTATGATGGCTACTATATGTGCAAGTAGAAGTATTTCTATATTATTGTTTTATTGCAAAAGAACTTGCGATGGCTACCATATGTGCAAGTAGAAGCATTTCTATGTTTTTGTTTTATTATAAATAAACTTATGATGGCTGCTATATTGTAAGTAGAAGTATTTTCTATATTATTCTAATATTTCAGTGTACTTAATATACTCTAACCTAGAAAATATTGTTTTAATATAAAAGAACTTATGAAGGCTTCTATATATGCAAGTTGAAGTATTTCTATATTATTGTTTTATTATAAAAGAACTTATGATGGCTGCTATATTGTAATTAGAAGTATTTTCTATTTTATTCTAATATTTGAATGTACTTAAAATACTTTAACCTAGAAGATATTGTTTCCTTATAAAAGAACTTGTGATAGCTACTATATGTGCAAGTAGAAGCATTCTATGTTATTGTTTTATTATTAAAAGACTTATGATGGCTACTAAATTGCAAGTGGAAGTATTTTCTATATTATTCTAATATTTGAGAATACTTAAAATTCTCTAACCTAGAAAATATTGTTTTATTATAAAAGAACTAATGATAGCTACTACATGTGCAAGTATATGTATTTTCTATATTTTTCTAATATTTGAGAGTACTTAAAATACTCTAACCTAGTAAATATTGTTTTATTATAAAATAACTTATGATAGCCACTATATATGCAATTAGAAGTATTTCATTATTATTGTTTTATTATAAAAGAACTTATAATGGCTAAAATATGTGCCAGTAGAAGTATTTTCTATATTATTCTAATATTTGAGTGTACTTAAAATACTCTAACCTAGAAAATATTGTTTTATTATAAAATATCTTATGATGGCTACTATATATGCAATTAGATGTATTTCTATATTATTGTTTTACTATAAAAGAACTTATGATGGCTACTATATGTGCAAGTAGAAGTATTTCTATATTATTGTTTTATTATAAAAGAACTTGTGATGGCTACTATATGTGCAAGTAGAAGCATTTCTATGTTTTTGTTTTATTATAAAAAAACTTATGATGGCTGCTATATTGTAAGTAGAAGTATTTTCTATATTATTCTAATATTTCAGTGTACTTAATATACTCTAACCTAGAAAATATTGTTTTAATATTAAAAGAACTTATGAAGGCTACTATATATGCAAGTAGAAGTATTTCTATATTATTGTTTTATTATAAAAGAACTTATGATGGCTGCTATATTGTAATTAGAAGTATTTTCTATTTTATTCTAATATTTGAATGTACTTAAAATACTTTAACCTAGAAGATGTTGTTTCCTTATAAAAGAACTTGTGATGGCTACTATATGTGCAAGTAGAAGCATTTCTATGTTATTGTTTTATTATAAAAAAACTTATGATGGCTACTAAATTGCAAGTAGAAGTATTCTAATATTTGAGAGTACTTAAAATACTCTAACCTAGTAAATATTATTTTATTATAAAATAACTTATGATGGCCACTATATATGCAATTGGACATATTTCTATATTATTGTTTTACTATAAAAGAACTTATGATGGCTACTAAATTGCAAGTAGAAGTATTTCTATATTATTGTTTTATTATAAAAGAAATTATGATGGCTACTATATGTGCAAGATGAAGTATTTCTATGTTATTGTTCTATTATAAAAGAACTTATAATGGCTATAATATGTGCAAGTTTTAGCATTTTCTATATCATTCTAAAATTTCAGTGTACTTAATATACTCTAACCTACTATATGTGCAAGGTGAAGTATTTCTATGTTTTTGTTTTATTATAAAAAAAACTTATGATGGCTGCTATATTGTAAGTAGAAGTATTTTCTATATTATTCTAATATTTGAAAGCACTTAAAATTCTCTAACCTAGAAAATATGGTTTTATTATAAAAGAACATATGATGGCTACTATATGTGCAAGTTGAAATATTTCTATGTTATTGTTTTATTATAAAATAACTTATAATGGCTATAATATGTGCAAGTTGAAGCATTTTCTATATTATTCTAATATTTCAGTGTACTTAATATACTCTAACCTAGAAAATATTGTTTTAATATAAAAGAACTTATGAAGGCTACTATATGTGCAAGTAGAAGTATTTCTATATTATTGTTTTATTGCAAAAGAACTTGCGATGGCTACCATATGTGCAAGTAGAAGCATTTCTATGTTTTTGTTTTATTATAAAAAAACTTATGATGGCTGCTATATTGTAAGTAGAAGTATTTTCTATATTATTCTAATATTTCAGTGTACTTAATATACTCTAACCTAGAAAATATTGTTTTAATATAAAAGAACTTATGAAGGTTACTATATGTGCAAGTAGAAGTATTTCTATATTATTGTTTTATTATAAAAGAACTTATGATGGCTACTATATATGCAAGTAGAAGCATTTCTATGTTATTCTAATATTTGAATGTACTTAAAATACTTTAACCTAGAATATATTGTTTCATTATAAAAGAACTTGTGATGGCTACTATATGTGCAAGTAGAAGCATTTCTATGTTATTGTTTTATTATTAAAAAACTTAGGATGGCTACTAAATTGCAAGTGGAAGTATTTCCATATTATTGTTTTATTATAAAAGAACATATGATGGCTACTATATGTGCAAGTTGAAATATTTCTATGTTATTGATTTATTATAAAAAAACTTATGATGGCTACTAAATTGCAAGTAGAAGTATTTCTATATTATTGTTTTATTAAAAAAGAAATTATGATGGCTACTATATGTGCAAATTGAAGTATTTCTGTTATTGTTCTATTATAAAAGAACATATAATGGCTATAATATATGCAAGTTGAAGCATTTTCTATATTATTCTAATATTTGAGGGTACTTAAAATACTCTGACCAAGAAAATATTGTTTTATAATAAAATAAATTATGATGGTTACTATATATGCAAGTAGAAGTATAAAACAATATTTCTATATTATTGTCTTATTATAAAAGAACTTGTGATGGCTACTATATCCGCAAGTAGAAGCATTTCTATGTTATTGTTTTATTATAAAAAAACTTATGATGGCTACCAAATTGTAAGTAGAAGTATTTTCTAAATTATTCTAATATTTGAGAGTACCTAAAATACTTTAACCTAGAAGATATTGTTTCATTATAAAAGAACTTGTGATGGCTACTATATGTGCAAGTAGAAGCATTTCTATGTTATTGTTTTATTATAAAAAAAACTTATGATGGCTACCAAATTGTAAGTAGAAGTATTTTCTATATTATTCTAATATTTGAGAGTACCTAAAATACTTTAACCTAGAAGATATTGTTTCATTATAAAAGAACTTGTGATGGCTACTATATGTGCAAGTAGAAGCATTTCTATGTTATTGTTTTATTATTAAAAAACTTATGATGACTACTAAATTGCAAGTAGAAGTATTTCTATATTATTGTTTTATTATACAAGAACTTATGATGGCTACTATATGTGCAAGTGGAAGTATTTCTATGTTATTGTTTTATTATAAAAGAACTTATAATGGCTAAAATATGTGCCAGTAGAAGTATTTTCTATATTATTCTAATATTTGAGTGTACTTAAAATACTCTAACCTAGAAAATATTGTTTTATTATAAAATATCTTATGATGGCTACTATATATGCAATTAGATGTATTTCTATATTATTGTTTTACTATAAAAGAACTTATGATGGCTACTATATGTGCAAGTAGAAGTATTTCTATATTATTGTTTTATTATAAAAGAACTTGTGATGGCTACTATATGTGCAAGTAGAAGCATTTCTATGTTTTTGTTTTATTATAAAAAAACTTATGATGGCTGCTATATTGTAAGTAGAAGTATTTTCTATATTATTCTAATATTTCAGTGTACTTAATATACTCTAACCTAGAAAATATTGTTTTAATATTAAAAGAACTTATGAAGGCTACTATATATGCAAGTAGAAGTATTTCTATATTATTGTTTTATTATAAAAGAACTTATGATGGCTGCTATATTGTAATTAGAAGTATTTTCTATTTTATTCTAATATTTGAATGTACTTAAAATACTTTAACCTAGAAGATGTTGTTTCCTTATAAAAGAACTTGTGATGGCTACTATATGTGCAAGTAGAAGCATTTCTATGTTATTGTTTTATTATAAAAAAACTTATGATGGCTACTAAATTGCAAGTAGAAGTATTCTAATATTTGAGAGTACTTAAAATACTCTAACCTAGTAAATATTATTTTATTATAAAATAACTTATGATGGCCACTATATATGCAATTGGACATATTTCTATATTATTGTTTTACTATAAAAGAACTTATGATGGCTACTAAATTGCAAGTAGAAGTATTTCTATATTATTGTTTTATTATAAAAGAAATTATGATGGCTACTATATGTGCAATATGAAGTATTTCTATGTTATTGTTCTATTATAAAAGAACTTATAATGGCTATAATATGTGCAAGTTTTAGCATTTTCTATATCATTCTAAAATTTCAGTGTACTTAATATACTCTAACCTACTATATGTGCAAGGTGAAGTATTTCTATGTTTTTGTTTTATTATAAAAAAAACTTATGATGGCTGCTATATTGTAAGTAGAAGTATTTTCTATATTATTCTAATATTTGAAAGCACTTAAAATTCTCTAACCTAGAAAATATGGTTTTATTATAAAAGAACATATGATGGCTACTATATGTGCAAGTTGAAATATTTCTATGTTATTGTTTTATTATAAAATAACTTATAATGGCTATAATATGTGCAAGTTGAAGCATTTTCTATATTATTCTAATATTTCAGTGTACTTAATATACTCTAACCTAGAAAATATTGTTTTAATATAAAAGAACTTATGAAGGCTACTATATGTGCAAGTAGAAGTATTTCTATATTATTGTTTTATTGCAAAAGAACTTGCGATGGCTACCATATGTGCAAGTAGAAGCATTTCTATGTTTTTGTTTTATTATAAAAAAACTTATGATGGCTGCTATATTGTAAGTAGAAGTATTTTCTATATTATTCTAATATTTCAGTGTACTTAATATACTCTAACCTAGAAAATATTGTTTTAATATAAAAGAACTTATGAAGGTTACTATATGTGCAAGTAGAAGTATTTCTATATTATTGTTTTATTATAAAAGAACTTATGATGGCTACTATATATGCAAGTAGAAGCATTTCTATGTTATTCTAATATTTGAATGTACTTAAAATACTTTAACCTAGAATATATTGTTTCATTATAAAAGAACTTGTGATGGCTACTATATGTGCAAGTAGAAGCATTTCTATGTTATTGTTTTATTATTAAAAAACTTAGGATGGCTACTAAATTGCAAGTGGAAGTATTTCCATATTATTGTTTTATTATAAAAGAACATATGATGGCTACTATATGTGCAAGTTGAAATATTTCTATGTTATTGTTTTATTATAAAATAACTTATGATGGATACTATATATGCAATTAGATGTATTTCTATATTATTGTTTTATTATAAAAGAACTTATGATGGCTACTATATGTGCAAGTTGAAGTACTTCTATATTATTGTTTAATTATAAAAGAAATTATGATGGCTAAAATATGTCCAAGTTGGAGCATTTTCTATATTATTCTAATATTTGAGTGTACTTAAAATACTCTAACCTAGAAAATATTGTGTTATTATAAAATAACTTATGATGGCTACTATATGTGCAAGTAGAAGTATTTCTATATTATTGTTTTATTGCAAAAGAACTTGCGATGGCTACCATATGTGCAAGTAGAAGCATTTCTATGTTTTTGTTTTATTATAAAAAAACTTATGATGGCTACTAAATTGCAAGTAGAAGTATTTCTATATTATTGTTTTATTATAAAAGAAAAAATGATGGCTACTAGATGTGCAAGTTGAAATATTTCTATGTTATTGTTCTATTATAAAAGAACTTATAATGGCTATAATATGTGCAAGTTGAAGCATTTTCTATATTATTCTAATATTTGAGTGTACTTAATATACTCTAACCTAGAAAATATTGTTTTAATATAAAAGAACTTATGAAGGCTACTATATATGCAAGTAGAAGTATTTTCTATATTATTCTTATATTTGAGGGTACTGAAAATACTCTGACCTAGGAAATATTGTTTTATTATAAAAGAACTTGTGATGGCTACTATATGTGCAAGTAGAAGTATTTCTATATTATTGTTTAATTATAAAATAAATTATGATGGCTACTATATATGCAAGTAGAAGCATTTCTATGTTATTGTTTTATTATAAAAAAAACTTATGATGGCTGCTATATTGTAAGTAGAAGTATTTTCTATATTTTTCTAATATTTGAGTGTACTTAAAATAGTCTAACTTAGAAAATATTGTTTTATTATAAAATATCTTATGATGGCTACTATATATGCAATTAGATGTATTTCTATATTATTGTTTTACTATAAAAGAACTTATGATGGCTACTATATGTGCAAGTAGAAGTATTTCTATATTATTGTTTTATTATAAAAGAACTTGTGATGGCTACTATATGTGCAAGTTGAAATATTTCCATGTTATTGTTTTATTATAAAAGAACTTATAATGGCTAAAATATGTCCAAGTTGGAGCATTTTCTATATTATTCTAATATTTGAGTGTACTTAAAATACTCTAACCTAGAAGATATTGTTTTATTATAAAATAACTTATGATGGCTACTATATATGCAATTAGATGTATTTCTATATTATTGTTTTACTATAAAAGAACTTATGATGGCTACTATATGTGCAAGTAGAAGTATTTCTATATTATTGTTTTATTGCAAAAGAACTTGCGATGGCTACCATATGTGCAAGTAGAAGCATTTCTATGTTTTTGTTTTATTATAAAAAAACTTATGATGGCTGCTATATTGTAAGTAGAAGTATTTTCTATATTATTCTAATATTTCAGTGTACTTAATATACTCTAACCTAGAAAATATTGTTTTAATATAAAAGAACTTGTGATGGCTACTATATGTGCAAGTAGAAGCATTTCTATGTTATTGTTTTATTATTAAAAAACTTAGGATGGCTACTAAATTGCAAGTGGAAGTATTTCCATATTATTGTTTTATTATAAAAGAACATATGATGGCCACTATATGTGCAAGTTGAAATATTTCTATGTTATTGTTTTATTATAAAATAACTTATGATGGATACTATATATGCAATTAGATGTATTTCTATATTATTGTTTTATTATAAAAGAACTTATGATGGCTACTATATGTGCAAGTTGAAGTACTTCTATATTATTGTTTAATTATAAAAGAAATTATGATGGCTAAAATATGTCCAAGTTGGAGCATTTTCTATATTATTCTAATATTTGAGTGTACTTAAAATACTCTAACCTAGAAAATATTGTGTTATTATAAAATAACTTATGATAGCTACTATATGTGCAAGTAGAAGTATTTCTATATTATTGTTTTATTGCAAAAGAACTTGCGATGGCTACCATATGTGCAAGTAGAAGCATTTCTATGTTTTTGTTTTATTATAAAAAAACTTATGATGGCTACTAAATTGCAAGTAGAAGTATTTCTATATTATTGTTTTATTATAAAAGAAAAAATGATGGCTACTAGATGTGCAAGTTGAAATATTTCTATGTTATTGTTCTATTATAAAAGAACTTATAATGGCTATAATATGTGCAAGTTGAAGCATTTTCTATATTATTCTAATATTTGAGTGTACTTAATATACTCTAACCTAGAAAATATTGTTTTAATATAAAAGAACTTATGAAGGCTACTATATATGCAAGTAGAAGTATTTTCTATATTATTCTTATATTTGAGGGTACTGAAAATACTCTGACCTAGGAAATATTGTTTTATTATAAAAGAACTTGTGATGGCTACTATATGTGCAAGTAGAAGTATTTCTATATTATTGTTTTACTATAAAAGAACTTATGATGGCTACTATATGTGCAAGTAGAAGTATTTCTATATTATTGTTTTATTATAAAAGAACTTGTGATGGCTACTATATGTGCAAGTTGAAATATTTCCATGTTATTGTTTTATTATAAAAGAACTTATAATGGCTAAAATATGTCCAAGTTGGAGCATTTTCTATATTATTCTAATATTTGAGTGTACTTAAAATACTCTAACCTAGAAGATATTGTTTTATTATAAAATAACTTATGATGGCTACTATATATGCAATTAGATGTATTTCTATATTATTGTTTTACTATAAAAGAACTTATGATGGCTACTATATGTGCAAGTAGAAGTATTTCTATATTATTGTTTTATTGCAAAAGAACTTGCGATGGCTACCATATGTGCAAGTAGAAGCATTTCTATGTTTTTGTTTTATTATAAATAAACTTATGATGGCTGCTATATTGTAAGTAGAAGTATTTTCTATATTATTCTAATATTTCAGTGTACTTAATATACTCTAACCTAGAAAATATTGTTTTAATATAAAAGAACTTATGAAGGCTTCTATATATGCAAGTTGAAGTATTTCTATATTATTGTTTTATTATAAAAGAACTTATGATGGCTGCTATATTGTAATTAGAAGTATTTTCTATTTTATTCTAATATTTGAATGTACTTAAAATACTTTAACCTAGAAGATATTGTTTCCTTATAAAAGAACTTGTGATAGCTACTATATGTGCAAGTAGAAGCATTCTATGTTATTGTTTTATTATTAAAAGACTTATGATGGCTACTAAATTGCAAGTGGAAGTATTTTCTATATTATTCTAATATTTGAGAATACTTAAAATTCTCTAACCTAGAAAATATTGTTTTATTATAAAAGAACTAATGATAGCTACTACATGTGCAAGTATATGTATTTTCTATATTTTTCTAATATTTGAGAGTACTTAAAATACTCTAACCTAGTAAATATTGTTTTATTATAAAATAACTTATGATAGCCACTATATATGCAATTAGAAGTATTTCTATATTATTGTTTTACTATAAAAGAACTTATGATGGCCACTAAATTGTAAGTAGAAGTATTTTCTATATTATTCTAATATTTGAGAGTACCTAAAATACTTTAACCTAGAAGATATTGTTTCATTATAATAGAACTTGTGATGGCTACTATATGTGCAAGTAGAAGCATTTCTATGTTATTGATTTATTATAAAAAAACTTATGATGGCTACTAAATTGCAAGTAGAAGTATTCTAATATTTGAGAGTACTTAAAATACTCTAACCTAGTAAATATTATTTTATTATAAAATAACTTATGATGGCCACTATATATGCAATTGGACATATTTCTATATTATTGTTTTACTATAAAAGAACTTATGATGGCTACTAAATTGCAAGTAGAAGTATTTCTATATTATTGTTTTATTATAAAAGAAATTATGATGGCTACTATATGTGCAAGATGAAGTATTTCTATGTTATTGTTCTATTATAAAAGAACTTATAATGGCTATAATATGTGCAAGTTTTAGCATTTTCTATATCATTCTAAAATTTCAGTGTACTTAATATACTCTAACCTACTATATGTGCAAGGTGAAGTATTTCTATGTTTTTGTTTTATTATAAAAAAAACTTATGATGGCTGCTATATTGTAAGTAGAAGTATTTTCTATATTATTCTAATATTTGAAAGCACTTAAAATTCTCTAACCTAGAAAATATGGTTTTATTATAAAAGAACATATGATGGCTACTATATGTGCAAGTTGAAATATTTCTATGTTATTGTTTTATTATAAAATAACTTATAATGGCTATAATATGTGCAAGTTGAAGCATTTTCTATATTATTCTAATATTTCAGTGTACTTAATATACTCTAACCTAGAAAATATTGTTTTAATATAAAAGAACTTATGAAGGCTACTATATGTGCAAGTAGAAGTATTTCTATATTATTGTTTTATTGCAAAAGAACTTGCGATGGCTACCATATGTGCAAGTAGAAGCATTTCTATGTTTTTGTTTTATTATAAAAAAACTTATGATGGCTGCTATATTGTAAGTAGAAGTATTTTCTATATTATTCTAATATTTCAGTGTACTTAATATACTCTAACCTAGAAAATATTGTTTTAATATAAAAGAACTTATGAAGGTTACTATATGTGCAAGTAGAAGTATTTCTATATTATTGTTTTATTATAAAAGAACTTATGATGGCTACTATATATGCAAGTAGAAGCATTTCTATGTTATTCTAATATTTGAATGTACTTAAAATACTTTAACCTAGAATATATTGTTTCATTATAAAAGAACTTGTGATGGCTACTATATGTGCAAGTAGAAGCATTTCTATGTTATTGTTTTATTATTAAAAAACTTAGGATGGCTACTAAATTGCAAGTGGAAGTATTTCCATATTATTGTTTTATTATAAAAGAACATATGATGGCTACTATATGTGCAAGTTGAAATATTTCTATGTTATTGTTTTATTATAAAATAACTTATGATGGATACTATATATGCAATTAGATGTATTTCTATATTATTGTTTTATTATAAAAGAACTTATGATGGCTACTATATGTGCAAGTTGAAGTACTTCTATATTATTGTTTAATTATAAAAGAAATTATGATGGCTAAAATATGTCCAAGTTGGAGCATTTTCTATATTATTCTAATATTTGAGTGTACTTAAAATACTCTAACCTAGAAAATATTGTGTTATTATAAAATAACTTATGATGGCTACTATATGTGTAAGTAGAAGTATTTCTATATTATTGTTTTATTGCAAAAGAACTTGCGATGGCTACCATATGTGCAAGTAGAAGCATTTCTATGTTTTTGTTTTATTATAAAAAAACTTATGATGGCTACTAAATTGCAAGTAGAAGTATTTCTATATTATTGTTTTATTATAAAAGAAAAAATGATGGCTACTAGATGTGCAAGTTGAAATATTTCTATGTTATTGTTCTATTATAAAAGAACTTATAATGGCTATAATATGTGCAAGTTGAAGCATTTTCTATATTATTCTAATATTTGAGTGTACTTAATATACTCTAACCTAGAAAATATTGTTTTAATATAAAAGAACTTATGAAGGCTACTATATATGCAAGTAGAAGTATTTTCTATATTATTCTTATATTTGAGGGTACTGAAAATACTCTGACCTAGGAAATATTGTTTTATTATAAAAGAACTTGTGATGGCTACTATATGTGCAAGTAGAAGTATTTCTATATTATTGTTTAATTATAAAATAAATTATGATGGCTACTATATATGCAAGTAGAAGCATTTCTATGTTATTGTTTTATTATAAAAAAAACTTATGATGGCTGCTATATTGTAAGTAGAAGTATTTTCTATATTTTTCTAATATTTGAGTGTACTTAAAATAGTCTAACTTAGAAAATATTGTTTTATTATAAAATATCTTATGATGGCTACTATATATGCAATTAGATGTATTTCTATATTATTGTTTTACTATAAAAGAACTTATGATGGCTACTATATGTGCAAGTAGAAGTATTTCTATATTATTGTTTTATTATAAAAGAACTTGTGATGGCTACTATATGTGCAAGTTGAAATATTTCCATGTTATTGTTTTATTATAAAAGAACTTATAATGGCTAAAATATGTCCAAGTTGGAGCATTTTCTATATTATTCTAATATTTGAGTGTACTTAAAATACTCTAACCTAGAAGATATTGTTTTATTATAAAATAACTTATGATGGCTACTATATATGCAATTAGATGTATTTCTATATTATTGTTTTACTATAAAAGAACTTATGATGGCTACTATATGTGCAAGTAGAAGTATTTCTATATTATTGTTTTATTGCAAAAGAACTTGCGATGGCTACCATATGTGCAAGTAGAAGCATTTCTATGTTTTTGTTTTATTATAAAAAAACTTATGATGGCTGCTATATTGTAAGTAGAAGTATTTTCTATATTATTCTAATATTTCAGTGTACTTAATATACTCTAACCTAGAAAATATTGTTTTAATATAAAAGAACTTGTGATGGCTACTATATGTGCAAGTAGAAGCATTTCTATGTTATTGTTTTATTATTAAAAAACTTAGGATGGCTACTAAATTGCAAGTGGAAGTATTTCCATATTATTGTTTTATTATAAAAGAACATATGATGGCTACTATATGTGCAAGTAGAAGTATTTTCTATATTATTCTAATATTTCAGTGTACTTAATATACTCTAACCTAGAAAATATTGTTTTAATATAAAAGAACTTATGAAGGCTTCTATATATGCAAGTTGAAGTATTTCTATATTATTGTTTTATTATAAAAGAACTTATGATGGCTGCTATATTGTAATTAGAAGTATTTTCTATTTTATTCTAATATTTGAATGTACTTAAAATACTTTAACCTAGAAGATATTGTTTCCTTATAAAAGAACTTGTGATAGCTACTATATGTGCAAGTAGAAGCATTCTATGTTATTGTTTTATTATTAAAAGACTTATGATGGCTACTAAATTGCAAGTGGAAGTATTTTCTATATTATTCTAATATTTGAGAATACTTAAAATTCTCTAACCTAGAAAATATTGTTTTATTATAAAAGAACTAATGATAGCTACTACATGTGCAAGTATATGTATTTTCTATATTTTTCTAATATTTGAGAGTACTTAAAATACTCTAACCTAGTAAATATTGTTTTATTATAAAATAACTTATGATAGCCACTATATATGCAATTAGAAGTATTTCTATATTATTGCTTTACTATAAAAGAACTTATGATGGCCACTAAATTGTAAGTAGAAGTATTTTCTATATTATTCTAATATTTGAGAGTACCTAAAATACTTTAACCTAGAAGATATTGTTTCATTATAATAGAACTTGTGATGGCTACTATATGTGCAAGTAGAAGCATTTCTATGTTATTGATTTATTATAAAAAAACTTATGATGGCTACTAAATTGCAAGTAGAAGTATTTCTATATTATTGTTTTATTAAAAAAGAAATTATGATGGCTACTATATATGCAATTAGATGTATTTCTATATTATTGTTTTACTATAAAAGAACTTATGATGGCTACTATATGTGCAAGTAGAAGTATTTCTATATTATTGTTTTATTATAAAAGAACTTGTGATGGCTACTATATGTGCAAGTAGAAGCATTTCTATGTTTTTGTTTTATTATAAAAAAACTTATGATGGCTGCTATATTGTAAGTAGAAGTATTTTCTATATTATTCTAATATTTCAGTGTACTTAATATACTCTAACCTAGAAAATATTGTTTTAATATTAAAAGAACTTATGAAGGCTACTATATATGCAAGTAGAAGTATTTCTATATTATTGTTTTATTATAAAAGAACTTATGATGGCTGCTATATTGTAATTAGAAGTATTTTCTATTTTATTCTAATATTTGAATGTACTTAAAATACTTTAACCTAGAAGATGTTGTTTCCTTATAAAAGAACTTGTGATGGCTACTAAATTGCAAGTAGAAGTATTTTCTATATTATTCTAATATTTGAGAGTACCTAAAATACTTTAACCTAGAAGATATTGTTTCATTATAATAGAACTTGTGATGGCTACTATATGTGCAAGTAGAAGCATTTCTATGTTATTGTTTTATTATAAAAAAACTTATGATGGCTACTAAATTGCAAGTAGAAGTATTCTAATATTTGAGAGTACTTAAAATACTCTAACCTAGTAAATATTATTTTATTATAAAATAACTTATGATGGCCACTATATATGCAATTGGACATATTTCTATATTATTGTTTTACTATAAAAGAACTTATGATGGCTACTAAATTGCAAGTAGAAGTATTTCTATATTATTGTTTTATTATAAAAGAAATTATGATGGCTACTATATGTGCAAGATGAAGTATTTCTATGTTATTGTTCTATTATAAAAGAACTTATAATGGCTATAATATGTGCAAGTTTTAGCATTTTCTATATCATTCTAAAATTTCAGTGTACTTAATATACTCTAACCTACTATATGTGCAAGGTGAAGTATTTCTATGTTTTTGTTTTATTATAAAAAAAACTTATGATGGCTGCTATATTGTAAGTAGAAGTATTTTCTATATTATTCTAATATTTGAAAGCACTTAAAATTCTCTAACCTAGAAAATATGGTTTTATTATAAAAGAACATATGATGGCTACTATATGTGCAAGTTGAAATATTTCTATGTTATTGTTTTATTATAAAATAACTTATAATGGCTATAATATGTGCAAGTTGAAGCATTTTCTATATTATTCTAATATTTCAGTGTACTTAATATACTCTAACCTAGAAAATATTGTTTTAATATAAAAGAACTTATGAAGGCTACTATATGTGCAATTAGATGTATTTCTATATTACTGTTTTACTATAAAAGAACTTATGATGGCTACTAAATTGCAAGTAGAAGTATTTCTATATTATTGTCTTATTATAAAAGAACATATGATGGCTACTATATGTGCAAGTTGAAATATTCCTATGTTATTGTTTTATTATAAAAGAACTTATATTGGCTATAATATGTGCAAGTTGAAGCATTTTCTATATTATTCTAATATTGCAGTGTACTTAATATACTTTAACCTAGAAAATATTGTTTTAATATAAAAGAATTTATGATGGCTATTATATTGCAAGTAGAAGTATCTCTATATTATTGTTTTATTATAAAAGAACATATGATGGCTACTATATGTGCAAGTTGAAGTAATCCTATATTATTGTTTAATTATAAAAGAACTTATGATGACTACTATATATGCAAGTTGAAGTATTTCTATTTTATGGTTCTATTATAAAAGAACTTATGATGGGTACTATATGTGCAAGTGGAAGTATTTCTATGTTAATGTTTTATTATAAAAGAACTCATAATGGCTAAAATATGTGCCAGTAGAAGTATTTTCTATATTATTCTAATATTTGAGTGTACTTAAAATACTCTAACCTAGAAAATATTGTTTTATTATAAAATATCTTATGATGGCTACTATATATGCAATTAGATGTTTTTCTATATTATTGTTTTACTATAAAAGAACTTATGATGGCTACTATATGTGCAAGTAGAAGTATTTTTATATTATTGTTTTATTGCAAAAGAACTTGCGATGGCTACCATATGTGCAAGTAGAAGCATTTATATGTTTTTGTTTTATTATAAAAAAAATTATGATGGCTGCTATATTGTAAGTCGAAGTATTTTCTATATTATACTAATATTTCAGTGTACTTAATATACTTTAACCTAGAAAATATTGTTTAATATAAAAGAACATATAATGGCTATAATATATGCAAGTTGAAGCATTTTCTATATTATTCTAATATTTGAGGGTACTTAAAATACTCTGACCAAGAAAATATTGTTTTATAATAAAATAAATTATGATGGTTACTATATATGCAAGTAGAAGTATAAAACAATATTTCTATATTATTGTCTTATTATAAAAGAACTTGTGATGGCTACTATATCCGCAAGTAGAAGCATTTCTATGTTATTGTTTTATTATAAAAAAACTTATGATGGCTACCAAATTGTAAGTAGAAGTATTTTCTAAATTATTCTAATATTTGAGAGTACTTAAAATACTTTAACCTAGAAGATATTGTTTCATTATAAAAGAACTTGTGATGGCTACTATATGTGCAAGTAGAAGCATTTCTATGTTATTGTTTTATTATAAAAAAAACTTATGATGGCTACCAAATTGTAAGTAGAAGTATTTTCTATATTATTCTAATATTTGAGAGTACCTAAAATACTTTAACCTAGAAGATATTGTTTCATTATAAAAGAACTTGTGATGGCTACTATATGTGCAAGTAGAAGCATTTCTATGTTATTGTTTTATTATTAAAAAACTTATGATGACTACTAAATTGCAAGTAGAAGTATTTCTATATTATTGTTTTATTATACAAGAACTTATGATGGCTACTATATGTGCAAGTGGAAGTATTTCTATGTTATTGTTTTATTATAAAAGAACTTATAATGGCTAAAATATGTGCCAGTAGAAGTATTTTCTATATTATTCTAATATTTGAGTGTACTTAAAATACTCTAACCTAGAAAATATTGTTTTATTATAAAATATCTTATGATGGCTACTATATATGCAATTAGATGTATTTCTATATTATTGTTTTACTATAAAAGAACTTATGATGGCTACTATATGTGCAAGTAGAAGTATTTCTATATTATTGTTTTATTATAAAAGAACTTGTGATGGCTACTATATGTGCAAGTAGAAGCATTTCTATGTTTTTGTTTTATTATAAAAAAACTTATGATGGCTGCTATATTGTAAGTAGAAGTATTTTCTATATTATTCTAATATTTCAGTGTACTTAATATACTCTAACCTAGAAAATATTGTTTTAATATTAAAAGAACTTATGAAGGCTACTATATATGCAAGTAGAAGTATTTCTATATTATTGTTTTATTATAAAAGAACTTATGATGGCTGCTATATTGTAATTAGAAGTATTTTCTATTTTATTCTAATATTTGAATGTACTTAAAATACTTTAACCTAGAAGATGTTGTTTCCTTATAAAAGAACTTGTGATGGCTACTATATGTGCAAGTAGAAGCATTTCTATGTTATTGTTTTATTATTAAAAGACTTATGATGGCTACTAAATTGCAAGTGGAAGTATTTTCTATATTATTCTAATATTTGAGAATACTTAAAATTCTCTAACCTAGAAAATATTGTTTTATTATAAAAGAACTAATGATAGCTACTACATGTGCAAGTATATGTATTTTCTATATTTTTCTAATATTTGAGAGTACTTAAAATACTCTAACCTAGTAAATATTGTTTTATTATAAAATAACTTATGATAGCCACTATATATGCAATTAGAAGTATTTCTATATTATTGTTTTATTATAAAAGAACTTATAATGGCTAAAATATGTGCCAGTAGAAGTATTTTCTATATTATTCTAATATTTGAGTGTACTTAAAATACTCTAACCTAGAAAATATTGTTTTATTATAAAATATCTTATGATGGCTACTATATATGCAATTAGATGTATTTCTATATTATTGTTTTACTATAAAAGAACTTATGATGGCTACTATATGTGCAAGTAGAAGTATTTCTATATTATTGTTTTATTATAAAAGAACTTGTGATGGCTACTATATGTGCAAGTAGAAGCATTTCTATGTTTTTGTTTTATTATAAAAAAACTTATGATGGCTGCTATATTGTAAGTAGAAGTATTTTCTATATTATTCTAATATTTCAGTGTACTTAATATACTCTAACCTAGAAAATATTGTTTTAATATTAAAAGAACTTATGAAGGCTACTATATATGCAAGTAGAAGTATTTCTATATTATTGTTTTATTATAAAAGAACTTATGATGGCTGCTATATTGTAATTAGAAGTATTTTCTATTTTATTCTAATATTTGAATGTACTTAAAATACTTTAACCTAGAAGATGTTGTTTCCTTATAAAAGAACTTGTGATGGCTACTATATGTGCAAGTAGAAGCATTTCTATGTTATTGTTTTATTATAAAAAAACTTATGATGGCTACTAAATTGCAAGTAGAAGTATTCTAATATTTGAGAGTACTTAAAATACTCTAACCTAGTAAATATTATTTTATTATAAAATAACTTATGATGGCCACTATATATGCAATTGGACATATTTCTATATTATTGTTTTACTATAAAAGAACTTATGATGGCTACTAAATTGCAAGTAGAAGTATTTCTATATTATTGTTTTATTATAAAAGAAATTATGATGGCTACTATATGTGCAAGATGAAGTATTTCTATGTTATTGTTCTATTATAAAAGAACTTATAATGGCTATAATATGTGCAAGTTTTAGCATTTTCTATATCATTCTAAAATTTCAGTGTACTTAATATACTCTAACCTACTATATGTGCAAGGTGAAGTATTTCTATGTTTTTGTTTTATTATAAAAAAAACTTATGATGGCTGCTATATTGTAAGTAGAAGTATTTTCTATATTATTCTAATATTTGAAAGCACTTAAAATTCTCTAACCTAGAAAATATGGTTTTATTATAAAAGAACATATGATGGCTACTATATGTGCAAGTTGAAATATTTCTATGTTATTGTTTTATTATAAAATAACTTATAATGGCTATAATATGTGCAAGTTGAAGCATTTTCTATATTATTCTAATATTTCAGTGTACTTAATATACTCTAACCTAGAAAATATTGTTTTAATATAAAAGAACTTATGAAGGCTACTATATGTGCAAGTAGAAGTATTTCTATATTATTGTTTTATTGCAAAAGAACTTGCGATGGCTACCATATGTGCAAGTAGAAGCATTTCTATGTTTTTGTTTTATTATAAAAAAACTTATGATGGCTGCTATATTGTAAGTAGAAGTATTTTCTATATTATTCTAATATTTCAGTGTACTTAATATACTCTAACCTAGAAAATATTGTTTTAATATAAAAGAACTTATGAAGGTTACTATATGTGCAAGTAGAAGTATTTCTATATTATTGTTTTATTATAAAAGAACTTATGATGGCTACTATATATGCAAGTAGAAGCATTTCTATGTTATTCTAATATTTGAATGTACTTAAAATACTTTAACCTAGAATATATTGTTTCATTATAAAAGAACTTGTGATGGCTACTATATGTGCAAGTAGAAGCATTTCTATGTTATTGTTTTATTATTAAAAAACTTAGGATGGCTACTAAATTGCAAGTGGAAGTATTTCCATATTATTGTTTTATTATAAAAGAACATATGATGGCTACTATATGTGCAAGTTGAAATATTTCTATGTTATTGTTTTATTATAAAATAACTTATGATGGATACTATATATGCAATTAGATGTATTTCTATATTATTGTTTTATTATAAAAGAACTTATGATGGCTACTATATGTGCAAGTTGAAGTACTTCTATATTATTGTTTAATTATAAAAGAAATTATGATGGCTAAAATATGTCCAAGTTGGAGCATTTTCTATATTATTCTAATATTTGAGTGTACTTAAAATACTCTAACCTAGAAAATATTGTGTTATTATAAAATAACTTATGATGGCTACTATATGTGCAAGTAGAAGTATTTCTATATTATTGTTTTATTGCAAAAGAACTTGCGATGGCTACCATATGTGCAAGTAGAAGCATTTCTATGTTTTTGTTTTATTATAAAAAAACTTATGATGGCTACTAAATTGCAAGTAGAAGTATTTCTATATTATTGTTTTATTATAAAAGAAAAAATGATGGCTACTAGATGTGCAAGTTGAAATATTTCTATGTTATTGTTCTATTATAAAAGAACTTATAATGGCTATAATATGTGCAAGTTGAAGCATTTTCTATATTATTCTAATATTTGAGTGTACTTAATATACTCTAACCTAGAAAATATTGTTTTAATATAAAAGAACTTATGAAGGCTACTATATATGCAAGTAGAAGTATTTTCTATATTATTCTTATATTTGAGGGTACTGAAAATACTCTGACCTAGGAAATATTGTTTTATTATAAAAGAACTTGTGATGGCTACTATATGTGCAAGTAGAAGTATTTCTATATTATTGTTTAATTATAAAATAAATTATGATGGCTACTATATATGCAAGTAGAAGCATTTCTATGTTATTGTTTTATTATAAAAAAAACTTATGATGGCTGCTATATTGTAAGTAGAAGTATTTTCTATATTTTTCTAATATTTGAGTGTACTTAAAATAGTCTAACTTAGAAAATATTGTTTTATTATAAAATATCTTATGATGGCTACTATATATGCAATTAGATGTATTTCTATATTATTGTTTTACTATAAAAGAACTTATGATGGCTACTATATGTGCAAGTAGAAGTATTTCTATATTATTGTTTTATTATAAAAGAACTTGTGATGGCTACTATATGTGCAAGTTGAAATATTTCCATGTTATTGTTTTATTATAAAAGAACTTATAATGGCTAAAATATGTCCAAGTTGGAGCATTTTCTATATTATTCTAATATTTGAGTGTACTTAAAATACTCTAACCTAGAAGATATTGTTTTATTATAAAATAACTTATGATGGCTACTATATATGCAATTAGATGTATTTCTATATTATTGTTTTACTATAAAAGAACTTATGATGGCTACTATATGTGCAAGTAGAAGTATTTCTATATTATTGTTTTATTGCAAAAGAACTTGCGATGGCTACCATATGTGCAAGTAGAAGCATTTCTATGTTTTTGTTTTATTATAAAAAAACTTATGATGGCTGCTATATTGTAAGTAGAAGTATTTTCTATATTATTCTAATATTTCAGTGTACTTAATATACTCTAACCTAGAAAATATTGTTTTAATATAAAAGAACTTGTGATGGCTACTATATGTGCAAGTAGAAGCATTTCTATGTTATTGTTTTATTATTAAAAAACTTAGGATGGCTACTAAATTGCAAGTGGAAGTATTTCCATATTATTGTTTTATTATAAAAGAACATATGATGGCTACTATATGTGCAAGTAGAAGTATTTTCTATATTATTCTAATATTTCAGTGTACTTAATATACTCTAACCTAGAAAATATTGTTTTAATATAAAAGAACTTATGAAGGCTTCTATATATGCAAGTTGAAGTATTTCTATATTATTGTTTTATTATAAAAGAACTTATGATGGCTGCTATATTGTAATTAGAAGTATTTTCTATTTTATTCTAATATTTGAATGTACTTAAAATACTTTAACCTAGAAGATATTGTTTCCTTATAAAAGAACTTGTGATAGCTACTATATGTGCAAGTAGAAGCATTCTATGTTATTGTTTTATTATTAAAAGACTTATGATGGCTACTAAATTGCAAGTGGAAGTATTTTCTATATTATTCTAATATTTGAGAATACTTAAAATTCTCTAACCTAGAAAATATTGTTTTATTATAAAAGAACTAATGATAGCTACTACATGTGCAAGTATATGTATTTTCTATATTTTTCTAATATTTGAGAGTACTTAAAATACTCTAACCTAGTAAATATTGTTTTATTATAAAATAACTTATGATAGCCACTATATATGCAATTAGAAGTATTTCTATATTATTGTTTTACTATAAAAGAACTTATGATGGCCACTAAATTGTAAGTAGAAGTATTTTCTATATTATTCTAATATTTGAGAGTACCTAAAATACTTTAACCTAGAAGATATTGTTTCATTATAATAGAACTTGTGATGGCTACTATATGTGCAAGTAGAAGCATTTCTATGTTATTGATTTATTATAAAAAAACTTATGATGGCTACTAAATTGCAAGTAGAAGTATTTCTATATTATTGTTTTATTAAAAAAGAAATTATGATGGCTACTATATATGCAATTAGATGTATTTCTATATTATTGTTTTACTATAAAAGAACTTATGATGGCTACTATATGTGCAAGTAGAAGTATTTCTATATTATTGTTTTATTATAAAAGAACTTGTGATGGCTACTATATGTGCAAGTAGAAGCATTTCTATGTTTTTGTTTTATTATAAAAAAACTTATGATGGCTGCTATATTGTAAGTAGAAGTATTTTCTATATTATTCTAATATTTCAGTGTACTTAATATACTCTAACCTAGAAAATATTGTTTTAATATTAAAAGAACTTATGAAGGCTACTATATATGCAAGTAGAAGTATTTCTATATTATTGTTTTATTATAAAAGAACTTATGATGGCTGCTATATTGTAATTAGAAGTATTTTCTATTTTATTCTAATATTTGAATGTACTTAAAATACTTTAACCTAGAAGATGTTGTTTCCTTATAAAAGAACTTGTGATGGCTACTATATGTGCAAGTAGAAGCATTTCTATGTTATTGTTTTATTATAAAAAAACTTATGATGGCTACTAAATTGCAAGTAGAAGTATTCTAATATTTGAGAGTACTTAAAATACTCTAACCTAGTAAATATTATTTTATTATAAAATAACTTATGATGGCCACTATATATGCAATTGGACATATTTCTATATTATTGTTTTACTATAAAAGAACTTATGATGGCTACTAAATTGCAAGTAGAAGTATTTCTATATTATTGTTTTATTATAAAAGAAATTATGATGGCTACTATATGTGCAAGATGAAGTATTTCTATGTTATTGTTCTATTATAAAAGAACTTATAATGGCTATAATATGTGCAAGTTTTAGCATTTTCTATATCATTCTAAAATTTCAGTGTACTTAATATACTCTAACCTACTATATGTGCAAGGTGAAGTATTTCTATGTTTTTGTTTTATTATAAAAAAAACTTATGATGGCTGCTATATTGTAAGTAGAAGTATTTTCTATATTATTCTAATATTTGAAAGCACTTAAAATTCTCTAACCTAGAAAATATGGTTTTATTATAAAAGAACATATGATGGCTACTATATGTGCAAGTTGAAATATTTCTATGTTATTGTTTTATTATAAAATAACTTATAATGGCTATAATATGTGCAAGTTGAAGCATTTTCTATATTATTCTAATATTTCAGTGTACTTAATATACTCTAACCTAGAAAATATTGTTTTAATATAAAAGAACTTATGAAGGCTACTATATGTGCAATTAGATGTATTTCTATATTACTGTTTTACTATAAAAGAACTTATGATGGCTACTAAATTGCAAGTAGAAGTATTTCTATATTATTGTCTTATTATAAAAGAACATATGATGGCTACTATATGTGCAAGTTGAAATATTCCTATGTTATTGTTTTATTATAAAAGAACTTATATTGGCTATAATATGTGCAAGTTGAAGCATTTTCTATATTATTCTAATATTGCAGTGTACTTAATATACTTTAACCTAGAAAATATTGTTTTAATATAAAAGAATTTATGATGGCTATTATATTGCAAGTAGAAGTATCTCTATATTATTGTTTTATTATAAAAGAACATATGATGGCTACTATATGTGCAAGTTGAAGTAATCCTATATTATTGTTTAATTATAAAAGAACTTATGATGACTACTATATATGCAAGTTGAAGTATTTCTATTTTATGGTTCTATTATAAAAGAACTTATGATGGGTACTATATGTGCAAGTGGAAGTATTTCTATGTTAATGTTTTATTATAAAAGAACTCATAATGGCTAAAATATGTGCCAGTAGAAGTATTTTCTATATTATTCTAATATTTGAGTGTACTTAAAATACTCTAACCTAGAAAATATTGTTTTATTATAAAATATCTTATGATGGCTACTATATATGCAATTAGATGTTTTTCTATATTATTGTTTTACTATAAAAGAACTTATGATGGCTACTATATGTGCAAGTAGAAGTATTTTTATATTATTGTTTTATTGCAAAAGAACTTGCGATGGCTACCATATGTGCAAGTAGAAGCATTTATATGTTTTTGTTTTATTATAAAAAAAATTATGATGGCTGTTATATTGTAAGTCGAAGTATTTTCTATATTATACTAATATTTCAGTGTACTTAATATACTTTAACCTAGAAAATATTGTTTAATATAAAAGAACATATAATGGCTATAATATATGCAAGTTGAAGCATTTTCTATATTATTCTAATATTTGAGGGTACTTAAAATACTCTGACCAAGAAAATATTGTTTTATAATAAAATAAATTATGATGGTTACTATATATGCAAGTAGAAGTATAAAACAATATTTCTATATTATTGTCTTATTATAAAAGAACTTGTGATGGCTACTATATCCGCAAGTAGAAGCATTTCTATGTTATTGTTTTATTATAAAAAAACTTATGATGGCTACCAAATTGTAAGTAGAAGTATTTTCTAAATTATTCTAATATTTGAGAGTACCTAAAATACTTTAACCTAGAAGATATTGTTTCATTATAAAAGAACTTGTGATGGCTACTATATGTGCAAGTAGAAGCATTTCTATGTTATTGTTTTATTATAAAAAAAACTTATGATGGCTACCAAATTGTAAGTAGAAGTATTTTCTATATTATTCTAATATTTGAGAGTACCTAAAATACTTTAACCTAGAAGATATTGTTTCATTATAAAAGAACTTGTGATGGCTACTATATGTGCAAGTAGAAGCATTTCTATGTTATTGTTTTATTATTAAAAAACTTATGATGACTACTAAATTGCAAGTAGAAGTATTTCTATATTATTGTTTTATTATACAAGAACTTATGATGGCTACTATATGTGCAAGTGGAAGTATTTCTATGTTATTGTTTTATTATAAAAGAACTTATAATGGCTAAAATATGTGCCAGTAGAAGTATTTTCTATATTATTCTAATATTTGAGTGTACTTAAAATACTCTAACCTAGAAAATATTGTTTTATTATAAAATATCTTATGATGGCTACTATATATGCAATTAGATGTATTTCTATATTATTGTTTTACTATAAAAGAACTTATGATGGCTACTATATGTGCAAGTAGAAGTATTTCTATATTATTGTTTTATTATAAAAGAACTTGTGATGGCTACTATATGTGCAAGTAGAAGCATTTCTATGTTTTTGTTTTATTATAAAAAAACTTATGATGGCTGCTATATTGTAAGTAGAAGTATTTTCTATATTATTCTAATATTTCAGTGTACTTAATATACTCTAACCTAGAAAATATTGTTTTAATATTAAAAGAACTTATGAAGGCTACTATATATGCAAGTAGAAGTATTTCTATATTATTGTTTTATTATAAAAGAACTTATGATGGCTGCTATATTGTAATTAGAAGTATTTTCTATTTTATTCTAATATTTGAATGTACTTAAAATACTTTAACCTAGAAGATGTTGTTTCCTTATAAAAGAACTTGTGATGGCTACTATATGTGCAAGTAGAAGCATTTCTATGTTATTGTTTTATTATAAAAAAACTTATGATGGCTACTAAATTGCAAGTAGAAGTATTCTAATATTTGAGAGTACTTAAAATACTCTAACCTAGTAAATATTATTTTATTATAAAATAACTTATGATGGCCACTATATATGCAATTGGACATATTTCTATATTATTGTTTTACTATAAAAGAACTTATGATGGCTACTAAATTGCAAGTAGAAGTATTTCTATATTATTGTTTTATTATAAAAGAAATTATGATGGCTACTATATGTGCAAGATGAAGTATTTCTATGTTATTGTTCTATTATAAAAGAACTTATAATGGCTATAATATGTGCAAGTTTTAGCATTTTCTATATCATTCTAAAATTTCAGTGTACTTAATATACTCTAACCTACTATATGTGCAAGGTGAAGTATTTCTATGTTTTTGTTTTATTATAAAAAAAACTTATGATGGCTGCTATATTGTAAGTAGAAGTATTTTCTATATTATTCTAATATTTGAAAGCACTTAAAATTCTCTAACCTAGAAAATATGGTTTTATTATAAAAGAACATATGATGGCTACTATATGTGCAAGTTGAAATATTTCTATGTTATTGTTTTATTATAAAATAACTTATAATGGCTATAATATGTGCAAGTTGAAGCATTTTCTATATTATTCTAATATTTCAGTGTACTTAATATACTCTAACCTAGAAAATATTGTTTTAATATAAAAGAACTTATGAAGGCTACTATATGTGCAAGTAGAAGTATTTCTATATTATTGTTTTATTGCAAAAGAACTTGCGATGGCTACCATATGTGCAAGTAGAAGCATTTCTATGTTTTTGTTTTATTATAAAAAAACTTATGATGGCTGCTATATTGTAAGTAGAAGTATTTTCTATATTATTCTAATATTTCAGTGTACTTAATATACTCTAACCTAGAAAATATTGTTTTAATATAAAAGAACTTATGAAGGTTACTATATGTGCAAGTAGAAGTATTTCTATATTATTGTTTTATTATAAAAGAACTTATGATGGCTACTATATATGCAAGTAGAAGCATTTCTATGTTATTCTAATATTTGAATGTACTTAAAATACTTTAACCTAGAATATATTGTTTCATTATAAAAGAACTTGTGATGGCTACTATATGTGCAAGTAGAAGCATTTCTATGTTATTGTTTTATTATTAAAAAACTTAGGATGGCTACTAAATTGCAAGTGGAAGTATTTCCATATTATTGTTTTATTATAAAAGAACATATGATGGCTACTATATGTGCAAGTTGAAATATTTCTATGTTATTGTTTTATTATAAAATAACTTATGATGGATACTATATATGCAATTAGATGTATTTCTATATTATTGTTTTATTATAAAAGAACTTATGATGGCTACTATATGTGCAAGTTGAAGTACTTCTATATTATTGTTTAATTATAAAAGAAATTATGATGGCTAAAATATGTCCAAGTTGGAGCATTTTCTATATTATTCTAATATTTGAGTGTACTTAAAATACTCTAACCTAGAAAATATTGTGTTATTATAAAATAACTTATGATGGCTACTATATGTGCAAGTAGAAGTATTTCTATATTATTGTTTTATTGCAAAAGAACTTGCGATGGCTACCATATGTGCAAGTAGAAGCATTTCTATGTTTTTGTTTTATTATAAAAAAACTTATGATGGCTACTAAATTGCAAGTAGAAGTATTTCTATATTATTGTTTTATTATAAAAGAAAAAATGATGGCTACTAGATGTGCAAGTTGAAATATTTCTATGTTATTGTTCTATTATAAAAGAACTTATAATGGCTATAATATGTGCAAGTTGAAGCATTTTCTATATTATTCTAATATTTGAGTGTACTTAATATACTCTAACCTAGAAAATATTGTTTTAATATAAAAGAACTTATGAAGGCTACTATATATGCAAGTAGAAGTATTTTCTATATTATTCTTATATTTGAGGGTACTGAAAATACTCTGACCTAGGAAATATTGTTTTATTATAAAAGAACTTGTGATGGCTACTATATGTGCAAGTAGAAGTATTTCTATATTATTGTTTAATTATAAAATAAATTATGATGGCTACTATATATGCAAGTAGAAGCATTTCTATGTTATTGTTTTATTATAAAAAAAACTTATGATGGCTGCTATATTGTAAGTAGAAGTATTTTCTATATTTTTCTAATATTTGAGTGTACTTAAAATAGTCTAACTTAGAAAATATTGTTTTATTATAAAATATCTTATGATGGCTACTATATATGCAATTAGATGTATTTCTATATTATTGTTTTACTATAAAAGAACTTATGATGGCTACTATATGTGCAAGTAGAAGTATTTCTATATTATTGTTTTATTATAAAAGAACTTGTGATGGCTACTATATGTGCAAGTTGAAATATTTCCATGTTATTGTTTTATTATAAAAGAACTTATAATGGCTAAAATATGTCCAAGTTGGAGCATTTTCTATATTATTCTAATATTTGAGTGTACTTAAAATACTCTAACCTAGAAGATATTGTTTTATTATAAAATAACTTATGATGGCTACTATATATGCAATTAGATGTATTTCTATATTATTGTTTTACTATAAAAGAACTTATGATGGCTACTATATGTGCAAGTAGAAGTATTTCTATATTATTGTTTTATTGCAAAAGAACTTGCGATGGCTACCATATGTGCAAGTAGAAGCATTTCTATGTTTTTGTTTTATTATAAAAAAACTTATGATGGCTGCTATATTGTAAGTAGAAGTATTTTCTATATTATTCTAATATTTCAGTGTACTTAATATACTCTAACCTAGAAAATATTGTTTTAATATAAAAGAACTTGTGATGGCTACTATATGTGCAAGTAGAAGCATTTCTATGTTATTGTTTTATTATTAAAAAACTTAGGATGGCTACTAAATTGCAAGTGGAAGTATTTCCATATTATTGTTTTATTATAAAAGAACATATGATGGCTACTATATGTGCAAGTTGAAATATTTCTATGTTATTGTTTTATTATAAAATAACTTATGATGGATACTATATATGCAATTAGATGTATTTCTATATTATTGTTTTATTACAAAAGAACTTATGATGGCTACTATATGTGCAAGTTGAAGTACTTCTATATTATTGTTTAATTATAAAAGAAATTATGATGGCTAAAATATGTCCAAGTTGGAGCATTTTCTATATTATTCTAATATTTGAGTGTACTTAAAATACTCTAACCTAGAAAATATTGTGTTATTATAAAATAACTTATGATAGCTACTATATGTGCAAGTAGAAGTATTTCTATATTATTGTTTTATTGCAAAAGAACTTGCGATGGCTACCATATGTGCAAGTAGAAGCATTTCTATGTTTTTGTTTTATTATAAAAAAACTTATGATGGCTACTAAATTGCAAGTAGAAGTATTTCTATATTATTGTTTTATTATAAAAGAAAAAATGATGGCTACTAGATGTGCAAGTTGAAATATTTCTATGTTATTGTTCTATTATAAAAGAACTTATAATGGCTATAATATGTGCAAGTTGAAGCATTTTCTATATTATTCTAATATTTGAGTGTACTTAATATACTCTAACCTAGAAAATATTGTTTTAATATAAAAGAACTTATGAAGGCTACTATATATGCAAGTAGAAGTATTTTCTATATTATTCTTATATTTGAGGGTACTGAAAATACTCTGACCTAGGAAATATTGTTTTATTATAAAAGAACTTGTGATGGCTACTATATGTGCAAGTAGAAGTATTTCTATATTATTGTTTAATTATAAAATAAATTATGATGGCTACTATATATGCAAGTAGAAGCATTTCTATGTTATTGTTTTATTATAAAAAAAACTTATGATGGCTGCTATATTGTAAGTAGAAGTATTTTCTATATTTTTCTAATATTTGAGTGTACTTAAAATAGTCTAACTTAGAAAATATTGTTTTATTATAAAATATCTTATGATGGCTACTATATATGCAATTAGATGTATTTCTATATTATTGTTTTACTATAAAAGAACTTATGATGGCTACTATATGTGCAAGTAGAAGTATTTCTATATTATTGTTTTATTATAAAAGAACTTGTGATGGCTACTATATGTGCAAGTTGAAATATTTCCATGTTATTGTTTTATTATAAAAGAACTTATAATGGCTAAAATATGTCCAAGTTGGAGCATTTTCTATATTATTCTAATATTTGAGTGTACTTAAAATACTCTAACCTAGAAGATATTGTTTTATTATAAAATAACTTATGATGGCTACTATATATGCAATTAGATGTATTTCTATATTATTGTTTTACTATAAAAGAACTTATGATGGCTACTATATGTGCAAGTAGAAGTATTTCTATATTATTGTTTTATTGCAAAAGAACTTGCGATGGCTACCATATGTGCAAGTAGAAGCATTTCTATGTTTTTGTTTTATTATAAATAAACTTATGATGGCTGCTATATTGTAAGTAGAAGTATTTTCTATATTATTCTAATATTTCAGTGTACTTAATATACTCTAACCTAGAAAATATTGTTTTAATATAAAAGAACTTATGAAGGCTTCTATATATGCAAGTTGAAGTATTTCTATATTATTGTTTTATTATAAAAGAACTTATGATGGCTGCTATATTGTAATTAGAAGTATTTTCTATTTTATTCTAATATTTGAATGTACTTAAAATACTTTAACCTAGAAGATATTGTTTCCTTATAAAAGAACTTGTGATAGCTACTATATGTGCAAGTAGAAGCATTCTATGTTATTGTTTTATTATTAAAAGACTTATGATGGCTACTAAATTGCAAGTGGAAGTATTTTCTATATTATTCTAATATTTGAGAATACTTAAAATTCTCTAACCTAGAAAATATTGTTTTATTATAAAAGAACTAATGATAGCTACTACATGTGCAAGTATATGTATTTTCTATATTTTTCTAATATTTGAGAGTACTTAAAATACTCTAACCTAGTAAATATTGTTTTATTATAAAATAACTTATGATAGCCACTATATATGCAATTAGAAGTATTTCTATATTATTGTTTTACTATAAAAGAACTTATGATGGCCACTAAATTGTAAGTAGAAGTATTTTCTATATTATTCTAATATTTGAGAGTACCTAAAATACTTTAACCTAGAAGATATTGTTTCATTATAATAGAACTTGTGATGGCTACTATATGTGCAAGTAGAAGCATTTCTATGTTATTGATTTATTATAAAAAAACTTATGATGGCTACTAAATTGCAAGTAGAAGTATTTCTATATTATTGTTTTATTAAAAAAGAAATTATGATGGCTACTATATGTGCAAATTGAAGTATTTCTGTTATTGTTCTATTATAAAAGAACTTATAATGGCTATAATATGTGCAAGTTGAAGCATTTTCTATATCATTCTAATATTTCAGTGTACTTAATATACTCTAACCTAGAAAATATTGTTTTAATATTGTTTTTATTTTTAAAAGTCTAGAGGAGTGCCTGAGGGAAACTAGTTTTCGCGAGTTGTGGTTTTGTTCGGAGGAGCCTTCGCACTACACTACGCCACACGGCACGTGGCCGGCACAGAACGATAACACGTGGTTGAGGAGTTCCAAAGAAGGTTTTATTAACTAAACGCACTAAAAACTAGGATTACAGTGTTTGAGGGGCACCAAAGCGTCTTTATATAATCCCTGAGCTGTACCAGTCACCTTCCACTATGCACTAAACGAGAATTGCGCCCGATTTACTCGCTACGATTCGCGACGAATATGAGAGCACCCGGTCACGACTATGCGGAAGACGGTAATGGCCGTCGAGAGCACGCGGGAACCGCGAGAGTACAATTGCCCGAGAAGAACGCGACGCGGCGCTGCTAATTAGCAGGCGCGTTTACATAGAGTATCGCCTGAGTATCGACCGCAGTGATTGATCTCGGGCGAGCGCGTCGCGTGCGCCTATTGGTCGCCCGCCCGAGGCGACTGTGAATACGCAACATTCCGCCCGCCTTAGCCTACAGCGTTGGCTAATCCGTTGGTGTGGAGATCGGTACCACCGAGAGTTTGGCGATGGGTCGGACTAGCGTGCCTGAGGAGGTCTTTAGTGTGACCACCCTGGTGAGGCCGTCGGCTCCGGGGTGCAGAGAGAGAACCCGCGCCAGAGGCCACTTGGCAGGAGGAAGCCGCTCGTCGGTGATGAGGACCAGCGAGTTCTCCCTGATTTCGTTGGTCGGATGGTGCCACTTTGAGATGGCCAAGTGGCGTTGTAGACACTCCTTTGACCAGCGTGCCCAGAAATACTGAAATTTTTGCTGTATCAGTTGCCAGCGAGAGAGACGAGCTACTGGTACCGTGGAGAGTGAGGGTTCGGGTACTGCCGTCAGAGCGGCTCCGATGAGGAAGTGGCCGGGCGTGAGGGCGTCGAGATCGTCGGGGTCGTCAGACAGCGGGTGCAGTGGTCGGGAGTTGAGAACTGCCTCGATTTGTACCAGTAGAGTGGTCAGTTCCTCAAACGTGAGAAGAGTATCCCCGATGGTTCTCCGCAGGTGGTGCTTCACCGACTTGACCGCTGCTTCCCATTTCCCGCCGAAGTGAGGGGCTGCCGGAGGACTGAAAAACCAAAGAGTACCATCGCCTGAGAGTAAATGAGAAAGTTCCTTAAACTCCCTGGTGCCTGAGGTGAAAAGTTTCCGTAGTGCGGCATCTGCTCCGACAAAATTGGTGCCGCAGTCACTATGGAGTGACCCGCAGATGCCTCTTCTGCCCACAAAGCGTCGGAACGCCGAGATGAAAGCATCCGTAGAGTAATCAGAGACGGCCTCGAGGTGGACTGCCGAGGTGACGAAGCAGACAAAGATCGCGAGCCAGCCCTTGTGCGTCTTGGCCCCGCGACCTCGCCAAGTCTTGAGAGTGACCGGTCCTGCGTAGTCGACTCCGGTGTTGAGGAAGGGCCGAGAGGGCGTCACTCTGGAAGGAGGTAGCTGCCCCATGAGCTGCTGGGCTCGCACGCCTCGTTGGCGAGCGCAGCGTGTGCAGCGGAGGATGTGAGATCGTACCGGGGCCCTGCCCCCGATGATCCAGTAGGTCCTGCGGAGGTGGGCCAGCGTCAGTTGAGTGCCGCCGTGAAGAGTCCGTAGATGGGCATCCGAGATGAGGAGGCGAGTAAGAGGCGAGTCCCGAGGCAGTATGAAGGGGTGCTTCGTTCCTTCTGCGAGTTCCGAGTTGCGCAGCCGACCGCCCACTCTGAGGATGCCCGATCGATCGACGAAGGCCGTAAGTCGAGTTAGAGGATGCGTCCGTGAGAGGTGTTGTCCGAGTGCCATGGTTCTGAGCTCTGCTGAGAAATAAGCACCCTGTGTTGCCCTTACCCAATGTATTCGGGCTGCTTCCATCTCTTCTGAGGTGAGAGGGTTGTGGAGAGAAGAGTCCGGGGTGCGCCTGAATCTGGCGATGGCTCGTCGACACAGTGCCGTGATACGGAGAAGTCGGGCGAGAGACGAATACCGGTGAATTAGTTCCCAGAGAGGGTGAGGTTCCGATGCCGTCGATGCGAGGGTGAGTCCTGGCCGTTCTTCGAGGTCTGCCTTCGGATCAGGTCGCGGCATTGATGATGGCCAATCCTGTTGAGGTAGCGCCAGCCACGGAGGGCCGCTCCACCATAGTAAGTGGTGCGACAGCTGAGCTGGTGTGAGCCCGCGCGACGCGCAGTCGGCGGGGTTGTCCTTGCCTGGTACGAAGCGCCATTGTGCATGTGGGACGAGATCCTGACCGGTAACCACCCGATTGCGGACGAAGTCCTTCCAACGTGAGGGGTGACTGAGGATCCAGGTGAGAGCAACGGTAGAGTCGGTCCAGAGAAAGGTAGGTGCCCCGACAAGCTCGAGAGTTTCCTGGATGTGCTTGGTGAGTTTGGCGAGAAGTACCGCAGCACCGAGTTCCAATCTGGGAATCGTGAGTGGCTTAAGAGGAGCAACCCGTGTTTTGGCGCTTACCAGAGTGGTGACCGGTTCCGATTCCATGGAGGAGACCCTGACGTAGACGACCGCTGCCATGGCTAGTTGAGAGGCGTCCGAGAAACCATGTAGTTCCACCTGCGTAGTTCGCGTGATGTGCATCCAGCGTGGAATTGAGAGTTGCCGCAATTCAACGAGGTCCGTCCGAAATTGATGCCACCGTTGGCACGTCTGAGGAGACAGAGGATCGTCCCAGCCCAACTTGTCCAGCCACAGTTCCTGAAGCAACATTTTGGCGCGCACGATGACCGGTGCGAGGAAGCCGAGAGGGTCGTATAATTGTGCGACCTCTGAGAGCACCGCCCGTTTCGTGGCTGAGGTTGAGGTGGCAGGGCGTGCATGAAACCTGAAGTCGTCCGCCTGAGGATGCCAAGAGAGGCCCAAGATCTTGACGCCAGCGTCTTCGAGGGGGTGAGCGAGGTCCGAAGAGGGGGACTCGTGAGGGACGGCCTTGAGGAGCTCCGAGTCGTTACTGGCCCATTTTGCCAGAGGGAATCCGCCCGCCTTGCAGAGAGCCGTTACTTGGCGTGCTATCTCCTGAGCTTCCTTCCGATCATCTGACCCGCCGTAGATGTCGTCGACGTATCGCCCCTTTGTAAGAGGTGCGATGGCCAGGGGATACCGATGCCCGTCGTCCTTCACCAGTTGGAGGAGGACCCGCACGGCAAGATACGGGGCCGGGCGGGTGCCGTAGGTGACCGTAGTGAGTTGACACGGGATGAGGGCGCCTTGTTCGTCCGCCCAGAGGATGCGCTGCAGGTCCCAATCATCTGAGTGCACCCTGATTTGGCGAAACATCTTGGTGATGTCCGTTGCGAAGAGGAAGCGGTGTTTCCGCACCCAGAGGATGACGTCGGCGATGTCTACCTGTAGATTGGCTCCTGTGTAGAGAATGTCGTTGAGGGAACGCCCTGAGGAGGTCGGAGCGGATCCGTTGAACACGACCCTGAGCTTTGTGGTGAGGCTTTGTTCCTTGAGGACGCCATGGTGCGGGAGGTAGTACACCGAGGGTGGCTCGGGAGCAGTCTGCGAGAGTTTCCGGAGGTGAGAAAGTTCTTCGTACTCACGGATGAACGACACGTAGAGCTCCTTATAGTGATCGTCGCCTGCGAGCCGTTTGAGTAGGCGTCGAAGCGCTCCCTGCGCCGTAGGCCTAGAGTCGCCCAGACTAGTCACCGAGGCCTTGAGAGGTAGCCTGACCGTGTATCGTCCTGAGGCGTCTCGGGTATGTGTTGCCATAAAGTGCCTTTCGCAGGCGAGCTCCTCCTCGGTGAGACTCGCCGTAGTCCTGATAGTCGCCTCTTCTTGAGTCCAGAATCGCTCGAGGAGATCGTGCAACTGGTGGTCTATCGCAACCGAGTGCGTGGTTGCAGCTTGGCCGGCTCGCCCGTCATCGACCGGTCCGAGTACGACCCATCCTAGTAGTGTGCGGAGGGCGATTGGCTCCTGAGGACTTCCCTTGCGGACGCCGGGCTCCAGCAACTGCCCGTAGGCGTCTGCTCCCAAAATGAAGTCGATCTCTCCGGGGGTGAGGAAGTCAGGATCGGCAAGAGGTATTCCCTGCAGATGTGGCCACCACAGCTCCGGTGCAGAAAATGAGGGCAGCCATGTGGTAGTCTTCCTGAGGATGTGAGCCGTGATGGTGAGTCCTGAGGTCCGGTCGTAGATTGACGTGAGGCGCACCACCATGGCGCCCCGGGTCGAGGCTGAGTGGGTCCCTCCGACGCCGCTGACCCGTATGTTGGAGGGTCGGACGTCCAGCCGCAATGTCTTTGCCGTTCTCTCTGAGACAAATGTGAGCTCTGAGCCGGGGTCAATCAGAATGCGTACCTGATGCGTGGTGCCAAAGATTGACAAGGTGGTGGCCTGACACGTGGCCAGCAGCACGTTCGGCCTGAGGATCCCAGATGGTGGGGGTGTGAGTGCGCTGGCCGGTGGGGTTGAGTGAGAAGTGCCCGGTGTGGTGTGAGGGGTGCCCGGTTGAGGATGGTCCGTGGAGGTGTCCGTTCCTGAGGGTGTCCCGAAGTTAGACTCCTGAGAGTGAGTGACTACCGGCGAGAGAAGGACCGTTTTATTCCGGGGGGGCCTTACCCCGCCCTGATATTCCCTGCCATTTCGAAAGGTAGTGCGGTCGCAGCCCCTGACTGTCGGCGTCAAAAATGGCGAGAGGTGCGGGCGAAGGCGTGCGTGGTCTTGGTGGAGGCGTGGGGACTCTGGTCTCCTCACGCTCCGACGGGGCTGGCTCAGCAGCGGGTGCGGCCCTGTAGATGGTTGTGGTGACCGTTTGGGGTTGAGGAGTCCCCTGAGGATGGGCCGGCTCGAGGTGGATCATCGTATGATGGAGTCCTCCGCAATGCTGGCACCTCTTATGGTTGCGGCAATTGACGACGTTATGGTTGCCAAGGCAATTGTAGCAAAGCCGCAGATGCTCCACCGCCTGACGGCGTTGCCGCGCGTTTGACCTGCGGAATTCGGGGCAGGCTACGATGAAGTGCTCTGCGCCACAGAGCTCGCAGAGCCGTGGTCGGGGAGTTTCCGACGGTTCTGAGACCGTTGCGTGGGACTTGACTCCTGCGGGAGGCCGAGAACGGGCCTGAGGGTAAGTGGCGGGCTGCTGAGTGGATGCCCTTGGCATCGCACCCGAGGAGACCCTTGCCTGAGGAGCTCGCCCGCGCTCCTGGTTCTCCAGCCCACGGGCCTGGGCTTGGAGGAAGCTTTGCACCTGTTCGAGCGTGGGCGCCGTGGTCTGAGCTCCCAGCGCCATCTCCCAGAGGGCCCGAGTGGTGTCGTCCATTCGCCGAACCATGATTCTGGCCGCTATCGGCCCCCACTGTCCGGTAGGCGTCCCCAGGGTGCGGAGCGCAAACAGCGCCTCCGTCACCGAGGCGACTATGTCGTCGATGCTGGCGGCAGTGCGCGTGCCTTGTGTGCCGTCCCCGAGAAGTCCGTCGAGGAGTTCCCCTTCCAACACCCGATAATTTTCGTATCTGTCGAGGAGTCTCTGCCACGCCAGGTCGAAGGAGGCTGCCTCGACCGGCAGCGTGTCAATACGCCGCGCTGCTTCCCCTGAGAGGGCCGCTCGAAGGATGAGCAGCTTTTCCAGCGGGGGGAACTGCGTGTTCCTCTGCACAAGGGACTCAAAAGTATCCCGAAAATGCCTCCAGGCAACGAAATCGCCGGAAAACGACGGCAGTGCTACCTGGGGCACGATCGCCCGAGAAAGAGCCTGAGTGGTGACCGGAGGGGTGTTGAGGGGTGCCTGTTTTGCCTGCTCAGCTTGCAGTATACGAAGCGCTGTGGTGACCTTGGTGTAACGCTCAAAGCACTGGTCGTACACCCCTTCGGTAGTGTATTCGAGTTTGTGAAAGTCCAACAGAGGAAGCTCGCACAGGCGATTGTGCTGCTCGTCAAACATCTTCCATGCCTCTTGGAGATGGTCCAACTGGGCTCGCACTGCCTCTGGGTGCAGCGTTTTGAAGGGCTCCCGCCGGGACTCCTCTTCCAGACGCCGGATGAACCGAAAACGGCTCATTTGCCCGGCCACTTTGGCGTCGTGCTCCGTCATCACTCGCGTTTTATCCGGCTCGAAGGACCAATGTTTTTATTTTTAAAAGTCTAGAGGAGTGCCTGAGGGAAACTAGTTTTCGCGAGTTGTGGTTTTGTTCGGAGGAGCCTTCGCACTACACTACGCCACACGGCACGTGGCCGGCACAGAACGATAACACGTGGTTGAGGAGTTCCAAAGAAGGTTTTATTAACTAAACGCACTAAAAACTAGGATTACAGTGTTTGAGGGGCACCAAAGCGTCTTTATATAATCCCTGAGCTGTACCAGTCACCTTCCACTATGCACTAAACGAGAATTGCGCCCGATTTACTCGCTACGATTCGCGACGAATATGAGAGCACCCGGTCACGACTATGCGGAAGACGGTAATGGCCGTCGAGAGCACGCGGGAACCGCGAGAGTACAATTGCCCGAGAAGAACGCGACGCGGCGCTGCTAATTAGCAGGCGCGTTTACATAGAGTATCGCCTGAGTATCGACCGCAGTGATTGATCTCGGGCGAGCGCGTCGCGTGCGCCTATTGGTCGCCCGCCCGAGGCGACTGTGAATACGCAACAAATATAAAAGAACTTATGAAGGCTACTATATGTGCAAGTAGTAGCATTTCTATGTTTTTGTTTTATTATAAAAAAACTTATGATGGCTGCTATATTGTAAGTAGAAGTATTTTCTATATTACTCTAATATTTGAAAGTACTTAAAATACTTTAACCTAGAAGATATTGTTTCATTATAAAAGAACTAGTGATGGCTACTATATGTGCAAGTAGAAGCATTTCTATGTTATTGTTTTATTATTAAAAAACTTAGGATGGCTACTAAATTGCAAGTGGAAGTATTTCCATATTATTGTTTTAATATAAAAGAACATATGATGGCTACTATATGTGCAAGTTGAAATATTTCTATGTTATTGTTTTATTATAAAATATCTTATGATGGCTACTATATATGCAATTAGATGTATTTCTATATTATTGTTTTACTATAAAAGAACTTATGATGGCTACTATATGTGCAAGTAGAAGTATTTCTATATTATTGTTTTATTATAAAAGAACTTGTGATGGCTACTATATGTGCAAGTTGAAATATTTCCATGTTATTGTTTTATTATAAAAGAACTTATAATGGCTAAAATATGTCCAAGTTGGAGCATTTTCTATATTATTCTAATATTTGAGTGTACTTAAAATACTCTAACTTAGAAGATATTGTTTTATTATAAAATAACTTATGATGGCTACTATATATGCAATTAGATGTATTTCTATATTATTGTTTTACTATAAAAGAACTTATGATGGCTACTATATGTGCAAGTAGAAGTATTTCTATATTACTGTTTTATTGCAAAAGAACTTGCGATGGCTACCATATGTGCAAGTAGAAGCATTTCTATGTTTTTGTTTTATTATAAAAAAAACTTATGATGGCTGCTATATTGTAAGTGGAAGTATTTTCTATATTATTCTAATATTTCAGTGTACTTAATATACTCTAACCTAGAAAATATTGTTTTAATATAAAAGAACTTATGAAGGCTACTATATGTGCAAGTTGAAGTATTTCTATGTTATTGTTTTATTATAAAAGAAGTTATAATGGCTATAATATGTGCAAGATGAAGCATTTTCTATATCATTCTAATATTTCAGTGTACTTAATATACTCTAACCTAGAAAATATTGTTTTAATATAAAAGAACTTATGAAGGCTACTATATGTGCAAGTAGAAGTATTTCTATATTATTGTTTTATTGTAAAAGAACTTGTGATGGCTACTATATCTGCAAGTAGAAGCATTTCTATGTTTTTGTTTTATTATAAAACAACTTATGATGGCCGCTATATTGTAAGTAGAAGTATTTTCTATATTATTCTAATATTTCAGTGTACTTAATATACTCTAACCTAGAAAATATTGTTTTAATAGAAAAGAACTTATGAACGCTACTATATATGCAAGTAGAAGTATTTCTATATTATTGTTTTATTATAAAAGAACTTATGATGGCTGCTATATTGTAATTAGAAGTATTTTCTATTTTATTCTAATATTTGAATGTACTTAAAATACTTTAACCTAGAAGATATTGTTTCCTTATAAAAGAACTTGTGATAGCTACTATATGTGCAAGTAAAAGTATTTCTATATTATTGTTTTATTATAAAAGAACTTCTAATGGCTACTATATCTGCAAGTAGAAGCATTTCTATGTTTTTGTTTTATTATAAAAAAACTTATGATGGCCGCTATATTGTAAGTAGAAGTATTTTCTATATTATTCTAATATTTCAGTGTACTTAATATACTCTAACCTAGAAAATATTGTTTTAATATAAAAGAATTTATGAAGGCTACTATATGTGCAAGTTGAAGTATTTCTATGTTATTGTTTTATTATAAAAGAACTTATAATGGCTAAAATATGTCCAAGTTGGAGCATTTTCTATATTATTCTAATATTTGAGTGTACTTAAAATACTCTAACCTAGAAAATATTGTTTTATTATAAAAGAACTTATGATAGCTACTACATGTGCAAGTATATGTATTTTCTATATTATTATAATATTTGAGTGTACTTAAAATACTCTAACCTAGTAAATATGGTTTTATTATAAAAAAACTTATGATGGCCACTATATATGCAATTAGAAGTATTTCTATATTATTGTTTTACTATAAAAGAACGTATGATGGCCACTAAATTGCAAGTAGAAGTATTTTCTATATTATTCTAATATTTCAGTGTACTTAAAATACTTTAACCTAGAAGATATTGTTTCATTATAAAGGAACTTGTGATGGCTACTATATGTGCAAGTAGAAGCATTTCTATGTTATTGTTTTATTATAAAAAAAACTTATGATGGCTACTAAATTGCAAGTAGAAGTATTCTAATATTTGAGAGTACTTAAAATACTCTAACCTAGTAAATATTATTTTATTATAAAATAACTTATGATGGCCACTATATATGCAATTAGACATATTTCTATATTATTGTTTTACTATAAAAGAACTTATGATGGCTACTAAATTGCAAGTAGAAGTATTTCTATATTATTGTTTTATTATAAAAGAAATTATGATGGCTACTATATGTGCAAGATGAAGTATTTCTATGTTATTGTTCTATTATAAAAGAACTTATAATGGCTATAATATGTGCAAGTTTTAGCATTTTCTATATCATTCTAAAATTTCAGTGTACTTAACCCTTTGCACTCGAGCGGCGCCGATACGGCGCCCGACCGATTTGAAGTGTCAACTCGAGCGGCGCTGCTGCGGCGCCCGGCTTCCTTAAGGGGTTATCCTACTGTGACCAACCTCAAAACAGGCTAAATTTCGCGAATTAATTCCGAAAAAACTATTAATGCGATATTATTAATTTTTTAATATGTATTTGTACACACCTTAGGGAGCTTGAATAAAAAATTGTACAACAAAATGTTTATATTTGAACAAGATATGTGACTTCTTGTTCAATGGTGCTCTTCGTGCACGGTTCGACGGTGGGCACGATTTTGGTGATTTGGTGGGTCCGAAACGGAAAAACAAAAAAGTTTCATGAATTATATTGCAATAGCTATCGTGTATCGAGGGCTTTCTTTTTTCCTCCATATATATAAAGAAATACAACGTTTTGATTTTTTTTTCGCTATTTTGCGTACAAAGTGGGTAGTTTAAAGTGGTTTATTTCTTAAACAAAATATGTTATCGAAAAAACCGCCCGATACACGATAGCTACTATTTGTCCGAACATGTGTACAAAATTGCAAGTCAATTAATCAAATACAGTCTGAGATATCGTGCCCACCGTCGAACCGTGCACGAAGAGCACCATATTGAACACGAAGTCACGTATCTTGTTCAAATATAAATATTTTGTTGTATTTTTTTTATTCATGCTCCCTAAGGTGTGTACAAATACATATTCAAAAATTAATAATATCGCATGAATAGTTTTTTCGGAATTAATTCGCGAAATTTTGCCTGTTTTTGAGGTTGGTCACAGTAGGATAACCCCTTAATTTGGCCGAAATCGCCTCGAGTTGCTGGTTCGCGCAAGCGAAAAAGGGCTCGAGTGCAAAGGGTTAATATACTCTAACCTACTATATGTGCAAGGTGAAGTATTTCTATGTTTTTGTTTTATTATAAAAAAAACTTATGATGGCTGCTATATTGTAAGTAGAAGTATTTTCTATATTATTCTAATATTTGAAAGCACTTAAAATTCTCTAACCTAGAAAATATGGTTTTATTATAAAAGAACATATGATGGCTACTATATGTGCAAGTTGAAATATTTCTATGTTATTGTTTTATTATAAAATAACTTATAATGGCTATAATATGTGCAAGTTGAAGCATTTTCTATATTATTCTAATATTTCAGTGTACTTAATATACTCTAACCTAGAAAATATTGTTTTAATATAAAAGAACTTATGAAGGCTACTATATGTGCAAGTAGAAGTATTTCTATATTATTGTTTTATTGCAAAAGAACTTGCGATGGCTACCATATGTGCAAGTAGAAGCATTTCTATGTTTTTGTTTTATTATAAAAAAACTTATGATGGCTGCTATATTGTAAGTAGAAGTATTTTCTATATTATTCTAATATTTCAGTGTACTTAATATACTCTAACCTAGAAAATATTGTTTTAATATAAAAGAACTTATGAAGGCTACTATATGTGCAAGTAGAAGTATTTCTATATTATTGTTTTATTATAAAAGAACTTATGATGGCTGCTATATTGTAATTAGAAGTATTTTCTATTTTATTCTAATATTTGAATGTACTTAAAATACTTTAACCTAGAAGATATTGTTTCCTTATAAAAGAACTTGTGATAGCTACTATATGTGCAAGTAGAAGCATTTCTATGTTATTGTTTTATTATTAAAAAACTTATGATGGCTGCTATATTGTAAGTAGAAGTATTTTCTATATTATTCTAATATTTCAGTGTACTTAATATACTCTAACCTAGTAAATATTGTTTTATTATAAAATAACTTATGATAGCCACTATATATGCAATTAGAAGTATTTCTATATTATTGTGTTACTATAAAAGAACTTATGATGGCCACTAAATTGTAAGTAGAAGTATTTTCTATATTATTCTAATATTTGAGAGTACCTAAAATACTTTAACCTACAAGATATTGTTTCATTATAATAGAACTTGTGATGGCTACTATATGTGCAAGTAGAAGCATTTCTATGTTATTGATTTATTATAAAAAAACTTATGATGGCTACTAAATTGCAAGTAGAAGTATTTCTATATTATTGTTTTATTAAAAAAGAAATTATGATGGCTACTATATGTGCAAATTGAAGTATTTCTGTTATTGTTCTATTATAAAAGAACTTATAATGGCTATAATATGTGCAAGTTGAAGCATTTTCTATATCATTCTAATATTTCAGTGTACTTAATATACTCTAACCTAGAAAATATTGTTTTAATATAAAAGAACTTATGAAGGCTACTATATGTGCAAGTAGTAGCATTTCTATGTTTTTGTTTTATTATAAAAAAACTTATGATGGCTGCTATATTGTAAGTAGAAGTATTTTCTATATTATTCTAATATTTGAAAGTACTTAAAATACTTTAACCTAGAAGATATTGTTTCATTATAAAAGAACTTGTGATGGCTACTATATGTGCAAGTAGAAGCATTTCTATGTTATTGTTTTATTATTAAAAAACTTAGGATGGCTACTAAATTGCAAGTGGAAGTATTTCCATATTATTGTTTTATTATAAAAGAACATATGATGGCTACTATATGTGCAAGTTGAAATATTTCTATGTTATTGTTTTATTATAAAATAACTTATGATGGATACTATATATGCAATTAGATGTATTTCTATATTATTGTTTTATTATAAAAGAACTTATGATGGCTACTATATGTGCAAGTTGAAGTACTTCTATATTATTGTTTAATTATAAAAGAAATTATGATGGCTAAAATATGTCCAAGTTGGAGCATTTTCTATATTATTCTAATATTTGAGTGTACTTAAAATACTCTAACCTAGAAAATATTGTGTTATTATAAAATAACTTATGATGGCTACTATATGTGCAAGTAGAAGTATTTCTCTATTATTGTTTTATTGCAAAAGAACTTGCGATGGCTACCATATGTGCAAGTAGAAGCATTTCTATGTTTTTGTTTTATTATAAAAAAACTTATGATGGCTACTAAATTGCAAGTAGAAGTATTTCTATATTATTGTTTTATTATAAATGAAAAAATGATGGCTACTAGATGTGCAAGTTGAAATATTTCTATGTTATTGTTTTATTATAAAAGAACTTATAATGGCTAAAATATGTCCAAGTTGGAGCATTTTCTATATTATTCTAATATTTGAGTGTACTTAAAATACTCTAACCTAGAAAATATTGTTTTATTGTAAAATAACTTATGATGGCTACTATATATGCAATTAGATGTAGTTCTATATTATTGTTTTACTATAAAAGAACTTATGATGGCTACTATATGTGCAAGTAGAAGTATTTCTATATTATTGTTTTATTGCAAAAGAACTTGCGATGGCTACCATATGTGCAAGTAGAAGCATTTCTATGTTTTTGTTCTATTATAAAAGAACTTATAATGGCTATAATATGTGCAAGTTGAAGCATTTTCTATATTATTCTAATGTTTCAGTGTACTTAATATACTCTAACCTAGAAAATATTGTTTCAATATAAAAGAACTTATGAAAGCTACTATATATGCAAGTAGAAGTATTTTCTATATTATTCTTATATTTGAGGGTACTGAAAATACTCTGACCTAGGAAATATTGTTTTATTATAAAAGAACTTGTGATGGCTACTATATGTGCAAGTAGAAGTATTTCTATATTATTGTTTAATTATAAAATAAATTATAATGGCTATAATATGTGCAAGATGAAGCATTTTCTATATCATTCTATTATTTCAGTGTACTTAATATACTCTAACCTAGAAAATATTGTTTTAATATAAAAGAACTTATGAAGGCTACTATATGTGCAAGTAGAAGTATTTCTATATTATTGTTTTATTATAAACGATATTATGATGGCTACTATATGTGCAAGTTGAAGTATTTCTATGTTATTGTTCTATTATAAAAGAACTTATAATGGCTATAATATGTGCAAGTTTTAGCATTTTCTATATTATTCTAATATTTGAGAGTACTTAAAATACTCTAACCTAGAAAATATTGTTTTATTATGAAATAACTTATGATGGCCACTATATATGCAATTAGAAATATTTCTATATTATTATTTTACTATAAAAGAACTTATGATGGCTACTAAATTGCAAGTAGAAGTATTTCTATATTATTGTTTTATTATAAAAGAAAAAATGATGGCTATCTATGTGCAAGATGAAGTATTCCTATGTCATTGTTCTATTATAAAAGAACTTATAATGGCTATAATATGTGCAAGTTTTAGCATTTTCTATATCATTCTAAAATTTCAGTGTACTTAATATACACTAACCTAGAAAGTATTGTTTTAATATAAAAGAACTTATGAAGTCTACTATATATGCAAGTAGAAGCATTTCTATATTATTGTTTTATTATAAAAGAACTTATGATGGCTGCTATATTGCAAGTAGAAGTATTTTCTATATTATTCTAATATTTGAGTGTACTTAAAATACTCTGACTTAGAAAATATTGTTTTATTATAAAATATCTTATGATGGCTACTATATATGCAATTAGATGTATTTCTATATTATTGTTTTACTATAAAAGAACTTATGATGGCTAGTATATGTGCAAGTAGAAGTATTTCTATATTATTGTTTTATTATAAAAGAACTTGTGATGGATACCATATGTGCAAGTAGAAGCATTTCTATGTTTTTGTTTTATTAAAAAAAACTTATGATGGCTGCTATATTGTAAGTAGAAGTATTTTCTATATTGTTCTAATATTTCAGTGTACTTAATATACTCTAACCTAGAAAATATTGTTTTAATATAAAAGAACTTATGAACGCTACTATATATGCAAGTAGAAGTATTTCTATATTATTGTTTTATTATAAAAGAACTTATGATGGCTGCTATATTGTAATTAGAAGTATTTTCTATTTTATTCTAATATTTGAATGTACTTAAAATACTTTAACCTAGAAGATGTTGTTTCCTTATAAAAGAACTTGTGATGGCTACTATATGTGCAAGTAGAAGCATTTCTATGTTATTGTTTTATTATAAAAAAACTTATGATGGCTACTAAATTGCAAGTAGAAGTATTTCTATATTATTGTTTTATTATAAAAGAACTTATGATGGCTGCTATATTGTAATTAGAAGTATTTTCTATTTTATTCTAATATTTGAATGTACTTAAAATACTTTAACCTAGAAGATATTGTTTCCTTATAAAAGAACTTATGATGGCTACTATATGTGCAAGTAGAAGTATTTCTATATTATTGTTTTATTGCAAAAGAACTTGCGATGGCTACCATATGTGCAAGTAGAAGCATTTCTATGTTTTAGTTTTATTATAAAAAAAAACTTATGATGGCTGCTATATTGTAAGTAGAAGTATTTTCTATATTATTCTAATATTTGAGTGTACTTAAAATACTCTAACTTAGAAGATATTGTTTCCTTATAAAAGAACTTGTGATAGCTACTATATGTGCAAGTAAAAGTATTTCTATATTATTGTTTTATTGCAAAAGAACTTGCGATGGCTACCATATGTGCAAGTAGAAGCATTTCTATGTTTTTGTTTTATTATAAAAAAACTTATGATGGCTGCTATATTGTAAGTAGAAGTATTTTCTATATTATTCTAATATTTCAGTGTACTTAATATACTCTAACCTAGAAAATATTGTTTTAATATAAAAGAACTTATGAAGGCTACTATATGTGCAAGTTGAAGTATTTCTATGTTATTGTTTTATTATAAAACAACTTATAATGGCTATAATATGTGCAAGATGAAACATTTTCTATATCATTCTAATATTTCAGTGTACTTAATATACTCTAACCTAGAAAATATTGTTTTAATATAAAAGAACTTAAGAACGCTACTATATTTGCAATTAGAAGTATTTCTATATTATTGTTTTACTATAAAAGAACTTATGATGGCCACTAAATTGCAAGTAGAAGTATTTTCTATATTATTCTAATATTTGAGAATACTTAAACTACTCTAACCTAGAAAATATTGTTTTATTATAAAAGAACTTATGATGGCTACTACATGTGCAAGTATATGTATTTTCTATATTATTCTAATATTTGAGAGTACTTAAAATGCTATAACCTAGTAAATATTGTTTTATTATAAAATAACTTATGATGGCCACTATATATGCAATTAGAAGTATTTCTATGTTTTTGTTTTACTATAAAAGAACTTATGATGGCTACTAAATTGCAAGTAGAAGTATTTCTATATTATTGTTTTATTATAAAAGGAATTATGATGGCTACTATATGTGCAAGTTGAAGTATTTCTATGTTATTGTTCTATTATAAAAGAACTTATAATGGCTATAATATGTGCAAGTTGAAGCATTTTCTATATCATTCTAATATTTCAGTGTACTTAATATACTCTAACCTAGAAAATATTGTTTTATTATAAAAAAACTTATGATGGCTACTATATATGCAATTAGATGTATTTCTATATTATTGTTTTACTATAAAAGAACTTATGATGGCTACTGTATGTGCAAGTATAAGTATTTCTATATTATTGTTTTATTGTAAAAGAACTTGTGATGGCTACCATATGTGCAGGTAGAAGCATTTCTATGTTTTTGTGTTATTATAAAAAAACTTATGATGGCTACCAAATTGTAAGCAGAAGTATTTTCTATATCATTCTAATATTTGAGAGTACCTAAAATACTTTAACCTAGAAGATATTGTTGTTACGGCCCGGCGTCATATTTTCAAATTTTTATACCCTTGTATGAGGCTTGCGTAAGCATTGAGAAATCTAGCCCATATGAGTGGACCGTTTTGGTAGTAGTATTAATAGTTTTTCGTCGTAATGTTAATAGTTTTCCGTCTCCGGGCCGTAGCAGACCGACGAACCTTGGGATCACCAGCGCCCGGGTGCGCACGTGTGTGTGCGTGTATGTGACAGAGACACATTAGGTTAAGTGAGCGAAGGACTCGTTAGTTTATAAGAGACCCGCGAATAGGTAAACTACAGTTCTGTTCACATTTTAAGTTCCTTTTCTTTTGATTCATAGTTACCGACAACAAATGTTCATTTTTAGTTAGTTACAAATACACTCCTAGCACTGATTGCTCCTCGTAATGGTCAAACGGCAATTTCGCTTAATTCCGATTAAAGGAAACATTCATTATTCTTTTCGTAATTCACATTCTAAGTTCCTTTTCTTTTGATTCATTATTAATCGCGAGTTGCGTAGACTCCTGCCCGGGGGCTATTATAATTTATCTTTGAACTTAATCGTGCATATTCTTGCAGTATCACGAAGGACTCAGTACTCCCCGTTAAAGATTAGTGTTTAGTTGAGCAAGGGACTCATTTGTGTTTAAAAATTAATCGAGTTTATTTGTATTTAGAAATAAGAGCACATTGTAATATTATTTTTGCACCACGTGGCCGGCGCTTCACGCCGAGCCTCGAGCGTTCATTTCATCTAAGTTCATTTCTTTTCTTTAGTTTTCTTTAGTTTATTTGTCTTTCTTTAATTTAATCGGAATAAGATTCATTAATAAGACCGAAATCGGCTGTAGCTTGTAGAGTTCTACTAATAACCAAGTGCTTGCTTCCCGAACACGCTCGTTGAGCGTTAGGCTAATGTGTTAACCACCGATATTCATTTTGTATTTCAATCCGAAGGTACACATCAAGCGATTACGAGCGAACCGAAAAGAGTGAAAAACAGCGTGCGAGACAAATCATTGTAAGGAAAGAGAGGTGTGAGGAGTGAAGAGCGAGAAAGCGAGAAAGAGAGAGAGCGAGTGAAAGAGCGTGTGCGCAGCATTACGGGTAAGAACTTTCCAGCATCTTTCCATGCGATGAAATGAACCTGCCGACCGCAATTACGTCTTAGCGCAGGCTTTGAATTTCTCAGACGTAAAGGGTTAGAATTCAAAACGTTCAATTAATACCGAACAATCGCGAACACTCTGTAATATACTGTAGTTGCGCAAGCGTCGCCCGCGTGACGAGCAAGCGTTGTCGTACACACGGTTTTACTTTCTCTGTAATAAGATCTATTTCATTACACATTATAATCTCACGAAATGTAAGAGAGCAACGTATTCTATCAATATAGATTCAGTCAAGTATAACTAAATTCAATCGCTTTATTAACAACTAACATCCCGACTCAAACTAACACCTGACCAGAAAGCGAGAGAAAGAAAGAGAGAAAGAGATCGAATAAAACCTGTACTGGTTTAGGAGGCCGCGGATCCTATAAGTCCTGCCGATATCTACCAGCCTGTAGCTTTACATAAAAGGGGGAAATTAGATATCTCGAATTAGATACAATTAATATCTGTATTAAGGCTATCAAACATATCCAGCGTTACACCGGGTAAGGAGAGGCCGCTCGCCATTTCAGTAACTTTACCCGGACGTAACATTGTTTCACTATAAAAGAACTTGTGATGGCTACTATATGTGCAAGTAGAAGCATTTCTATGTTATTGTTTTATTTAAAAAAAACTTATGATGGCTACTAAATTGCAAGTAGAAGTATTTCTATATTATTGTTTTATTATAAACTTTAATATTACTATATGTGCAAGTTGAAGTATTTCTGTTATTGTTCTATCATAAAAGAACTTATAATGGCTATAATATGTGCAAGTTGAAGCATTTTCTATATCATTCTAATATTACAGTGTACTTAATATACTCTAACCTAGAAAATATTTTTTTAATATAAAAGAACTTATGAAGGCTACTATATGTGCAAGTAGAAGTATTTCTATATTATTGTTTTATTGTAAAAGAACTTGTGATGGCTACCATATGTGCAAGTAGAAGCATTTCTATGTTTTTGTTTTATTATAAAAAAACTTATGATGGCTGCTATATTGTAAGTAGAAGTATTTTCTATATTATTCTAATATTTCAGTGTACTTAATATACTCTAACCTAGAAAATATTGTTTCATTATAAAAGAACTTGTGATGACTACTATATGCGCAAGTTGAAGTAATTCTATATTATTGTTTTATTATAAAAGAACTTATGGTGGCTACTATATGTGCAATTAGAAGTATTTCTATATTATTGTTTTACTATAAAAGAACTTATGATGGCTACTAAATTGCAAGTAGAAGTATTTCTATATTATTGTTTTATTATAAAAGATATTATGATGGCTACTATATGTGCAAGTTGAAGTATTTCTATGTTATTGTTCTATTATAAAAGAACTTATAATGGCTATAATATGTGCAAGTTGAAGCATTTTCTATATTATTCTAATATTTCAGTGTACTTAATATACTCTAACATAGAAAATATTGTTTTAATATAAAAGAACTTATGATGGCTACTATATGTGCAAGTAAAAGTATTTCTATATTATTGTTTTATTATAAAATAACTTATGATGGCTACTATATGTGCAAGTTGAAGTATTTCTATGTTTTTGTTTTATTATAAAAATACTTATGATGGCTGCTATATTGTAAGTAGAAGTATTTTCTATATTATTCTAATATTTGAAAGTACTTAAAATACTTTATGTACGCGACATAGGCGTAATTGAACGAAGGTGTTTAGTGTTAGCGAGGACTGCGTGGAGCACAAAATAAATCACTCGTACCTGTGCACACTGTCTTTATTGCTTAGTAACGTGGTCGATTGGTTCGCGATCGGCACTGAAGCTTCGTCACTCAAAGGCACTTATTGCTAGCTTAATCTAAGATTCGACGTTAAGATTATGAGCGCGGGACAACACGGAAATAAAGAGAGCACAGCAATAGTAAAATAACACAGAAAACTAAAAAGCCACTTGAACGGGCGAGGTACTTAAAAGCGTAGGTGCGGAAGGAAGGAAGAGGATCGCGACTGCGATACCTCGGCTAGATGGAAGTAAGGCTCGCAGCGGACGCTGCAAACTTCCCTTACTAGACGGACCGCGGAAGGAAAGAAATAATCGCGAAGAGGCGCACGCGGGGATACGTCGCCACGATTATTAAGAAGGAGGGTAACTCCCGATGCGAGCGCAAGGGAAGCGGAAAGGTTCCACCGTTTCTACGGTAGAATGCGAACAAGGATTTGCCTTTTTAGCACGTGTAAACGCTATAACTGCGAAGCGACGGATCGACTTTCTCAGACTGAAACGTTACGGTTCAAATCGGGGAAGACGGAGCCCGGAGGTCACATCTCCCCACTCGCGTCTACTAATTAAGCCAATTAGCGGCGATGTTTTGGCTGACGCAAACTGTCCGTATGTTAAGGGGACGCACCGCGGTCAAAAGGTATACGGAACGTACCGTATTGCGGCGGAGTACCTTATACAGTACTGTACAAAACCGCCCGCCTTCAACGACGCTGTTGAACACGAAAAGAATAAGTAGTAGGCTTTGCCCTAAATAAATGACTATAGCGCTAAGGGTTGACGGGCACAGTCATGCCATGACGAATGCAGGTAATAGCGTGACAAAGAAAAGAAAAAATAAAATTAAAACAAGCCTTACAACCGGTAATATTACGTCGACTTAGAATACGCAATGGATATAATAGCTTAAGTTATCTTAATCTACGTGGCGGTGTCGATCGGCAATTTACAAAGTTGGGTAATCGGACGCTTGAACTGCGAGGAAGCAGTGCGAACCGATACCACGCGCACTAGGCCATCGGTGCCGGGAAAACATTCCGTCACACGGCCGCGTTCCCACTTAGTGGGAGGTAGGTGGTGGCTCTTAAGGAGCACCAAGTCACCCACCGCTAAATTTACTTGGCGGGTGCGCCACTTCCCTCTCTGCTGAACGGAGTTGAGATAGTCCGCGGCCCAAAGTTTCCAAAAGGATTCCGCGGCGCGACGTATGAATTGCCAACGTCCCAACCGATTTTCGCTTACGTCCAGCAGAGATGGTTGCGGGGGTAGTCGTAGGTGTGCTCCGGTGAGCAGATGTCCAGGTGTGAGGACCTCCAAGCTTTCGGCGTCATCATACAGCGGACCGATGGGACGCGAGTTGAGAATGCACTCGATTTTACACAAAAGAGTGGAAAATTCCTCGTACGTGGGGGTAAACGTTCCCACTACGCGTTTGAGGTGAAATTTAGTGCTTTTTACCCCGGCCTCCCACAGCCCACCGAAATGAGGTGCGGAGGGGGGAATAAAATGCCAAGACAGACCGTCACCAGCGAACCGTGCTTGGAGGTTAGGGTCGTGGAGGACCGCGCCTAATCGCCGCGAGAGCTCCCTGTCAGCTCCTACAAAATTCGATCCGTTATCACTATAAACGTCCGAGGGTATTCCTCTCCTCGCAGTGAACCGGTTGAACGCAGCTAGAAACCCATCAGTCGTATAATCGTCTGCAACCTCTAGGTGCACCGCTCTGACCGACAGACATACAAAAATCACTAAGTAGGCCTTATGCGTTTTAATCCCTCGGCCTTTACTAGAGCGAATAGCAAAGGGACCCGCGTAATCGACTCCAGTATGGGAGAACGGCCGCGAGGGGGTAACTCGAGCTTTGGGGAGGTCACCGAGAAGCTGCACTGAGCATTGAGCTCGCTCTCGGGTGCATGTCACGCACTTAAAGATATGCTGTTTCATAATCGAGCGCGAATTCGCGATCCAGTACCGCTGGCGCAGGTAATGCAACGAAGACCGCAACCCCCCGTGGAGTGTACAGAGGTGCGCATGGCGCGCGAGGAGATCCGCAACGTGACTGGCGGGAATCAGCACGGGGTGCTTGGTGTCGAACGGGAGGAGCGATTTTTGTAATCGACCCCCCACACGGATTATGCCCTCGTGATCGACGAACGGAGCGAGTGCGCTATATTTACGGAGTGTCGGTGGAGCACATGGTTTTCCATTAATATAGGCGATGGCCCCAAATTCTTGGGCCTGTGTTTGGCGGCACAAACGCAATCGTGCGGACTCCACCTCGACCGCAGAGAGGGGGCCGTCGGTAAACTTAAAATTACGCCTTAATTTATTTATGAACCGCAACACGTAACAAGTAACGCGGATAAGCCGGGGCCACGATGAAAACCGTTGCGTGTAATCCCAGTCACTGTCTGCTCCTTTCGCAATGCCGACGTTAGTACTGGCAGTACTCCGACTTTCTACATCGACTTCTACTCCCGCCACGATTTTACTCAGTGGCCACGACGAGGGGGACTCTTTCAGCCATATTGGACCCGTCCACCACAAGGGGTGCTCAGGTAAGGAGGAAGCAGGGATACCGCGGGAGGCGCAGTCAGCGGGATTGTCTTTGGTTGGGACGTGTCGCCACGAAGCAGAGGGCAAAGTGTGCTGTATCTTGGAAACTCGATGAGCTACAAAGATCTTCCATCTGGATGCGGGTGCCTTGAGCCACGACAGCACCGTCATCGAATCGGTCCAGCAAATAGCAGGGATGGAGCCGAGGTTCATTGACCGTTGGACATATGTCATGGCTCGAACTAATAACTCCGCGCCGCAAAGTTCGAGTCGGGGCACACTCAAAAGTTTTAAAGGTGCCACCTTGGCTTTGGCATATAATAAAGAGACATGCACCGAGCCGGAGCTCGTCTCCACGCGCAGGTATACCGTTGCCGAGTATGCGGAGGTTGAGGCATCCGCATACCCATGGAGTTCCAAGCGGGAAACTGAACCTGCCTGATGTGTCCATCGAGGTATGGCTAGTTGATTCAGCTGAGTAAACTCTGAGAGGAATGACAGAAGTGCGTTGGACAAGTCCTGGGGAAGAGCCTCATCCCAATCCACCTTGCGCAGCCAGAGTTTTTGCATCAAGATTTTCCCTACGACAAGGAACGGGGTAACCCAGCCTAAGGGGTCAAAAACCCGCGAAATGAAAGAGAGGAACGTTCTTTTAGTCACAGGGCCTTGGTGAGGCTGAACGCGAAACCCAAATGCATCCTGTATGGGGTGCCAGTATATCCCTAGCACTTTGAGGGAAGGCTCGTCGCCTAAGAATTTGTCCGAGCTAGGACTCAAGTCTGCGGATGGAATGTCGATTAACAAAGAGTCGTTATTGGAGGCCCATTTGTAGGGATGGAATCCGCCCGCCCTAAGGAGCCCTATTACCTGGTCACGCATTTGAATTAAATGCGGTAGATCATTGCCCCCGAACAAAAGATCGTCGACATAAATGTCGTTTTCGAGAATCGGAGCTGCGAGAGGGAACCGTTCGCCGTCATCGGTAACTAATTGCTTAATGACGCGAATAGCCAGGTAGGGAGCTGGTGCGGTGCCATAGGTGACGGTGGCGAGCCGGTATTCTTGTACCTCCTCATGAATTTGAGGTCGCCAGAAGACGCGTTGGTAATCCCTATCAGACGGATGAACGGAAATCTGCCGGAACATCTTCTCGAGATCGGCGGCGAAAACATATTTATGCGACCGCCATCGCAATATAATTGCAAATAGGTCGGTTTGGAGCTTCGGGCCGATATGTAAAAGGTCGTTAAGCGCAGTGCCATTGGACGACACACAGGACGCATTAAAAACTACGCGGGCCTTTGTGGTGGAGCTGGACTCCTTGAGCACTACATGGTGCGGAAGATAAACAGCCGTAGGATTGTTCATTTCGGCCGTAGGAACGCGTATCATATGCCCGAGCTGCTCGTACTCACTAAGAAACGCGTTATATGATTTGGCCAAGTCGGGTTGTCGTATTAAGCGGGCCTCATTTGAAAGCCACGTACGCAGCGCTGCTCGAGATGTATTGCCTATGGGGAGGGGTAGTGGTACCCGGAATGGGAGGCGCACGGAATACCGTCCGTCAGGAAGTCGCGTGTGCGTTTTCAAGAAATGTGTCTCGCATGCCGTGTCGTCAGCGGACAAGGGTGATACCGAAGGCACCTCCTCGACCTGCCAAAAGGCCTGGAGATCGGAACTCAACGGTTCAAGTTCTGAGACAGAGAGATGACAGGAAAAGCTGTCTGGTTTATTGCGCGGCGCGGTTGCAAGTTGCCCGGAAAGTACCCAACCGAATGCCGTATTTTGCGCGGACGGCGAGTTCTCTGGCCCCAAAACAACACCTTCGCGCAGGAAATGGCAGTAATAATCTGCGCCTATAATCAACTCTATTGCTGCGTCGGAGAATGGCTGCCGATCCGCGAGAGGAAGGTTGAGAAGATGAGTTAAATTGGCGTCAACCGGGACTGGCGGCGGAACATAGGCAGTGAGTTTAGGCAACACTAATGCTGAGATGGATTCTTCTCCACCATCACCGGAACGCGAATGTACTGACACAGTCGCAACGTGACGCGCCGATCCGACTGACGACGCTCCTATTCCGGACACATGAACCGATATTGGTTTTAGGGACGGTTTCAAAGCCTGTACGAGTGCTTGAGAGATGAACGACGATTGCGAACCTTGGTCTAATAGGGCGCGTATCTCCACGGAACGACCAGAGGTGCCCCTCAGCTCAACTGTGGCGGTCGGGAGGATGGTATGACACATTCCCGTGTGCGATAGGTTGTTGGCTGTGGAAGGACCAGCCTGTGTGTTAATAGGATGCACAGAGGGGGAAGACGGTGTTGGAGCGGGTAGGTTGGAAGTAGGACCAATGGTTGTGCGATTCGGTAGGTGCAGCAGTGTATGATGCGCCTGTTGGCATTGGCGGCAGCGGTACTTGCCGGTACAGTTTTTTGCAGCATGATTTGGCGAAAAACAATTAACACACCGCTGATTACGTTGGATTAACTCTAACCGCTGTGGCGCCGACATTGCTAAGAACGAATGACACTGGTACGTGAGATGAGATTTCCCGCAGCAGATACACTTATAATTAAGATTAGAACGCGGCGCAGTATTTAACGTAGTGGCATTTGGTTGATTCATGGCGCAGACCTGGTGTGCACGTGTGACCTCAACCTTAGCCTTAGTTGTCCTTACCGGCGTTTCGGAAATGAGAGACGGATCGGAAGTTTCCCATGCCCCTATTCGATTTTTGCGGAAATCTGAAAGTTGTGTGAACGTAGGCATCACGTTCACATCTCCTAGGGAGAGCTCCCACTCGCGACGGGTAATTTTGTCGAGTTTGCTTATGACTAGAAATAAGAAACAGTCTTCTCCCAGTTCCTCCTGGCGTGACTCTGATATAAAAGCTGATCGAACTTCTCGACTCAAATCCAAAAGGGCCTTGAGCTCACGTACAGAGCCCGCCGTTACCCGGGGAACATCTACCACCCGTTGTAAATGAGTGTAGAGTATAGCGCGTTTTCTCTCATATCGCTCGGTAAGGAGTGCGAAGGCCTCGGTGAAATTTGACTCGATCACCGGAGTGTTGGCTAACAGGCGCGCAGCCTCGCCTTGCAAGCTCGATTTAAGATAGTGCAACCTTTGGAGATTGCTGAGGTCCGTTCGCGAAGATACAAGTGAGTTAAATACGTCTCGAAAGCTAGACCAACCCGTCATTTCACCGCTGAATTTCGGAAGTGCGATATTGGGCAGTGATACAGTCGTATTTTTCTGCTCACCCGCAGAAGGCAAGTCCTCTGCGGGGGCACTAATTGTCGGTTGCATCTTCGCGCGGTGTTCTTGGAGAGACTCGCGTGTCTCGTCCATCGCATCGGTTATGGCCATGAACTCTTTTCCGAGGAAATAAGTATGCGTCCTCTTGATGGTGTCGTCCGCAAGCCGGACGATCTCGTGATGACGCGTGCGGCATTCCGCCCAGATTCGGGCGACGTCTGCAAGTCGGTTGTCAATTGCGGTGAGGGTGCGCCGGGGTTTGGCAAGCTTTATGAAGCTGGCCAGTCGATAAAGTATTTGGTCCTTGTCCTCCAGCTGGTCAGCTATTAACTCTTCGATTGTCGACATGTCGTCCATGAGGAATAACAAACTTATTACCTAAAATTTAAAATTAAGCAGCGTAGCAAATACTGGTTCACACGTGTGTATGCTTAAAGCCAGAAAAGCAACGAACTGACAGGGCGGTGTTGATATACCACGATGCTGTCAGCTGATGCGCGGGCCTGCTGCGCACGGGACTGGACGGCAGTACTCAACCAAGATGGCGGAAACTGAGGTGTCGCGTGCGGCAGCGGAGCTTCGTGTGTAGCAGGCGGAATTGGACGAAGACTGCCGAACGGCTTCGTCTCGTACGAACGCTGGAGGCTCTCGGGTGGCGCCGAATGGTGCCGATCACAACCGAACCGATTCAAACTCACGCACTAACGGGCACTCAATTTACACAGCTCTTCTTTGCGAGAAATGCGGATTACTGTAAGGCTGACGATTTGTGCACTAGTTTTATCACTTTCACCCCGAAAGTATCCGGCTCGAAGGACCATTTGTACGCGACATAGGCGTAATTGAACGAAGGTGTTTAGTGTTAGCGAGGACTGCGTGGAGCACAAAATAAATCACTCGTACCTGTGCACACTGTCTTTATTGCTTAGTAACGTGGTCGATTGGTTCGCGATCGGCACTGAAGCTTCGTCACTCAAAGGCACTTATTGCTAGCTTAATCTAAGATTCGACGTTAAGATTATGAGCGCGGGACAACACGGAAATAAAGAGAGCACAGCAATAGTAAAATAACACAGAAAACTAAAAAGCCACTTGAACGGGCGAGGTACTTAAAAGCGTAGGTGCGGAAGGAAGGAAGAGGATCGCGACTGCGATACCTCGGCTAGATGGAAGTAAGGCTCGCAGCGGACGCTGCAAACTTCCCTTACTAGACGGACCGCGGAAGGAAAGAAATAATCGCGAAGAGGCGCACGCGGGGATACGTCGCCACGATTATTAAGAAGGAGGGTAACTCCCGATGCGAGCGCAAGGGAAGCGGAAAGGTTCCACCGTTTCTACGGTAGAATGCGAACAAGGATTTGCCTTTTTAGCACGTGTAAACGCTATAACTGCGAAGCGACGGATCGACTTTCTCAGACTGAAACGTTACGGTTCAAATCGGGGAAGACGGAGCCCGGAGGTCACATCTCCCCACTCGCGTCTACTAATTAAGCCAATTAGCGGCGATGTTTTGGCTGACGCAAACTGTCCGTATGTTAAGGGGACGCACCGCGGTCAAAAGGTATACGGAACGTACCGTATTGCGGCGGAGTACCTTATACAGTACTGTACACTTTAACCTAGAAGATATTGTTTCATTATAAAAGAACTTGTGATGACTACTATATGTGCAAGTTGAAGTAATTCTATATTATTGTTTTATTATAAAAGAACTTATGGTGGCTACTATATGTGCAATTAGAAGTATTTCTATATTATTGTTTTACTATAAAAGAACTTATGATGGCTACTAAATTGCAAGTAGAAGTATTTCTATATTATTGTTTTATTATAAAAGATATTATGATGGCTACTATATGTGCAAGTTGAAGTATTTCTATGTTATTGTTCTATTATAAAAGAACTTATAATGGCTATAATATGTGCAAGTTGAAGCATTTTCTATATTATTCTAATATTTCAGTGTACTTAATATACTCTAACATAGAAAATATTGTTTTAATATAAAAGAACTTATGATGGCTACTATATGTGCAAGTAAAAGTATTTCTATATTATTGTTTTATTATAAAATAACTTATGATGGCTACTATATGTGCAAGTAGAAGCATTTGTATGTTATTGTTTTATTATAAAAAAACTTATGATGGCTACTATATATGCAATTAGATGTATTTCTATATTATTGTTTTACTATAAAAGAACTTATGATGGCTACTGTATGTGCAAGTGGAAGTATTTCTATATTATTGTTTTATTGTAAAAGAAGTTGTGATGGATACCATATGTGCAGGTAGAAGCATTTCTATGTTTTTGTGTTATTATAAAAAAATTTATGATGGCTACCAAATTGCAAGTAGAAGTATTTTCTATATTATTCTAATATTTGAGAATACTTAAAATACTCTAACCTAGAAAATATTGTTTTATTATAAAAGAACATATGATGGCTACTATATGTGCAAGTTGAAACATTTCTATGTTATTGTTTTATTATAAAAGAACTTATAATGACTATAATATGTGCAAGTTGAAGCATTTTCTATATTATTCTAATATTTCAGTGTACTTAATATACTCTAACCTAGAAAATATTGTTTTAATATAAAAGAACTTATGAAGGTTACTATATATGCAAGTAGAAGTATTTTCTAAATTATTCTTATATTTGAGGGTACTGAAAATACTCTGACCTAGGAAATATTGTTTTATTATAAAAGAACTTGTGATGGCTAATATATGTGCAAGTAGGAGCGTTTCTATGTTATTGCTTTATTATAAAAATACTTATGATGGCTACTATATGTGCAAGTAAAAGTATTTCTATATTATTGTTTTATTATAAAATAACTTATGATGGCTACTATATGTGCAAGTAGAAGCATTTCTATGTTATTGTTTTATTATAAAAAAACTTATGATGGCTACTATATATGCAATTAGATGTATTTCTGTATTATTGTTTTACTATAAAAGAACTTATGATGGCTACTGTATGTGCAAGTAGAAGTATTTCTATATTATTGTTTTATTGTAAAAGAACTTGTGATGGCTACCATATGTGCAGGTAGAGGCATTTCTATGTTTTTGTGTTATTATAAAAAAACTTATGATGGCAACTAAATTGCAAGTAGAAGTATTTCCATATTATTGTTTTATTATAAAAGAACATATGATGCCTACTATATGTGCAAGTTGAAATATTTCTATGTTATTGTTTTATTATAAAATAACTGATGATGGATACTATATATGCAATTAGATGTATTTCTATATTATTGGTTTATTATAAAAGAACTTATGATGGCTACTATATGTGCAAGTTGAAGTACTTCTATATTATTGTTTAATTATAAAAGAAATTATGATGGCTACTATATATGCAAGTAGAAGCATTTCTATGTTATTGTTTTATTATAAAAAAAACTTATGATGGCTGCTATATTGCAAGTAGAAGTATTTCCATATTATTGTTTTACTATAAAAGAACTTATGATGGCTACTGTATGTGCAAGTAGAAGTATTTCTATATTATTGTTTTATTGTAAAAGAAGTTGTGATGGATACCATATGTGCAGGTAGAAGCATTTCTATGTTTTTGTGTTATTATAAAAAAACTTATGATGGCTACCAAATTGCAAGTAGAAGTATTTTCTATATTATTCTAATATTTGAGAATACTTAAAATACTCTAACCTAGAAAATATTGTTTTATTATAAAAGAACTTATGATGGCTACTACATGTGCAAGTATATGTATTTTCTACATTATTCTAATATTTGAGAGTACTTAAAATACTCTAACCTAGTAAATATTGTTTTATTATAAAATAACTTATGATGGCCACTATATATGCAATTAGAAGTATTTCTATATTATTGTTTTACTATAAAAGAACTTATGATGGCTACTAAATTGCAAGTAGAAGTATTTCTATATTATTGTTTTATTATAAAAGAAATTATGATGGCTACTATATGTGCAAGTTGAAGTATTTCTATGTTATTGTTCTATTATATAAGAACTTATAATGGCTATAATATGTGCAAGTTGAAGCATTTTCTATATCATTCTAATATTTCAGTGTACTTAATACACTCTAACCTAGAAAATATTGTTTTAATATAAAAGAACTTATGATGGCTACTATATGTGCAAGTAAAAGTATTTCTATATTATTGTTTTATTATAAAATAACTTATGATGGCTACTATATGTGCAAGTAGAAGCATTTCTATGTTATTGTTTTATTATAAAAAAACTTATGATGGCTACTATATATGCAATTAGATGTATTTCTATATTATTGTTTTACTATAAAAGAACTTTTGATGGCTACTATATGTGCAAGTTGAAGTATTTCTATGTTATTGTTCTATTATAAAAGAACTTATAATGGCTATAATATGTGCAAGTTGAAGCATTTTCTATATCATTCTAATATTTCAGTGTACTTAATATACTCTAACCTAGAAAATATTGTTTTAATATAAAAGAACTTATGATGGCTACTATATGTGCAAGTAAAAGTATTTCTATATTATTGTTTTATTATAAAATAACTTATGATGGCTACTATATGTGCAAGTAGAAGCATTTCTATGTTATTGTTTTATTATAAAAAAACTTATGATGGCTACTATATATGCAATTAGATGTATTTCTATATTATTGTTTTACTATAAAAGAACTTATGATGGCTACTGTATGTGCAAGTAGAAGTATTTCTATATTATTGTTTTATTGTAAAAGAACTTGTGATGGCTACGATATGTGCAGGTAGAAGCATTTCTATGTTTTTGTGTTATTATAAAAAAACTTATGATGGCTACCAAATTGTAAGCAGAAGTATTTTCTATATTATTCTAATATTTGAGAGTACTTAAAATACTCTAACCTAGTAAATATTGATTTATTATAAAATAACTTATGATGGCCACTATATATGCAATTAGAAGTATTTCTATATTATTGTTTTACTATAAAAGAACTTATGATGGCTACTAAATTGCAAGTAGAAGTATTTCTATATTATTGTTTTATTATAAAAGAACTTATAATGGCTAAAATATGTCCAAGTTGGAGCATTTTCTATATTATTCTAATATTTGAGTGTACTTAAAATACTCTAACCAAGAAAATATTGTTTTAATATAAAAGAACTTATGAAGGCTACTATATGTGCAAGTTGAAGTATTTCTATGTTATTGTTTTATTACAAAAGAACTTTTAATGGCTATAATATGTGCAAGATGAAGCATTTTCTATATCATTCTAATATTTCAGTGTACTTAATATACTCTAACCTAGAAAATATTGTTTTAGTATAAAAGAACTTATGATGGCTACTATATGTGCAAGTAGAAATATTTCTATATTATTGTTTTATTGTAAAAGAACTTGTGATGGCTACCATATGTGCAAGTTGAAGCATTTCTATGTTTTTGTTTTATTATAAAAAAACTTATGATGGCTGCTATATTGTAAGTAAAAGTATTTTCTATATTATTCTAATATTTGAAAGTACTTAAAATACTTTAACCTAGAAGATATTGTTTCATTATAAAAGAACTTGTGATGGCTACTATATGTGCAAGTAGAAGCATTTCTATGTTATTGTTTTATTATTAAAAAACTTATGATGGCTACTAAATTGCAAGTGGAAATATTTTCTATATTATTCTAATATTTGAGAATACTTAAAATTCTCTAACCTAGAAAATATTGTTTTATTATAAAAGAACTTGTGATGGCTACTATATGTGCAAGTAGGAGCGTTTCTATGTTATTGCTTTATTATAAAAATACTTATGATGGCTACTATATGTGCAAGTAAAAGTATTTCTATATTATTGTTTTACTATAAAAGAACTTATGATGGCCACTAAATTGCAAGTAGAAGTATTTTCTATATTATTCTAATATTTGAAAATACTTCAAATACTTTAACCAAGAAAATATTGTTTTAATATAAAAGAACTTATGAAGGTTACTATATATGCAAGTGGAAGTATTTTCTATATTATTCTAATATTTCAGTGTACTTGATATACTCTAACTTAGAAAATATTGTTTTAATATAAAAGAACTTATGATGGCTACTATATATGCAAGTAGAAGCATTTCTATGTACAGTGGAACCTCTCATAGCGTACCCTCTCATAGCGTACGAGGGCGGAGCGTCGGGACGCAGCAGGTTAGTTGGAGGGGGATTGATCAGGGCCGTCGATGTTATACGATGTTGTCGCGGTTTTGTTTACAAATCTCATACCGGCACGAGCGAACACGGGGTCTGCAGTCACGGCACTGCACGAGTGTCAAGGAAGGGGAATGGTGGGGATAGCAACAGCCGCTTCTGGCTCGCGATTGGTACTTCAGATAGCGTACATTGTCTCCCTATTAGGTACGCTATGAGAGGTTCCACTGTAATTGGTTTATTATAAAATACTTATGATGGCTACTAAATTGCAAGTAGAAGTATTTCCATATTATTGTTTTATTATAAAAGAACATATGATGGCCACTATATGTGCTAGTTGAAATATTTCTATGTTATTGTTTTATTATAAAAGAACTTATAATGGCTAAAATATGTCCAAGTTGGAGCATTTTCTATATTATTCTAATATTTGAGTGTACTTAAAATACTCTAACCTACAAAATATTGTTTTAATATAAAAGAACTTATGAAGGCTACTATATGTGCAAGTTGAAGTATTTCTATGTTATTGTTTTATTATAAAAGAACTTATAATGGCTATAATATGTGCAAGATGAAGCATTTTCTATATCATTCTAATATTTCAGTGTACTTAATATACTCTAACCTAGAAAATATTGTTTTAGTATAAAAGAACTTATGATGGCTACTGTATGTGCAAGTAGAAATATTTCTATATTATTGTTTTATTGTAAAAGAACTTGTGATGGCTACCATATGTGCAAGTAGAAGCATTTCTATGTTTTTGTTTTATTATAAAAAAACTTATGATGGCTGCTATATTGTAAGTAAAAGTATTTTCTATATTATTCTAATATTTGAAAGTACTTAAAATACTTTAACCTAGAAGATATTGTTTCATTATAAAAGAACTTGTGATGGCTACTATATGTGCAAGTAGAAGCATTTCTATGTTATTGTTTTATTATTAAAAAACTTATGATGGCTACTAAATTGCAAGTGGAAGTATTTTCTATATTATTCTAATATTTGAGAATACTTAAAATTCTCTAACCTAGAAAATATTGTTTTATTATAAAAGAACTTGTGATGGCTACTATATATGCAATTAGATGTATTTCTATATTATTGTTTTACTATAAAAGAACTTATGATGGCTACTATATGTGCAAGTTGAAGTATTTCTATGTTATTGTTCTATTATAAAAGAACTTATAATGGCTATAATATGTGCAAGTTGAAGCATTTTCTATATCATTCTAATATTTCAGTGTACTTAATATACTCTAACCTAGAAAATATTGTTTTAATATAAAAGAACTTATGATGGCTACTATATGTGCAAGTAAAAGTATTTCTATATTATTGTTTTATTATAAAATAACTTATGATGGCTACTATATGTGCAAGTAGAAGCATTTCTATGTTATTGTTTTATTATAAAAAAACTTATGATGGCTACTATATATGCAATTAGATGTATTTCTATATTATTGTTTTACTATAAAAGAACTTATGATGGCTACTGTATGTGCAAGTAGAAGTATTTCTGTTATTGTTCTATCATAAAAGAACTTATAATGGCTATAATATGTGCAAGTTGAAGCATTTTCTATATCATTCTAACATTTCAGTGTACTTAATACACTCTAACCTAGAAAATATTTTTTTAATATAAAAGAACTTATGATGGCTACTATATATGCAATTAGATGTATTTCTATATTATTGTTTTACTATAAAAGAACTTATGATGGCTACTATATCTGCAAGTTGAAGTACTTCTATATTATTGTTTAATTATAAAAGAAATTATGATGGCTACTATATATGCAAGTAGAAGCATTTCTATGTTATTGTTTTATTATAAAAAAAACTTATGATGGCTGCTATATTGTAAGTAGAAGTATTTTCTATATTATTCTAATATTTGAGTGTACTTAAAATACTCTAACTTAGAAAATATTGTTTTATTATAAAATAGCTTATGATGGCCACTATATATGCAATTAGAAGTATTTCTATATTATTGTTTTACTATAAAACAACTTATGATGCCTACTAAATTGCAAGTAGAAGTATTTCTATATTATTGTTTTATTATAAAAGAAATTATGATGGCTACTATATGTGCAAGTTGAAGTATTTCTATGTTATTGTTCTATTATAAAAGAACTTATAATGGCTATAATATGTGCAAGTTGAAGCATTTTCTATATCATTCTAATATTTCAGTGTACTTAATATACTCTAACCTAGAAAATATTTTTTTAATATAAAAGAACTTATGAAGGCTACTGTTACGTCCCAGCGTAACTTTTAACTTATTAGCCTAGTATTTTTCTTGTTCTTGCTACTCCGATCTCCGGTTGCGCCTATACTTGTATATTACGGCCTGTGCCTATCGCAGCCGGCGTACCGTTAGAGTATTAGAGTTAAAATCATGTCATTTTCCTTCTACTCCGGGCTTCGTATGCGCCTATACTTGTATATTACGGCCTATGCCTAGCGCATGCGTGGTACCGTCGAGCGGTAACTTCAAGTAGAATATTCCTCGCCTTGGAATCACCGTCGTCCCCACCCAATACACCGACTCATGACAATATATATATAGTATAAGGAACGAATGCGTGTACGCGGTATGCAAGTGTGAGTGTATAGACTTAAGGTTAGCGACGAGTTTCCGCTTAAGAATATTGTTTATCCTTTTCTCTTTCTTTTCATTTATTAATTGCGCCACTGTTAGGCATCGCTGCAGGACAAGACTATTTTTCGTTATCATCAATCCCACCGAAGCGTGCGCTTAAGAGTTACTAAGTTCCTACGTGCCGAGATCGACTTGCACTCATAATAAAATCTGTTAATCAGAGAGAGAAACTAACGAACAAAACCAGCGTCTCGTTTTACATGGCCAGCCGAATGTTTGTATATACCGTCGACCGCTATGTACCCGATTCTGTGAGAGGGGCCTAAAAACTATCTCTGAGCCGGCCTAGGAACCATCTCGAGACGCGACCGTCGTCGCAGTTGGCTGTATAGTCGCGAGGTGCGTAGTCCTCTGTCCGAGGAATATCTTAGTTTATTCTTTGTGAGCTAATCTGTGCAAATTCTTGCAGTTTAATCAGAGACTCATTACTCCTCGTTAAATCGTAGTGTTAAAATCTAGCTATTAAAAAAGAGCAAGGACTCATATTTCTTTTGGTTTTCTTTTTGGTTTCGAATTTTAATCTAGAGTGCGAATAGTGCGATCCGCGTTATTTCCAGCACGTGGTCGGCGAATCGCGCCGAGCCCGTTAGCATATAAGTTTCATTTATAAAGATCATTATATTATTATTATTATAAGTAACACTTCCACATAAGTCTTCTCTCGGTGAGGAATTGGTATTGTATTTAGACTGATTTAAACATCTAGAGCGGTCTGAGGAGTCTCTTCGCGAGTAACATCTACAGCTCCGATAACACGGGAGCTTAGGCCATCTCAAGCCTGATCGTACATTAATACCATTTTACGATTCGAAGGTACTCGTCGTAATAAACCATACGAATTTCTACCGACATACAACCGAACTGAGAGCGAGCGTAAGAGCGAGAGAAGCACAGCGAGCGACATACCATCGAGCGAGCGTGAGCGTGAGAGAGAGAGAGAGAGATCAAAGATTGTCTGAGCGTTTCCAGCAGCACGGTAAGAATATTCCAATTACCAGCTAGATCATGATTTCTGGCCCGACTCTTGCCCCCAGTACATGTATTACGGGAAACCTAGGGCAATAGTTGTAGAGGCGATCTCGTAACCGTGTGCTCTGAGCGCTGGGCGATCGGAACTGTTTAATTCTACAAGGAATCTCTGTACCATTCATATAACGAATATCACGCGCAATACGAGCTGCTTCGTTCAACCCACGATTATACCGCGCCTTGCATACCGGCGAATTGTACTACCGAACATTGCGTAATAGTTAGTCTTTCCGTTCCTTATTATATCAATACTCCGATACAAACAAAACCTCGTAACCATTGTTAAAACGTGGAATTGGCGTTAGAAGCGGGATACACTTTCTTTCTGTATATATATATCTCTTACAGTTATATTACTTCTTTATACCCACTTCTAACCGCGGAACTGGTGTCAGAAATCTGCTTTTTCAACTCAAGTCGTCTTTGTATCTGCACCTGAATAATCATCACAGAATATACACTATTGTTTTTTCCACACTATATCTGCTTTATCCTTTTTTTTTATTTTCTTTGCATGCGCTATAATTAACATTATCTGTACTGGAATGTAACACGCAATAACTCAGCAACCTGTACGGGTTGATAAGAGAGAGAATCCTATAAGTCCTGCAGATCGAGTAGATTGATTTCGTTCTTTCGCGTCATCATTTTATTCGGTCATTGATAGAATCATCTTTTTTGATTTATATCCTTTAGGTTAAGTATTCACGCGTTACTCCCGGGCGACAACGGTCGACCGCTCGAACACACACACGGTTCCATCCTAGACAAATCCTTTAAACCGACCTATCGCGACGCCCGGACGTAACACTACTATATGTGCAAGTAGAAGCATTTCTATGTTTTTGTTTTATTATCAAAAAACTTATGATGGCTGTGTTACGTCCTACGTCCTCCACCCGCCACAATTTTTCGCTTTTCTAAATTATTCAAGAATAACTAATCGATCATTCTCGCCGCAGTCTCCCGTTCGCTCAGTAGTTCTAAGATTTACTCTAATCTAACTTTACGAATGAAGTGCGGTTCTCACGAACCCCCGTTAGCGATAAGACACGCCGCGCGCGACAAGTAGAGGTAACTTACACCCGAGCGATAGCCAAGACGACGCGAGTAGGGAACAAGCGAAACATACAAGTAAAAGCTCCGCCAAATTCTCGCGCTGGCGACCGGACAACCGCCACGTAATGCAACCTGTCAAAAAAGGAATTCCAAAAGATAAGATACGTGTAGCCAAGTCCTGGGGAAGGCATCTGTCGCGCCGTTCCCAGGATATAACGCTGATGCAGTGTCAGCATGCGAATACCGCTCAGCGGAGCACGGCGTCTATATAGGGCAGTACGAGACCCTTTTCGGACACTCTTGGTCGCTACGACACTCTTGGTCACGAGAAGCACCTGTACGCGCTCTTCTGATTACGACAAGTGTTAATACGCGCGCTCTTGCCTACGACAGTCACTTGCGAATTATTTTACTTCAATTCAATTCAGTGCGTGAAGTGCTCCGAATAGCACCGTTGTTCGCATTCAAGAATTCAAGCGCGGGTGCGAAGCGCAACACCCGACTTAGCGTTCACCTCCAGTATCTTTCAAGTGTAAAGAATAGAATCAAGTTAAGTCACGTCGAGTCAATCGAATCAAGTTAACTCCAAGCGAATAATCAATACGATAAAATCAGTGCCATTGTTCCTGCAACTCGCCAGGCAACACCAGGTTTGTGTAACCAACTAAACTTTGTAATCTGGACCGCTCTAGGCCACCAGCGTGGTGAAGCCTCCGAAATTCAGCTAAATATAAGTAACCTGCGTGATCGAGACACTGCGTCTAGTCTCGATCTCCGATTCTCCGGTCGCGATAGCAAAGTAGAGCCGTTCTACTCCAAATTGTAGGGTTCGATCAATTAATAAACACCATACACACAATCTCGTGAGTCACCTATTGCACACCCATTCTCGCAACACTACACGTACACCCGCGTAAAACCTGGTTATCGGAGTGTTCTCTGAGTGTAATTAGACAGGGGATCTCACCCCTTTTCTTCCCGCGATACCGAAACCGCCGTGCGCATATATCGAGTGGTCCTTGCTGCCGCCTTCGAGCCTGTGCCTGTATCGTCTCACGGGAAATTCCGTGGGCACTGTCGAACCTCCGAGTTCCGGTAACCCCTCAGCAACTCTTTTGCTGCGACTTCAGCTCACAGGTTTCGTCGGCCCGCGGCCGGGCCCCCTCGCTACCACCGTGGCTCCTCAACCACTTTCGGCGCACCACGGTTCGGGCCCAAGTCCAGTGGTCACACCCACAGATCTCAACTATTCTCTCACTCAAACCCATAACCAGAGAGCACCCCGGCGACCCCTGCCGCGTAAGGATTATAGAGGACATCGACGGGCCGGAGTAAAGGTCAGGGCACGTCGCGCCGCTGCTCGCTTGTATCAGTCGCAGCTACCTCGACAAACAGCGAGCGAATCCGCGAATTCCCTTCCGCCTACCTACCCGCACCCCGGACAGCACGCGCCACCGGCCTGGACCTCTCCAGAACATCCTTGTCCGTTCGAACTACGCCTAGGGCAAGATCAGTTCACTGTCTACTTCGAGCCTCTAGGACCGGAAATCGTACCGTCTACCATCGTGGTAACTGAGATCTGCGAAGATTCGGATGTCGAAATCATAGACTAAGTAACCCGCACGAACGCGAGTAAATTCTTAGGTTGGTGTAATCTCGAGCTCCCGGCGACGCTCACGTTGCCTGTGCCGTAACCATTCGGACGCGAATAGATTCTTGCGTTGGTGTAATTCCGAGTCACCAGCTACGCCCATATTGCCTGTGCCGTAACCATTCGGACGCAATTAGATTTTCAGGTTGGTGTAATTCCGAGTCACCAGCTACGCCCACATTGCCTGTGCCGTAACCATTCGGACGCGAGTAGATTCTCAGGTTGGTGTAATCCCGAGTCACCAGCGACGCTCACATTGCCTGTGCCGTAACCATTCGGACGCGAGTAGATTCTCAGGTTGGTGTAATCCCGAGTCACCAGCGACGCTCACATTGCCTGTGCCGTAACCATTCGGACGCGAATAGATTCTTCGGTTGGTGTAATTCCGAGTCACCAGCTACGCCCATACTTTCCGCGTCGTAACCAGTCGGACGCGAGGATACACGTAGGTTTAGTGTCGAATCAGGACACCGAGTATATTTAGGCGCGTGCGGCGCCTCAGCGAGCCGTTCCGCTGACGCGTCAAATCTCTTATCAGGCCGGTCACTTCGTCTGTCTTCCGATCCCCGGTATACCCGGTGTACGCAGGGTGCCGAAAAACGGAGGACGTAACAGCTGCTATATTGTAAGTAAAAGTATTTTCTATATTATTCTAATATTTGAAAGTACTTAAAATACTTTAACCTAGAACAGGCCTGGGCAACTCGTGGCACAAGTGCCACATTCCCCTTCTTCTTCCACTTCTCGGCGACCCCCACCTTATTCCATGTGCGCGCTGACTGGCGTTGACGGAGCGAGGGGAAGTAGCATTACATATATGCGGAATCAGAGGCCGATTCGCGTTACTTCATTGTTTTACTATAAAAGAACTCATAATCGCTATAATATGTGCAAGTCGAAGCATTTTCTATATTATTCTAATATTTGAGAATACTTAAAATACTTTAACCTAGAAGATATTGTTTCATTATAAAAGAACTTGTGATGGCTACTATATGTGCAAGTAGAAGCATTTCTATGTTATTGTTTTATTATAAAAGAACTTGTGATGGCTACTATATGTGCAAGTAGGAGCGTTTCTATGTTATTGCTTTATTATAAAAATACTTATGATGGCTACTATATGTGCAAGTAAAAGTATTTCTATATTATTGTTTTACTATACAAGAACTTATGATGGCCACTAAATTGCAAGTAGAAGTATTTTCTATATTATTCTAATATTTGAGAATACTTAAAATACTCTAACCTGGAAAATATGGTTTTATTATAAAAGAACATATGATGGCTACTATATGTGCAAATTGAAACATTTCTATGTTATTGTTTTATTATAGAAGAACTTATAATGACTATAATATGTGCAAGTAGAAGTATTTTCTATATTATTCTTATATTTGAGGGTACTGAAAATACTCTGACCTAGGAAATATTGTTTTATTATAAAAGAACTTGTGATGGCTACTATATGTGCAAGTAGGAGCGTTTCTATGTTATTGCTTTATTATAAAAATACTTATGATGGCTACTATATGTGCAAGTAAAAGTATTTCTATATTATTGTTTTATTATAAAATAACTTATGATGGCTACTATATGTGCAAGTAGAAGCATTTCTATGTTATTGTTTTATTATAAAAAAACTTATGATGGCTACTATATCTGCAATTAGATGTATTTCTATATTATTGTTTTACTATAAAAGAACTTATGATGGCTACTGTATGTGCAAGTAGAAGTATTTCTATATTATTGTTTTATTGTAAAAGAACTTGTGATGGCTACCATATGTGCAGGTAGAAGCATTTCTATGTTTTTGTGTTATTATAAAAAAACTTATGATGGCTACTAAATTGCAAGTAGAAGTATTTCCATATTATAGTTTTATTATAAAAGAACATATGATGGCTTCTATATGTGCAAGTTGAAATATTTCTATGTTATTGTTTCATTATAAAAGAACTTATAATGGCTATAATATGTGCAAGTTGATGCATTTTCTATATTATTCTAATATTTCAGTGTACTTAATATACTTTAACCTAGAACATATTGTTTTAATATAAAAGAACGTATGATGGCTATTATATTGCAAGTAGAAGTATTTCTATCTTATGGTTCTATTATAAAAGCACTTATGATGGGTACTATATGTGCAAGTGGAAGTATTTCTATGTTATTGTTTTATTATAAAAGAACTTATAATGGCTATTATATGTGCAAGTTGAAGCATTTTCTATATCATTCTAATATTTCAGTGTACTTAATATACTCTAACCTAGAAAATATTGTTTTAATATAAAAAAACTTATGATGGCTGCTATATTGTAAGTAGAAGTATTTTCTATATTATTCTAATATTTCAGTGTACTTAATATACTCTAACCTAGAAAATATTGTTTTAATATAAAAGAACTTATGTAGGCTACTATATATGCAAGTAGAAGCATTTCTATCTAATTGGTTTATTATAAAAAAACTTATGATGGCTACTAAATTGCAAGTAGAAGTATTTCCATATTATTGTTTTATTATAAAAGAACATATGATGGCTACTATATGTGCAAGTTGAAATATTTCTATGTTATTGTTTCATTATAAAAGAACTTATAATGGCTAAAATATGTCCAAGTTGGAGCATTTTCTATATTATTCTAATATTTCAGTGTACTTAATATACTCTAACCTAGAAAATATTGTTTTAATATTAAAGAACTTATGTAGGCTACTATATATGCAAGTAGAAGCATTTCTATGTTATTGTTTTATTATAAAAAAAACTTATGATGGCTACTAAATTGCAAGTAGAAGTATTTTCTATATTATTCTAATATTTGAGAATACTTAAAATACTCTAACCTAGAAAATATTGTTTTAATATAAAAGAACTTATGAAGGCACCTATATATGCAAGTAGAAGTTTTTTCTATATTATTCTTATATTTGAGGGTACTGAAAATACTCTGACCTAGGAAATATTGTTTTATTAATAAGAACTTGTGATGGCTACTATATGTGCAAGTAGGAGCGTTTCTATGTTATTGCTTTATTATAAAAATACTTATGATGGCTACTATACGTGCAAGTAAAAGTATTTCTATATTATTGTTTTATTGTAAAAGAACTTGTGATGGCTACTATATGTGCAAGTAGAAGCATTTCTATGTTATTGTTTTATTATAAAAAAACTTATGATGGCTACTATATATGCAATTAGATGTATTTCTATATTATTGTTTTACTATAAAAGAACTTATGATGGCTACTATATGTGCAAGTAGAAGTATTTCTATATTATTGTTTTATTATAAAAGAACTTGTGATGGATACCATATGTGCAAGTAGAAGCATTTCTATGTTTTTGTTTTATTAAAAAAAACTTATGATGGCTGCTATATTGTAAGTAGAAGTATTTTCTATATTATTCTAATATTTCAGTGTACTTAATATACTCTAACCTAGAAAATATTGTTTTAATATAAAAGAACTTATGAAGGCTACTATATATGCAAGTAGAAGCATTTCTATCTAATTGGTTTATTATAAAAAAACTTATGATGGCTACTAAATTGCAAGTAGAAGTATTTCCATATTATTGTTTTATTATAAAAGAACATATGATGGCTACTATATGTGCAAGTTGAAATATTTCTATGTTATTCTTTTATTATAAAAGAACTTATAATGGCTAAAATATGTCCAAGTTGGAGCATTTTCTATATTATTCTAATATTTCAGTGTACTTAATATACTCTAACCTAGAAAATATTGTTTTAATATTAAAGAACTTATGTAGGCTACTATATATGCAAGTAGAAGCATTTCTATGTTATTGTTTTATTATAAAAAAAACTTATGATGGCTACTAAATTGCAAGTAGAAGTATTTTCTATATTATTCTAATATTTGAGAATACTTAAAATACTCTAACCTAGAAAATATTGTTTTATTATAAAAGAACTTATGATGGCTACTATATATGCAAGTAGAAGTATTTCTATATTATTGTTTTATTATAAAAGAATTTATGATGGCTGCTATATTGTAATTAGAAGTATTTTCTATTTTATTCTAATATTTGAATGTACTTAAAATACTTTAACCTAGAAGATATTGTTTCCTTATAAAAGAACTTGTGATAGCTACTATATGTGCAAGTAGAAGCATTTCTATGTTATTGTTTTATTATTAAAAAACTTATGATGGCTACTAAATTGCAAGTGGAAGTATTTTCTATATTATTGTAATATTTGAGAATACTTAAAATTCTCTAACCTAGAAAATATTGTTTTATTATAAAAGAACTTATTATAGCTACTACATGTGCAAGTATATGTATTTTCTATATTATTCTAATATTTGAGAGTACTTAAAATACTCTTTACCTAGTAAATATTGTTTTATTATAAAATAACTTATGATGGCCACTATATATGCAATTAGAAGTATTTCTATATTATTGTTTTACTATAAAAGAACTTATGATGGCCACTAAATTGCAAGTAGAAGTATTTTCTATATTATTCTAATATTTGTGAATACTTAAAATACTCTAACCTAGAAAATATTGTTTTATTATAAAAGAACTTATGATGGCTACTATATGTGCAAGTTGAAGTATTTCTATGTTATTGTTTTATTATAAAAGAACTTATAATGGCTATAATATGTGCAAGTTGAAGCATTTTCTATATTCCCAGACAGCACAGGGATGTCCTCAGGACGTCCTGAGGATGTCCAAGGCGGGACATGCGGACGTCCCGAGGACGTCCTGATTTGATCCCGGGATATCCTCAGGACGTCCTGAGGACGTTCAAAGGAGAGCCAAATACTAGTCCTCAGGAAGTCCCGAGGACAGCCTCAGGATGTTTCGGGGACAGCCCCAGGACATCCCGGGGACAGTTTCAGGACACCCTGAGGACAGCATCAGGACGTCCAGTCGGACGGGTACGGGATGCCTTTTCAGTATTTCTATAGGATGTTTTATGGTTATTTTTGGGGAAAAGTTTTAAATATGAAATAAAGCAATTAATATATTCTATTTTCCAATTTTATTTCAGGATCGAGTCGCGTACTCTTTTCTTCTTACATTTATAATGTAAGAAAAGACCAAAAGCACACAACTCGACTCAACTTGAAGTAGCAAATTTAAACCGTTGTTTGTACTGTTACGTCCTGCGTCCTCCACCCGCCACAATTTTTTGCTTTCTAAATTATTCAAGAATAACTAATCGATCGTTCTCGCCGCAGTCTCCCGTTCGCTCGATAGTTCTAAGATTTACTCTAATCTAACTTTAGGAATGTGGCACGGTTCTCACGGACCCTTATTTAAGATAAGACACGTACGATTAAGACCTGGGAAAGGCACCTGTCGCGCCGTTCCCAGGATATAACGCTGATGCAGTGTCAGCATGCGAATGCCGCTCAGCGGAGCACGGCGTCTATATAGGGCAGTACGAGACCCTTTTCGAACACTCTTGGTTACGGCAAATACCTGTACGCGCACTCTTGGTCACCACTTACTTTTGATCGCGACTTACTGTTCGGGACTTGTGACTTACTCGTTGAACGTTTTACTTCAATTCACTTCTTTGGGTGAAGTGCTCCGAACTGCACCGTTGTTCGCGTATAGAGAATTCAAGTGCGGGTGCGAAGCGTAACACCCGACTTAGTATTTACCTTCGGTATCTTTCAAGTGAATCAAGTGTAACGAATGTAATCAAGTCAAGTCTAGACGAGTCAATAGAATCAAGTTAAGTCCAAGTGAATAACCAACGCGGTATAATCAGTGCCATTGTTCCTGTATCTCGTCAGGCAACACCAGGTTTGTGTAACCAAGCAGTCTTTGTAATTCGGACCATTCTAGGCAACCAGCGTGGTGAAGCCTTCGAAATTCAAATAATTATAAGTAACTTCCGTGATGGAGTCACTGCGTCTAGTCTCAATCTCCGATTCTCCGGTCGCGATAACGAAGTGGAGCCGTTCCACTCCAAATTGTAGGGTTCGATCAACCAATAAACAGCATGTACACAGTCTCATGAATCACCTACTGCACACCCATCCTCGCAACACTACACGTACACCCGCGTAAAACCTGGTTATCGGAGTGTTCTCCGAGTGTAATTAGACAGGGGATTTCACCCCTTTTCTTCCCGCGATACCTAAACCGCCGTGCGCATAAATCAAGTGGTCCTTGCTGCCGCCTTCGTGCCTGTGCCTGAGTCGCCGTACGGGCAATATCCCGCGGGCACCGTCGAACCTGCGAGTTCCGGTGACCCCTCTGCGAATCTTTCGCGCGACATCAGCTGACAGGTTTCGTTAGCCCGCGGCGGGCCCCCTCGCTACGATCGTGGCTCCCCAACCACTTTTGGCGCACCACGGTTCGGACCCGAGATCAATAGTGGTCATATCCACGGATCGCAACCATTCTCCCAGTCAAACCTATATCCAGAGAGCACCCCGACGTCGCCAGTCACGTAAGGACTATAGAGGAACTGGGGGAGGCGGAGTAAAACACTAGGCACGCCGCGCAGCTGCCCGCTTGTACCGGTCGCAGCAATCTCGACAAACAGCGAGCGAATCCGCGAATTCCCTTCCGCCTACCTACCCGCACCCCGGACAGGACGGGCCACCGGTCTGGACCTCTCCAGAACAGCCTTGTCCGTTCGAACTACCCCCAGGGCAAGATCAGTTCACGGTCTACTTCGAGCCTCTAGAACCGGAAATCGTACCGTCTACCGTCGTGGTAAGTAAGATTTGCGAAGATTCGGACGTCGAAATCATAGATTAAGTAACCCGCACGAACGCGAGTAAATCCTTAGGTTGGTGTAATCCCGAGTCACCAGCGGCGCTCACATTTTCTGTGCCGTAACCATTCGGACGCGAGTAGATTCTTAGGTTGGTGTAGTTCCGAGTCACCAGCGACGCTCACATTGTCTGTGCCGTAACCATTCGGACGCGAGTAGATTCTTAGGTTGGTGCAATTCCGAGTCACCAGCGACGCTCACTTTTTCTGTGCCGTAACCATTCGGACGCGAGTAGATTCTTAGGTTGGTGTAATTCCGAATCACCAGCGACGCTCACTTTTTCTGTGCCGTTGTTACGTCGAGGGTGAAAGGATGAACACTCGTGTAGATCTTCACTTTAGACTTAACTTTATTATGTTCGAAATACTGGTCCAACACCAGGGTTTATGGTTTTAATGACGGAAAACTACGTCTTGTCGCAATGAAGTACAATATTGAAGTGAAGCGTGGTCTTCGGAAAGCGCTCCTTGGAATGCTCGAAAGAGGGGTGTCGCTTGGGGGCGGAATCGGAAAGTGGGGATTTTGGGGTAAAACGGTCGGAATGCTGGGTCCTTCAGCTGAACAAATAGTGGTCGGACGGTTGGGCCTTAACTTAGGTATACTATATAGGGTGTCGAAATTACACCCCCTCCCTTATTTTAGAATTTTCGATAACGCAGAAGAAAATTCTATATCTCGTTGTCTACGATAAGCTGGAGGAGCTTCTGGGATGACTGGGTCTTTCACTTGTCTCATAGATATAGATTCTTTTGCTACGTTATGACGAACTGATTGCGTGTGTATTACATTTTGTGTGCTGCCGGAATTAAAACAATTAGTGAAGTGCGGTCTGAATAATCTTCTGCAAGGTTCTTTGAATCCTGCATGTCCTCCCAAAGTCGAGTCATGGAGTTCGCGGTGTATTTCCAATTTTTCTGCTTCTGTTTCCGGTTGCCTTAGCGATCCTAGCAATAGGTATACTCTGAGAGTGGGATCTGTAAATATTTTAGTAATTAATTCTTTTAGTCTTACTCTGGAGATCATTCCTTTCTCCAGTATTTCCTCGTAGGGAATTACGAGGGATCGTTCATGCCCTATGGAGAACGATATGGCGTCGTGGAGAAGCGCGCCAAGAGTGTTTTCGTTTAACTCATCGTATTCAAATTCCACAGTAGGATCTTCATCGAAGTTGTCTGGATAAGAGATATTGGTCCTATTACTTTCAGTCAGGGTAATCAGGATCGAATCATCTGGAACTTCCTTGGTGAAAGTAATGTGTCTTCGCCAATTGGCGGTTTTACTGGTTGTGAAGTGCACGGGGTTTCGACTTAGTGCATCTGCGTTGCTGTCAGCTTTTCCCTTCTTGTATGAGATTTCGAACTCATACTCTTCCAGTTGGATACGCCACCTAGTTAAGCGTGAACTAGGGTCCTTGTGGTTCATCAACCATTTCAATGGTTGGTGATCAGTTAAAAGTTTAAATTTATGTCCATAAATATAAGGGCGGAAATGTTTTACAGACCATACGATGGCGAGTAACTCCTTCTCGATAGTACTGTAGTTTTGTTCGGCTGCAGTGAGTGTGCGGCTTGCAAAACTAACGGGTCGCTCTTGCCCTTTTTCATCTAGTTGGCTGAGTACGCTGCCAATTCCTGTATTTGAAGCGTCTGTGGCTAATATAAAAGGTTTACCAAAGTTAGGGTATTTCAAAATGGTGTCTGACGTGAGTAAATTCTTCAACGTCTTGAAGCTTTCAGTGCAGCCTTTAGTCCAAACGAACGGAGCATTTTTCTTGGTTAAATTATTCAGCGGCTTGGCAATATAGCTGAATTTAGGTATAAATCGTCGATAATACCCAGCGAGTCCTAGAAATTCTCTAATATTTCTCACGGTTTTCGGCACAGGAAATTCTTTAACCGCTTTAATCTTCTCGGGATTAGGTTTGACTCCGTCCTCGGTAATTAGGTGTCCAAGGTATTGAAGCTCAGGTTTCAAATATTGGCACTTGTCTGGCTGCAGTTTTAATCCGACGTCTCGAAGTCGATCAAAAAGCATTTTCAGCCTTTCTCTGTGCTGTTGAAGATTTTCTGCAAATATGACAATATCGTCTAAATATACAAAGCAGATTTTACCAATTAGTCCTCTCAGGGCCTGATCCATCATACGTTGAAAAGTAGCAGGAGCATTCTTGAGTCCGAATGGCATTCGAGTATATTCAAAATGCCCTGCGGGCGTAGAAAACGATGTTTTCGGTTGATCCTTTTTGTCCATGGGTATCTGATGGAAACCGCTCGCTAAGTCAAAAGCACTGAACCATCGGGCTCGTCCGAGTTGGTCCAAAATGTCCTCAATATTTGAAAGCGGGTAGGCGTCATGCAGGGTTTTCTCATTCAATTTCCTGAAATCCACCACAATTCTCCACTTCTTCTTACCGCTAGCGTCGGTTTTCTTAGGTACTACCCAGAGGGGTGAGTTATATGGCGACGTAGAGTCTTCAATAACTCCTTTACATTTCAATTCCTTCATCTGATTTTGGATTTCCTCTTGATGTCCTGGAGGGTATCGATACTGCTTAACGTGTATGGGTACCTCGTCCTGAGTGGGAATCTGGTGAGATGTTAACGTAGTACTCGGCAATTCATCCTCGGATAACGCGAATATGTCTACGTAACTGGTAATCAGATTCTTTAATTCGTTGACTTCCTTTATGTCTTTCAGATGTGTGAGTCGAGTGCTCTCAAGCAACTCTCGTATCCTAGTCTCGTTGTCCCTCGAGCAAACAAAGACCTTATGTAGGGTATTATCTATTAATACTTCTCTAGTTTTTGTGTCGATGATGGCTCCTTCTTTGGTCAAAATGGGAAGCCCAAGTATCCCATCCTCTTTAATTGGGAAGTTGTCCGGAACGACTACCAGCTCGTGATAGTTATCTCCGAATTTGAATCGTGCTTCCTTATTGCATCGGTTGTCCGCTAATTCCGTGGAACTCGTTCGAGGAAGAACGCGTCTGTAAACCTTTGGAAGCAGATTGTTTTATGAGGTTTATATTAGCCCCCGTATCGGCTAGGAAAGTTCTAGTGCACAATCGTCCTCGGAGTCTAATTGCCATTCCTGGGATAATATTTCTTTGCTCGGGTCCTCTTTGTATTCTTCGGCTGATTCCATAAACTTGATGTTTGGGCTCTTCGGTAAAGAGGGTTTTTGGAAAATTTACGGAAGGGCACTCTGTCGAATAGTGGCCTTCTTTGTTGCACTCGTAGCACACTGGGGTACGAAAGGAAACCGATGGCCTCTCACTGTTTATTTGATTGCCCTCCGAAGGGCGTGCGACTGACCGCGGTGCGGTGTTGGGTGTCCTCATAGGCGTTGCACGTGTCCTTTCGAAATTCACGTTGCTCGGACGGAATCTATGTATATGTCTCTGTAGTTCTTCTTCGCGATGCAATTCGTATGCTATCTGTTGTGCCTCACGAAGCGTAAACGGTTTTTGACTCCTAACATCTCGTTGTATAGTTTGATCAAGGTTCCTGATGTACGTAATCAATGAGGTTTCTTCCTCGGACTTTATAAGGAAGTTAGCTTCGTCAGAAGAATATCCTCTCGCCTGAATGCTTCGGACAATGTCTCGATGTATTAAATTATAACGTCGTGTGAACTCTCGGATATTATGTCCGTTCTGCCTTAAATGCTGCCTTTCTAGCCACAATAATTCGCGGCTTTTACTGAGCCCGTATTCTAACAATAGAACTTCCCGAAGTTTGTCGTAGGTGCGAACGTTAAATCCGTCTATCAGATCTTTGGCATCTCCTTTTATTTTATTGGTAACTATTAAAGGGACCAGAATGGTCTCTTCGATCTTGAAATTGGTTAGTACGGTTTTTACATCGGCTAAAAATCGTTCCACGGTCCGATTCTTTCCGTCAAATTCCGATACTAAATTTAAAAGTTTAATTCCGGACTGCGTATCGGCTAACAACTGTCTCGTACTTGCGTGTGTCGATAAAGAGTCGGTGTCGCTGGTGATTCCGGTTGTAGCGGTGGCCTGTTCGCGCGGAATATCTTGGCCGTTTTCTACCTTGTTTAGCGTTGTTTCTAATAACACCCTCAAGTTTTCCAATTCTATCCTTAATCGTAGGGTTTCGCGCCGGAGGTTATCATTGTCCTGCACTGCCTGTTCCGAAATGCTTGGTTTGCCTTCTGGCTTATCGGAGAAATTATCCATTTTTACTTCGTTTTTAGGTACGTCTGATTCTTCTGAGTCCTCAGTACGCAGGGAATCGTCCGTCAAAATAGACTCTCTAGTCGTTCGATACGTAGAAAATGGCATATATTTTCTGTACTTACAGTACAAGCAGAGTTTTCCTCATCTCAACCTTGGCTGGAGTGGTTTGTCTGAAGTTCCTCGGATATCTTCACCAGTATCCCGCCGCTGCCACCAATTTTTATGTTACGTCGAGGGTGAAAGGATGAACACTCGTGTAGATCTTCACTTTAGACTTAACTTTATTATGTTCGAAATACTGGTCCAACACCAGGGTTTAAGGTTTTAATGACGGAAAACTACGTCTTGTCGCAATGAAGTACAATATTCAAGTGAAGCGTGGTCTTCGGAAAGCGCTCCTTGGAATGCTCGAAAGAGGGGTGTCGCTTGGGGGCGGAATCGGAAAGTGGGGATTTTGGGGTAAAACGGTCGGAATGCTGGGTCCTTCAGCTGAACAAATAGTGGTCGGACGGTTGGGCCTTAACTTAGGTATACTATATAGGGTGTCGACATTACACCGTAACCATTCGGACGCGAGTAGATTCTTAGGTTGGTGTAATTCCGAGTCACCAGCGACGCTCATTTTTTCTGTGCCGTAACCATTCGGACGCGAGTAAATTCTTAGGTTGGTGTAATTCCGAGTCACCAGCGACGCTCACATTTTCAGTGCCGTAACCATTCGGACGCGAGTAAACTCTTAGGTTGGTGTAATTCCGAGTCACCAGCGACGCTAACGCTTTTGTGCCGTAACCAGTCGGACGCGAGAATACACGTAGGTTTAACGTCGAATCTGGGACACCCAGTATATTTAGGCGCATGCGACGTCTCACCGAGCCGCTCCGCTGACACGTCAAATCTCTTATCGGGCCGGTCACTTCGTCTGTCTTCCGATCTCCGGTATACCCGGTGTACGCAGGGTGCCGAAAAACGGAGGACGTAACAGTACAATGTTCAATATATTAAAACTAATCATATTAATACCATTTCAAATTTAAAACGTAGTTGAAGTATAAAATGTAAAATAGAGAAAACGAATTATTGTAAACTAAGTTATAGGTAATCTCTTTTTAATAACAGCTTAGCTTGAATGTACAATTTAATTAAATTGCTCGCACAACGTAACATTTTTTTTGTACTTTTAGTAGTTAATGAACAAGACTGAACACTTGTAAAAAGTATGTAAACGTGTAATATAATACATTTGCTACCAATAAATTTGTACTTTTCTTTGGTACAGACACAAACTAATGTATAAAATATATGAATGCCGCAACTCTTATATATTCTAAAAAAAATATCGCTGTATTCGGCTCTTAAAATAATAGACTATATAACGATAAATGTGAATATTACGAACCAAATTATGATATATATTAAATACATTAGCGACTTATAAATTTAATAACGGAGACAAATAATAACTTAAAATCTAGTTTGTACGTCTGTAAAACCTATTCCACGTAAACAAATCTTATGAAATAAAAACCAATACATAGAAAACTGAAATGAAACTTATCAAACTAAAATAAACAATACATAAAAACTGAAATAAACAATACTTAAGAAACTAAAATAAACAATACATAAAAACTAAAATAAACAATACTTGAGAAAATAAAATAAACAATACTTAAGAAAATAAAGTAAACAATACTTAAGATACTAAAAAAATACTTAGTAAACTGAAATCAAAAACAAAACTTAAATTACGTTGGGTGTATTTGTCTCGTCTCTGTAACAAAAAATATGTGAAAATTAATGCTGACAAGTGATTCAACGGATGTAGTACATTTGAGTCTAAAAATTGTGAAGATTTTACTTTGTTGTTTTGTTAAATCGCTCATTTGCATGCCGCAGCCATGATTTTATTGGTTCGGCAATTACGGTTTCGGTGGTATTTGGTGAATGAACACGGACAACACCTATATAAAACAAATTAATTTTATTTATAAATCAGTATTGTAATTAAAACTGACACTATGTTCATATACTCACTGCAAACAATTTTTCGCAGTTCCAATGGGTGAAAAGTTCGTTTTCTCTTTCCCCCGGTATAATGGAAATGTCGAGCCAATTTATCTGTCATTATAGTGCGTAATAAATTGAAAACTATTGTTTTAATATTATTCCCGCCTACCCGTGCTAAATCTTGAATCTGCAATATGGTCAAGTGTACATATAAGTAAGCGCTCACGCGCACGCGCGCATACATACAATTCACTTCAATATTCCCAGCACTTACCAATTTTTGGCGATTAATTTGCCCATTTTGCCATTCCATTTCAAACTTATCCAAATCTTCCATGCAGTCAAATGGAAAATTTGGCATCACGTTTTCATCCGGCACAGTGGAAATGTTTGCGCGTGGATATGTTTCCATATGCTGCATTAGATTGTCTAATTTAAGATTCAATCCACTGAGTTGGTCTTGGATACCACGTACCTGGAAACCTACATCCAGCAGTTTCCTGACCATAAATCGTTCAAAATCAGAACTTCCTAGAATTAAAGAATATAAATAATACATTGTAAAAAAATAAGTTAAAAAAGCGTTATATTTATAAAAGATAGATCGATAGTTACCTGAACCTCTATTAGTGGCGTTCGAATGATCGGTGCTAGGCTCGTGATCTAAATCCAGGCAGTCCTTATCAGATGTACCCATTACAAAATGAATAAATGTGTATTTTGAATGAAGCAATCTACAGTAAGCACGAGGTATCAGTAACCTAACATCAATATTATAATTTTGCACTTAACAATGTAGCTGTTACATAATGCAAACCTTATATTGCATTTACATTATTGAATAGGAACCTATAACATGGTCTAATATAACTGTTAGATCGTGTTTATTAATTACAAATTATCTATAATTACCAGCAATGACTTCAAATTTTGTTTCAATTTCTTTCGTTTTTCTTCCGTCTCTCAGCTTCGAAGTAATAGGTACAGTTTTTTCTGTGTATTAATAAATGTAATAATAATAATAAGTTCTGGTTTTACAGGTATCATATAAAAGTATGTATAATTTGTGTCATACTGACTTTGACATTGTTTGCTGGGGCAATCTGCAAATTTTTCTGTGTCCGTGTTGGCTGTTTTTTCGGGAACTTTCGGAAAATATAATGTGTGTGTGTTAGTCACATCGCTGTCACCATCCTCCTCCTCACTTGTCGAAATAATCTTTTTCGCCCTCTCTTTACGGGATTTCTTGAAAGTTTCTCGAGTTTGGAGGTCGTCGGTCTCGGAATTGATGTCCGACCATATTTCGGCTTTTTTTAATTTCAATAGTCCTTTTTCATATGTGTCTGAAGAAAAATTAAAATTAATGCTTAATACATATAACAGAACCAAGAACATTTTAACAAATGTTCAATGTACACAAATTTCTCAATAATAAATAACATAACATTTCTACTTTGTATATTTTGTCAGTAACTTACTTGAAGTACCTAAAATCTTTTTTATTTTACACAATGACCAGTCGTTTTCGAATGGTATGCACCTTTGCACAGCTTTTATGAATTGAAAGCGTGAATAATTTTTTGGCCAATGTGCAGCATTCCTCTCTTCGGTGACTCAAGATGTAGGAATCATTTCCACGCCATCATCGAATTCGGCGATACACCATATTTCTGCCATGCTGTTGACGTGTGACCTGTACTGATCAATGCCACATTCACATTTATAAATGTAACATTGGGAATACAGCATATTTATTATTATATGGTAACCGAACATATTTCATGTTGATGTCCTTTATTGGCCATATCTTTAGCTCTGACATTTCGTCTACCATAAATATTCCGAGAAGCGATGAAGGTTCATTATATAAATCTTCCCGATGTAAAAATTTACGGGCGATAATAACGTCTGTGTGCAGCTCGTTATGATGAGTAACATTTTTTACTTCAACGATACTTCCATCGCTTAATCCACAGCAGCTATCTGACAATGAGTCTATGCGTATGGTTGCATTTGAACTTTTTAGTATATAATACTGTGGATTGCAGCAGCCATTAATTAATGAATTTGTTTGTGTGAATTGACTTCCTGTCTATTACAAAGCCAAGTAATGTAGTTATCGACAATTGAGGTGGTCTCTCCATGTTGGTTTGTTCTATGTACCTTCGAACAACCTGTTGCAAGGGTTGATCAGGTTTTTTTAATAGTTTTTTCAATGTTTGCAAGTAATTTTCGTACCTAAATGCACTAAATGTATCTAGTGTCCCAAACGTTTTCACATTGTAACCGGTGTGTGTGCTGTTGTCCGTGTGTGCCGGGCGTCTCCACTCCTGCAGTGGGCTGCGTCGTTGATGCACCGGCCAGGGGTTACGGGCCGACCGGTGCAGGTTCGTGCACAGGGCGGTGAGTGAGTAGTAGTAGGTGCCGGATAAAATGAGTGTTGGAGAAGTTTTATATCTGGTAAAAGTTGTCTTATATTCTCTCTTGTTTTGTATATACAGTGGTGAGTGCCGCGCTGTTGATGCCGCGTGTTGGTGTTTGGCCGTGTACGTGAGGGCCGTTACGCTTGCCTGGCGCCGCGAATATTCTAGGCCGCTTAGGATTAACCGATTAATGTCGATTTTGACGACGGTCGAGCGATCCCGGGATTGAAGTCGTGAAGCGCGACGATTTTACAATGCGCGTTGCACGGTGCGCTATTCGCAGTTGCAGTCAAAAGGATCCAAGACGTTTCTGGTGGGCACCCAAGACGGGTGAGCCACGAGTCGGTCGGTGCCTCGCTGTACCTATGCTATAACACGAGAGAGCGGCATAATAGAAGCGGTGGGCAGGTTCGTGGGTATGAACGTCCAGGCGACTTCGTTCGCACGTCTCTCGTTTCTCGTTCGCCCTATGCTGTACGGGGCAAAACCAAAGCTATCGTGGTGGGTCTTTAGAGCCGGGCACGGTTTGCTGGTCGCCTTCGAACTTTCCCTAGTGAGAGGATATGACACGATATGTGGCAGGCACGGATGATCCGTGGGCTGGGCACTTTCTCGGTTTTACCTCGTAATGTTACAATCGTCTGTGGCCTCTGCCTGAGAGGGGTGTCGGCTGCCCGTGGCTGGCTCGACAGCACCCTTTTAGATACTTCTTCGGTGTCGGCCGCTCGTGGCTGGCCTCGACTAGACCGATGACACAAGGTGATCATTGTCAGTAGCGGCGGCCTTACATACGCCGCCGCGCACTCAGCCAGCCGCGAGAGATCTACTCGCACGGGCAGTGGCCGCGGACCTCTGGCGGTATTCCCTGCTGTTAGTGGAAGCGGCCTGGCGGCTTGTGTATGTGCGTACGCGGGTACCGCGTACGGTTACATCTTGGGCTAAATGAATCAACCCATGCACGTTATGTGAAACGTTGGAAGTACCATATAATGCATCGAATGAGGATACAAACGATTTTAGGAGCTCCTGAGCATACTGAATATATTCTTTGAGCTGCGCGCAACATAAGATGCGAATCGCAACATCAGAAAATGCTTATATAAATTCTTTTTAAGATGCTTTTCGAAAACTACACAACCTGTGTATAACAGAATGTTTCGAAATTCTGTTGCCTTCCACAATTTCACAAACGCAAGTGATCTAGGTTTTCTTACAAATTCACATGGCGTATGTATTTTTAAAACATTTTCTAGTAGCAATGATATTGCTTCAACTTTTCTGTGTCGTAAACGTACTTCAAGTTTTCCAAATAACCATGTATATATTAATTTTCGCATGACTCCCAAACATACAAGATGCATATAGTCCAGTGGTACATTGTTCACGAAATCAAAATCGGGTAGGTTTAAAATAGCCGAATGCCCAACATGGTAATTTTCATTCTTCCTTGAACGAAAATCTTCATTTGTTCTCAGTGCCAAATTTGTTTCAGGAAAACACATTCTACCGTTAATATAACTGCCTTCGATTATGCAATTTGTGCAACTGGAATATCCACTATGTCCTTTTACTTGCAACACGAATGATTTGACTGGTGCATCGCATATAATAGCATGTAATGTACATGGTAGATTTCTGTTATTAATAGTAATTCCTTCTCTAACTAATATCTTCGCTTCATCCACAAATTTGGCAAGAAATTTATTGGAATCTAATGGTTTTTGTGTTCCATAGTAAAGGCCAATAATGAAAACCTCTTTCGATATCGATATAGATCCCAAAATTGGCCAAAACTGTTGTTGTGAAGACTTTGACAATGGTAACCCATTAATATTTATAGATATCTTTATGTCTGCAATTTCTTCCGATACTTTTGGTGCAATACTTAGGATCCCTTGTCTCAGTCCAAAATGATAATATTTTCCACCAGCGCATTCCTCAACATCGGTACTTCTAGGTGTATGCATTAGTGTTCTCGGATCAGACGGTATGTTAACACTGCAGTCTTTGCATGTATATTGCTTTATTCCTTTAAGCAAAGAGCGTAGTGCTGATTGCGAAATGCATTCTTTAATAGCCCATTGGCTTAAAAATGTCTTCAAATCAGTCATCTGATTTGATGTACTAGGTGTGTCATCGTTTTCTGTATCGTTATCATCATCATCTGTAGCATTATTATCATCATCTGTAGCGTTATGATCATCACCTGTAGCATTGTTATAATCTGTAGCGTTGTTATCATCATCTGTAGCGTTGTTATCATCATCTGTAGTGTTATTATCATCTACTATGCTGATACCTACTATAGGGTCGTTATGTACAATTTGATTTTGATGTGCATTTTGAACAAATGATGTTGAGGCAGATGTCGAAGCAGATGTTGAAGCACATGATGGAACATTTTCAAACGATGCCATTATAACTTCACTTTCCATTTTCGTAATTTTCATACGATACGAGGGAGTAATGTCACGCTTATACAGCTGTCTTTTCTCAGACATATTGAAATTATATTTTTCAAATATGTATCTGTGGCAAGCAACTCACGTGTTTAGAAACTCGGCGTCCAAATTCGTCCTCAGATGCCACCACTGGAATCTGTGGAAAGAATTTCGTGTCAGAAGAAATCAAAGTTTAACGCAAAATCCCATCCCGTGTACGTTCGTTTATTCTGACAAGACGTGTGCACAATAGAATGTCGAGCGCGCTGCTAGTCGTTTCACTTTCGGCTGACTACCAGGTTAAGAACGCACGCGGTTCGGCAGTACTTAAGACGATTGTCTTCTTTGTCTTATGCCGGCATATGAGCGACCACGTGCGCGTACAACGCAGTACGGAAAAATGCGTACATATATATATGAAAGTAATATACGCACCTCGCTGTGTGTATAGCCTAAAACTATGCACTTTGGTTTTATAAGTTGCAACTCGCGTTACTACTCAACAATGCTGTAACACAAAACAAAAAATATAATCATAACGTGCGATTTGTGCAGATGCGCATAATATATTAGCAAACCGACAAGTGGACTATATTAAAATAGACATATATAGAATCAATATTACTTACCGGATAATAAGATAACAAATGTTTTCTAGAATAATAGTCACTTTTCTTTCACGTCTGTTCCTCTCGTATCACTCTGCTCGTTTCTCGTCTTAAACCGCGCTTTCGGTGTACCGGCGTAATTTGCCTGGTTGTTGGCGCATGCGCGGCGCATCGACAGAGCAATCCAGTGACGGCGCATAGGGTTACTACTAAGTATTTTTGCCACAGCAAATATTTTTGTTAAATAAAGAATATGATTTAAAAATTATTTGAATGCCTTTTCTCACCTCATTATTTGATTATTATGTTACTAACGCGTAATTATGTTTGTGTATGTATATTGCTTATTATGACATAATTGATTCCATAAATTTCAAAAAATCAAATCGTTAAACTGCCATGTATGAAAATGTTAATTATTTATTAATAATTTATTAATTTGAAGATTGATATTTAATATTATTCTTAATACTATCTAAACAGAGGGCCCAAAAGAACCCTTTTCTTCTACATTTAGCACGTCCCTTCAGCACGACCGACGCATCTAGCCTGACCACGGCAGACCACGCCGTTAAACAACAGCATGGCGTTCTTGCCGCAGCGTGCGCCCCGAAAGACAAAACACGCCTTTAGCGAGGCCTGTACATGAGTTAAACAAAGAGATAATATAAATAGAACTTGCACAAAGAAACCCACATCGGCTATCGCTTTTTTTATGTTTTGTAGACCCTATACAAGCTGCCCGTAGGTGCGCTACTGGCAGTAATGTGATGATATGATATCTGAAATGTATCTGGGATGTTTTAAGGAATTCTCTGGGATGTACTCAGGACATCCTATGATACGCCTTCGGACATTAATAGAAGATTTATACTTTATGGTTGCTTTTAAAATTCTGAAATTACAAGTATCTGATCATAATTAATGTCAAATATACACGTAAAATATGTACAATAACACGATTGAATATCCTGAAAACATCCCGGGACATCCTGGATCATGCTGGAAATGTCCTACATCATCCTGGACTATCCAGGATTACCCAGGACCTATTGAGGATGATCCTGAAATTGTCCTAGGACGTCCTGGACCATCCAGGACCACCCAGGACCTATTGAGGATGATCCTCAGGACGTCCGGTGCTATCTGGGTTATTCTAATATTTTAGTGTACTTAAAATACTTTAACCTAGAAGATATTGTTTCATTATAAAAGAACTTGTGATGGCTACTATATGTGCAAGTAGAAGCATTTCTATGTTATTGTTTTATTATTAAAAAACTTATGATGGCTGCTAAATTGCAAGTGGAAGTATTTTCTATATTATTCTAATATTTGAGAATACTTAAAATTCTCTAACCTAGAAAATATTGTTTTATTATAAAAGAACTTGTGATGGCTACTATATGTGCAAGTAGGAGCGTTTCTATGTTATTGCTTTATTATAAAAATACTTATGATGGCTACTATATGTGCAAGTAAAAGTATTTCTATATTATTGTTTTACTATAAAAGAACTTATGATGGCCACTAAATTGCAAGTAGAAGTATTTTCTATATTATTCTAATATTTGAGAATACTTAAAATACTCTAACCTGGAAAATATTGTTTTATTATAAAAGAACATATGATGGCTACTATATGTGCAAGTTGAAACATTTCTATGTTATTGTTTTATTATAAAAGAACTTATAATGACTATAATATGTGCAAGTAGAAGTATTTTCTATATTATTCTTATATTTGAGGGTTCTGAAAATACTCTGACCTAGGAAATATTGTTTTATTATAAAAGAACTTGTGATGGCTACTATATGTGCAAGTACGAGCGTTTCTATGTTATTGCTTTATTATAAAAATACTTATGATGGCTACTATATGTGCAAGTAAAAGTATTTCTATATTATTGTTTTATTATAAAATAACTTATGATGGCTACTATATGTGCAAGTAGAAGCATTTCTATGTTATTGTTTTATTATAAAAAAACTTATGATGGCTACTATATATGCAATTAGATGTATTTCTATATTATTGTTTTACTATAAAAGAACTTATGATGGCTACTGTATGTGCAAGTAGAAGTATTTCTATATTATTGTTTTATTGTAAAAGAACTTGTGATGGCTACCATATGTGCAGGTAGAAGCATTTCTATGTTTTTGTGTTATTATAAAAGAACTTATGATGGCTACTGTATGTGCAAGTAGAAGTATTTCTATATTATTGTTTTATTGTAAAAGAACTTGTGATGGCTACCATATGTGCAGGTAGAAGCATTTCTATGTTTTTGTGTTATTATAAAAAAACTTATGATGGCTACTAAATTGCAAGTAGAAGTATTTCCATATTATTGTTTTATTATAAAAGAACTTATGAGGGCTACTATATATGAAATTAGAAGCATTTCTATGTTATTGTTTTATTATAAAAGAACTTATAATGGCTATAATATGTGCAAGTTGAAGCATTTTCTATATCATTCTAATGTTTCAGTGTACTTAATATACTCTAACCTAGAAAATATTGTTTTAATATAAAAGAACTTATGAAGGCTACTATATGTGCAAGTAGAAGCATTTCTATGTTTTTGTTTTATTATAAAAAAACTTATGATGGCTGCTATATTGTAAGTAAAAGAATTTTCTATATTATTCTAATATTTGAAAGTACTTAAAATACTTTAACCTAGAAGATATTGTTTCATTATAAAAGAACTTGTGATGGCTACTATATGTGCAAGTAGAAGCATTTCTATGTTATTGTTTTATTATTAAAAAATTTATGATGGCTGCTAAATTGCAAGTGGAAGTATTTTCTATATTATTCTAATATTTGAGAATACTTAAAATTCTCTAACCTAGAAAATATTGTTTTATTATAAAAGAACTTGTGATGGCTACTATATGTGCAAGTAGGAGCGTTTCTATGTTATTGCTTTATTATAAAAATACCTATGATGGCTACTATATGTGCAAGTAAAAGTATTTCTATATTATTGTTTTACTATAAAAGAACTTATGATGGCCACTAAATTGCAAGTAGAAGTATTTTCTATATTATTCTAATATTTGAGAGCACCTAAAATACATTAACCTAGAAGATATTGTTTCACTATAAAAGAACTTGTGATGGCTACTATATGTGCAAGTAGAAGCATTTCTATGTTATTGTTTTATTATAAAAAAAACTTATGATGGCTACTAAATTGCAAGTAGAAGTATTTCTATATTATTGTTTTATTATAAAAGAAATTATGATGGCTACTATATGTGCAAGTTGAAGTATTTCTGTTATTGTTCTATTATAAAAGAACTTATAATGGCGATAATATGTGCAAGTTGAAGCATTTTCTATATCATTGTAATATTTCAGAGTACTTTATATACTCTAACCTAGAAAATATTGTTTTAATATAAAAGAACTTATGAAGGCTACTATATGTGCAAGTAGAAGCATTTCTATGTTTTTGTTTTATTATAAAAAAACTTATGATGGCTGTTATATTGCAAGTATATGTATTTTCTATATTATTCTAATATTTGAGGGTACTTAAAATACTCTAACCTAGAAAATATTGTTTTATTATAAAATAACTTATGATGGCTACTATATATGCAATTAGAAGTATTTCTATATTATTGTTTTACTATAAAAGAACTTATGATGGCTACTAAATTGCAAGTAGAAGTATTTTCTATATTATTCTAATATTTCAGTGTACTTAATATACTCTAACCTAGAAAATATTGTTTTAATATAAAAGAACTTATGATGGCTATTATATTGCAAGCAGAAGTATTTCTATTTTATGGTTCTATTATAAAAGAACTTATGATGGGTACTATATGTGCAAGTGGAAGTATTTCTATGTTAATGTTTTATTATTAAAAAGAACTTATGATGGCTACTATATATGCAAGTAGAAGTAATTCCATATTATTGTTTTATTATAAAAGAACTTATGAGGGCTACTATATATGCAAGTAGAATTATTTTCTATATTATTCTTATATTTGAGGGTACTGAAAATACTCTGACCTAGAAAATATTGTTTCATTATAAAAGAATTTGTGATGGCTACTATATGTGCAAGTAGAAGCATTTCTATGTTATTGTTTTATTATAAAAAAACTTATGATGGCTACCAAATTGTAAGCAGAAGTATTTTCTATATTATTCTAATATTTGAGAGTACCTAAAATACTTTAACCTAGAAGATATTGTTTCACTATAAAAGAACTTGTGATGGCTACTATATGTGCAAGTAGAAGCATTTCTATGTTATTGTTTTATTATAAAAAAACTTATGATGGCTACTAAATTGCAAGTGGAAGTATTTTCTATATTATTCTAATATTTGAGAATACCTAAAATTCTCTAACCTAGAAAATATTGTTTTAATATAAAAGAACTTATGAAGGCTACTATATATGCAAGTAGAAATATTTTCTATATTATTCTTATATTTGAGGGTACTGAAAATACTCTGACCTAGGAAATATTGTTTTATTATAAAAGAACTTGTGATGGCTACTATATGTGCAAGTAGGAGCGTTTCAATGTTATTGCTTTATTATAAAAATACTTATGATGGCTACTATATGTGCAAGTAAAAGTATTTCTATATTATTGTTTATTATAAAATAACTTATGATGGCTACTATATGTGCAAGTAGAAGCATTTCTATGTTATTGTTTTATTATAAAAAAAACTTATGATGGCTACTTTATGTGCAAGTAAAAGTATTTCTATATTATTCTTATATTTGAGGGTACTGAAAATACTCTGACCTAGGAAATATTGTTTTATTATAAAAGAACTTGTGATGGCTACTGTATGTGCAAGTAGGAGCGTTTCAATGTTATTGCTTTATTATAAAAATACTTATGATGGCTACTACATGTGCAAGTAAAAGTATTTCTATATTATTGTTTTATTATAAAATAACTTATGATGGCTACTATATGTGCAAGTAGAAGCATTTCTATGTTATTGTTTTATTATAAATAAAACTTATGATGGCTACTAAATTGCAAGTAGAAGTATTTCTATCTTATTGTTTTATTATAAAAGAACATATGATGGCTACTATATGTGCAAGTAGAAGCATTTCTATGTTATTGTTTTATTATAAAAAAAACTTATGATGGCTACTAAATTGCAAGTAGAAGTATTTCTATATTATTGTTTTATTATAAAAGAAATTATGATGGCTACTATATGTGCAAGTTGAAGTATTTCTGTTATTGTTCTATTATAAAAGAACTTATAATGGCGATAATATGTGCAAGTTGAAGCATTTTCTATATCATTGTAATATTTCAGAGTACTTTATATACTCTAACCTAGAAAATATTGTTTTAATATAAAAGAACTTATGAAGGCTACTATATGTGCAAGTAGAAGCATTTCTATGTTTTTGTTTTATTATAAAAAAACTTATGATGGCTGTTATATTGCAAGTATATGTATTTTCTATATTATTCTAATATTTGAGGGTTCTTAAAATACTCTAACCTAGAAAATATTGTTTTATTATAAAATAACTTATGATGGCTACTATATATGCAATTAGAAGTATTTCTATATTATTGTTTTACTATAAAAGAACTTATGATGGCTACTAAATTGCAAGTAGAAGTATTTTCTATATTATTCTAATATTTCAGTGTACTTAATATACTCTAACCTAGAAAATATTGTTTTAATATAAAAGAACTTATGATGGCTATTATATTGCAAGCAGAAGTATTTCTATTTTATGGTTCTATTATAAAAGAACTTATGATGGGTACTATATGTGCAAGTGGAAGTATTTCTATGTTAATGATTTATTATTAAAAAGAACTTATGATGGCTACTATATATGCAAGTAGAAGTAATTCTATATTATTGTTTTATTATAAAAGAACTTATGAGGGCTACTATATATGCAAGTAGAACTATTTTCTATATTATTCTTATATTTGAGGGTACTGAAAATACTCTGACCTAGAAAATATTGTTTCATTATAAAAGAATTTGTGATGGCTACTATATGTGCAAGTAGAAGCATTTCTATGTTATTGTTTTATTATAAAAAAACTTATGATGGCTACTTTATGTGCAAGTAAAAGTATTTCTATATTATTGTTTTATTATAAAATAACTTATGATGGCTACTATATGTGCAAGTAGAAGCATTTCTATGTTATTGTTTTATTATAAAAAAACTTATGATGGCTACTATATATGCAATTAGATGTATTTCTATATTATTGTTTTACTATAAAAGAACTTATGATGGCTACTGTATGTGCAAGTTGAAATATTTCTATGTTATTGTTTTATTATAAAAGAACTTATAATGGCTATAATATGTGCAAGTTGAAGCATTTTCTATATTATTCTAATATTTCAGTGTACTTAATATACTTTAACCTAGAAAATATTGTTTTAATATAAAAGAACTTATGATGGTTATTATATTGCAAGTAGAAGTATTTCTATCTTATGGTTCTATTATAAAAGAACTTATGATGGGTACTATATGTGCAAGTGGAAGTATTTCTATGTTAATGTTTTATTCTAAAAGAACTTATGATGGCTACTATATATGCAAGTAGAAGTATTTATATATTATTGTTTTATTATAAAAGAACTTATGAGGGCTACTTTATATGAAATTAGAAGTGTTTCTATATTATCCTTTTATTGTAAAGAACTTATGATGGCTATTATATTGCAAGTAGAAGTATTTCTATATTATGGTTCTATTATAAAAGAACTTATGATAGGTACTATATGTGCAAGTTGAAGCATTTTCTATATTATTCTAATATTTCAGTGTACTTAATATACTTTAACCTAGAAAATATTGTTTAATATAAAAGAACTTATGAAGGCTTCTATATATGCAACTAGAAGTATTTTCTATATTATTCTAATATTTGAGGGTATTTAAAATACTCTGACCAAGAAAATATTGTTTTATAATAAAAGAAATTATGATGGCTACCAAATTGTAAGTAGAATTATTTTCTATATTATTCTAATATTTGAGAGTATTTAAAATACTCTGACCAAGAAAATATTGTTTTATAATAAAAGAAATTATGATGGCTACCAAATTGTAAGTAGAATTATTTTCTATATTATTCTAATATTTGAGAGTACCTAAAATACTTTAACCTAGAAGATATTGTTTCATTATAACAGAATTTGTGATGGCTACTATATGTGCAAGTAGAAGAATTTCTATGTTATTGTTTTATTATAAAAAAACTTATGATGGCTACTAAATTGCAAGTAGAAGTATTTCTATATTATTGTTTAATTATAAAAGAAATTATGATGGCTACTATATGTGCAAGTTGAAGTATTTCTGTTATTGTTCTGTTATAAAAGAACTTATAATGGCTATTATATGTGCAGGTTGAAGCATTTTCTATATCATTCTAATATTTCAATGTACTTAATATACTCTAACCTAGAAAATATTGTTTTAATATAAAAGGACTTATGAAGGCTACTATATGTGCAAGTAGAAGCATTTCTATGTTTTTGTTTTATTATAAAAAAACTTATGATAGCTGCTATATTGTAAGTAGAAGTATTTTCTATATTATTCTAATATTTGAAAGTACTTAAAATACTTTAACCTAGAAAATATTGTTTCATTATAAAAGAACTTGTGATGGCTACCATATGTGCAAGTAGAAGCATTTCTATGTTATTGTTTCATTATTAAAAAACTTATGATGGCTACTATGTGTGCAAGTAGAAGCATTTCTATGTTTTTGTTTTATTATAAAAAAACTTATCATGGCTGCTATATTGTAAGTAGAAGTATTTTCTATATTATTCTAATATTTGAGAGTACTTAAAATACTTTAACCTAGAAAATATTGTTTTATTACAAAAGAACTTATGATGGCTACTATATATGTAAGTAGAAGTATTTCTATATTATTGTTTTATTATAAAAGAACTTATGATGGCTACTATATGTGCAAATTGAAGTATTTCTATATTATTGTTTTATTATAAAAGAATTCATGATGGCTACTACATATGCAACTATAACTGTTTCTATATTAGCCTTTTATTATATAGAACTTATGATGGCTATTTTATTGCAATTAGAAGTATTTCTATATTATTGTTTTATTATAAAACAACTTATGATCGCTACTATATGTGCAGTTTGAAGCATTTTCTATATTATTCTAATATTTGAGTGTACTTAATATACCCTAACCTAGAAAATATTGTTTTAATATAAAAGAACTTATGAAGGCTACTATATATGTAAGTAGAAGTATTTTCTATATTATTCTAATATTTGAGGGTACTGAAAATACTCTGACCTAGGAAATATTGTTTTATTATAAAAGAACTTGTGATGGCTACTATATGTGCAAGCCGGAGCGTTTCTATGTTATTGCTTTATTATTAAAATACATATGACGGCTACTATATGTGCAAGTAAAAGTATTACTATATTATTGATTTATTATAAAATAACTTATGATGGCTACTATATGTGCAAGTAGAAGTATTTCTATATTATTGTTTTATTATAAAAGAACTTATGAGGGCTACTATATATGAAATTAGAAGTGTTTCTATATTATCCTTTTGGACCCGTCCGCATGCTGCTCGCCTCAACCTGTAATTCTTGTCCCGTGCGCCTCGCACCTAGTGTACTTGTGTACACTCCTTGTTTACGTAATCTGTCGCGTTCTATTTTTAAGCCCAGGCGTTACTCGATTGTCTCTGTCTGGTCCGTTGCGTTTATCAGTGACCCTGATTGGCCATGGTAATGAGTCGGTGGTGGGAGTTCCCGCTTCCGGCGTCTCCGCGTCTCGCGCGGGTGCGAGACGTTCTGTTCTTTCTCGTACGCCGTACAGAAATATTGTGAAATTTTTGCAGAGGTGAAACACGTGTTGTGCTGACCTTTCCGCCTTATTGGGCATTACTTTACCGCGAGTGCGTCCGTATCTTCGCCTACTTTGATTTAAATTACAAGTGCGTTTGTGCACTTAAAGCGCGTATTTCCTTAATTCGCGTTATTTTGTTTTATTAATTTCCGCTCGTCAGAGCAATTTTGGCCTGACGAGATTCCGACCTTCCTGGCGACCGCGGCGGCGTATCCCCGCGCGCGCTTGTGTGTGCGGTCGCACTCTTCCTTCCGATATCCTGAGGTGTGCGTAGCGTGATATTTGCCGCTACGTCCCTCGTTCCGTTTTGTCCGAGGTACTCGCGCACTGTTTGACGTGCTGGCGAGCCTCTTCCTTCCTACACACTCCTTTAGAGGCGAACTTTCAGTATTATTTTCATTTCGTTTTTCTTTGATCTATTATTTATTCTAGTGCGGTAATATTAAGAGATTTTAAATTGTGAACAGAGTGTGCGGTGTGTATATATATATCTCTTTTATTTTTGTGGTCAAATAAATGGTTGGCTCCGCCCTGTCTAGAAGCAGAGTTACGCCTGCTTCTATAAACTGACTCACTTTCCTGGACTGCCCCCAGTCCGAATTAGGCACATCGCGATAGTTGCGCGATTCATAAACACCTTTTATTAAAAAGAACTTATGATAGGTACTATATGTGCAAGCGTAAGTATTTCTATATTATGGTTCTATTATAAAAGAACTTATGATAGGTACTATATGTGCAAGTGTAAGTATTTCTATGTTATTGTTTTATTATAAAAGAACTCATAATCGCTATAATATGTGCAAGTCGAAGCATTTTCTATATTATTGTAATATTTCAGTGTACTTAATATACTTTAACCTAGAAAATATTGTTTTAATATAAAAGAACTTATGAAGGCTACTAAATTGCAAGTAGAAGTATTTCTATATTATTGTTTTATTATAAAATAAATTATGATGGCTGCTATATGTGCAAGTTGAAGTATTTCTATATTATTGTTTAATTATAAAAGAACTTATGATGGCTAGTATATGTGTAAGTTGAAGTATTTCTATATTATTGTTTTATTATAAAAGAACTTATGATGGCTAGTATATGTGCAAGTTGAAGTAATTCTATATTATTGTTTTATTATAAAAGAACTTATGAGGGCTACTATATATGCAACTAGAAGTATTTTCTATATTATTCTAATATTTGAGGGTATTTAAAATAATCTGACCAAGAAAATATTGTTTTATAATAAAAGAAATTATGATGGCTACTATATGTGCAAGTAGAAGCATTTCTATGTTATTGTTTTATTATAAAAAAACTTATGATCGCTACTAAATTGCAAGTAGAAGTATTTCTATATTATTGTTTTATTATAAAAGAAATTATGATGGCTGCTATATGTGCAAGTTGAAGTATTTCTATATTATTGTTTAATTATGAAAGAACTTATGATGGCTAGTATATGTGTAAGTTGAAGTATTACTATATTATTGTTTTATTATAAAAGAACTTATGATGGCTGGTATATGTGCAAGTTGAAGTAATTCTATATTATTGTTTTAATATAAAAGAACTTATGAAGGCTACTATATATGCAAGTAGAAGTATTTTCTATATTATTCTAATATTTGAGGGTACTGAAAATACTCTAACCTAGAAAATATTGTTTTAATATAAAAGAACTGATGAAGGCTACTAAATTGCAAGTAGATGTATTTCTATATTATTGTTTTATTATTAAAAAACTTATGATGGCTACTAAATTGCAAGTGGAAGTATTTTCTATATTATTCTAATATTCGAGAATACCTAAAATTCTCTAACCTAGAAAGTATTGTTTTATTATAAAAGAACTTATGATAGCTACTACATGTGCAAGTATATGTATTTTCTATATTATTCTAATATTTGAGAGTACTTAAAATACTCTAACCTAGTAAATATTGTTTTATTATAAAATAACTTATGATGGCCATTATATATGCAATTAGAAGTATTTCTATATTATTGTTTTACTATAAAAGAACTTATGATGGACACTAAATTGCAAGTAGAAGTATTTTCTATATTATTCTAATATTTGAGAGTACCTAAAATACTTTAACCTAGAAGATATTGTTTCATTATAAAAGAATTTGTGATGGCTACTATATGTGCAAGTAGAAGCATTTCTATGTTATTGTTTTATCATAAAAATACTTATGACGGCTACTATATGTGCAAGTAAAAGTATTTCTATATTATTGTTTTAATATAAAAGAACTTATGAAGCTACTATATATGCAAGTAGAAGTATTTTCTATATTATTCTAATATTTGAGGGTACTGAAAATACTCTAACCTAGAAAATATTGTTTTATTATAAAAGAACTTATGATGGCTACTATATATGTAAGTAGATGTATTTCTATATTATTGTTTTATTATAAAAGAACTTATGATGGCTACTATATGTGCAAGTTAAAGTATTTCTATATTATTGTTTTATTATAAAAGAACTCATGGCGGCTACGACATATGCAACTAGAAGTGTTTCTATATTATCTTTTTATTATAAAGAACTTATTATGGCTATTTTATTGTAAGTAGAAGTATTTCTATATTATTGTTTTATTATAAAAGAACTTATGATGGCTACTAAATTGCAAGTAGAAGTATTTCTATATTATTGTTTTAATATAAAAGAAATTATGATGGCTACTATATGTGCAAGTTGAAGTATTTCTATGTTATTGTTCAATTATAAAAGAACTTATAATGGCTATAATATGTGCAAGTTGAAGCATTTTCTATATCATTCTAATATTTCAGTGTACTTCATATACTTTAACCTAGAAAATATTGTTTTAATATAAAAGAACTTATGATGGCTATTATATTGCAAGTAGAAGTATTTCTATCTTATGGTTCTATTATAAAAGAACTTATGATGGGTACTATATGTGCAAGTAGGAGCGTTTCTATGTTTTTGCTTTATTATAAAAATACTTATGACGGCTACTATATGTGCAAGTAAAAGTATTTCTATATTATTGTTTTATTATAAAATAACTTATGATGGCTAGTATATGTGCAAGTAGAAGTATTTCTATATTATTGTTTTATTATAAAAGAACTTATGAGGGCTACTATATATGAAATTAGAAGTGTTTCTATATTATCCTTTTATTAAATGCAAATTAATGGTCTGCGCTCGTTATTCTCAGTTCGTTCTGTTTACCCGTAAATTCTGGAAAAGTGGCAAATCTTCCCGGTTTTTTTTTATTCATACCGAATTGTACCTTCAACAAGGTATGTTCTGCTGGTTTTTCTTATATAAATATCAATTGTTTTTGTGCAGTTATTGTTCTTCAAAGTTTGGGCTCCACAAGGCGAAATATTCGTTTACTACATGACATTGAGGTTAACTTTTTCTTAGTTATTCCGCAAAATTCCAGCTAGATTCTTTTATAGACTTAATCTATGAGCATTCAAGTACCCAAAACTGTAAAAACATTCTGCGCATTCTTGCGCTTTTGGTAGAAACTGAATATTTTTTATCTGCGTGTAGAATGAGCACAATTGCGAAAAAGGCCATATTTGCCAGCTATGTTATCATTCATAATTTGTTAAGAATATATTGTTGAACTATAATTGTTGTTCTGTTCATATTACATTAGTTAATGTAAAACAAATTACATAATATCTAAATTTATAATTATATTTCATAATTTTTTTTTTTTGGGCTCAAAATTTGTTTTTTTTACCAGGTTATTTTCTTTTCATTTTGACTACTTACAGCTGAAAAAAAAATAAAAATCACGTTCAAGCACCAAGACGGTACTTTTGTCCCACTTGTTTCCTTTCTTACGCCGATACCTGCATTACGATACCACCACGTATGTCGTATGACAATGATCACATTCTACCGTCTTCTCGGAACTGCAAACGGCGGGTTAGCTCTTTGTCTAAGGCTCATCACACGTTCGTTGTTAATAGTTGTACCTACATGTATATTGTTAGAATAAAAACCCTTAAAAAATATCTTTAGACAGTTTCGCACGTTTAACATAGCGAGAGACAAGTAGCAGCATTTGCACATGTTACGATTCGCAAGGCGTTAATGAAACGAAACGAAACAAAACGAAATGAGTTACTGAGTTACTCAATACGTATTAATCATAAAATGTGATCTAAATGTAGTATCTGTTTTATTATAGCGTTTGGTACGCTGAGTTTTGAATGTTTCATTGCCAATTGCCTCGATCGTTCTTTCATCATTCTGTTTTATTCGCTGCCGTCCTTTTCTTCCTTCTCGGCTATGATCAAAGATCAAACCGTCAGGCTCGAAAACCATGTCCCCTCTACAAAGTTGTCCCAATACATTGTGCCGTCGCAGTCGCAAAGCGGCAAACCTTACAATGTCACACCGCGGAATAAAGAATCGAAAGAAAAATACATTGTGTTGTATTATGTACTTAGGTTTATATGGCCATCTCTACTTATGTAATCTTACAAGAAGAAACACAGCGTCTACAATTTTATTACACATGACACCTGGAATCTTGTGAAATCAAATTCAGAATATTATTACACATACCCTCTAGAATACTAAAGGAAGCAGGACAGGTTCCAACGATTTATTCAGAAAATCGCGTAATACATTTTTCTGCGGGTGTACTATTTAGTGACGCAGAACGCTTTTCTTAACCCTTGTAGAGCGCAGCCAGAGTCAATTGTGACTCGGAGCTCGAGAGCGATACGCACATGATCGCATATATTGTGTCGCGTGATTATTCAGTCGCAGGAATAATTGTGCGACACGAAATCGCAAGTGCGCTCCTGGCCAAATTGTTTGTAGGTAGCCTTCCACTGCTCGCGACTGCGGTGCGCGACTGTTCGATAAATATATATATGGTTTTTTTCTTCGCGCAAACGGTGACACGCGGACACGATGCACGGCCATTAAATATAATTATATAGAAATATATTTTTCGCAAAGAAAAAACAAATACGATTTCGAGCTAATACATATAAGCGAGATATAGCTTATATATTGTAACCGTACAGACCGATGGGCCAGGCACATCACCTACTGGCCGGTATAAAAACACCTTCGCCGTATATTACTTACTTGCCGAGACATATACACGCTAATACTACTCTACTGTCCGCACCGTACATTCACATATCACGCACCGATGCGCCGAGACATATACACGCTCACACTACTCTACTGTCCGCACAACACTTTCACACATCACGCACCAACATGCCGAGACACAGACACGCCAACACCACTATACTGTCCGCACAACACATTCAAGCATCACGCACCGACATATCAAAACAAACACATCTTCATCAATCACACCTATTGTATCGCCGTCATACTCATACATCCAAATTAATGTAACGGGACTATTTCGGCCGCCGAAGGAGAAGCGACTCCCGGCCACCGACCAAAGTCACTCGAGTAGAACCTTCCCCTTAGCCCATTTGGGTATATAAGGCGCGGGAATGCTCTACTCGTGGCGAGATCTATATCGAGCTTGAAGGCTGTTGATGCGGTCCAATTGAGATCCTCTGGCCGTCGTAAGATCACACGCAGTACCTAACACACCTGAACGGTGTAAGTCGAGAAACGTACGACTCGAGAAGAATTCGGGAAACGAATCTCGAGCCGCGTATTTGAGACACCGCCCCTTCAGGGCTCGCGTACGAGTTCAAAGGCACTCGCGTGAATCTGACACACTGAATAATCCTATAAGGAATTAATAAAACAAAGCATTCTTCGCCACCAAGACACATATCACCATCCACATATCACTGTCACTCACACATTTAAACTTTGCCGTACGTCGCCCCCGCTCTCGGCACCGGACACGACTGCGTTCAGTAAATGATCGTCCATACAACATCCCAGACTGACGACACCCTTACCGTAAGCCACCACGGCTCTTGGTACCGGTCACGGCTGCGTTCAGTAAGAGGAGCCCTACCGAAACAGACAACGGTTGCCGTACGCCACCCCCGCTCTCGGAACCGGACTTGGCTGCGTGCAATTCATTAACAAACAGATCAAGTCGTTAACGTACGCTACCTCCGCTCTTGGCACCAGCCTTAGCTGCGATTAATTGACTCACGACGAACGAACGCACCAAAACAACTAGCGACAAATCAGACTTAAACAATACATACTTCCCCAAGAATCACCTACATTGGCAGCGAAGTGTGAAATATCAAAACTGTTTAGACCAGCGAGATTATAAGTAAAAGCCTCGAATACTGTATATAATTTTGTATCACAATAATCGTTTAACAAACAATATAACATAAACAGCACATAAACACACTCTTTTTACCGCACCGTCCTCAATCACGCGATCCATATATAGCAATAGAAGATGGCGATAATATAAAACGAACCCGTCCGCTCGATCACTCGGTAAATCCACGTGGCGGACTGCCGGACCGCGACGCAGTCACCACTCGCGGCCGTGCATGTAAAAAACGTACCACTGTCGAAAGCGGTACGGTGAAAATATATTGAATAAATATATATATATATATATATAGGTGGCGGTTGGCTGTCGAAAGCGGTACGGTGAAAATATATTGAATAAATATATATATATATATAGGTGGCGGTTGGCGGTAAATATATATATATATATATATATATGTTACGTCCTCCGTTTTTCGGCACCCTGCGTACACCGGGTATACCGGAGATCGGAAGACAGACGAAGTGACCGGCCTGATAAGAGATTTGATGTGTCAGCGGAGCGGCTCGCTGAGACGTCGCACGCGCCTAAATATACTCGGTGTCCTCGTTTGACACTAAACCTACGTGTATTCTTGCGTCCGACTGGTTACGGCGGGGAAAGTGTGGGCGTAGCTGGTGACTCGGAATTACACCAACCCGAGAATCTATTCGCGTCCGAATGGTTACGGCACAGGCAATGTGAGCGTCGCTGGTGACTCGGGATTACACCAACCTGAGAATCTACTCGCGTCCGAATGGTTACGGCACAGGCAATGTGGGCGTAGCTGGTGACTCGGAATTACACCAACCCGAGAATCTACTCGCGTCCGAATGGTTACGGCACAGGCAATGTGAGCGTCGCTGGTGACTCGGGATTACACCAACCTGAGAATCTACTCGCGTCCGAATGGTTACGGCACAGGCAATGTGGGCGTAGCTGGTGACACGGAATTACACCAACCCGAGAATCTACTCGCGCCCGAATGGTTACGGCACAGGCAATGTGAGCGTCGCTGGTGACTCGGGATTACACCAACCTGAGAATCTACTCGCGTCCGAATGGTTACGGCACAGGCAATGTGGGCGTAGCTGGTGACTCGGAATTACACCAACCCGAGAATCTACTCACGTCCGAATGGTTACGGCACAGGCAATGTGAGCGTCACTGGTGACTCGGGATTACACCAACCCGAGAATCTACTCGCGTTCGTGCGGGTTACTTAATCTATGATTTCGACATCCGAATCTTCGCAGATCTCGGTTACCACGATGTTAGAAGGTACGATTTCCAGTTCTAGAGGTTCGAAGTAGACCGTGAACTGATCTTGCCCTGGGGGTAGTTCGAACGGACAAGGCTGTTCTGGAGAGGTCCAGGCCGATGGCGCGTGCTGTCCGGGGTGCGGGTAGGTAGGCGGAAGGGAATTCGCGGATTCGCTCGCTGTTTGTCGAGGTAGCTGCGACCGATACAAGCGAGCAGCGGCGCGACGTGCCCTGGTTTTTACTCCGGCCCGTCGATGTCCTCTATAATCCTTACGTGGCAGGGGTCGTCGGGGTGCTCTCTGGTTATGGGTTTGAGTGAGAGAATAGTTGCGATCCGTGGGTATGACCACTGGGCTCGGGCCCGAACCGTGGTGCGCCGAAAGTGGTTGAGGAGCCACGGTGGTAGCGAGGGGGCCCGGCCGCGAGCCAACGAAACCTGTGAGCTGAAGTCGCAGCAAAAGAGTTGCTGAGGGGTTACCGGAACTCAGAGGTTCGACGGTGCCCACGGAATTGCCCGTGAGACGACTCAGGCACAGGCTCGAAGGCGGCAGCAAGGACCACTCGATTTATGCGCACGGCGATTTCGGTATCGCGGGAAGAAAAGTGGTGAGATCCCTGTCTAATTACACTCAGAGAACACTCCGATAACCAAGTTTTACGCGGGTGTACGTGTAATGTTGCGAGGATGGGTGTGCAATAGGTGACTCACGAGATTGTGTACATGGTGTTTATTAATTGATCGAACCCTACAATTTGGAGTAGAACCGCTCCACTTCGTTATCGCGACCGGAGAATCGGAGATCGAGACTAGACGCAATGTCTCGATCACGCAGTTTACTTATAATTAGCTGAATTTCGGAGGCTTCACCACGCTGGTCGCCTAGAGCGGTCCAGATTACAAAGTTTAGTTGGTTACACAAACCTGGTGTTGCCTGGCGAGATGCAGGAACAATGGCACTGATTTTATCGTATTGATTATTCGCTTGGAGTTAACTTGATTCGATTGACTCGACGTGACTTAACTTGATTCTATTCTTTACACTTGAAAGATACTGGAGGTGAACGCTAAGTCGGGTGTTGCGCTTCGCACCCGCGCTTGAATTCTTGAATGTGAACAACGGTGCTATTCGGAGCACTTCACGCACTGAATTGAATTGAAGTAAAATAATTCGCAAGTGACTGTCGTAGGCAAGAGCGCGCGTATTAACACTTGTCGTAATCAAAAGAGCGCGTACAGGTGCTTTTCGTGACCAAGAGTGTCGTAGCGACCAAGAGTGCGCGTACAGGTATTTGCCGTAACCAAGAGTGTCCGAAAAGGGTCTCGTACTGCCCTATATAGACACCGTGCTCCGCTGAGCGGCATTCGCATGCTGACACTGCATCAGCGTTATATCCTGGGAACGGCGCGACAGATGCCTCTCCCAGGACTTGGCTACACGTATCTTATCTTTTGGGATTCCTTTTCCGACAGGTTGCATTACTTGGCGGTTGTCCGGTCGCGCAGCGCGAGAATTCGGCGGAGCTTTTCTTGTACGTTTCGCTTGTTCCCTACTCGCGTCGTCTTGGTTATCGCTCGGGTGTAAGTTACCTCTACTTGTCGCGCGTGGCGTGTCTTATCGCTAACGGGGGCTCGTGAGAAGCCCACTTCATTCCTAAAGTTAGATTAGAGTAAATCTTAGAACTACTGAGCGAACGGGAGACTGCGGCGAGAATGATCGATTAGTTATTCTTGAATAATTTAGAAAAGCGAAAAATTGTGGCGGGTGGAGGACGTAGGACGTAACATATATAGAAATATATATACGTATATAGAAATTCTCGCGCCGCCAACCGCCACCTATCGCCACGCACGGTCTCTTGAGCGAGGTTTCCCCCACCACCGCGGAATCCAATGGAGTTGGATGCCACATATGCTGACACAGCGCAGCGGTTAGTTTCAAACCGAACGTCGAGGAAAAACAAGATCGTAAGTCCCTTCAAGTCTAAATAATATTCCTGCTTCTTGTACTTTATTCAAGTTCTAAATGTTTTTTATCCCTTTGAGTGCTATGGGTATATGAATGCTTAGCGGTTGCAATCGTTGGGGACGGAATCCTTTTTTTGTTAACACTATGACGGCCTGTGACACCAACGTGGTGCCATAGGCGAGTTGGCCATTGTTTTCCGGTGACACCAACTTGGTACCATGGGCCAGCCGTTCGTTATTTGTCGGTGCCAGCACGTTTGCACAACCTTGCAAACAGTTCCGGGGACAGTGAACTGTGCTGATTGAATGCGCAAGGCGCAAATAATTTATAATTGTAATTGCTGGACACCAAATCAAACAATACAAGAAAGTTATTTTCGAGCATATATGCGTCTGGTAAAAGCGATCTGTGTGGACTAAGGACGCATACATGCGTTTATAATATGAAAAATAACTTTCTTGCATTATTTCATTTGGCGTACAGGAATTACATTTATAACTTAGTTGCGCCTTGCGTATTCAATCAACATCGTTCACATTAGCAAAAAAAGTATTTCTTCCCAAACGATCGCAACCGCTAAGCGCATGCCGTTCACGCGGATTACTTCCGCTGGTAGTACTCAGCGCTCAAAAGGTTATGCACTTACTTCGAAAGCGCGTAGCCTTCTAGTGTGCTTCCAAACACTTCGTTAACAAAATAATTAATTATTGCATTGCCTTGTTTTTAGATGTCAACGAAAGAAGTAAAATCGGTTGTTGTGCTGTTACGAGCCACGGCCCTGACGTGGTGAGGATTTTTGTCAGTGCCGTTAGGAATGAGATATTTGTGAGAGGAGTGAGCAGCTATTTACAGGCCTCGTCCGATTTTTCACGGCTGCACCCTGCACGTCGCTACCCTTTGTGATGCCTTTCTAACAGCTCTCCGTACTCCCTCGCGGAAATACGTTTCGCTTTTCGAAAGGAGGAGAGAGGGGGTTTAGGAAAATCACTTCAAGCCTCGGCCGGTTTTTCACGGCTGCACCTATCAGTAGATTCGGTTTTTTGAGCTACCAACCCAGGCCTCGTCCGGTTTTTCACGGCTGCACCCCGGGCAAGTAAACTCGAAAGGATAGCTGACAAGGATCTCGTCCGATTTTTCACGGCTGCACCCCTTGCGCAACTTTGAGGATATTGGATTTTGTAACTCTTTTTAGGCTCGTTGGTTCCCTCGAGCGGTAAAGGGAAACCTCGTTCGTGTGATTCGAGTTCTAGGCGATTAAATAACGCGATAGCAAAGGAATATGGAAAACAATAAAATGAACTATATTGAGAAAAATAAATACAGAAAAAGCAGTTAGGTATAACGAACAAAACAATAATTCAACTACTATTTCTAATAACGTGATTACAATACGACGCGAATAGGTATACAGAAAACGTTTAATGACTAGTAAAAGAATATTTGGTTTAAGGAATTTGAGCTAAATTGAGAACTAAACCTACACACAGGAGTGTGGCAAAACGACTAAGACTAATAACGCTCGGAATATTCACAAGTTATTCCTCGCCAGAAATCACGGACAGCGAAAAGACACTCTTTTCTGTAGCTACCGGACTTTGATTTTGTACTAGTGACGCTCGGAACACGCACAGGTTGTTCCTTGCAATGAGGACAAACAGCGAAAAAGACACTTTTGGCGATTCTGGAATCACTTTTTCTAAGTATTTATAAACGCTCGGGAATTTCCTACGCAGACCCTTGCACGGTCCTTTTCTAAAGCTGTCTGAGACTCGCGAGCCCTGGCGGGGCCCTCTTTTATATGGCTAGATCTTAGGCTAGGGGTAGCGAGATGCAAGGAAACAGTGCATTGAGGTGGGGCGTATTTTCGGGGGGCATCACGTTCCCGAACGTTCCCAAACGTCGGCACGCACCCGCTGTGCATGCGCTGGGCACTCGCTGTGCACGTGATCGCGCGTGGCTGCTGCGCTTCGTTCGAGGCTACGTCACTAGCCCGGGCGCGTCACTAACTCAGGCGCGTCACTAGCTCGGGCGATGCATGATGACGTCACGGTAGGCAACCGCGTACGACGCCATGGGCCGCAGCGCTGGTCGGCGGCGCTCAGCGGCGCTCGGCGGCGCGGTACGTTACAGTGCGGCCTCCCGCGCTCGATCAGCTCCGGCCAATTTTGATACATTAAGGTAACCGAAGAGTGCCGCACCAAGAAGGCGGTCGCCCGACCGACGCGCATGGAAAAAGCGGGCCCGGTCCCTGAGCTCCCGTCGGGACGCCCGGAACGCCCGGTGTAATGTGGACACCCTATATAGTATACCTAAGTTAAGGCCCAACCGTCCGACCACTGTTTGTTCAGCTGAAGGACCCAGCATTCTGACCGTTTTACCCCAAAACGCCCACTTTCCGATTCCGCCCCCAAGCGACACCCCTCTTTCGAGCATTCCAAGGAGCGCTTTCCGAAGACCACGCTTCACTTCAATATTGTACTTCATTGCGACAAGACGTAGTTTTCCGTCATTAAAACCTTAAACCCTGGTGTTGGACCAGTATTTCGAACATAATAAAGTTAAGTCTAAAGTGAAGATCTACACGAGTGTTCATCCTTTCACCCTCGACGTAACATAAAAATTGGTGGCAGCGGCGGGATACTGGTGAAGATATCCGAGGAACTCCAGACAAACCACTCCAGCCAAGGTTGAGATGAGGAAAACTCTGCTTGTACTGTAAGTACAGAAAATATATGCCATTTTCTACGTATCGAACGACTAGAGAGTCTATTTTTACGGACGATTCCCTGCGTACTGAGGACGCAGAAGAATCAGACGTACCTAAAAACGAAGTAAAAATGGATAATATCTCCGATAAGCCAGAAGGCAAACCAAGCATTTCGGAACAGGCAGTGCAGGATAATGATAATCTCCGGCGCGAAAACCTACGATTGAAGATAGAATTAGAAAACTTGAGGGTGTTATTAGAAACAACCCTAAGCAAGGTAGGGAACGGCCAAGATATTCCGCGCCAACAGGCCACTGCGCCACCCGAAATCACCAGCGACACCGACTGCTTATCGACACACGCAACTACGAGACAGTTGTTAGCGGATACGCAGTCCGGAATCAAACTTTTAAACTTAGTATCGGAATTCGACGGAAAGAATCGGACCGTGGAACGATTTTTAGCCGATGTAAAAACCGTACTAACTAACTTCAAGATCGAAGAGACCATACTACTCCCTTTAATAGTTACTAATAAAATGAAAGGAGATGCTAAAGATCTGATAGACGGATTTAACGTTCGCACCTACGACAAACTCCGGGAAGTCCTGTTGTTGGAATATGGGCTCAGTAAAAGCCGCGACTTATTATCGCTAGAAAGGCTGCATTTAAGGCAGAACGGACATAATATCCGAGAGTTCACACGACGTTATAATTTAATACATCGAGACATTGTCCGAAGCGTTCAGGCGAAAGGATATTCTTCTCACGAAGCTAACTTCCTTGTAAAGTCCGAGGAAGAAAACTCATTGATTATGTACATCAGGAACCTTGATCAACCTATACAACGAGATGTTAGAAATCAAAAACCGTGTACGCTTCGTGAGGCACAACAGATAGCTTACGAATTGCATCGCGAAGAAGAACTACAGAGACATATACATAGATTCCGTCCGAGCAACGTGAATTTCGAAAGGACACGTGCATCGCCTATGAGGACACCCAACACCGCACCGCGGTCAGTCGCACGCCCTTCGGAGGGCCATAAAATAAACAGTGAGAGGCCATCTGTTTCTTTCCGTACCCCAGTGTGCTATAAGTGCAACAAAGAAGGCCACTATTCGAGAGAGTGCCCTTCTGTAAATTTTCGAAAACCCTCTTTGCCGACCAGCCCAAACATCAAGTTTGTGGAATCAGCCGAGGAATACAAAGAGGACCCGAGCGAAGAAATATTATCCCAGGAATGGCAATTAGACTCCGATGACGATTGTGCACTAGAACTTTCCTAGCCGACACGGGGGCTAATATAAACCTCATAAAACAATCTGCTTCCAAAGGTTTACAGACGCGTTCTTCCTCGAACGAGTTCCACGGAATTAGCGGACAACCGATGCACAGCAATAAGGAAGCACGATTCAAATTCGGAGATAACTATCACGAGCTGGTAGTCGTTCCGGACAACTTCCCAATTAAAGAGGATGGGATACTTGGGCTTCCCTTTTTGACCAAAGAAGGAGCCATCATCGATACAAAAGCTAGAGAAGTATTAATAAATAATACCCTACATAAGGTCTTTGTTTGCTCGAGGGACAACGAGACCAGGATACGAGAGTTGCTTGAGAGCACTCGCCTCACACATCTGAAAGACATAAAGGAAGTCAACGAATTAAAGAATCTGATTACCAGTTACGTAGACATATTCGCGTTATCCGAGGATGAATTGCCGAGTACTACGTTAACATCTCACCAGATTCCCACTCAGGACGAGGTACCCATACACGTTAAGCAGTATCGATACCCTCCAGGACATCAAGAGGAAATCCAAAATCAGATGAAGGAATTGAAATGTAAAGGAGTTATTGAAGACTCTACGTCGCCATATAACTCACCCCTCTGAGTAGTACCTAAGAAAACCGACGCTAGCGGTAAGAAGTGGAGAATTGTGGTGGATTTCAGGAAATTGAACGAGAAGACCCTGCATGACGCCTACCCGCTTCCAAATATTGAGGACATTTTGGACCAACTCGGACGAGCCCGATGGTTCAGTGCTTTTGACTTAGCGAGCGGTTTCCATCAGATACCCATGGACAAAAAGGATCAACCGAAAACAGCGTTTTCTACGCCCGCAGGACATTTTGAATATACTCGAATGCCATTCGGACTCAAGAATGCTCCTGCTACTTTTCAACGTATGATGGATCAGGCCCTGAGAGGACTGATTGGTCAAATCTGCTTTGTATATTTAGTCGATATTGTCATATTTGCAGAAAATCTTCAACAGCACAGAGAAAGGCTGAAAATGCTTTTTGATCGACTTCGAGACGTCGGATTAAAACTGCAGCCGGACAAGTGCCAATATTTGAAATCTGAGCTTCAATACCTTGGACACCTAATTACCGAGGACGGAGTCAAACCTAATCCCGAGAAGATTAAAGCGGTTAAAGTATTTCCTATGCCGAAAACCGTGAGAAATATTAGAGAATTTCTAGGACTCGCTGGGTATTATCGACGATTTATACCCAAATTCAGCTATATTGCCAAGCCGCTGAATAATTTAACCAAGAAAAATGCTCCGTTCGTTTGGACTAAAGGCTGCACTGAAAGCTTCAAGACGTTGAAGAATTTACTCACGTCAGACACCATTTTGAAATACCCTAACTTTGGTAAACCTTTTATATTAGCCACAGACGCTTCAAATACAGGAATTGGTAGCGTACTCAGCCAACTAGATGAAAAAGGGCAAGAGCGACCCGTTAGTTTTGCAAGCCGCACACTCAATGCAGCCGAACAAAACTACAGTACTATCGAGAAGGAGTTACTCGCCATCGTATTTTCACGTTTAACTAGGTGGCGTATCCAACTGGAAGAGTATGAGTTTGAAATCTCATACAAGAAGGGAAAAGCTAACAGCAACGCAGATGCACTAAGCCGAAACCCCGTGCACTTCATAACCAGTAAACCCGCCAATTGGCGAAGACACATCACTTTCACCGAGGAAGTTCCGGATGATTCGATCCTGATTACCCTGACTGAAAGTAATAGGACCAATATCTCTTATCCAGACAACTTCGATGAAGATCCTACTGTGGAATTTGAATACGATGAGTTAAACGAAAACACTCTTGGCGCGCTTCTCCACGACGCCATATCGTTCTCCATAGGGCATGAACGATCCCTCGTAATTCCCTACGAGGAAATACTGGAGAAAGGATTGATATCAAGAATCGCTAAGGCAACCGGAAACAGAAGCCGAAAAATTGGAACTACTCCGTGAATTCCATGACTCGACTTTGGGAGGACATGCAGGCATTCAAAGAACCCTGCAGAAGATTAAAAAACAATTCTACTGGACAGGCATCTACCAAGATGTACAGGACTACATTAACAAATGTCAAGTTTGTCAACAAACGAAAACTCCTAGACGCACTACGAAAATGCCAATGGTAATAACCGACACGCCGAAACAGTTCAACGATAAAATCGCGATTGACGTCATTGGACCATTTCCTCAAAGTAAGCCCAACGAGTACAAGTATGTATTAACAATACAGGATGGTCTGACTAAATATTTGGAAGCCTGCCCGATGCAATCGCAAACTAGCTTAGAAATTGTTCAAGCCTTGTCCGATACTTGGTTATTCCGATACGGACCACCCAGACTAATACTTTCCGACCGAGGAGCTGCATTTATGTCACAAATGATGAATCAATTAAGCGATAGTATGCAAATCGACTTAATACATACCACAGCTTTTCACCCGGAATCCAACGGAAGTCTGGAAAGATCACACGCTGTGATCAAGGACTATCTACGCGGACAAATCCTCGCCGAGGATCCTGACTCATGGGAACAACACTTACAAGCTGCAATTTATGCATACAATTCTGCCGAGCATTCAAGCACGGGTTTCACCCCGTATGAACTCGCTTTCGGACGACCCCCACCGCTACTCAGACAACTCGAAGAGTATCCGTTGGAAACATGTGCAAGCCATAACCTCGAAGGCCTCGAGACTCCAACGAATGGCACAAGACGCTCTGCATGAGTCTAAGCGAAAGAGCAAGGAATTGTACGACAAGACTCAGAGACCCCTTAACCTACAACCTGGGGATTATGTGTGGATAAAGAATCCCCGTGACAAGCCCAAAAGACTTGGAACCTTTTGGACAGGACCGTTTGAAGTCGTTTCCGTAAACGACGTGAATGCCGACGTCCGTGTGGGCAAGCAAATACAGACTATACATTTAAATAGACTAAAATATGCCAACAATTCTATTACAGACTCACGTACGGAGCCATCGGAATCCTAGCCGATGCAACTTTCCGTTTGGATGTATTTAAGGACATCCCTAACATCTACTTCGATGATATGGGCGTTACAAGGGTTTACCATCAAGAATGGCGCACCTTGCTATATTACGATCTAGATGACATCACGCAAATCGAAACCACTCTCGCAGACAGCATGGCCCAAGCTTATAAAAAAGCACCTAAAGGAACTGAACTACGGTTGGAAACACAAGTGTTAAATAGACTTAAGCAAGTTACACGGCAAAGGGACATATTATTCCATAGCTTAGGATTAATTAAGAACAGTCGCGTGCGTAGAGGATGGCTAAACCCCATCGGTGACCTAGCGAACCTTCTGTTCGGAACCCTTAGTCAAACAGACGCCGAATATTATAACAAACAAATCGATGACTTATTCGTCGACAATACGCACATAAGCCATCTAATTCAAAATCAAACTAGCATATTGAAAAGCACTATCACCGAGCTAAATTCTTTTGAAACCAGAGTTGCTTCAAACTTGCACAAACTCGATCAAGCAATCACAGATGAGATTAGGTACAGGCAAACGTTAGAATTTTTGATTTTTATTGAAACACTTATAGCAGAATACTCTGACATAATCAATGTGCTACACTCAATTACGGTCAACGGACGAAACGGAAACATCGATCCCCTATTGTTTGATCCCACCATCCTACAGGACTTGTTAACGGTTATCGAGAAACGCGTAGGAAGCATGAAGATGCTCTTCCCAGTTAATTCCCAAAATGCTTACAACTTTTTGAGTTACTGTTCCATTAACATCTTTTTGCTAGGGCAAACTAAATTATGTTTTGAGTTAATCCTACCAATAGTAGAACAAGATACCTTTCAAATCTATCGACTCGTTCCTATACCTTCCTATCAAATCATTGACGCTACGACGGTACACTTACACTTATTGACTCTGACCGAGTATTTCGTCTTACTCAATAGCGAAACACGTACTTACTCTACGATGACAGAAACCGAAATAATCCTTTGTACGACACACAAAAACTTACGACTTTGTAAAAGACGTGCACCCTTGTACGATTCCACCTTAAGCGACCCTTGTCTAACGATTGCTATTCAAGGCTTAGCGTTTGATCAAACAAAGTGTAAAACATCTGTTATATCAATTTCTCATAATATATGGATACAACTTTACAATAACCAAGAATGGATAGTAATAACTCCGTTCCCAGAGCGACTACACGTGACTTGCAACAAACAACAAACCGACAGTATTTGGATAAGCGGTGTCAACAAGTTGAGCCTCACTTCCGGATGCTTTGGCAAAACCTTACACGTTACGATATATTCACACAAATCCATATCTTATGAAAAACAAATTCTTCTACAACTAGGCCTAAGTAATGCGACTCTCCCAAGAATATCTAACGATACACTATTGTTTGCGAAGATCCCCACTCTTACAAAAATGGAAATACAACCCCACGATTTAACTAATTTAGCTAGACCACTCGACGAAATTAAACAGGAAGCCGATCTTATATCGAGACACACAAGGTCTATCGCATCCACCGAAAGCAAATGGAACATTCTTTACTATTCAATATACACACTAGGCTTTGTAACCATAGTATGGATAGCGAATAAGATAGGATTATTTACCTGTGTTAAGGAACTGCTGAGCACATTCATACCGAACTTTACTAATTGCTTCAATTCAGGCGGCACACAAAATGTAATACACACACAATCAGTTCGTCATAACGTAGCAAAAGAATCCAAATCTATGAGACAAGTGGAAGACCCAGTCATCCCAGAGGCTCCTCCAGCGTATCGTACCACTACACAAAATAAGCGACGAACTGTACGAATTCGACATATCGAAGATAGCGAGATATAGAATTTTCTTCTGCGTTATCGAAAATTCTAAAATAAGGGAGGGGGTGTAATGTGAACACCCTATATAGTATACCTAAGTTAAGACCCAACCGTCCGACCACTATTTGTTCAGCTGAAGGACCCAGCATTCTGACCGTTTTACCCCAAAACCCCCACTTTCCGATTCCGCCCCCAAGCGACACCCCTCTTTCGAGCATTCCAAGGAGCGCTTTCCGAAGTCCACGCTTCACTTCAATATTGTACTTCATTGCGACAAGACGTAGTTTTCCGTCATTAAAACCTTAAACCCTGGTGTTGGACCAGTATTTCGAACATAATAAAGTTAAGTCTAAAGTGAAGATCTACACGAGAGTTCATCCTTTCACCCTCGACGTAACACCGGGACGCCAGGGACGCCCGGGACTCCAGGGACTATCGGGACGCCAGGGATTTTTACCGTTTAGTGTTCTCGGGTCAGTGTATATAGAGAGCGACAGGCTCAAAGGGATTATTGAAAGACGCTTTAGTGCCCCTCAACTAGTGTAAGACGTAGATTAAGTGTATAGTTTAATAAGCGGATTTTGGAACTCCTCACCCACGTGTACTGTGCCGACCACGTGTCGAGTGATAATTGTGCGGCCCTCCTCAACTTTCCGTTAACTCCCCACCCGCGCCACACCAGATTACTTGGGAGTTTCTCGGGGTTAGACTCAAAACAGTACACATAATCGCTTTGCCGAGTAGTTAGTCGCTATATTCCTTTTTATTTGCTTTGTTCGTTGCTTACATTTAGACTAATTGCTTGTACCGCATTTATACGGTCTTTTCATTTCCGTGCCGTCCTTAATTTTAACTGTATATATTTTCTTTATTTATTAGATTAGTTAATTTATACTATTTGCCTTTTTCTTTAATATCGCTTCCTTGCCTCGCTTCCAGTCTCCGCGTTACTTTTGTATACGGAGTTTTCCTACCGAGCTCAATATCGAGCCGACAGATCTTCTAACACTCACGTCAAGATATAATTATGATGTTTATTTTTCATATTGCAGGTTGCGGACCTCAAAAAGACGCTCCGTAATTTAAAATTCGGGCGCCGTAACAGCGGAGGTCGCAGTGGTGGCGGAGGAAGGGACGTATGAGGAGGAAGGGGCGTACGAGGAGGTCCCAACAAGCCTGAAGGACGACGGGGATGGGGCGGAGAAAATGCGAAAGGGGGGACATCCTCAAATATTTATATAATACTAATATATCCAAAATATTTACATAACATTTCGATATTAACCTTTAGCGCTCCGCGCGTTTCTCGAGTACTGCCTACCATCAACTCCGGCACATTTGTGGAGCGGAGCGCCCGAGATAAAGGAAGTCTTATTTTGGGCGGAAAAGATTATATAATACGTCCTTATGAATGCATTTGATTTTATTTATTTTATAAATAAGCATTTTCTTATTGTAAATAAAAGATAAATTTTAAATTTTGTAATTTACCATGGTGTGATATATTTGGAAACAATCTCCCATGTGCATTCTGGGTTTACTTGGGCAAGTGTCGCAGTAATCACTAACTTGTTTGACGTCTGCCATCTATTTGTTTCCCTTTAGAGAACACAACGCAGTCCCTTTTTACACCTTTTCTCAGTATGTGAAGTTTTCTGTTTAACCTTGTAACCGAGTTGGTTCGCGAACGTTCGTATTATACGGAAATTATTTTTATGAGATCGCGAAATCGAAATATTACGTGATTTACCTGGAAAAATGTTTTATTTCGGTTGACCCGGCGGCAGCGGTTACGAACTGCCACCGTGTCTATTATTGAGACGGAGTTCGTACTCCTTAGAGGAAGGAGATGGACAGGTGCGTCAGCTGTTCGGGCAATGAACTCTACTTTTGAGTGTGGTGAAAACAAAATGTGTGTGTATTAAGATAAAATATATACATGAAAATAAGATGTGTCGCACGCACGATGTATCGGCGGTTTTGGAGTTTACTGCTTAATCTGAAGATATAATTCTATGAATCTAAGAACGGGAGGTCTTACGTGCCTCTAAGCTTAACCTATTATGCGTTTCTAAATTGAATTTACTTCTGATCAGACTTGACTGTCGTACTGCTGATATTGTGCGAAAATATACTGTACTTCGCTAATGTTCGTGATTTGATCTGACTCTATCGGGTGTGCTACGAGGCTTGCTTTCCTCGTAGCATTAAGACCAATTGCGAATATCACCCCGGCCGGTACTTGAGCGGAGGAGGTGAGTCGCCGGTCGTTGTTCCCTTCTGAACCACTCTACTAGATAAAACTGCAATGCAGGTGAGGATTCTGACGTGCAAGTCCGAACTCGGCCGGGGTTTAGGCGGAGGAGTCAGAAGCACCAGTAATCCTCTGAAATTACTTGTCCGTATACAATTACGGTGTTTAAATATTGGCAAGTGTCAATGTTTCTAGTGCCAGGTACGTTTGACCGTTTTCAGATAATTGGCAGATATCAGCAGTATAGCAGTGCCGTAGGACTAGTTTGTCCAAACGACTCCCAACTGGGCGCATATAATTAGGTGAGCGAAGATGAGACTATGCTTCGTTTTTCGCTAAGGCGGGTTTGCCTTCCTAGATTATATCGTTTTCGCTTAGCTGTATACGACTACCAGATATGACCTGAATTGGTGAAGGTAGGCAATTTCCATCCCCTTTTATACTCGTTGGGAAGTCGGGGTATCCGCGAGAAGTTTGTCAGATCGCACGCACACGCTACCTACTGGCCAGCTGTGCGACCTGACATAACTCCTGAGGTGGTGTCGTCAGTGGTGGGGTTTGCCGTCACCACTGAGTTGAGAGTACATCGCTTGATTATCGCGACACACACTGGTGGGCGCTTTGCAAAGAGATCACCACAGTTAACTGGTTAAGCCATTTCCTCAAAAAACAATAACTAGGGGCATATTGATCAGCCCGATCAACTCCACCCATCGACTTTGTATATCCGACAACTACACTTGGCTTTTCAATTACTTCGTTTGTACCACCTCGTATAAATCTTGTAGTAGTTATCATTTCAGCATTATGCCAGTTGCTCAATAACGATACTATCCTCTTATCCCTTCAAGCTAAGAGCATTGTATTTCCTTGTTTGTATGCGACAGTTCTTTTTTCATCTAATTTTGGTTTCTTCAGAGTTGTTGGAACACCTTTTCTGTTTGTTTGTATGGTACCGGTCAAGTGGCACTTCATTTTTCTCAATTCTTCAGCTAAAGGTATTGTTTGGGAAATCCGCTCGTCGACAGCGCATCCTGTCGCCGACGACCACCTGGCGGCAGCATCTGCCGATCTCGATTCGCGAGCGCCGGTTCGCGTACCGGTGAGAAGCTGAAATGCGTAGAATGCGCGAAAATCGGCGGCGCTATGCGCCGTCCCGCCAAAAGTGATCACTTCTACCACGTCTCTTGTAGCGCGAGTCAGAGCTTTCGTCCTGAGCAGAAAAGTGAGAAGGCGCGAAGAAACTAAAAGAAGCCTATTTGCGCGGCGAAAATTAAAGTAAAAGTCCGAGTAATCTGTGTTACACAGAGATAATAATTTATTACTTGTTGTTGGGGAAATGTGTGGGAAAATGAGTGGGAAGGAAAATTTAGGAGCAGAGAGGGGAAGGGTGCGGAAATGAATAGATCTTCTGGTGGTGAGGTTAGAAAATACACGTGTTCGCGTGTTGCGTTCGCTAGTGCCGATTTATTGTAAGTAAACCGGTACAGCTCGTCAATGTATAAATGTCTGTTTATGTTGATGCGGACACAATTGCCGTAATTAATGCCCCCCAGTGTCTAGTGTAATTGCGCGGTCTTGGATGCACGTGGTAAAAGTACGGCCACGTGCAGTGCCTGATAAGAAACGTGATGATGTACCTTAAATAATCACGCTACGGTCGTCGGCGTATCGCTTGCTATACACGGCAGCGTATCTCGTGTAGATCGGTCGAATATACTAAAGATGAGAAGCTGGGATGTGATGGAAACTGATAATCACTTTGATCGTACAAAAGACTCTGACTCGCGCTACAAGAGACGTGGTAGAAGTGATCACTTTTAGCGGGACGGCGCGTAGCGCCGCCCGCGTTTCGCGCATTCCACGCATTTCAGCTTCTCACCGGTACGCGAACCGGCGCTCGCGAATCAAGCTCGGAAGGTGCTGCCGCCAGGTGGTCGTCGGCGACAGGATGCGCTGTCGACGAGCGGATTTCCCAAACAATACCTTTAGCTGAAGAATTGAGAAAAATGAAGTGCCACTTGACCGGTACCATACAAACAAACTGTGTAATACCTGTCGGTATGCATGTGATATCCTTTTGCGGTAGGTACCCGATTCAGTAATTGTTGGTACAGATGCAGGGTAATTCTGGTACTGACCAGTAAATCTGGCCTTGGTAGATTTTCGGAAGTGATACTTCCGTAATATGGAAGGATGCTATAGACATATCCTGTTTCTGAATCTGCTAAAACGTATGCCCGAATGCCGCACTTGGTAGGTTTATTGGGATTGTATGTATGTATTCTTTATTGTTCCCTTACGGGTTACAATTACAATTCCTTCTTACACCTCCACTACTACACCGCTCCTTACGTCTATCTTAAAAACTATCTTATCCTATCCTATCTTAATCTATATTATTCTACTTTTTTTTTCCCCTAATCTGCCTCGTTCACACGTCGTTCCCCTACTCATCTCGCACGCTGCCCTCTCTCTCGCACGCTTGCACGCTCGCTCGCTCGCTCTCCCCTCTCTTCCTTATCACCATTCTCATTTCCTTGCTTCCTTCCATTTCTCCATTTCTCCATTTCATTTTTTCATTTCTCTTACATTATATCTTACAGTGTACCGCCCTCTCACTCCCTCTCTTTCCTCCTACCCTTCTTATCCCGCTTTCCTTCCTCTCTTCTTATTTTCTATCTTACTCTATATTCTATATTCTATATTCTTATCCTCCTCCCCCCTCCACCCCGCCCTTCGGACTTCCGTTTCCGCACATTCTCTCTTCCTCTAGTTATGTTCACTCTCTTCCATCCATCCGTTTCTCCCAGTTCATCCATTCCTGTTCTCATTCATACCTCTCCCTCCCTTCCCTTCTTTCCCACCCTCCCTCTCCTTCTCTCTCCTCCTTCTCCCATCTCGCTCTCTCCAGTTTCTTCATCCATTCCTCTCCCCCTCCTTCCCCATCTAATATTTCCTTTACCTTCACCTCCCACCCCTCCTTGCTCTCCTCTACTCGCCCCCAACCTCCGCACCTCTCCCACACGTGCTCCCACGTCTCTTCCTCTTCCTCGCACATCCTACATTTCCTTTCTTCCTCCTCTGCCCTTATTGGGATTGTATGTAATAAAACTTATTTTTCCTTTAAATTTTATTACAAATTCGTCAACGCATATATTTTCTCCAGGTATAAAATTGTCCGAAAATTTTGAATTTATATATTCTAAAAAATTACTTGCTCGTTGAATACGGGTTCTAACATAATTTTTGGCAGGATCAGGTGTTTTCAAATGCAACATCCAAAATATCTGGTTGAATATCTTTCTTGTAAATGTGTTACTAAAGAAAGGAGTCCTACTATTTTCCTTAGCCGTCCAGTATTCTTGCATATTTGCCAGAGGTATCGTACCCATATTGACAATAACTCCAATAAAAGCCTAAAATTCATCCTTTTCCACATCACGCCACGTTTGCCAAATAGAGTTATTAGATAATTTGTGTCAACTTTAGAACATTGTTTGCGTAATTGTTGATTTCTTTTATAATATCATTTACCAATTCGTCCGTAAAAAAATAACTTAAAATATTGTATCGGCTGTACAATATTTGTAGGAACTTGTGGTCCAATGACCTGTGGCAATACACTAAAAGGTATTCTATCTGGCATATCTAATTCTTCCGTAACATCACGCCATTCATCTGACTCTTGTAACGAATCTTCTGTTTCAGTTTCAATAATTCTCATTCTTCGTCTCTTTGGTAGTATAATTTCGCTACCACTACTTGAAGCGTCAGAATCATAACTAACATTATCTTCCACAATATCTTTTAACACTTGAAAGTCAAATACGTTTTCAGTATCACTCAGCTCTAAATTCTCATCATAATATTTATTTTTCTCCATATTGTTAACCACAGAAAAGGTGAAAAAATGGTTTAATCGCTAATGATACAGACCTAGCACGTTTTAACTACAGATAACAATTGCCAACGCCGACGACGACGTAGCATCTTAAGCGTAATCATGCTAAAAATATTCGGCACCGCAGCGGAGCCTTCGGAGTTACCGAACAAATGACTGATGTCTCCGCAGCGGAGCCAACGGAGCGCTCAGGGTTAATAAAGTTAACTCTTTGCACTCGAGAGGCGACTCTCACTCACCACTTGGCTTCGTGAACGACGAAAAATCAAACTCCAAAACTGATCTTCACTTGAACTGATTTCATTACCACATTCCACGCTTAGAGGTCTCAAAAACTTTGAAACTATAAGCATGGAATGTGGTAATGAAATCAGTTCAAGTGAAGATGAGTTTGATTTTTCGTTGTTCATGAAGCCAAGTGGTGATCGAGAGTCATCTTTGAGTGAATAGATAATGAGATCAGAATGGTACTTTAGAGGCACATGTGATTAAAAAATAATTACCGATTTTTTTTTAAGTTCAGGCTGTTGCAGTTTGGGCTCAAACGAAGCCAAATCATCCGTACTTTGCACTATGGGAACCCGCTGCAGTTCATCTTCGGATTTTCGTCCTCACCAACTTCGGCATTTTAATTTTTGGACTCCAAAAACAAATCGACTTTTGTGTTCAGATCCTTTATTTGTAAAGATATCGTAGACAACATTTTGTAAGTACATTTTCAAAATCCTAAAATATGGAAAACAGAAGGTAGAAACATTGATATGAATGTTTTTTTTTGTTTTATTTACCAATTTCTGAGGTGTAAGGATGATGCTCCCGGTTTCCACAGGCACTGCCTTGAGCTGCAATAGTTTCAGTAGCTAAAGGACATTAAAAGAAGATGAGAAACATTTGCAATAATTATGATTATTATGAATACACTCACATAATATAAAGCTTACCTCCATGGTCTCTGTCAACAGTTGTAGGGGGTTCATTCTCATCATATGTAATGAACATCAAACCCTAAGGTGTTGATGAATCAAATAAGGGTTCAGGCATTACAGTTGTAATCGGCAGATTGATTAATGTACTCTCCGCTTGTCTGTGAGTGTGTTGTCATATGTCGATTTTTATTTTGTTTTTCTTCCATGGACTCCATACTCTGTTCTTCCAAAAAATATGACCCTTTCAGCCTTAGCCCTGCTTCGGTTTTTTAAGGTCGCAACTAACTCATATTCCGAGAGCTCATCCGAATGGAAAACATCAGATGTGTCCTGTGCCTCATTTAATTTTTCATGGGCCCATGCCCAATCATCTACAAAGTATATATTTGTTTATTATAACATTGACAGGTCTTCTAGGTGTAATAAACATAGACATCTATATTATATATAAACACATCCATACATTATTAATAATATCCATTATACATACCTGTCGACCCAAAGCAACGCTAATAACTGCACACTACTCCCACGAGGTTTGATGTAAAGCCTCGGAAATTATTAATTTCTCTAATTTGTTCAGCGACTTGACGTGGCCTGGCTATTTGCTTACACTCTTGTTGGCATTTAACCAACAGGTTGGAATGACTTGCAACCCATCGCTAAATTCCACAATAGAATATTTTTTTCTACTACTTGTCGATGGAATGACGTGAGATACGTCAAAACTATTTCCCCAGGGTCTGCATCTGCATCAGGCCAATGGCGGCGCTTGCGAGCTGCACGATAGCCGATTCTGAAATTGTCAATTACGAGCAAACGACGATTTCGTAAACTCTGAAATTGATACAGTGTTACGTCCCAGCGTAAATTTTTGATTTTCTTTCCTTCCTTTTAATATAATTTCTTAATTAAACTCTCTTTTATTTCCTTTATTCCGGCCTCCGGATGCAAAATATTCGTATCATGGCTTAGGCCCATCGTAAACGGCGCGCTGTTAGAGTATTAGTTGCAAAATCATGCTTATTCTAATTTTCCTCCAGGCCGCGTATACGAAAATATTCGTATCATGGCTTATGCTCATCGTATACGTGGTACTGTCGAGCGGTAGTGTGTAGCGGAATTCCCTCACCGTGGAATCATACTCGTCCCATCTTATATATATAAGTAGGATTAAGAGTAGATGTAAGTATAGTTATAAGCGGGCGAGCGGGTATGAATGTGCGTATATAGTATGAATGTGTGTGTGTATATAGTATAAGACCGCGATGAGGTTCCGCGTGTTAATTTTTGGTTTCTCTCTCTCACAAAATTAGACTATTATTTTCACGGCAATAAGTCATTGCTCAAATATCAACCTAATTTTGTTGAAGTATATGAAGTCAGGAGCGTACGTTGATAAAATCATAGATCGCTGAGTCGATGGAATCATACTGCATTCAAAATGAAACTTAATAATTAGAAGAAGACGAAAGACCGAAGAAAGTATCTCGCTGAACACCGAGCGAGCGCCGTAGAGCAATATTTGTACACCGGATCGACCGCTGGTCGACCGTTTCCGCGAATAGGGCATGAAAATCCGTCCTAGAGCGAGCCCAGGAGCCGTCTCGCGACGGATTTCTCTGGGCAGTTGGCTGTAAAGTCACGAGGTGCGTAGTCGATTGTCCGAGGATATCTTAGATATCTCAATATTCGAGCCTAATAATCATTCTCTTCTTGTAGTGTGATACGAAATGGACTCAATTATCCTCGTTAAACCATAGTTTATAAATTCTAGTTATTATTTTGAGATATAGACTCAGTTTTCTTTCGTTAGTGAACAGTGCGAAAGTGTGCGCGTACGTTCTGCACGTGGCCGACAAATTGTATCGGACGCGTTAGATTAAGTTTCCTTTGGCTTCAATTACATTCTTCTTTTCATTGTACATAAAACTTGAACGAACGCAGAAAGGTTGTTCCTCGCTCGCGGAGCGATTAAAGTCGGTATTCTCTAACGAAATTTATCGAGTAGAAGCATTACTTTTCCTGATTTGCCGACCCTTGTAACGGGCATTATCCCGGTTCAAGCATCACCGAGCATAGAAAAATCAAGAGCTCCGTATAGTTAGCACCCCCACCTCAACCGGTTTGAGTTTTAATAGTTGCAATCGTTTGAAGGTCGTTTGATAGTGTCTGATAGTCCAAAATAAACGTTTGATAGTCAACCGTTTATTTATAATTAAAGAAACAAATTTCTAAGGGAATTTTTTGCATTGTTAGCACCCCCATGGTCGCAAATTTGATTTTAAACTATACCAGTTGATGTAAAATCGTTTGATAGCGTTTGATAGTCCAATACAAACGTTTGATAGTTAGCCGTTTGCTTGTAATCAAAGAAATAAGTGTCTAGGGGAAATTTTGTCGTAGGCATTTCATTATTAATCTACGAAAATAGATGTAAAATCGTTTGTTAGTGATTGATAGTCGGGTACAAACGTTTGATAGTCCGGTGCAGACGTTTGATAGTTCTTCGTTTGCTTGCAATCGAAGAAATAAGTATCTAGGGGAAATTTTGTCGTAGGCATACTCTCTCGTTTCATTATTAATCCGCGGAAATAGATGTAAAATCGTTTGATAGTGATTGATAGTCGGGTACAAACGTTTGATAGTTCAGTGCAGATATTTGATAGTTATTCGTTTACTTGCAATCAAAGAAATAAGTGCCTAGGGGAAATTTTGTCAAGGATAATACCCCTATAGTCGTGTATTTAATTATTATTTATATAAATACAGGTAGAAGCGTTTGATAGTATTTGATAATTAACTATTTTCATAGTCCGGCCTCAAGCAAATGCTTAATTTCGTCTTGACTAAGATCTTCCTATTCCAATAAGATCCTCATAAGACCCTGTGTATTTACACTCGGAGAATAGGAAAATCTCAAGTAAGAGGTTGATGCCTGCTATTTCTTAGGATATTCTTATGGAAGCAAATGCTTAAGAGTTTCCTATTTCACGTTGGGCAATCTTCGGAATTCTTCCGATGTACCAACCAATGATTGTACACAGAATCGTTGGACAAATTTTATTAGGTTTACATTGTATATGATCGTATGCATCATTCATGTTAAATTTGGAAATATTATGTTTTGTGACGTGCGTGATAATCTTCGTTTGTTTGATCTTTTATTTATATGTGTATTGTTATATTTTGTTGCTCGGTGCAGTGCCCAGAGTTGTGTTTTCATCAAGACCGGCGTTTCGACATATTGGTTTATGATATATGTCGAGGATCTTACGCGATAAGATATCCGGCTTTATGCAGGATTGGTTATATTTGACGCTTGGCATTGTGTTTCATTGTATGTAATCTGTTGCTGGACGACGCTGCGTGAACCGATAATCCAACGGTGTCTTTCTTAGACCTAGGTAAAATGATACATTGTAAGAAGGAATTGCTAACATTGTATGGAGGAATTGCTAACATTGTATGGAGGAATTGATAACATTAAAACAATTCCTAACGTTCTTTTCCGCAAGCGAAGATTTCTGAATGGTAAGGCTTTGTAATTTTTCTGTGGTAGTAGTCATTTCTGTGCCAGCCTCTACAGAGGACACAATTTACAAAATAACTTGCCAAAATAGCACCTGTGTGAATTATTTTATTTTCTGTGGCTATAGTTTTCTTTAGAGAGACAGTGTGTGTGTGTATGCGTTCGTGCGTGCGTGCGTGCGTGCGTGCGTGCGTGTATGTGTGTGTGTGTGTGCACATATTTAGTTCAATCTTTCATTTTTAATATTTTGATTATATAAACACCAAACATGTCTAAAAAACATTACATCGAGAATGAGAAGAATTAAGCTATTCTTGCAACTATTAAAGACATGTGCTCACATTATAGAGAAAAAAAAAAGTGACACAGCTACACTAGTGGACAAAGAAGAGGCTTGGCGGAAAATTGAAGAAACATACAATGCCTCACCAGTTATTATGACAATGGTGAGAAATCTGCACATATTTCCTAATTAGTTATGTTTACTGTGCAAAATAAAATGTTGATCATGTAAGGTGAAGTGGGGTAGGTGCAGACTGGTTTTTGTAAACTTGGATTTTAAACTTATCTATTTTCAGTCTGGTATGTAAATACTTAAGCCTCTCGGTATCAAACGCTTTGCACAGTTATTACCGGTGAATTAATATTACGTAGGATTCTAATTTTTCTTGAAAATTTTCATTTGGATAGGTTATTGTAGAAAATGTCAACTACTGTGCACTTCCCCCGAAAATGGGGCAAGAGCGTAACTTAGAGCTAAAAATCTTCCAAACCTTCTTTCATGTGCGACCAGGGCAAGAGCAGAATTATTAACATTTGCCCCGTGTACTAAGCCCACTCCATCATATAAGAAAAATCTAGCATAATATGTGTTTCAGATCATTTTATATGTGCCGTAATGTATTTTTTTATATGTAATATTCTGGTTAATTGTTATAGCCAGTTAGTAGCCAATAGTTATAGTATCGTTCAATTAAAAAAATTGTGGAGCAACATAAAAACTGCTGAAAGTATTGCCCTGACCCTAGAGAGGCAGGCTAGGCTTGCAACAGGTGGTGCACCGGAAACAGGCAATGCCACCATTGACCCAGACGTTTCCATGATAGTTCCGCACCTTATGGCTACAACACCCTCGGTATTTACATCCAATGTAGTGCTAAAAATATTGCAGGGTAATTACATCTTCATTTCATTTATGTAATTACGTAAAAGATAGATGCATAAAAGTAGGAGGTAACATATGCTTTTTAGAACGACAACAGAAAGTCGCTGGTGGGACCCATGATGTGCAACAATTGCTCGAAAATGAAACTTTAATATTGGACTCGCCCAGAATAGAAGATCCATATTTGGAATTGGACGAGATGGCAATACAATATGATGTTGTAGGAACGGCGGCAAATGAAATTGATAATGCTGTGGCCAGCACATCGGAAGGTACATAAGGAGTCAAAATTTATGCATTTATATTTATCATTACTTTAACCATCAGTATTGATACACCTACATAAATACTTTCTGTTTTTATTATACAGCATTTACATCAAGAACGGACAGAATAGAAGCTGAAAAACAAGTGAGACATCATATAAACGATATTCGTAAGCAAAAACATCAAAATTTGATCGTTATATCTGTCTATCCGTTACATTAATGTAATGAAAAATATGTATGATTCTCTAATGCAGGTGAACCAAGCCACGAATTTCAAAAACGCCGCAGAATTGATCAGAATCTAAGCGAAAAAGACTTGAAAATTGACTGGCTGAAACGAATTATAGAGCGCGAGGAAGAACTGACAGATTTAAAATTGGAAAATGAAAGAATTATGGCGGAAACGATATTAAAGCATCAAAAACAAATACAAAGAATGGAAATCGATTTCTACCAGCTGAAGCATACCTTAAGAAAAGAAGCCCCTATGGATACTGAACTTCTTAATGAAGCAACTACTTGAGCAAATGCTTAACTCACGACTATGAATATGGAGGGGCTCTTGAAAACCTCTTAAGCACGTTCCTTGATATAAGGATAAGGAGGGTTAAATGAAGCATACAAGTTAATTGTAATATACGATTTTTATTAAAAATATTTATATGATAATTTAAAAATGAAAAGAACAGTTTTTGTATAAGTTTCGGCCTTTTGCCCGGCCGCGACCTCTCATACCACCGCGGCCGCCACCTCGTCGGCCACCTCGTCCGCCAGCCGGGCCGCGGTTACCGCGGGTACTGCGGTACTCCCGATATGGCAGCCACGCGACCCGCCTCGAGCCCGCACCCCACTTTCTGTTTTTCTCTAGAATATAAACATACATACATTTAATAAATCAAATAACACTTTATATATATCACCTAATAGTGGCCTGTACAGGAGCGAGTCGAACCGCGGTCAGGCTAATGTTGTTCTAGTACGGCAAGTGTTAATATTGTACTTACCCTGTTCTAATAGTAAATTATCCGGCGGTGGCGGTTCATCGGAGGTCCCCTGGGCCGGAATCTCCTGAAGCGCCTCCCGCTGCGGCTGTTCCGGTCGCGGCTGCTGCGGTTGCGGCTGCCGCGCTTCTCACCGTTGCGGTGGATGTAGCTGCTGCTGCAGCATCAACGCTACTTGTTGCTGTAGCTGCCGCATTTCACCCAACAATTCGCGAATGTCCCCCGCTTCGCGCTGCTCTTGCACCTGCAGTTGCTGCTGTAATTTCTGCCCCAGCAACTCAGTATTGTGGTCGTCATTTTCTGTGGGAAAAGAGATAGTTTACAAATTCAATCATTCATTATTTGAAAGCGCAATACAATTTATAATAATATATGTAGTTACGTCGTGGATCAATTGCTTAAAAAATTGATGTAGTAGATAGACGCTCTGTCACAATCACCACTCAAGCCTGTAACTGCAAAAGTGGCGTGAAGAAGCATATGGTATGCGTGCGTGTCTGTGAACGCGCTACGCGCGCCGCCGCCCGACGGTTTTCGGTACCAAATGGAGACAAGGTAGAAGCTATGCTCCGTCTCCTTTCCACCAAGGTCGTGTGACGTCATGGGTTGAGCCAGTGTCAGCATATTTGGTTCCGAACTCCATCTGTGTCGCAGTGCAGTGATCTCAGAAATAGCATCCTGCCGCATTGCGGCACGCGTGGTGGGGGAAGGCGAGAAGTGTGTGCGTGCCGTGTCCGTGAGCGCTGCGCGCGCACCGTATGTAGACAAGGAAGGAGCTATGCTTTTCGTCTTTCTTCTACCAATGCAGGGGAAAATGACGTCAGAAGCTGCGCGCGCACCGATGGAGGACAAGGAAGGAGCTATGCTTCTCGTCTTCTTTCTACCAATGTAGAATAAAATGACGTCAGAAGCTGCGCGCGCACCGTCGAGGACAAGGAAGGAGATATGCTTCTCGTCTTCTTTCTGCCAATGTAGAGAAAAATGACGTCAGAAGCTGCGCGCGCACCCAATAGAAAGAGGCACAAAATTATGCTCCGTCTTCTTTCCACCACGATCGCACGCACGTGCTTCGTTCGGGATGCGACAGCGGTACCGAATTTACCTTTCGGCTGAGCGTTGAGCCGGCTGAAATTGTCAAAAATGCACTTGTACCAAATTTATCTCGCAGGGCGTCATTCGATAGGGGATCAAAAGAAAACGCTCTATGGCAAGTTTCAACCCTCTGTCTCCATCAGAAGGGTAGTTATAGGGTAAATAAAAAAATCAGTTTTTGACACATTTGTCGTATTTAGCGGTGCGGAAAAATTCTGAAAAAAATTGAGAATATTCAGAACATGTGAATTTATGGTTGGGAATTTTTGCACATTTTTGTCTCGCAAATCCTAAGCATAAAAAATGAAAAACCCCCCAAAAACACGAAACATTCCAATTACGTGTTGAAGTTTCCGACCCACAGAATTTTTATAAATTCTGTAGTGAAGTATGGGCATAAGTAGTACCACCAATTTTTTTTAGATTTTTTGGTAGTGTGCGTCGTAGTTCAAATAAATAAAAACCGATATTTACGACATATTTCGTGTAATAACTTATTGAATACTTAAAATAATTGCGTTTTCTTGATATTGCAAGTCAGTTATACGATGCTCTATGTTTTTGCATGCGAGAGAGCAATGTACAAATAAAGGGAATTAAGTTATTTCGAGTTTATTGAAAGTCAGTGTGCAACGTACTTTGAGAAATATTGAACAATAATCCAATAGCACCAGTAGCTCGTTGGTTAAGCTACACGCGTCTGATTGTGAGACATCGTTGGACACTTTTGTCGCTGGTTCGCGCCCAGGAAGGCTCACCTTTTTTTTCTTTCAAACAACTACACGACGGTAAGCGATATTCACTTACAAATATTTTAAACATATTTCTATAATATTTAACTGTATTGTGTATGAAATATGTATGCACGCATTGCATTATTTATGTGATCTTTACTTATATTTTATCACCCAATGCAGCTTCCAATGCGTGTAATGCATTCGAACACAGGAACATTCTACGAATCTGCTAGTATAAGTATTTTATTCCCCAAATATAAATTTTCACGTGGTCTTCCACGCCACCCAAGAGGTGCCACGACTAGCGCGTTCGGTTTTTTATTGTGGACCTTCGCCGGTAGCCCTATTGGACCACAATTTTAATTTATTAAATTACAGCCGTGAAGGGATATGTGTAAAGAAAAGCATATTTTCAACACATCACAGCAATCACCATACGACAGATTTCTTAAACGTAAAGACATGCGGTCTCACACAAGTGAGGCCAGACGATTTTTTGCTGTACCTCTCCGAAAAGGAGAGGTACGGCCTGACACAAGTGAGGCCAAACGAATTTTTGTTTTGCTGTACCTCTCCGAAAAGGAGAGGTACGGTCTGACACAAGTGAGGCCAGACGAATTTTGTTTTTGCTGTACCTCTCCGAAAAGGAGAGGTACGGTCTGACACAAGTGAGGCCAGACGAATTTTTTTTTTGCTGTACCTCTCCGAAAAGGAGAGGTACGGCCTGACACAAGTGAGGCCAAACGAATTTTTGTTTTGCTGTACCTCTCCGAAAAGGAGAGGTACGGTCTGACACAAGTGAGGCCAGACGAATTTTGTTTTTGCTGTACCTCTCCGAAAAGGAGAGGTACGGTCTGACACAAGTGAGGCCAGACGAATTTTTTTTTTGCTGTACCTCTCCGAAAAGGAGAGGTACGGTCTGACACAAGTGAGGCCAGACGAATTTTTTTTTTGCTGTACCTTTCCGAAAATGAGAGGTACGGTCTGATACAAGTGAGGCCAGACGAATTTTTGCTGTACCTCTCCAAAAAGGAGAGGTACGGTCTGACAGAAGTGAGGCCAGACGAATTTTTTTTTTTTCTGTACCTCTCCGAAAAGGAGAGGTACGGTCTGACGCAAGTGAAGCCAGACCAATTTTTGTTTTGTTTAGACTAGCATTTACCATAAAATAGTTTATTTTATGGTACACATTAGTCCTATACATTATGAGACGAGCAGGGAGTAGCAATGTCTGCTGCATGTTCTGTGACTATTTTATGGGAACATGCAGGATATAAAGTTTTACTTGACATGAGAGACAAATGTCTCTCAGTGACATCTAACTTCTTAGCAGTTTCCCTTCTCGCCTTTAATGCCGACTTTACAACACAAGTGGCATTTACATTAGCGGACGACAGTTTGTTTCTTTTTTTTGTTTTTAAATCTGTTAAGAGGGAAAAGATTCTTTCCGAATCAGCATTTGAATTCGGGAGGGACCTTACAGCATTTACAAGACACTGCAAGTTGGGATATTGACGAAGGCGGAAAATTTGTTGCCACATTTCGTCAAAACTAAATTTTAAGAAGTAATCTTTTTCTGTTGCTTCAAAATGTTCATACAAAGCGAACCATTCCGATCTTAGACCATTGTTATCAAAGCCTCTCAAAGATTCGGCGACAAAAGAAACATCAATAAATGATATTTCTCTGTTCATATCGCGCAAAGTTGTTTCGAGTTCAAAAACTTTCAACTTTGATAAAAATGCGTCTTTTATCGGTAACCTAGTGCGAATGTCCTGAGCGGCACTCATATAAAATTCCAAACAATTCTGTCGAATGTTTGTAACTATAGCTGTGTGCCCTTCTGATGACAATTCGTTTAGGTACTCTTCACATTCTATTCCTAATATAATATCTACTAAGGGTTTAATATTTTCAAGATTTGAATAATCTACGTTACTGCTACAATCTTTCAAAAGCTCTGGTTTGAGAAACTGCTTACAAACTATATGCAATAATTGCAATGATTTGGTTTGCAGTAACTGAATTCTGGTTTCGACAGCTTGGAAAAAGATTGTAAATGTATTGAAATAATGCAAAATATAATTTAGGAATAGAAGGTAGGCTTTTAAATCAGGATCTTGTATAGTTAACAGTAACTGCTCTGAGGTTTTCGTTTTATCGTTACTATTGACAGTTATCAAAAAGTATTCGATATTTTCCCAAGTTTCTAAAAGTCTTGAGATACACGAGTGCCGTGAATGCCATCGTGTTTCGGCTAATTTCAGAATCTTACGGTTCGATTCCTGACAATCGGCAAAAATAGCAGATCGCTTTGTACTACAGTTAACAAAGTTCGTTATTTGCTTTACAAAATCCTCACATTTACCTGGAATCATCTTGCATGCAGTATTGGCGACTAACGCTACGGAATGGCATGGACATGGCAATGTTTTAACATGTCCAGACTTTTCCTCTAGCTTTTTTTTAAATGATGATTTTTTCCCTGTCATAACGCTTGCATTGTCGCATGACAGGGCAACAATATTTGAAAATGGAATTTCTAATCTATACATTTCGTTTCGAAATGCTTCAAACAATTTGTCGGCGCCACAATTTCTTGCATCAAGATCGATCAATTTCAGTAATTGTGAGACAATATGTGAAGTGTCAGGATCAACATATCGAACATGAAACGTCATCCATTTCGTATTAGAAATATCAGATGTATCATCAATAAAAACGCTGAATTTAGTATTCTGAAGTATGCTCGCAACACGTTCAGTTTCAACCGGACAGACGACGTTTGAAATAATATTTTTACATTTTGTTTCCCCCATTGTCATACTTTGCAATATGTCAGAATCTTTTCCCACGGTTTGAAAGAAAGTTAGTAATTCAGATGCTGTTGAAAACGCAATATTCTTTTCTGCGATCAACATAGCGAATTGAATTTCTGCTTTCTTCTTTCGCATGTCCAAACAAAACTGTCGTTCGTCATATAAACATCTTTGTCTGTTCCTTTTTTTTCTAAACATGCTTGTTCTTTTGCCAGATGCATTGCGGACTCTGCATGCCGATAAATGGCAGCCACTCTTGCAATTATTTCTATTTCACAATATCGGCAAAAAGCTAATGTCGAGGCGTTTGATACTTCGCATAGCCATGGTTGAAATGTTACAATTTCTAACCATTGCTTACGAAATTTTTGTATGACTGGGCAAGTTTTTGGCGAATTATTACTGCTTATGTTCAGAACTGAATTTTCATTTATATTTGTTGTGTGACTCTGAGAATCCGCATGTCTGGAAATATTAGTGTCACATGACAAATTTTTCTGACATACAATACAATGAAATAAATTATCATTTAATGGTACTTTGCGTACCCAAGAACTGTATCTACTATCGCGAAGCCATGTGTCACAAAATTTACGCTTTTGCTTGCTTTTTAGAGAATCACTTATTATTGACGTGTAAATTCAAAAAGGAACTAACAGAAATGTCTTTTAACAATAAAACTAATATAAATAATAGCCCACAACTAATTTTACAGAAAGCAACAAAAAGCAACAAAGAAATAATTACAACAGAAAGAAAATTAATTCGCGCAAACTACCCTACAATTAGTACAAGCACTACAGAATAAACGTACTCACGTGCCACGTACAGACAAACGATCCAGCGCGACTGATTTATTCTTAGACACGTAAACAATCGAAGAAAGCAGTCGTTACCACACACCGAAACTTCGGAAAGTACTGCAGTATGTGTGTGTGTTTTCATGCAACGGAATATAGGAACGAGCGCGTCCGTTGCCGGGTCCCTCCATCCACACGCACACGCACACTCTGCTACAGTTACAAAGTGGGCAATTGTTTGCGACAGCGGACCGCGTGTCAGTCTTACACGAAATACGTGAAAGGAAGGACACACATGGCCTCCACTGTGTCCGGTAAGTAATGCATATATCATTACAATTCTTTTTTCATTTTGTTGGGGATTTAAACTCGTTGGCGCGTTAGCCTCGCTACTTGCGCGTAGCGGGAGCCGTTTGCGTATAGGCAGCGGCCTACTTTTATATAGTTTAGTTTTAAGGTTAATTTGCGTTACCGCGCGCGTATACAATAGGACTGTGGGAGCCGTTTGCGTATAGGCAGCGGCCTACTTTTATATAGTTTAGTTTTAAGGCTAATTTGCGTTACCGCGCGCGTATACAATAGGACTGTGGCGTGTAGTGTATGTTGCGACTTTCCGGTGATTGGCGTTGCGGACTATCAGTAACGCCATCCGCCGTTTACGTGCGTGACTAATGAAGGATCAGCGGGGGCATGTCCCGCTTCCTTCTTCCTGCGTCGTCTTCTTCCGTCCGTTGAGAGATCAACACGTGTGTGCCGTCGTGCGTCGTGGCCCTTTCGAGTGAGTAGCCATCTTGGTTTCTCAAGGTGAGAATCTGCGTTATTCCACCTCTATTCTACTTTGTGTTTCCTTCGAGTTCCATTACTGAACCGAAGCTTTCCTTCGAGTTCCATTACTGAACCGAAGCTTTCCTTCGAGTTCCATTACTGAACCGAAGCTATCCTTCGAGTTCCATTACTGAACCGAAGCTTTCCTTCTCCGGCAAATTCTCCTTCTGGGTTGCTGCGACGAATCCCATCGTGCGCACTAGGCGACCTTTCGGATTCCTTCCTTTCCACGGACCGCAACGGTCCTCCCGTGCGAGTCTTTCTCTCGGTCGGAGGATTTCTCCTCTGTCCCTTCACCCACGACTGCGATTCGTCGCTTGCTAGGACGCTAGTCGTGGCCCCGCTCTCTGAGAGCAGTTAATACGACGAAACATGACGCACGGCGCACCACGTGCTCAACGCTCCACAGTCTTGTAACGAGTGATTTGACGAAGTCCGTTTAACAATAAGTTCGCGGCTGTGATAAATAATAAATTCTGTGACGCCTCTAATTATCGAAGTTACACCCACACACGCTCCCGCGGCTATCCCTATTCCACGTGAACTAGCTTACTCGTTCCAACGCGACCACATTTTTATACAATTAAGGTGACCAGTCGTCCTCCTTAAGGAAGGACAATCCTTCTTTTGTAAGTTCTGTCCTTCCTCCAAAAGTTTTCTCCCACATGTCCTCCTATTTGTTGTCTGAAGACTAATCTATAAATCTCCGTATTCGATCGTGGCAGAGTCGATCCGTTGTGTGTGATTTACGCTATTTTGTCTTCAATTTATTTCTGTCCTTTTCATTGTATAAAAGTTGGTCACCTTAATGTAATGAATGCTTGTATTTCTAACCGAAATATAATCGAATTTATGTGTCGCTTTCTTTCTTCTCGCAGAAACAGAACAACAGAAAGCGGGAGAGGGTGGGCCAGAGCAGCAGCAGCACCAGCCGCTGCCGCAACAGCAGCCCCCGCTGCAACCTATCGTTGAGCCTAGGTTGCTGCGATTTCTACAATGCCTGCAGATACAGCAGCTGCAGCAGCAAAAGCCGCAGCAGCAGCAACAGCCGCAGCAGCAGCAACAGGCGAAGCAGCAGCAGCAACAAAAAAGAAAAAATAAATATAATATCAATACTTACCGTATTATTATTGCATTAGCGGCCCATATACGAGCAAGCTGGATCACGATTGGGCTACATGAGTCGACATTACATAGTATCTATTATAGATGTGTTTCATTTATTATATGTGTGTATCTTTATGTTTTAGGGAAGAAAAGGAAGGGAGCCGGCGCCCTCAAGGCGCAGTGGAAGGAGCACCGGGGAGGCCGAGGGGGTGGCCGAGGGGGTCGCGGAGGTGGTCGCGGAGGTGGTGACGCAACCACCTATATTTATCAATATTATAAATGAAACATTTTTCTAAATCGCTTTTTCTCATTCTTTTATAAAAAGTCAATATACCTACACCATTCCTTGAAACATATCCCATGACGACTGTAATTTAATAAATTAAAAATGTGGTACAATAGGGCTACCGGCGAAGGTCCACAATAAAAAACCGAACGCGCTAGTCGTGGCACCCCTTGGGTGGCGTGGAAGACCACGTGAAAATTTATATTTGGGGAATAAAATACTTATACTAGCAGATTCGTAGAATGTTCCTGTGTTCGAATGCATTACACGCATTGGAAGCTGCATTGGGTGATAAAATATAAGTAAAGATCACATAAATAATGCAATGCGTGCATACATATTTCCTACACAATACAGTTAAATATTATAGAAGTATGTTTAAAATATTTGTAAGTGAATATCGCTTACCGTCGTGTAGTTGTTAGAAAGAAAAAAAAAGGTGAGCCTTCCTGGGCGCGAACATCCGACAAAAGTGTCCAAGGATGTCACAGACGGGTGTAGCTTAACCAACCAGCTACTTGTGCTGTTGGGTTATTGTTCAATATTTTTCAAAGTACGGTGCACACAGACTTTCAATAAACTCGAAATAACTTAATTCCCTTTATTTGTACATTGCTCTCTCGCATGCAAAAACATAGAGCATCGTATAACTAACTTGCAATATCAAGAAAACGCAATTATTTTAAGTATTCAATAAGTTAATACACGAAATATGTCGTAAATATTGGTTTTTATTTATTTGAACTAAGACGCACACTACCAAAAAATCTAAAAAAAATTGGTGGTACTACTTATGCCCATACTTCACTACAGAATTTATAAAAATTCTGTGGGTCGGAAACTTCGACACGTAATTGGAATTTTTCGTGTTTTTGGGGGGTTTTTCATTTTTTATGCTTAGGATTTGCGAGACAAAAATGTGCAAAAATTCCCAACCATAAATTCACATGTTCTGAATATTCTCAATTTTTTTTCAGAATTTTTCCGCACCGCTAAATACGACAAATGTGTCAAAAACAGATTTTTTTATTTACCCTATAACTACCCTTCTGATGGAGACAGAGGGTTGAAACTAGCCATAGAGCGTTTTCTTTTGATCCCCTATCGAATGACGCCTTGCGAGATAAATTTGGTACAAGTGCATTTTTTACAATTTCAGCCGGCTCAACGCTCAGCCGAAAGGTAAATTCGGTACCGCTGTCGCATCCCGAACGAAGCACGTGCGTGCGATCGTGGTGGAAAGAAGACGGAGCATAATTTTGTGCCTCTTTCTATTGGGTGCGCGCGCAGCTTCTGACGTCATTTTTCTCTACATTAGTAGAAAGAAGACGAGAAGCATAGCTCCTTCCTTGTCCTCCATCGGTGCGCGCGCAGCTTCTGACGTCATTTTCCCTTGCATTGGTAGAAGAAAGACGAAAAGCATAGCTCCTTCCTTGTTTACGGACGGTGCGCGCGCAGCGCTCACGGACACGGCACGCACACACTTCTCGCCTTCCCCCACCACGCGTGCCGCAATGCGGCAGGATGCTATTTCTGAGATCACTGTCGCAGTGTGCGCGCGCGCTGTGTGGGATGCGCTGAGCTTAGGTCCAATCAGGGCCTTCGCATCGCACACAGCGCGCACGCACACTGCGACACAGATGGAGTCCGAACCAAATATGCTGACTCTGGGTTGAACCCAGCATGCAAAGAACAGAACTAGGCTCCGTGTCCTTTCCACCACTGTGGCACGCACGTGCTTTGTTTGGCATATGACAGCGGTACCGAAATGCTCTTTCGGTTGAGGAAGCGTATGAAATATGTATACGCGCACGTCTATTTATGTCACATAGATTCGAACATTTTTTGCTATAACGCTTATGTCAAGAACACTGTCTCGTGTCTTGAAATACAAGTGAGATAAGTAGATTTTTCGGTATATAGCAATTTACCCTGCACATTGTATAATGCATGCATAGAGCTTATACACATGGACCGCGCGTTTCCTATGCTGGCAATGCACGGATACTGTCCCAAATAGTCTTTTCTTTTTTTTTATTTATTTTTTTTTTTTTCTTGCGTGGGGAAAGTCTTCAAAAGACACCCCGGCCCGGCCCCTGCCGGGGTAGTGCCGGATTCTATCGGCTAAAACCCCCACGGTGCTCCTTCCTCGGCGGTTTGGCCGGGCCCCGGGAACTCTAAGAACACATCCGGTGCTGTCCCAATCAGTCTAGGACAGACGTATGTCTCCATCCTCTGTTTTCCTTTATGTACTGATGGTGGGTGGCAATCCGCATGCTCCGCGCAGAATTAAGTATATAAGCCAAGAGGGCTAGCAACGAATGTCATAACCCATGCCATGTGAGTGGCCTGTCATAACAAGGTGGGCGGAACTCTTGTCGAACTGATCGTGCAAACGTAGCGATAGTATGTTGTCGACGCACGCATGAAAGAGTGAGATGAAGGATCCCCAAATTTTCTATCTCTGTCTGTCCGGCCGTGGTCACGCCGCTCACATTCCAGTTAGAGTATAGTTCAATGACCGAAACAACGAATATTCAAAATTGAAATGACAAAGGTTGTGGCCGGTAATAGCGTTGTCATCGGTCTCTTGCTTTCACGCATGCGCGTTCCCCGCGGAGCTTGTCCATGGTTGTTCGGCTTATGTACTACATTCTGCGCGGCGCATGCGCATTACCACCCACCATCAGTACAAAAAGAAAAACAGAGCACCGACAGATATCTCTGTCCTTTAGGTCTCGGAGACATTTCTTGTTTGAAACACGCGGTCCATGTACGATAGGCGATTCCTTTCAAAAGAATCGAAAGTTAAGAATCGATTCTAACGAAATATCGAAACTTAAGAATCGATTATTTTCAAAAAGAATCGAAGAATCGATAAAAATAATGTACAATAATTTAATCGAGAAACGGATAAAAAAATAGAATCACTCAGATGTGAGATTAGAAGGACTTTTATTGAATCATTATATTGTAAAATATAATATATAATGTATAATCTTTACTCTATGTAGTCTAGATATACATTACGTACATCTGTTCAAATCAGAAATTTCAATGTGTTGCCAATTATTTACTTTAAAATACATTGTAAGTTGTAAGTTTTCTTGTAACGATTTATGGCTCTATATTTAAAAAAAACATTATATTTATACTGTAACTGTTTATTGTTGTAAGTTACAATTAACAACTATCAAAATAATCATTATGATAAGAAATTATATCAAGATAAAACACAGGATACAAAGGAAATAGTCCTTATTAATCCTTAACTTACGCGTACTTTCTTCCATGGCATCCATGCTTGTTATATATATACGAAGACATAAGAAAAACCTCGATTCTTGGGTAGGAAAGAGTCGCGTTACCGAAAATCAGTCGATTCTAAAAGAATCGAGTAGAATCGCTCAACCCTAGTATGACATGACCTACTTTGTGCATGAAATATAATCGCTACTTTGCAGGTGAGTGCCAAAACTAGTGTCAGCCTACTCGTGAGTATTTTATTGTTAGGTTTATTCCGCATTGCGCCTCGCATATTTTTATTTACTTTTTCTTGTTAGCTTTGTTTTTTATTATTATTAGTCTATATTATTATATTAAGTTTGATGTTAAGTTACATTATTGTCGGTTCCTTTTTAAACCTATAGAAAAATGAGCGATGTGCTAGCGCGGGATACCTTTAAATTTAAATACTGTTTTTATTACTAAATTCTGTAGGGAAATAATTGTTTCTGAGTGTTCTTTTTTTTTAAATATGTATTTATTATTTTATTACATAACGAGTCTCAATTTTTCGTGATTGTAACTGTGTATTATTGAAACATAAAAATATGGAACAAATAACAGCTATCTTTTTCGCTTAGAGAATAATTCCCTTCTTTACTCCCCAATCCACAACAATGGTATTCTGCTCCTCTATCTCTTCTTTCCTGTGGAATCCCTTTTTACTCCACCTAACGTCGTACGTGTGCGTGAACTCTGTGCCGCTTCAGCCTCTTGTTGAAACCTTTCCGTTGCTGTTCCTACAAAAGAAACACATCTTAAGTTATATATAAATGGTGTTTATTGTGAGTATTTGACTTGGTACATTGTCAGAGAAATCTATATTGCCGACTAACTTCACCTCACTTAACGCTCATTACTCATGCGAGATCTCGAATAGATAACTTGTCCACCTATCAGCGATCAATACAGATCTAATCGATTACTTTTCGAGAACTCACGTGACGAGCCGGTGCGCTTCCGGCGCCCGCCTTTTATTCACACTCACCTCGCAGCCATTGTATCACGCGGACGTCACTTCTTGTACTACCACACACGGTTCTCAAATAAGACGGTTTCACTTCAACTCTTTTCTCTCAGTATGATCTCTTGTACGGTGCAACTCAACACGGGTTCTCTCAGTGTGTAAATAACTGTTATCTAGTGTCTTAAATAAATAGTCTATCGTGTTTTTATAACTTCAATTTGCCTGCGCTTACTTGCCACTCACCCGTCCACTATCCACTCGCTTTCCATCTACGCGAGCACTTCAATTACAAAACATTCTGGTCCTTCGAGCCGGATAGTGGAATCGGTGGCTATCGCGAAATAGTGAGTACAAGTTAATGAAGTGCAAAAGAGGAGACGGTTACACTTCAAATCGCCGAGCAAGATGGCCGACAAGGAAGAAGAAGAGCCATGGGCGAGCCAAGAGGTGGTTGAGGTCGAAGAGCCCCCTCCCACCACACCTGCCATCACAACACCGGCAGTCTCACTCGCTCCGCCGAAAGATGGCGCAACGGCGCACTCCTCACGGAAAACCGCCTCTTCAAAACCGCCCGTCACACGGAGCGCATCACCGGCAGCACTCCCCACCGAACTCACAATTATGGCCTTCACTCAACAGAGTTGATTGAATGAAATCGAAACTATTTTGGAAATAGATCCCAACGATCTCACCACCTACAATCTGAACGAAGTCGATTTCATGACTCAACAATTGGAACGGACAAACTTCAAATTCGCGGAACAGCACACAACGATATTTCGAACTCAACTGGCCGGCCCGACACCTCTATCATCCCTACTATAATGAGAACTCACACGGCAGAGAGGCCAAAGCATACAGGACGGCGCGGCTTCACCTCATAAAACTCAAACGGGCTCTCACGGCGGCATCTCACACGGAGACACGAGCAACCACGGACACACTTCACACAAGACTCCCGGACATCACTCTGCCCACATTCAAGGGCGATTACAAGGAATGGCCCTCCTTTTCCGATCTCTTCACTCAACTTGTCACCAACAACCCCAAGTTGAGTGACATTGCACGTCTCCACTTCCTCCGTGGCTGCTTGGTCGGAGAACCAGCCTCGGTCGTAGCCAACCTTCCTGTTAGCGCCACATCATTTCAACCAGCATGGGAGCCGCTGGAACGGAGATACCGTGACAGGAGGTTGCTGATCGATTCTCAACTCACCCACCTCATGCAACGGAGCACCAGTCAAGGAACGGCGAAAGGACTCACAGAACTGATCTCACGAACGGCGGAAGCACGGACGGCTCTGCAGTCACTCGAAGTGGCAGATCTCGGTGACTGCATCCTCGTTCACCACCTCACCAGGCAGCTCGATCGGGCGACATATGAACAGTGGGAAACTTCACTGGGGAACTCAACGGAATATCCCACGTTCACGAAACTGGAGGACTTCATACGCGCTCAAGCGCGCGCACTCGAAAGGGTTGAAGGCTCCACATTACAGCAGCAACAACCACGGCGCACCTCACACACCACGAGCACCTCAACGCCTGCACGTCAACCACGGCAAGAGCCCACTTCATCAAAATACGTGTGTGATTGCTGCAATGAAGAGCACTTCATGGTGCGGTGCGAAAAGTTCCGCAATCTCGGAGTCACTCAACGCCGGGCAATAGTCGTTGCGAAGCGGCTATGTTTTAACTGTTTGGGACGGCACAGTGTGGCTGCCTGTCGCAACGCCATGAGCTGCGCAAATTGCTCTGGCAGGCATCACACTATGCTGCATGATAATGCCTACCACAGAACTACCTGATCCACCTCCTCAACACGGCCAAACACATCAGCACGTCAATAAGATTTCGGTGCAGTCGTCAAGCAACTCACCCCACCTCAAGAATCGGAGCACGTCACCAGGGAGATCAACAATCAGCACGTCACAATGAAGAATTCAGTACACGTCACAGGAACCGACTCATCGCTGCTCGCCACAGCAATAGCCACGGTGCACTCCACGGTATGCAATCAAATTACTCGTCTGTTAATAGATCCTGGATCAGAGCTCTCTTTTGCCACGGAGAAACTCATCAAGGACCTCAACGTACCACGTCAACACTCGTCAATCTCCATCCTTGGCATTGGTGGAACAAAATCAGCAGAAACAAGAGGCGTGGTGTCACTCAAGCTGCAGTCAATTTACAGCAAGGAAACTGTTACGGTGAGAGCACACATCTTAAAGAATGTGACGTCAATACTGCCATCATTCCAGCCTCTGAGTCACTCATGGTCTCACATCAAGAACCTGCAGCTGGCAGATCCAGATTTCACCACACCACGCAAAATTGATATAGTTTTAGGAGCAAATTTCTATGGTCACATCATTTTGCCTGATGTCATCAAGGGCGATCCATCAATGCCAATAGCACAGCACTCAATATTTGGATGGCTTATTACAGGCCCAGTGTCAGCAGCTCCAGCAGTGTCATCTCTTACTTATCATGTGTCAGTGCAACGTCAAAATTGTGAACTTCAAGAGCTCTTAACCAAATTTTGGACTCAAGAGGAGGTTAGGATGGACAACGTCAACAAACTGACACCTGAGGAGCAAAAGTGCGAGGATCACTTCAATTCAACTCACTCTCGTGACACATCTGGACGGTATACTGTGCGTATACCATTAAAATCTCCAACATCACTCCTGGGAACCTCATATTCAACGGCACATCAATGCCTTCAACGCACTTTAAGGAAATTCTCAAGAAATGACACATACAAACAAATGTACACTTCATTCATGAGGGAATATGAAAAACTTGGACACATGCAACCAGTGGGAGGCAACTCAACACGGATAACTCAACAAGGTAAACCTGATGTTGGCAGTGTTACCAGTGAGATGGCACATGAAGCTTCGGCTTCAGGAGGGTTGAGGGTCTCACACGGTGGCACGTCGACTCAGGTTTCACTTCAACCATATTATTTGCCTCACCACGGAGTCCTACGGCCTGACAGCACCACAACAAAACTACGGGTTGTCTTCAATGGCTTAAGTTCCACATCATCTGGGAAATCTCTGAATGACCTCATGTATACAGGTGCAAATCTACTGCTGGACGTCACGGATGTGCTCACTTGGATCAGACATCACCGTCACATATTCGCAACTGACATCACCAAAATGTACAGGCAGATACGGGTACACAAGGATGATTGGGATCTGCAGCGAATATTATGGATCGACGAGAACTTCAAGGAAACTTCATACCACCTCACCACGGTTACATACGAAACAAAGGCAGCTCCATTTTTGGCGATAAGGACACTCTTGCAGTTGGCTGAAGACGAGGGCCAACATTATCCACTTGCCTTACCATCAATAACGAAGGGAAGATACGTTGACGACATATTCGGGGGTGCGGATTCAGTGCGTCAACTCAAACGGGTTGCTAAACAATTAACGGGATTGTGCAACGCGGGCGGATTTCCTTTGGCAAAGTGGCATTCAACAAGTCACGATATCCTCAAGGCAACTTCCTCAAATGAAGCATTGACATCAATATCTCTCGACGACTGCGCGACCAAAATACTCGGATTACGGTGGCACCCTCAAACTGACAACTTCACCTTCTTTCCACAACTTCAAGACCATGCGGGAGCACTTACAAAGAGACACGTCCTATCTGAAGTGGCACAGATATTTGATCCACTCGGCTTCATCTCACCTGTTGTGATCAGAACAAAGATGCTTCTCCAAGAACTCTGGTTGCACGAACTCAACTGGGATGACCCATTACCGTTCAGAATTTCAACACGATGGTTGGCTATCAGAGAAGACTTCAAATGCTTGGCCAAGCTCTCAATACCACGGTGGTTCCACACTTACACGAACTCCACGGTTGAAATTCACGGTTTCTCTGATGCATCTCAACTCGCAATGTCAGCGGTAGTGTACATTGTGATAACTTCACCGTCCACAGGCGCCAAGGCTTCACTCGTCACATCAAAAACTAAAGTAGCTCCAATCAAGACACTCACTATCCCGAGATTAGAACTCTCTGCAGCGCTGCTACTTTCAAAACTCGTGAAGCACGTCACAGCCACACTACAATACAAGATTACGGATACTCATATGTGGACGGATTCACAAGTCACCCTCACGTGGATCAAGACTCACCCATCACGATGGAAGGATTTCGTACGGAATAGAGTAACACAGATTCAAGAACTCACTCCAACTGGTCATTGGAGACATGTACCGGGAACATCAAACCCAGCTGATTGCGATTCGCGGGGCGTAACGACAAAGGAACTCGAAAGGCATGCCCTATGGTGGACGGGACCACCATGGATAACACAATCACCAGCCTCATGTCCACCTCAACCGACGGAATTGGACGACTCTTGTGCACTAGAAGCTCGTCCAGGCATTTCACTTACGGCAGCCGCGCCCAAAATCGACTACCATTGGGACTTCATCTATAAATACTCTTCACTTCACAAACAACTTCGACTCACAGCTATTTGTTTCAGAGCACTTTCAAAATTCAAGGGAACTTCAGACTCATCACCAATCACGTCACTTCAATCTGCTGACATGGAAAGAGCCCGGATATTTTGGATTAAGTCAACTCAAGCGGCATTTTTTTCACATGAGCTGAAGACGCTTAGCTCACATGGAACATTGCCGAAGAATCACCCATTCAACCGCCTTACTGCATTCCTGGATCATCAAGGAGTCATACGAGTCGGCGGCCGGCTCAACCTGTCAGCACTCAGCCACGACGAGAAACACTCAGTCATTCTACCTCGCCATTCACGACTATCGTCGCTGGTCATAGACGACGCACATCAACGCACTCTCCATGGCGGCACTCAGCTTACTCTGGCAACTGTACGACAATCTTATAGGATTATTGGAGGCAGGACGCCAGTAAAGTCCCATATCCTTCGGTGCATGCCCTGTGCACGACAGAGAGGGATACGAGCCCAACAACTTATGGGCCAGTTGCCAGAGTCACGCGTCTCACCATCTTGAGCTTTCCACCACACGGCTGTGGACTACGCCGGGCCATACTCCATGAAGACTTGGAAGGGTCGCGGCGCGAAAACTTCAAAGGGGTGGATTTACATTTTTGTTTGTTTTAGCACTTCAGCAGTCCACCTTGAGACGGTGAGCGACTATTCCACGGAAGGATTCATTGCCGCTTACCGCCGGTTCACCTCACGACGGGGCATTCCACACACGGTCCACTCTGATTGCGGCACCAATTTCATCGATGCAGACATCAGCATCCAGAAGCTATTCATTCAGAGCACTCGCGAACATCAGGCCATCACTTCAATTCTGTCAAGGGACAGAACTCAATGGGACTTCAATCCACCGGCAGCGCCACACATGGGTGGCAAATGGGAAGCAGTGGTGAAGTCCATGAAGTTTCACCTCCGTCGCACGGTGGGCGACACCTTGCTCACATTTGAGGAGCTCACCACGGTGCTCACTCAAATAGAAGCGGTCTTAAATTCAAGACCACTGGAGGCACTCAGCGACGACCCCGACGACATCTCAGCACTCACACCTGGCCACTTTCTCTCAGGCGGTGCGCTTACAACCCTGCCTGAACCGTCACTCGACGATGTGAAAATCTGTCGGCTCTCTCGATGGCAACTACTTCAACAAAAACTTCAACAATTCTGGAATCAATGGTCGGCTCACTACCTACAACGGCAGCAATCAATCTCCAAGTGGCATCATCCCTTCAATGATATCAAAGTGGGTTCACTCGTGCTCATCACCGATGAGAGACTCCCACCATCAAAATGGCCACTAGCAAGGGTCATCACACTCCATCCAGGGAAGGACGGTCTCACCAGGGTAGTGACCATCAAGACGGCAACAACCACTCTCATGCGGCCGATCGCAAAGCTTGCGCCACTCCCACTTCACCACACGGGGTGATCCAACTTACACCTGGACATCAACTTCAATCACATCAGCGCACTCCGAGTGAGTAGAAGGAGTGTGTGTGGAAGTGTGCGAGAAAAAGGTTTTGAGTGGGAAAAAGTGGGCGGAAGGGAGCGGGAGAGTGGCAGAAGGTAGAGGGAAGAGGGGGCAGCGAGAGGGAGCGTGGGTGAGAAGGTGGAGGAAAGGAAAGAGCAGAGATAAGGGATTCAGAAAAGGCGAAAGAAAGCTAGGTTAGGAGAACACGTGGCAGAGGTAGCGGCAAGGAGAAAGAGGCAAGGAGGAAAGGAGAGAGGAGCGACACCTGGGGGAAGGGAAGAAAAGAAAGCAGTGGAGAAAGGTGTGGAGTCGATAAGGAAGGAAGGAAAGCAAAGATAGGAAGGAATGGATAAGGTAGGGACGTTAGAGACGGAAGGGAGAGCGTGACGAGGGAGCGAGGGGGGATTAGAGGAGGTGTGGAAAAGGAAGAGAGAACTAGCGGGAGAGGAGGGAAGGGAAGAGGACTGGGTATTCAAAACCGGGAAACAGGTGCAGAGGTCCCCGAAGAAGGAGACGGAGGGAGGAGGGGAAGGAGTAGGGCAAGGGGGGAAGGAATGGTTAGAATGGAAAGAAGAGATGAGGAGGGAGAGAGAGGGAACGAGAGAAATGCTGAGGGAAGCGATGGCAGAGATGAGAAAAGTGGTAAAGGAGGAGCTGGGAAAACAGAGGAGGGAGTGGAGAGGGGAGATAGAAAACACGAGGAAAGAATGGAGAGAAGGGTTGGAGGAGTGGAAGAAAGAGTGGAGGAAAGAAAGGGAGCAGCTAGAGGTAAGGGTGAAGGGAATAGAGGAGGGATTAGAAGGGCTGAAGGTAGAGAAGGGGGCTGGAGGGGGAGAAGGGGAAGAAAGAAAAGAGGTAGAGGAGAGGGTGAGAAGAATGGAAAGGAGGCTAGAGCAGAGGGAGAGAGAGGAGAGAAGGAACAACATAGTCGTGCGAGGTCTGAAAAAGGGAGTGAAGGGGAGAACAGAGGAAATCGGGGAAATACTGAGGGAGACGGGGGTTGAGGAGGAGATAGAAGGGATAAAGGAGATGGGAAGAGAAGGGAAAGAGGGATGGGGGGTGCTGGTAAAATTGAAGAACAGGGAGCAAAAGAGGGGTGTGATGAAGGGGAGAAGAAAGTTAAAGGAAAAAGGCATAAGAGTGGAGGACGACCTCACGTGGGAGGAGAGGATAATAAGGTGGAGGTTAGAGGAAAAGGCTTGGGAAGAGAGGAGAAGAGGAAAGAAGGTATGGGTAGGGTACGGGAAGATGCAGGTGGAGGGCAAGTGGTGGAGATGGGATGAAGAAGACGAAGAGCTGAAAGAGGTGGAGAGAGGAGGGAAGGGGGGACAGGGGGAAGGGAAAGAGGTAGCGGGAGAGGGGGGAGGTTAGAGGAGGATGGGAGGAGGGAAGAGGGAAAAGGAATGGGGAAGGAGGGTGGATATAGGGTGGAGAGAGGGGAAGAGGACAGGAAGGAAGAGGGACAGGGAGGGAGGGGAGAAAGTAGAAAAGAAGGAGGGTGGAAATTAGCGTTCTGGAACGTGGCGGGGTTGGAAAACAAGGATAAGGAGTTCTGGGAAGGGATGAAGGAATGGGACGTAATGTTGCTTGCAGAGACGTGGCTGCAAGAGAAAGGATGGAAAAAGATGAGGGAAAGACTGCCGAGGGAATATAGTTGGGAGGCGCAGCTGGCAGTAAGGAGGAATAAGAAGGGAAGGGCGAGTGGAGGACTGCTGAGGGGGGTACGGAGAGGAATTGAGGTGGAAGAGGAAGACAGAGAAATGAGGGAAGAAGGGTGTTGGGGGTGGAAAATGACAGTAGGGAGGCAGAAATGGAAAGTTTTGGGGGTGTACGTAAACGGAGATATGGAAAGGAAGGTAATAAGAATGAAGGAGTGGACTGAGGAGGCAGACGAGGACGAGAGGGCGGCGGTCATTATGGGGGATTTTAACGCGAGAACGGGAGAGGAGGGAGGCTGGGTAGATGAAGGGGAGGAAGGCGGGGGCGGGGGGCAGGAGGTCGAAGGACAAAAAGATGAATCGTGAAGGGAAGTTGCTGCTGGAGTTTGCGGAGGAAAGAGGATGGGCGATCCTGAACGGGGGAACGGAGGGCGATGAGGAGGGGGAATTCACGTTTACAGGGGGAAAAGGAAGGACAGTCACAGACTACATGCTAGGAGAGGTAAAAGGGAGGGAAAGGATAAGGAGACTAGAAATAGGGGAAAGGGTAGACTCCGACCACCAGCCGGTAGTGGCGGAGGTGGAAGGTGACATAAAGGAGAGAGTGAAGAGGAAGAAGGAAGAAGGTAAAAAAGCAAGCAGGGGAAGATGGGACATGGAAGGAAGGGAAAGGTTTAAAAGAGCGATGCAAAGCGGAGGGGGGGGGGGAGAAGGGTGGAAAAGGGCTGCAGGAAGAGATTGAGGAGCTAGAGGAAAGAATAAGAGAGGAATTAAGGAAGGAGGAGGGAAGGGGAGTAGGGAAAAGGGAAGGAAACAGGAGAGGGTGGTGGGACGAAGAATGCAAGGAGAGAAAGAAGGAAGTAAGAATGGAGCTGACGAAATGGAAGAGGGAAGGGGGAGAAGGGGGAAAGTATAGGGAAAGCAGAGGGAGCTATAAGGAGTTATGCGAGAGGAAAAAGAGGGAGGAGAGGGAAAGAATAATAAAGGAAGCAGGAGAGGCAAAATCGGCGGGAGGGGTATGGAAAGTGTTAAAAGGATAGAGGAAAAGAGGAAACGGGGTGAATGAAATCATAGAGATGGAGGAGTGGAATGAGTACTTTATGGGGCTGCATGGAGGCGTAAAGGAAAAGGTGGTGATGGGAGGAGGGGAGAGAGGGGGGGAGGAAGACGGGGAGGAGGAATTGGGATGGGAGGAATGGGTGAAAGTGGTGAAGAGACTGAAGGAGGGGAAAGCGGTAGGAAAAGACGGGGTGCCGAATGAAGTTTGGAAATTTGGAGGTGAGGAAGTGATGAGGAGGGGATGGGAGATATGTAGGAGGGTATGGGAGGGGGAAGGCTGGCCAGAGGGGTGGAAAGAGGGAGCGATTGTACCAATAAGAAAGAAAGGAGACGGGGAGAGGGTCGGAGATTATAGAGGGGTCACGATAATGCCGTCGCTGTACAGGGTATATATGACGATACTGGCGGAGAGGGTGAGAGAAGAGGTGGAGACGAAGGGAAAGTTGTCGGACACGCAGACGGGGTCTCGAAAGGGGAGAGGGACAATTGATCAAGTATTCATATTGAATTACTTAATCAATAGGCAGCTGGCAAAGGAAGGGAGGAAAATGACGGCAGTGTTCGTAGATCTGAGGGCGGCCTTCGACTCAGTAGGTAAGAAGAAGGTGGTGGAGGCAATGAGGGGGAGAGGGGTGAGAGAAGGGCTAGTGAGGAGGGTGGAGGAAAGCATGAGGGAAACGAGGAGCACAGTCAGGATTGGAAAGACATGGAGGGAGAAGTTTTGGACGGCGAGAGGGCTGAGGCTGTGGTGTCCGCTGAGTCCGATGCTATTTAATATACTGCTGGCGGACATGGAGGAGGATTTGGCGAAGGGGGGGGGGGGGGGCAAGGTGGGGGGGGGGGGTCAAGGTGGGGGGAAAGGGTTTACTCCCTCTCGTACGCGGACGATATGGTGATAATGGCCGAGGACGAGGGGGACATGAGAGCAGTACTGGCGAGACTGGAGAGGTACATAGAAAGGAAAGGGCTAGAAGGGAACGAGGCAAAGACGAAGGTTATGAGATTTAGGAGAGGGGGGGGGGAAGGAAGAGAAGGGTGGACTGGAGGTGGAAGGGAAGGAAGCTGGAGGAGGTGAAAAAAATGAAATACCTGGGATACGTGATCGCGCAGAACGGAGGGCAGGAAGAGCACGTGAGGGACAGAAGGAGGAGGGCGGCGGCGGCGATGAGGGAGGTGTGGGGGATCGGGAAAAGGCTGTGGGAGAAAGATTGGGAAAGGAGGATATGGTTGTACGACGTGCTGGTGTGGACGGTGATGGGATACGGAGCGGAGATTTGGAGATGGAAAGAAAGAAAGGAGACGGAGGCGCTAGGAGAGAGGTACATTAGATGGACATTGGGGTTAGATTGGAGGACACCACGGCATATGGTGCGGGAGGAGACGGGAAGGGACAAGATGAGGGTGAGGGCAGGGAGGAGGGCATGGAGGTACGAGAGGAGGTTAGAAGAAGGAAAAGGGGGAGGGATAGCGAAGAGGTGCTGGGAAGAAATGCAAGGAAGGTGGAGAAGGGGAAAGGTGAAGGGGGGGTGGGAGAAAGAAAGGAGGAAGTTTTTTGAAGAGAGAGGAATAATGGAAGGAGAGGAAGAGGGAGTACAATATGAGGAGATGGAGAGGAAAGATAAGAGAATGCAGAAGGAGGAAAGAGAGGAAGGAATTGCAGGGACAAGGTATAATGAGTGGTATGGAAAGATAAGAGAGGGGTCGTCACCACAGGGGTATTTGAAGAAGAAATGGAAGGAGGGGAAAAGGAATAGATTAGCAAGATTTAGGCTAGGGAACGAGATAAGGAAAGGAAGATACTGGGAGGAGGAAAGGGGAAGGAAGTGCAGACTATGCGAGGAGGAGGAGGAATCATGGGAGCATGCATGGGAGAAATGCAAAGGATGGGGGGAGGAGGTTGAGGATAGAGGGAGATGGGAGGACAGAGTGAAGGAGATTCTAGGAGGAGAGGGAGAAGGGGATAGATTGTGACCGTACGAACACGCGGCCACACACGAAAACACGCGCTTAGAATAATGGCGGCATCCCCACCATCGGGCGGGGTAACGACCCTAACCGAAAATTAGCCGATAGGGTGCGTAAGGAGATTGAGAATTCTCGTGAGGACATCCACCTCCACCTCAGTATAAAAGCCACCGAAATCTGGCAATCGGGGCCTGTGTGCCAGATCAGCTTCGTGCCGTAGCACGTTTTGATCGAATACACAAGCGACGTACCGCAGACTTCATCTCCAGCGCATGCCGATAAGCGCACCTCTCTTGAGGACTTTGCGACCGTCATAAGAGAAGTCGAGCGAAAGCACACGTCGACCCCGCCTCCGCTCACGCACCGGCCGTGGGGACGTTCATGTTGCTGAAGCATGTGCAGTATCTGCGACGAGAGTAGATAGAACGCTAATACAGACGTCCTTCGCCTCCGCTCACGCACCGGCCGTGGAGTTCTGTCAGATTATTAGTGTTCACTCCAGAAATCTTATTATTTGGGGAAACGACCAGCGCCGAGTCTCCGCCGCCCACGTTCCGAACGAGACTTCGTGTGCATTAACGGTCTTAAAACGCTGCAGGGAGCTGGAGACCTGCAGTAGCCCCGTATAAATTAATTTGCGAGCGACTTAGATTTAAAAAAGGCGAAAAGCGCATCGACGCGCGATTATACATAACGGAACAGCTGTACTTTTGACATCCAGAATATACAGAATTGTCATCTGGTCTAAACCACAACACGCAGTTCATTGCCCGTACCTCCTTTCACCCGCCTTCCCGGTGCGAAGCCTAGGAGCTCACGCACAAGAGAGCGCGGTGGTGGCCGTGACCCCACCACTAGCGTGCTGATATACAGACACGAGCAGCCGACGCGCACAAAACAGAAACATCGCGCATCCTCTCGATCACGGCAAACATTGAAATACATCGCGAATTATAATCGTATTATACGAAAAGCCTCCGCGAGAAATTAGTACGGTCACAAGATGGCTAAGGAAAATTGAAAGAGCAAGGGTGGAGAGGGAAAAGGAGGAGGATAACAGGAGGAGGATGATGGAAAAAGAGTAGGCGGAGAGGTGTGGATGAAGAGGAGAAAATGGAATGATGAGAATGAATGAGAGGAAACGGAAGTCCGGGGGAAGCGGAGGCGGAGTAGAAAAGGCGGAGTAGAAAATAAGGATAGGATTAAGGTAGTATAAGGTACATTAGATAGGCTAAGAAAGCGTGGCGAAGCGGGCGTAAGAATGAGAGTGCATTGAGGATAGGGAAGGCGGCGACGAAAGAGAGAGAAAAGCGAGAGCGAGATGGAGAGAGAGGAAGGATTCGGGCGGAGCGGCTAGAATAAGTTAGAATAAGTTAGGTTAAGGAGATAAAGGCTGTGGAAAAAGGAGTTGTAATTGGCATGTAACCCGAAAGCGAACATAAATAAACATATATACATCAGCGCACTCGCTTATGGCGGGCGGAAATGTCAGAGAAATCTATATTGCCGACTAACTTCACCTCACTTCACGCTCATTACTCATGCGAGATCTCGAATCGATAACTTGTCCACCTATCAGCGATCAATACAGATCTAATCGATTACTTTTCGAGAACTCACGTGACGACCCGGTGCGCTTCCGGCGCCCGCCTTTTATTCACACTCACCTCGCAACCATTGTATCACGCGGACGTCACTTCTTGTACTACCTCACACGGTTCTCAAATAAGACGGTTTCACTTCAACTCTTTTCTCTCAGTATGATCTCTTGTACGGTGCAACTCAACACGGGTTCTCTCAGTGTGTAAATAACTGTTATCTAGTGTCTTAAATAAATAGTCTATCGTGTTTTTATAACTTCAATTTGCCTGCGCTTACTTGCCACTCACCCGTCCACTATCCACTCGCTTTCCATCTACGCGAACACTTCAATTACAAAACAGTACATAAATTCCCCGAATAAACTAACACTCTGTTTTGAATAAAAGTGTATTCGTGTTAGGTCCCAGCGTAACTTGTAACTTCTTTGCTTAGTATTTTTCTTATTTTTGCAACTGCGACCTCCGGTTATGCCTATACTTGTATATTACTGCGTATGCCTAGCGCATGCGCGGTACCGTTGAGCGGTAACTTCTAGTAGAAAATCCCTCGCCTTGGAACCATCTTCGTCCCAACCCAATATGGCGATTTTGTACATACATATATATATATATATAGCCACGATGAAGTAGTATAAGGAATGAATGCGTGTACATGGTATGAATGTGTGTATATATAGAGTTAAGTCTAGCGAAGAGGTTTCGCTTAAATATTTTTGTTTGTCTTTCTCGCTCTCTTTTCGTTTATTAACTACGCCTCCGTTAGGCATTACCACGGCATAAGATTATTTTTCGTTATCATTATTTCAACCAAAGCGTGCGTTTGAGAGATACTAAACCTCTACGTCCCGGAATCACGTCGCACTCACAATAAAATTCACTAACTAGAGAAAGAGATTAACGAGCGAAATCAGTGCCTCGCTGAACACAGTTCTGCGGATATTTGTACATACCGTCGTTCGCTATGTGGCCGATTCCGCGGAAAGGGTATGAAAAAATATCCCTGAGCGAGCCTAGGAACCACCTCGAAACGCGATCATCGTCGCAGTTGGCTGTATAGTCGCGAGATGCGTAGTCCTCTGTCCGAGGATATCTTAGTTATTCTTTCGTGAGCTAATCTGTGCAAATTCTTGCAGCAAAATCAGAGACTCATTAATCCTCGTTAAAATCTAGTTATTAATCAGAGCTTGGACTCATATTTCTTTTTGTTTAAATATTATATAGAGTGCGAAAGTGCGATCCATGTTAGCTTCCGGCACGTGTTCGGCGAATTGCACCGAACCCGTTAATTCAAAAGATTCATTTAAAGCGCATTATATTAATTACAATTTAGAGCCTAACGGAATAATTCTTTTCTCGTGAGAGGAATTGGCGTCGGATTTAGACTGAAATGAAATATCTAGATTGGTCTAAGGAGTCTTATCGCGAGTAACTTGCACAGTTCATATAACATCTGAGCTTAGGCAATTTTAGGCCTAATCGTAGTATTAATACACATTTACGATTCGAAGGTACTCATCCTTGTTAACCAACGAATTTCACCGACATTACCGCCGATCTAAGCGAGAGAGAAAGCACAAGCGAGCGAACTACACCAAGCGAGCATGGGAGAGAGAGAGAGAAAGAAAGAGCGAGAGAAGTACAAAAGAGTGATTGTCTGAGCGTTTCCAGCAACACGGTAAGAATATTTCAACTATCTACCTCAATTATGATTGCTGGCCCGACTCTTGCTCCAATACAAGTATTACGGGAAACCTAGGGCAACAGTCGTAAGGGCACATGCATAACAGAGTGCTCCGAGCGCCAGACGAAGTGAAAATTGTCTTTATACTTTGTCTTATCGAATATTCATGTACCGATTATGTCGCGAGGAGTAGCGCAATTCGAACATCGTCGCTCAACCGAAATATATCACATGTAGCATACCAGCGAAGTCGTACTACCGAAAACGAGATTCCGTAAATAGTTAGCTTTCCTGTTTTCTGATTATACAAATATTTCTATTCTTAACCTAACGTTATACCCACTTCTAACAGCGGGGGAATTGGTGTCAGAAACCTGCGTTTGAATCAAGTGTACTTAATAATGGCTAGGTAATTATGCGGTTCAGGGGACCCACCTCCGATTTGGACGGACTTGGAGTATGTTATATATTTCGACATTCTGAACAACTTTTTCCTCTACATTTATGCGCGCTTGACCCTCGTTTCGGAGTTATTAGCGAATAACTTTTGTTATAAGTACGCTTCGTTTTACTGTAAGCGGCTGTGGTATGCTGTTGATGTCCGGCTTACCTAGCGTACAACAACAACACTTGGTGGGGGGGAGTGGGCAAGGCTGTCTAATGTTAATTCCAAGTTCGAAGTCATACGAAAAAGAAAATAGAGTGACGCCTGTACTTTTAATTGGAATCGTTGTTGCAATGAGAGGGTTGTTATATATTTTTCCGCGCCGAAGGCGCGTCAAGGGTTGTACACGGACGCCAGCGCATATGAAAAAAGAAAATAGAGTGACGCCTGTACTTTTAACTGGAATCGTTGTTGCAATGAGAGGGTTGTTATATATTTATCCGCGCCGAAAGCGCCTCAAGCGTTGCAGATAAACGCTGACGTTCGGCACGGAAAACATAAACATGATCTTACCGTGGAGCAATTCTGACTTTCAATTACAATTATACAGCATTGCCCACTCCTGCCCCTCCCCCCCCTATCTGCCGAACCACACCAACAGCCAAAACATACTCTGAAACTACCTACAATCTTACATAGATGAGGCTCCAATAATGAACATGTTTTCGCTAATAATTCCGAAACGAAGGTCAAGCGCGCATAAATGTACAGGAAAAAGTTGTTCAGAATGTCGAAATATATAACATACTCCAAGCCCGACCAAATCGGAGGTGGGTCCCCTGAACCGCATATTTACCAATGGCTATGCTTTGTTAACAAACGAAACACCTCTGGAACAGTATCGCATGTCGACACGTTTATACACGCAACATATCCATATATGTCAGAATATACACTTTTTGGTTTCACACTATATCCGATCTATTCTCTTATTTTCTTTGCATGCTTCTATATAACATTACTTATACTCGAATTCTAAGGTAATAATTTAGAACCTGTACGGGTTTAGTGAAGATGGGCATCCTGTAAGTCCTGCAGATCGAACAGATAATTTCCTTTCTCGTTATTTTTCTTTTCGGTCATTGTTTAGTAAGAATATAATCATGCTTCGGTTTATATATAATTTTATTTATTCCCGCGTTACTCCCGGGCGGAACGGTCGACCGCTTGACTACCGTCCATTCTTGACAAACTTTTGATCGACTATTAAATATCGACTCTCGACGCCCGGACGTAACAATTTGTCGTGCGCAACAAGCGGTATTCGCACTCTAAAAACAGAGTATTTTGTTGTGTGGGTTTGCATCGAATTAAATGCGTTATGTGTTTTTCGTCTAACATGTGCGTAATATTTATTGTTTTGTTCTGACCAGGAAAAAAAATTTAATTGATGTAAAGGTAATACTAGTCTAATAAATTATGCAAAAAAGAGGAATGAAGTTTATCAGTAGGTTAACTTGCAACATGACGTGAGAAATATGAAGTAGAAGTGAGTAGAAGTATGTAACCGCCGAGCGGATGAGCGGGGCTGTGGAGCGTTTTCGAGAGAAGTGGGGACGCGAGGCTCTGCCGAAATCAGCCGAAATGGAGGTGTCGCGTGCCGCGACGCTTCTAGACTGTTGTGTAGACGTAGAATTAGAGAGTAACAACCGTAACAGTGAAAGAGCCGTATATAAATGTCCGAAGATTATCGTGACCGAATAACCAATGTACATAAATCCAATAAAGTGTTCATTTAATATACGTGCAGAGACGTCGCGATCGCCCGAGTTACGCCTTTTCTTCCAAAACCACCGTTGCGTGCCGTGCCCTCGCGAGGATCGGATCCCACGCGTCACAAGTATAAAAGGATAAAAAATGATTACCTTGAAATGAAAGCCGTTAAAAAACGTATTAAACGAATGTTTATCCAAGCAGAAGACGTCCATTGGTTTCAGGGGTACGTAGACTTTTTCATATTTTTGACTGTCTTAATATATACATATAACATCAGTTTTATGTAGAAACATATATATACCTCCATTTACGTATAAATCATTTGTTATATGTAAATATTTGAATTTGCACATTATTGCAGCCTCTAAAAGAAGAATAGTGAAAGAAAATTGCAGACAGAAATATTGCGTTCAATATCTGGCAAAAGAATGATACATAATCTTACATGCTCTTAGAATGTGTCATTGCAGCCACTGCAAATTCTCACCTTCCCTCTTCCTCTTGTTCCAGTTCTGGTAGTGGCATCCTGAAAGATTTCAAAAGAACATTATTTGGATGAATAATATATTCATCATTTAAATTTGAGTATTTATAAAATCCTACCTGTGTCAAATTTGCACCCATATCGTATCTTACGTACTGAGGATGAGAGTTGTAAGATTTACTATTTACACGTTTCTGTTACTGTTGCCTCATATCGTATGCCAACTAAGTTTTGTTTATGTGTAATTATTGCAGATGCCCTCTTAAGGAACAGAAATTTTATGAGGCCCACCAAAAATGAGGTGGCGCTAACATTAAGAGCCGTCTTTAGAACATCTAAGGAAAGGGTCCGAAGCTGCTGGAAAGGACTGGATTCCCTCAAAGGGAACCCTCAAATTTCTTTGAGGATGACGATGATCGTACAGTTTGAGGTTAGTTGTGCATTTAATATTTAATATATGGCTGGTTACTTTACTGGCACAAACTCACTTGTCAGGTACATTATGGTATTACGACATTTGACATCTAATACTTACAATTATTACTCGTAGTCTCTCAATCTTCCTTTGCTCCATTTTTGTACAGTATCACTTTGACTTGATGACTTTAACTGACCAATCATTCTGGATCAGTGTGTCGGAGGTGGTCCATATATATAAGGTCTTTCCAGAAACAGTATACATTTTCACGTGGTCTTACAGTATACATCTTCCATGCCACCCATGAGGTACCATGACTAGCGCGTTCGATTTTTTAATGTGGATCTTCGCCAGTAGACCTATTATACCACATTTTTAAATAATTGGTTAGTGATAGTATCGATTGGAATGTACATAAAAAACTTAAAAAAAAAGTATAAAACCGACTTCAAATGCGCTAAAAAGTAAAAAATAATTTCTTTTTCGAATTCGGTGCCAACAGAGAAATAAGAGAATCTGCTGCTGTAACTGCATTAATTCATTTAATGAGCACCATACAAAATTAAACAAATTTAACTTTCTTTCGCGTGCGCAAATTTAGAGTTTGGATTATATTTGTATACTCTTTCAGACTTAAGACTTGTGCGATACTTGCTACTCGACTTGATAGAAAACCGTATATAGCAGTTTCTCTTATTTCTCTGTTGGCACCGAATTCGAAAAAGAAATCATTTTTTACTTTTCAGCGCATTCGAAATCGGTTTTGTATTTTTTATTTAAAGTTTTTTATTTTTAACCGTTTAATGTCTTTTCGTACATATTAATAACCGACCGCTTTCGTTTCAATATTTATTTACATCGACGAGAAACCACCATGGAAGTGTCCTTCTTCCAAGCATCAAAACCCCCTCAAAATCAGTCGCCTCAATCGAGGGTTATTCGCGAACATAAGTCGCCTATTCGCGAACGAACGTCGATTCGCGGTTTGACAAATCGCGAGATAAATTAAATTCTTTAAATCGCTTAAAAACGAGTTTCTTTTGGTACAATTTTTTGAAATCGATGTGAGATCACGGGGCGAATGTCCTCTTTCCAACTATCAAAACCCCATAAACATCGACCCCAACTCGGTCGAAAGTTATATGGGAAAAACCCGAAAAATACAGTTTTTACCGATAAAAAGCGGGAATTTTTTAGTATATCTTGGGTAAATCCATATGGCCACCACCGCTGGAGTGTCCTCTTTTTGACAATAACTCAAAAATATTTCGAAAATTTTTTTTAAAAATAACATGGGGCCGATCGGACACCAAACCCGATCGATCCATACCACTGTCACATACGGATTCTCCGTTTTTCTCCGTTCCCACGGTTTCAACGTAGCCTCCTCTTGGAGTCCCTACCGCCCTTGTTTAGATAAGTAAGATAGTACGTTCTGGCAGTGGGAGCAGTTCTCCCACTAACTTCACTATCTTCATCTCTCTCAGACACACGCATTTTCTTCAAGATTTCGGGTATAAAAAGGCGAGCTGCAGCGAGCTCAACTGCAGTCTTACCACGGGAGTCAACTCTGTAAAGTCGAGCCGTAGTCTATTGATTACTCGGGTTTCACGTTCAACTCTTAAGTACTGTCAGCGAGATCGGGCTCAAGTTCCCTTTCGAGCAAAATTCTAGAGTCAACTCTATTGAGCACTCTGTCGCAAACGAGCCTAACTTTTTGCAACCTTTATAAAAGTAGAGTTCTTGCCTAAAACTCACTGCCAGAACGGGTATCAGTCCCCTTCGAAGCTAAACTAGTATAAGAAACTATTCGCCTAGCATTGTCAGCTAGTAGTTGTAAGTAATTCTAGTTCAATTTCAAATTCAATCGTTAACACTCTTTCTTGTATATATTTTTACATTCATCAATATACCAAAGTTAATCGTAGTAATTGTGCTACTTCATACCGAATTCATTACCTTCCAACATTAATCTTAAATTCGTGATAGATCAGAGAACCCACAGATTCTCCACAACCGCTCGAGGAGAATCAATTACGAGTCATATTTCCCTAATCCAATCCGGTGTTTCTGACGCAGACCTTCCCGACGTATACGCGTCGTGGCCGCCGCTGTTCTTAACCACCTTTCCTTAAAGACAGACCTGCCCGACGTATACGCGTCGTGGCCGCCTCTGTTCTTAAACTTCCTTCGAAAACAGCCCTTCCCGACGTATACGCGTCGTCGCCGCCGCTGTTTTCTCTTAAACATTCGATCCTCCTAAGACAGTCCTTCCCGACGTATACGCGTCGTGGCCGCCGCTATTCTTAACCACCTTTCCTACAAGACAGACCTTCCCGACGTATTCGCGTCGTGGCCGCCTCTGCTCTTGAACTTCCTTCGAAAACAGCCCTTCCCGACGTATACGCGTCGTGGCCGCAGCTGTTTTCTCTATTACCAATCCCTAGGACAGTCCTTCCCGACGTATTCGCGTCGTGGCCGCCACTGTCATAGGAAACTCCTAATTCTTTGCTCAGCCTTCCCGACGTATACGCGTTGCGGCCGCTCTGAGTAAAGGAATCCCTACCACACCGATAACCTATCACGCAACCATATCAGGCTTGTGCCTAAAAACACTCGCCACACGCCTTGGCTCGTAACACCACACACATCGCAAAATCTCAACGCGTTTGGAAGTTATGCGCGAACAAACATAAACAAAATTAAAACAAAAATTTAAAAAATTTAAAAAAATATACATGACGAATTGAGTAACCTCCTCCTTTTTGGAAGTCGGTTAAACAAAACAATACATCTTTTTTACACATGACAACATTCACTAAACAACATATTTTTGACACATGCCTCTTTGTACATTAGCTCTCTAATACAACTGAGGCTAGACACATTTCTTCTTCTCAGATGTACTATCCAGCAAATCTGAGGCTGAACACATCTTTTCATTGCAGATGCACTGTCCAGAAAATCTGAGGCTGAACACATATTTTCTTTGCAGATGTACTGTCCAGCAAATCTGAGGCTGAACACATATTTTCTTTGCAGATGTATTGTCCAGCAAATCTGAGGCTGAACACAACTCTTCTTCGCAAATGTACTGTTTAATTAAATCTCACTAATATCGAGAAAAAGAGGTGAACAATTATTGCCGATTGTTTCTTTATTCCGCCAGTTATCTCTTTGGTTTGCATCAGAATCATCAAGCTGACTTGTAGCAGAAAATTGATTGCTTATACTATTTTGCTGCTTATTTCTCTTTTTTTGTAAGATACTTTGTTGCTCTAGAAGAGAACTTTCCCGATCTTCTCCATCTACAGAAAATATTTTGGTATATACGACACCGTGTGGCTCTACCGAAGTATTTGGTCGTACATATACAATTTTTGTTTCAAGATCGTTGCATAGTTCCCAATGATTATTCGCGCGTCTACAATATGACACGTAATGATTGGGCAATCTGGCTATAACACCAGCCAGTTGATATTGCTGACCAGCTAGGTTCAGATATGTGGGAAAGTCGCTCAATTCGCCACATATCCCATTAGCAGAGTTGACATTTAGTCGCACGTCTAACTCAATAAAAACCTGACTGTTAAAAGCAGTCAATTTTGTTTGACAATAACGTGAACAATTTTTATTGCACAATTTGGATTGCCAACTTTCATGAAATGCCTCCTGTAAGGCACCGAATCCATTTTCTAAAATAACTCTGTGGTTAATTTGTAAAATTACAGCGGGAACAGTGTATTCACCACAATTCGGGCATTGACACGTGTACCATCCACTGGGATCGGTGTTAAAACATAGTTGCCATATTGTAGTGAGGCATTCGAATAAATCGATTCTATATGACGTTAATTTGCCGCACTTATCGAAATTTGCCGAAGTACGTGAAAGAAACAGGTCCTTCAGTAATATAACTCTTTCTCTGTACACTACAGCAGAAGGACCATTTGCAACAAAGTGTTTAATAAATTGCAACGCTTTACTATTTGATGCTGAGATGAGAGCCATTTATTGTGGATCATCCATGGCATTCCCCGATAAAATTTGGGTAAGTGAATCAAAACCGCAAGTGTTGTAACAAAAATAGTAGAAACCATTGATGTTAGCGGGACTAATTACCAAATTACCATTTTTCAGTAACCATGGACGTTGGATGTTAGCAGCCAAAGTATTGCGGTGCTTAATATTAGCATAACACTTAAAATATTTCCCTTTTGGTTTTCTCACTTCTATCTTCGTTATATCAGAGTGAGTAACATTCTGAAAACTGTCAGTGACAAATTGGTGGTCTTTATTCATAACAACTTTATTGTTACTCTTATCAGCCAGAGCCTTCGGTTTTTTTAATGGTGGACTGTAGCATGGAACTTCATCTTAATTAAATACTTTTCATTTTGACGTAATCAAAGTTGCATTGCCACAATAGTCATTAAGGACTAATTTTAAAAATTTGTCGACTCGTACTAGTCCTGCATAATTTTTCAGTACATTATGCTTTAAAATATTAAAATGTCCTTCAACAAAAGTTGTAAGAGCAACATATGGAATCCCTGCAACATATGGAATCGCCACATCTGTCCATAAGGGAAATTCAAGGGTGAGTGTAATAAACTGCTCTATAAAATCAATGAAATAAAATGCGTTGGGTTCTGTTCCAACTTGGGATGTTATTCCGGCTGTTTTATGTAATGCCATAACCCAATCTCTTATTCGACTGTTTGTACAGTCTTCTTCATTCGCATTGATCTTTGTGTCAATATCATCCTTATTGTCAGGTTGGCTGTTTTCAAAATTGACATCAAACTTGCGATTACAAATGCAAGTCTCCAATTTTTTACGGGCATTTATGACAGGACACCCAGTTTCTTTAATGATCGTGTCCTGGTACTCATTTACACCAACAATGCACGTTAAGTGAAATATCTCTTTAAACTGGTGTATCGTTTGGCAATCGATCATTAACCCAATGCAGTGTAGATAAAACTGGCGTACTACGGTGTGACGCATGTCTTTAAAACAAACCCATTTTCTCACCATGTTCATTAGATGGGCTACGTCCAGTCTTAAGAATGTATAAATTGGTGAACGATGAAGATATTCATTGTTTCCTATGGCACGTAAGAAACAAGTTTCGACATATGCCTTGACTGTCTGACAATTTGACGCCAGTGAAATTCCATTCATCAAAGCTCGTGATGAATCACACACGGCTTGTTTCGGTTTCGGATCACCTAATTTCAGCCAATGCCGCAACCACCACCATATCACGTCCGTGTCCTGGCTCTCTGTGAGCATGTCATAGACTGACCGGGTCGTTTTATTAAAATTAATTGTCACTGAGTACAGAAAGATGTGCCCAGATGAACTACCATCTTCCCGACGTAAGGGCTTTACGATACTACCTGTACTGTCAATAGATATTGATGAGCTATCCTTCATCGTTCTGCAATACTGCTTATAAGCATGCAGTTGCGCCGGTGTGCTAAAGGCAACGTAGAACTTGTCTCGCTTAATTTCATGTATAAACCCACAGTATGGGGAACATCGATTCATCTCTTCTATAGTTTTTATTACATCCTTCCCATCTGAAGGTTTTGTATCTAATTTTCTATTGACACACTCCTTCTTGGCTTGACGGAGTGTGTTCAAATTAGGGATACAAGAAGGGATGCGAACACCAAATTTTGTGTTTGCACGTATTTGGCGTGTGTACCAATTAGCACATCCTTCGTATATTACTTCCTGCCCAACACGTTGTCGCCTGATTCCTCGAAGAGGCCGTTCAACCTTCTCATGGTTGTCGTGCAACGTATTTCTTGTTTTGACAATAATATCAAAGTTATTTTCTCCTGGGTCATCGTCTAAGTAACAAAACAGTGGATTTCCACATTTTTGGCTTTTGCAGGATCCTGTGATGCGTAGGAAATGCTTAATTCTTGGAGTGTCGCAGATTTAAAAATTTTTGATCCTAAATGCACATGGCGGGATCATTTGGTGTTCAAGAGCCATAGTAAATATGTCGGTCCAAACGTCTTGTTGTAATATGGAATATGTTCTATTATCCTTGTGGACAATGTTTGGCGCCAGCATCTCTTTCCACTCTTCCTTTGCTATATGGACTAAATACTCGTCAAGCCCAGTTGCTTCACTGTCCAATTCGTATAAGCTCTCATTGCTGTCCTTTGCAATTATAGAGGTACTAAAATTAGTACAGAACATGTTTTTTTTTTTTGGACTTAAAGGCAATAAAGGGTATTTCCTTGTTTCCACATGCAATTGCCATTACGTCTCTTCTATTTTGGGTGATGTTGACATACACATTATGTGCTGTCCAATTCTTTAAAGCAATGCTCATGCTTTTCCAAATACCTGATGTATAGTTTGGGTACTCTCCTTCTTTGAAATAATCTATAAATTCCTCTATAACGCCCACAACATCTTCTACAGATACTAAAGCCTTACGTGGCATTATATTGGATACAGAAATACAAACGAAGAAATAAAAGTATGATTTTGTCGTTCGTTCGTTTGCAACAAAATATTAATATATTCTACTTACTGTTTTTGTAGAAATTGGTCTTGCGATTACACGAAGGCAAGATCGCGCACAGAGGACAATAATATTTATTTATAATGTAATATAAAATTATAAATAATAAATATAAATAAACTTTATTTTAACTCAACTGAAGAAAGTCACTTCGCAGTTACACTTCGAAGCGACACGCTTCATCTATTCTATTGTTGGTTATTGGTAATTCTTCTGTTTTTCTCCTTCTTCTATCTGTCGCTCCTCTGTTTCTCCCTTCTTTTGTTTTCACGTTCGTCTGTTCTCCTTTCATATTCCGTTGATTCAAATTTTTCAATTTTCCACGGGGCTACGTTTTTTTTTGTAAAGAAGAAGAAATTATGTATAAATAAATAGCCAAATATGTACGTATAACTGCTGAAACGCTGTAAACAGTATTACAAGGGTGGGATTTACATAAGCTTTTACAGCCTCTAATGCAGATATTAACATATTATGTTCGCCGTTAGAAGACGCACCCACGCAGCCAACAAACGTGCACATTTATCAAATGTTTATATCGAAACAAATTCATTGTTTTTGTTGTTTTGCTTAAACTCTTCATTTAAAAATAAGTACCGTATAAATTGCGAACAAAAAATAGAACAGTGAACATTTCAACATTAACTTTTGTTGTTACACCTTAAAAGATTACAATCATGTCATTAACATTCCCTCAGCTACATTTTTAGAGTGAAACCTCTTTAGCCATGTTGAGTGTTATTACTTAAAATATCTAATAATCACTTATAGTCGGGGACAAAAATAAGTGGACAGTTACTGGAAATAGATAAAGATGGAAGTTTAATCGAATTAACGTAACTGTTACGAACTTCAGTTTTATTTATTATATATCCTTATAGTATGTACATTATTTAGTGAATAATTGAAATTCATGTGTACATCTTTGTGTAAACACGCTGTACTTAACGAAAATGACAGCTATTTATCAGTAGACAAAAATAAGTGTGTTACGTCCCAGCCGCTAGGGTGGGGGTCGCAACGAGATATTGTGGGTAGCCGCGCATTCCCGTCATCTGCCCATGCATGAAAACCTCGGAACGAGAAAATGACCGGGACGCGGGGGATCGACGAGGATGAGGAAAAAGAAAGGAGGTGGTAACGTTTCGTCTTGGGTCCGTCTACGAGACTCATCAGTAGGGCTGATGTAGACGGACCCTGCCCCAGACGCATAGGAGGAGTAGGAATTGGAACTTATATATACGAACGTGACTTGGAACGAGTCACTTGCGAGAGATTAAGATACAGACGGACGCCGCGTTGCGTCGAATTGGGGCACTTAACCCGAAAGCGAGCTGGAGGACGTAACAAGTGGACACTTAATAAAATTCGTAATAAATTAAATACATAATGAAATTAATACTTGGTATTGTCGCCTTTTGCTTTTATTACTGCTTCCAGACGTCGTGGAATTGTTTTGATTAAATTTTCTATATAATCTTTACTAATTTTTTCAAATTCAGACTAATTTTTAAAAAAAATTGACCTTTTTAATTCGCTGATCCAATGCAACTTTGCGTGCAGCAAACTTCATAAATTCTCTAGGATTCAAGTCAGAGCTCTGGGCCGGCCATTCAAGTAATTGAATATTGAAATCCTTAAAAAATGGTGTTGTTTTCTTAACAGTGTATTTGGGATCATTGTCTTGTTGGAAGGCAAATTCGCCGTCGCAAGCCATTTTTACAACTGCTTCTTCTAAATTTTCACTTAGAATATCTGGTAATCTACATAATCTAATATCTGGCTTAACATAGACTGGTCTGCCTTCATAATTCCGTCAATTTGTGCTAACGTTCTAAATACATTCCAGCAAGAAGCACCCTGAGCCCATTACGGTCATCAGACATCAGATATGGGATGAAAGAATACCACAAAATCCATGAAGATGTTGAGGCCCTCTATTTTTTTTTAATTAGTTTCCTGTTATAAAATAAAAAAATTAAAATAAATGGTGTCAATGAATTAAAAATACTTTATACTTCAAGATACCTTATTCTTCTCCATACATCTTACATACATGGCTTATGTGTTCTATGTAGGGAAACAATGAGTCCCTGAAGGACAGATGGAGGCCAAAGGCTGTGCACATGATGAGTACAAATTCAACCAACCTGTGCATATGGAGCGCTCTTTCATTTGCGCTGAGCGTCTGCACACTGCATTACTGCCGCTTATGAGTGCTTATGAACAACAGAGAGGTCCAAAATCTAAAATCCTTGTAGTACCGGTAGAGAAAAAGTGCAGTCCATATATATGATGTCCATCTCCTCTTACGCCTGACCTGTTTGAAATCGTTATGTGTAAATTATAATACCCTGAAAAAAAATATTCAGCTAAATAATTACCATTATTTTATAATGCGTGAAAAGTAAATTTAGAAAAGAAGCTTACGTCAAATTAAAGTAATTTAAAATGTCGAGAATAAGTAGCGTCATTGCACACTGTAGCATCAAATGCTAAAGCTGTAAGAGAAATTAATGAATTGTCGTTTAAAAATGAAATGCTCAAATGAAAATGCAATTAAAGATTCGGTAATTGTAACCGTACGCGATGCCCGCGCCGTACATACAAACACCGCCGAGCTCCTTCCCCTATCGACAGGAGAGACCGCCAGAGGAGAACAGCCACCTCCCGCGTTAGTCAAGTTTCTCGCGGCTGGCACGATGCGCGGCGGCATATAAAAGGCCGCCACTCCTAGCAACTTTACTTCAGTCATCGGTAGTCGAAGCCAGCCACGAGCAGCCGACACCAACGTAACTAAAAAGGGTGCTGTCGAGCCAGCCACGGGCAGCCGACACCCCTCTCAGGCAGAGGCCACAGACGATAAGTAACTAACGAGGTAAAACCGAGAAGTGCCCAGCCCACGGATCATCCGTGCCTGCCACAGATCGTGTCATATCCTCTCTATTAGGGAAGTTCGAAGGCGTCCAGCAAACCGTGCCCGGCTCGAAAGACCCGCCACGAGAGCTTTGGTTTTGCCCCGTATAGAATAGGGCGAACGAGAAACGAAAGACGTGCGAACGAAGGCGCCTGGACGTTCATTCCCATGAACCTGCCACCGCTTCTATTATGCCGCTCTCTCGTGTAATAGCATAGATACAGCAAGGCACCGACCGACTCGTGGCTCACCCGTCTTGGGTGCCCACCAGAAACGTCTTGGAACCTTTTGGCTGCAACTGCGAGTAGCGCACCGTGCAACGCGCATTGTTAAATCGTCGCGGTGCACGACTTCAATCCCGGGATCGCTCGACCGTCGTCAAAACCGACATTAATCAGTTAATCCTAAGCGGCCTAGAATATTCGCGGCGCCAGGCAAGCGGAACGGCCCTCACGTACACGGCCAAACACAAAGCGCGGCATCAACAGCGCGGCGCTCACCACTGTATATACATAACAAGAAAGAATATAAGACAATTCTACCAGATATTAAAGCTTCTCCAACACTCATTTTATCCGGCACCTACCACTTCTCACTCACCGCCCTGTGCACGAACCTGCACCGGTCGGCCCGTAACCCCTGGCCGGTGCATCAACAACGCAGCCCACTGCAGGAGTGGAGACGCCCGGCATACACGGACAACACCACTCAAACACCGGTTACAGTAATATTTACAATTTTACGAAGTGAAACATCAAGGCACCCCAATCATAAGCTTGAATTCATAATTTAATAATCTTGCTCCAAAATTAATATTTCAAAATATGAGCACCATCTGTCAAAACACTTCATGAGGCATGTTTTCATCAAACGATATATCCTAAGGATATTGATCAAAGTATATTCCATATTTTCGTGTAAAATACTAATATTTCTATGCTAATACTTCATTATCAAATGCTATCAAACACTTCTACCTGTATTTAATTAAATACTAATTAAATACACGACTATAGGGGTATTATCCTTGACAAAATTTCCCCTAGACACTTATTTCTATGATTGCAAGCAAACGAAGAACTATCAAACGTCTGCACCGGACTATCAAACGTTTCTACCCGACTGTCAATCACTATCAAACGATTTTACAACTATTTCCGCAGATTAATAATGAAATGCGAGAGTATGCCTACGACAAACTTTCCCCTAGGCACTTATTTCTTTGATTGCAAGCAAACGAATTAACTATCAAACGTCTGCACTGGATTATCAAACGTTTATACCCGACTATCAATCACTATCAAACGATTTTACATCTATTTACGAAGATTAATAATGAAATGCGAGCGTATGCCTACGACAAAATGTCCCCTAGACACTTATTTCTTCGATTGCAAGCAAACGAAGAACTATCAAACGTCTGCACCGGACTATCAAACGTTTGTACCCGACTATCAATCGCTATCAAACGATTTTACATCTATTTTCGCAGATTAATAATGAAATGTGAGAGTATGCCTACGACAAAATGTCCCCTAGACACTTATTTCTTCGATTGCAAGCAAACGAAGAACTATCAAACGTCTGCACCGGACTATCAAACGTTTGTACCCGACTATCAATCACTATCAAATGATTTTACATCTATTTCCGCAGATTAATAATTAAATGTGAGAGTATGCCTATGACAAAATTTCCCCTAGACATTTGTTTCTTTGATTACAAGCAAACGAATAATTATCAAACGTTTGTATTGAATATCATTCACTATTGTTGCGTCGGATGATAGGTGAGCAGAAAAGTGAAGGCGCGGAAGAAACTAAAAGGAAGCCTATTTGCGCGGCGAAAATTAAAGAGAGAGTTCGAGTAATCTGTGTTGCACAGAAAATAATAATTTATTACTTGCGATGTACAAATAGTCGTACGAGAAAGTTCGGTGATAAAACACGATAGAGAAGATTTATAATAGCTCTGAGACACTGTTGTTACTTTGCGACACATGGGACGAAAGAAGGGCGAGCAGCTCGACGCCGCTGCTTTTATCACCTTCGACCTCTGGAGGATTCAAATCATCGGCGAATAACGCCTGTTTCGGCCAATAATAGCGAAGTAGAAACCTCCAGAAGTCGAAGGGCCCTCATTTCTGCGCGGGTAGCGGGGCAAAGTGCCCGGTTGACGAAGCGCGCTTGCGCATTTTGCGCTCGGAGCGCGCGGCCGGCCATGTGCTTTACAGTCACGCACTGCGCAGCCGCGACGCTCGCTCCGATTGCCACAGGCCCGGGCGTTTCGAATCGCTTTTCGGAACAATAGGAATAGAAAAGGGAGAAACACGTCTGTGCAATTACGTGGTTGAAATAGAAGTGCTTTTATTCCGTTCCTCCTCTCTCGATTAAACAAAATATCCTTTTACGACACAATCAATTATTTCAATAGATTATCGATTATCTAAGCGGTGATGGGTTGAATTCCCCCGCCGAGTTTCCTTTAGTCCTCATGGACCCTCGGGTCCAATCGAGTTGGCTGCTAATCCCCACCCTTGTCACGTACCGCGCCGCCGACCAGCGCCGAGCGCCGCCGACCGCCGCTGCGGCCCATGAAGTCGTGCCTGCCGCCTGCCTGCCGTGACGTCGGCATTGCAGCGCCCAAATAGTGACGTACCCATAGTGACGTGCTCCCCCACAGTGACGCGCCCGACTCTACCGACGCGCTCACGTAAGCGCCAGATTCAAATCACGCAACTGCATAGTAACTGCATAGCGACGGCCGAGCGACGCGCTCGCGTAAGCGCCATATTCGAACCAAGCGACCGCATGGCAACGGCATAGCGACGGCCAAGCGACTGCATGGCAATCACGTGCACAGCGAGTGCAAAGGGACGGTTGGGAACGTGCGATTCCCCGAAAAGCGTGCCCCACCGCGATGCCCTATTTTTCCTCACATCTCAGTACCCCTTGCCTTAGGTCATTCTGTATAAAAAGAGCGCTCCTCCAGGGCTCGCCAGTTCAGTCAACTGCAGAAGAGACCGTGCAAGGGTCTGCATTAGAAATTCCCGAGCGTTACGTACAAGTGTGTAAAAGTGTATCCAGGATCACTTAGTGTCTTTTCGTTGGCTGTTCTCATTGCAAGGAACAACCTGTGCGTGTTCCGCGCGTTATTAGTTTAGTTCAAATTCAGAGTCCGGCAGCTGCAGGAAAGACTGTCTTTCCGCTGTCCGCGACTCATAGCAAGGAATAACTTAGAGTATTCCGAGCAGTCTTAGTGTTAGTCGATTTGCCACACGAAAAGTGTGTAGTTTTAGTTCTCTAAATACCGCTCAAATTCCTTTAAAACCAAAGAACACAGTCTAGTCAAAGATCGCTTTTGTAAATGTATACGCGTCGTACTTTAGTCATATTATTTGAAATATTAATCGATTTATCATTGTGCGTTTTATACCTAATTGCTTTTTCTTGTATTTATCTTTTTCAATATATATTTTATTTACTTGTCTTCCATAATTCTTTGCTGTAGAGTTGTTCAATCGCCCAGAACTCGAATCACACGAACAAGGTTTCCCTTTACCGCTCGAGGGAACCACCGAGCCTAAAAGAAAAGATACCAAATCCACTCTCCTCAAAGTTGTGCAAGGGGTGCAGCCGTGAAAAATCGGACGAGGCCCTTGCCAGCTATCCTCTAGAGCTTGCTTATCCAGGGTGCAGCCGTGAAAAATCGGACGAGGCCTGGGTAGTGACTCAAAAAACCGAATTGGTCGAAGGGTGCAGCCGTGAAAAATCGGACGAGGCCGGAGGCAATTTTCCTAACCTCCTCTCTCCTCCTTTCGACCAGCAAGACGTATTTCCGCAAGGGGATACGAGGAGCTGCGAGAGAGGCATCACTAAGAGTGGCGACGGCAGGGTGCAGCCGTGAAAAATCGGACGAGGCCTGTTCTTAGCCACTCAATCCTCTAACTGATAATTCTTTTCCTATCGGCACTGGCAAATAATCCTCACCACGCCAGGGCCGTGGCTCGTAACACCCTTCAGGTAACGGTGATGGCATCCCATTGGTTCCTCGCCTGGTCTTCTGCGATGGTTTTGTGCAGATCCGACCATTATCAAATTCTTGCCGGGAGCAAATGGTAGCGCCGCGTATGTGCCAAGAAGGCGTATTACAGTTTAATTAAGGCAGGCAGGTAGCAGATAAGGCAGCGATGCCCTTTTTTTTGAGGAGCGAAGTGACAACGCAACACTATCAAACGATTTTACATCAAGTGGCGCAGATAAAAATTAAATTTTTCACAAAAATTTCGACAAAAATTCCCCTAGAAACTTGTTTTTTTAAATAGAAATAAACGACCAACTATCGAACGTTTGTATTGAATATCATTCACTATCAAACGATTTTACATCTATTGGCGCAGATAAAAATTAAATTTTTCACAAAAATTTCGATAAAAATTCCCCTAGAAACTTGTTTCTTTAATTATAAATAAACGACTAACTATCAAACGTTTGTATTGAATATCATTCACTATCAAACGATTTTACATCTATTGGCGCAGATAAAAATTAAATTTTTCACAAAAATTTCGACAAAAATTCCCCTAGACATTTGTTTCTTTAATTATGAATAAATGAAGAACTATCAAATGTCTGCACCGGATTATCAAACGTTTATAGCCGACTATCAATCACTATCAAACGATTTTATATCTATTTTCGTAGATTAATAATGAAATGCCTACGACAAAATTTCCCCTAGACACTTATTTCTTTGATTACAAGCAAACGGCTAACTATCAAACGTTTGTATGGGCTATCAAACGCTATCAAACGATTTTACATCAACTGGTATAGTTTAAAATCAAATTTGCGACCATGGGGGTGCTAACTATACAAAAAATTCCCCTAGAAATTTGTTTCTTTAATTATAAATAAACGGTTGACTATCAAACGTTTATTTTGGACTATCAAACACTATCAAACGACCTTCAAACGATTGCAACTATTAAAACTCAAATCGGTTGAGGTGGGGGTGCTAACTATACGGAGCTCCTCAGCGCCCCCTGAGACCCCAGCCAGGGCCCCATTCGCGGGCCGCTGTTTAACACAGGCGCTGGCAATCTTTAGGAATATCTCGTCGGTGGAAAACCTTACCTTCGGTTTACCAATGAAGTGCAGAGTGTCGGTATTTATAACAGAGACTGATATTTGTAGGTTAATTCTAAGAATAGGATTCATAGGTAATGGTTTATAGGGGAAGGAAACATTTATCGAGCCGGAAGACAATACGTTATTTCAGCACAACTGAATTATTTATTGAAAATAAAACACAAGAAACATTACTTATATTCGCACGTAAGGAATATAACGATGCTAGTGACTGTCGAAACGGATACTACTTCCAACTACTTCCTTTTCTACCCGATTTATACGCAGTTTATACATTTTATCCACAAAGATGTGTATTTATTCGCACTTTTTTACGATCGCACACATCACGCTTGATGTGGACAGTCTCACGATAACACTTCGCACTTTCCGTAAGACGCAACTGACAGATACGAGCCGGTCGCCTGCTCCCGCTCGCCTGCCCCCGCTCCCTGCCTAGGTGGCTGTAGCATTCTTGCGTACGCTGCGTATCTAAACATACAGGGTGTTACCAACATACTGGTATATTTGTAAACGCAAAATAATTATCACATGCATATTTATTGTAATTTATAATCGTCAACATGCAGGTATAATTGTAAGGAGCACACTAATATGGTTTTTTGAATTTCATACAATGGTGTTTTGTATAAATAACGTAATTAAAGTCTATAAAATGTGGCTAAAAACGATACTACGAATCTTTATGCCAGTGTGGTCCACGGGTGGGGCTCCTCACGCGGCTGCTGCCACCTCCACTAGCTGGACGCAACACCGACCCCCCTCCTCTCCCCCCATATACCCTACTGGCGCAGCGCAAGCGATCATGTGACGCACTCAGCGTCGTCCGTCACCATAACAACGGGTAGTCGGGTGGGGACTCGAAATCGCACCTAGGTGCGGTTCTTGGACCACACTGCTTTATGCAGACGAAATATATACCTGTATGCATCACATATTTGAATATGAAAATATTATTCCCTACATTCGCATACATACGTGATTACTGTCGTCGTCGAGCATTTTCCAACGTTTTATTTATTTTTTATTCTTTTCTATGTGGGGGAAATCTTCAAAAGACACGTGACGGATTTTTACCGGCTAAAACCCCCACGAAGGCTTCTTCTTCCTTCCCAGTCCGCGTCTTCTTCATTATATCTGTCCATGAAGTTGGGGCCGGCTTTCTTGTCCTCTTGACACCGGGTGGGTTTGCTGGGTCGTCGTTTGAGGTATCGGATCTATAAGATCTAGTATCCGAGACGAACCTGGGGGCAGACCACACGCTGCCCACCCATAAAGTTGCCGGCGGAGCTACCCAATCCCACGCTCGTGGGTAACAGAAGCCACCGGCAGCAAAGATGTGTGGTAGAGTTGATCGCAGCCGCGACCTCGACGGTTACTCATCGAACGCAGTGAGAGAAGTCTCGCTAACATGAGAAGGACGCTTATCGGTTGCCTGGCCGTGCGTCCACTCCACCGGAGTATAATCGGTAGACGGGGATGGGGCCCGCCAGTGGTAGCGCGGTCGGCGTGTGGGAACGTCCCATCGCATGTTTGCCTCGAGCTGCCATTGGTCCCCATCATTTGGGACGGCATCCTTTAGGGGTTGCAATCGTCGTGGCAGTAGTTAAAAGCCGACATCGCCGGCGAGGGGATGAAACCCCGGTGCGGGAGTTCCACTCAATGAACTCGCCCTACCATAGTGGCAGAACTATGGGACAGGTTTAGAAAGGCCTCGCTTCCACCGGTAAGATGAGGGGCTGGCAACCCTCTAGACCGGGACGCAACCTGCACGGTTGTGCGTTGATCGAGCGACAATCTCGATCCATGCCTCGTTTGCGCTTGCGTAACAGGGGGCCGTGTGAATTAAGGCTAACGCCAGGTGTCGCACGTAAAATCTCTCTCTCGATGTCCTCTTGACATTCTCGCACGCATGCACTCATCACACTCATACCACATTCCAACTCTAGTTGTTACAATATATATTTTACTAATTATTGTACTAACCATTTATTGTACACGAGGCTGGCACAACGCTGCGCAAATAACTGATTTCCGCAGATGTGCTATTTTATACGGATACGCATAAAGGGCATGAAAATACACCGCGTTCGGAATCACTCGGCACATTCAATACATGCAATATCTTCTTGTCGTCTATGCGTATCACAAATGAAGTTATTACAGTAGGAACAAACAACGGAATATTTGCGATCTGCCCCCCTGCATAAATAACATCTACCGCGTTTTTTCGAAGTGCTACAAGCAGCTACTGCTGATCTTGTAGTTTTGATTCCCTGAGCCCGAATGGCCGCGGCAATATGCCTATGTTGCGTTACTTTGGAATCTTTTGAACGCGCCTCCACATTCGCGGCAATCAGTTCTTTTGCGAGCTTTTCCAGAAATATTTTTCGCTTAATTTTCATTGAACCTTTGCCTGCCTTCCACGCAGGATTTTTAGTTATCCTTGTCACGAATGCATTGTACCCGCCAATATCAACTAAATGCATGAAAATTGACCGCGGCCAGCGTCGTGTATTTCTTCGACACGAATATTCCCTAACTAACTTGTCCAAATTGTTCACACCACCTTTCGTATGATTATAAAAATTGATCATTTCCGATTTAAAATCTTTTTCGGCTCCCGATATGGCATGTTCGTGGTACAAAGTGGACAGTACAGCTACACATTTACGCGCTTTCGGCACGTACGACACGAGAGTCAAGTTGCTGGTGAACAAAAAATGGGACGAATGTTGGGGTCTACCGTACGTGTCCGTCAGTATGTGTGGTAAGTCTGTCCGATTTTTGCGAATGGTCCCGACGAGAAAAAGTTTGTCATTTAGCAAGTCTTCTGCTAATGAAATATCTGTAAAAAAATTATCTGTCGTAATACTATGGGACGAATCTTTCCAAAATGCCGCGAGATCCCGTACGACGCGCTGTACTTGCCCTTTCTCCGGAGCATCACTGATTTTCCCTAAATAAATTTGCATATTGCAGCAATAGCTTGACCACGCATCACAAAGTGTTCAAATCTTTATGCCATATTTGCCGGGTATGTTTGGCATATAAACTTTGAACGAACAGCGACCGCGGAATGTCATTAGCTGTTCATCTACCGTGCCTTTGTCGGAGGCATTATAAGATTCCCAACAATTTGCCACAAAGATATCAGACACTTCGCGAATTGGTGCCAATTTATCCGCAGGCTGCCAGGTCTCTCGTTTCGACGTCATCGAAACATATAAATTTTAAAATACGTACAAATCTATCGCGCGACATCGCAGCTGTATAAAACGTGCGCTTCACAGATTGAGATGTCACCCACAAATCCGTTGGAGAACTTCGCGATTCGCGGTATCGGCCCGTTAGTATGAGAATCCCCAAAAAAGTATCAAATTCGATTCGCGTTATATCTGTCCACGGCTATCCAGATGTATTACTACAGTGTTGATGCGCACGTTTATTAGTATTCCTCACGATGCAATCAATAATTTCATTGCTGATGAAAAGGTGGAAACAATCCATGATGATTTCCACATTTTCACTCCTGGCTGTCAGGGTGCCTTCGCGAGGAGTACTGCTCAGCGCGTTTTTTCGTGTAGGAGCGACATATTTCCATATGCGACCAGATACCGCCTGATTTTCCGAATCATGCGTATCATTGTCCCTTTCCGAAGCTCAAAATATGTCTTCCTCGGACAAGTGGGCTTCCGGATCACTCGCGTCCGAAAAATTACCCGCACTATCACTGTCATTATAATCATTTGAATTGTCGTCTGCTCCATTGCTCCATAGTTCCGCAAGAGCATCACTTACACTCGCAACTTGTTCTGCCGAAATCACGCATGCAACTTCGAAGAAAAACCGTATAATGACAATTCGACCGTTCGCTACCGCTACCGACGAGCTCATGCCTGTGCGCAATAACGGCAAACTGAATGCACGTTACTGCGAACGGATTTAAAATTTCCGACCTGGTGGGGGTGGAAATAGCGGCGTGAAGGGACGCCCACTCGTGGACGGCACCGCAATAAACAAATGCTATTAGCGGTAGCGAGCGAGTAAACAAAGACCTTTCTGAGGTGCATATCTGATAATTCACCCAACGTTCAAACGTTGCAAATTGTGATTATCACATAGAGTAACGGTAGTGAGAGAAACATATATTTTTCATTGACCTGCTCCTCCGATACGCATCGGGGAAAACCGGTCATAAAGTCATAAATGTATTGAGCCCACCGTCTGCGACCGCAGAAGGGCTTTGCATGAAACAATACCGGAACTGGTATGGGTGATGAGAATATCGTTACGAATGAGTGGCTACAACCCAGCATCTGAATGAATGAGCGTGGGTGTCCCAAAAAAATGTAGACACTATTAGACGGATAACATTTTTTTGGGACACCCTGTATTTCGTAATCCATGTGATAGTATGCGAGACGCGTTTGACAGTCACCGTGGAGTGTAGTAGTAGCGCAATGCTAATGTCGGCAAGCGATTCTCTGCACTGATATTGCAGCGAGTGAGGTTACCCACCGTGCCGGCGGGTTGCCGCTCTTTTGGCGTCTGGGTCAAATTGACCCTCGTCCGTACTGCGAGGGTTAAATCTAGTTTCGATTATTGGTTTTTGTTTTTCTTCCAGGATTGAAACGTTTGGAAACTGACAGTAACACTGTAGATTCCCCATTGCAGTTCACTTGACCGGTTACCACGCCGTTAACACATCACCAATTATTGCGTATTACGCAATAACCGTGAAACAAGTAATAGTAGCTTGTTCACTTTTATTTACAACATTTTATATTTTGCACACGAGGCCGGTTGTTGCTAAATTAATTGTTTCCCGAAAATATCCTATTTGAATTGTTTCCCGAAAACAATAAGAGATTACATTACCTTCTTACACACCTCGTACATGTAAACTCTGGTTGTTTTGCATGCCTTTTGCAAATGGAATTTTTACAAATTTCGCAAATGTTAGAATATTTGGTGTCCGACTCCGGACAAAGGTAGCGCCTCTTACGTTTTTTTGACGTATTAGGAGTTACCTCTGTTGGAGTCGAAATCGTCCGTCCGGCAGCCCGAAGGGCTTCTACAACGTGACGGTTACGCGTTACAAAAGAGCTCCCAGATCTAGCATTAATATTTTCCGAAACCAATTGCTTTGCTAGCTCTTCTAAGAAGAGCTTTCTGCGGTTATTTTTGGACGTCACTGACGCCTCCCAGTCGGGATTTTGTTGTCATCGAAATTATTAGCGCATTATACGCTGCAATATCGAAAATATGCATGCCAATAGCAAACGGCCAGCGTCGTGTACATCTATGACACGTATATTCTCTAACTAACTTGTCCAGTGTGTCCACGGCACCTTCAATAGAATTATAAAAGTTTATGAGGCTCAACTTTACTTTAGCCCCACCACGCTTTTCGAATGTGCGATACGTCATCCCATGCAGTTTCGCCCGCTGATCACGAACATCGCAATGTTTTTTGGCGGAAATGCCAAACAACGCCAAAAAACAGGAAAAAAGTTTGAAAACAAAAATCGTTTTTCTAAGATTACTCAGTACTCCATAGATGTTTTTCGACGCGCGAGACGTCATTCGACTCGCCTTTTTGCCCCGCACACGGCCGTCGTTTTCGTTTTTTGCAGAAACCTAAAAAGCTTACGAAAATCACGAAAAACTGTTATAACGGTTATTGCACGATTACTCAGTACTCTATGGATATTTTTCGATGTGCGACACGTCATTTGAAGCGGCATTTCACGATCAACACGGCCGTTGTGTTGGTTTTTTGCAAAAACCTAGGAAACTTCCGTTTTTCCGGATATCAACTCTTTTCGAAAGACATTTGGTGATATATATTAGTTTCGCGCCGAAGGCGCGTCATCGATGTACTTTCCAAGCACAGGTAGTTCTCATTGCAACGTTCCACCCCAGAAATAGGGATGTATATATTATTTTCGCGCCGAAGGCGCGTCACCAGTGGTCTCAGACTTGGCACCCGAGCACCATCGGTGCTCGACGGAGTGGGGATACGGAAAAGTATGCGTGCCTTGTCCGTGAGAGTTGCGCGCGCCGTTTCTCGCCGAATCGCGCTCGGCGTGGAGAGAAGGACGGAACTATGCTGCGTCTCTCTTCCACCAACGTCGCGTGACGTCACGTATCGTGACGACACATAAGAAGGACGGAACTATGCTCCGTCCCCTTCCAACCAACATCGCGCGTTGCGTCTTCGTTCGACATGCAGTCGTGGCGTCGCGTCTTCGTTCCGCACACAGGCCGGTGACAGTGGTGCCAGATTTCGCATAAGGCATCGCACGTACCATTGCGTTCTTTCAGCTGGAAGGCAAATCGGGCACCACCGCGTTGAGCAGAGCGCGATCCAGCGAAAAGTGAATCCAGGAGAGTTTGAGATTGACTCGTCGTCGCTCGTCGACGCGTTCGAGTTCTTTTTTTCGTAGGTTCGCGGTAAGCCATGGTTCAATTTTTTTTCACAGAATAATTTTTTTTTAATTATTCATCACACGGCAACAAACGATGTTTATATAAAAATATTTTAGTACTTCCTACGGATAGTTTTTAATATTTTGTCAGCGGATCAATTTTATCACATTGATTTGAAACCTTTTTCTCACTACGCACGTTTAGTTTAACAACGCTATCCCCATTTCGAGAAAGAAGAAGGTCTTCCTTCTTTGGCAATGCACCATGCATACTGTAATCCATATGTACGTCCATTGTCGCATTCTACCCACGAAATGTCGCAACGTGCGTATTGTCGAAGAAGGCATTGTTGGAGAGTGAGGCGCCAGTCGGTAATTAGTTGTTGTTTCATGCTTTGCCCTACCGCTGACGCCTCGGTCTCAGTACCCTCGCCCTCTGCCCCGCGGCCGCCGGCGAGCTCCATAGCGTCCGACGGCTGCCGCGGACCGACTTTTTATATGCCATGCGAGGCCCGCTAACGTCCGAATCTTCGGGCATATGTGTGATTTGTCCTCTCGCACCTTCGGAACGAATTGAGTCGCTAATTGGTTCCCACACCAATTAGCGACCCACGTACGTGTGCGAGAGGACAGATCTATATAGGGACGGATGACCCGAGGCTCGCTCTTATTGTTGTGAGTACGTAGTGCGAGCAAAGTGCGAAAAGAGAGCGAAATCATCAGACGGACGTTTTATAGGCGTTTAACGAGTTAAAGGGCGAGTTTCTTCTCCATTCCTCAGGCCTTCCTGCCCGAGCTACTGACGGCGAATCCCATCGTGCGTCAACGAAGTAGTTCATTTGCTTCCATTCTTCTTCCGACCAGTAGGGTCTTCCTAAAACATTCCCGTCGAAGGGTATTGCGCCGCGTGTACGGTCGCTCCTTCTGTCCTCGTCTTCCGCTCCTGTCTCGTGTAGAGAAGGAGTCGCCTTCCTACATTCGTTTCCGTCCTTAAATTAAGTGCAGTGCCGTCTCTTTTAGAATAATTGTACATATTGTGAAGTTTAAATCTTAAGAGTTTCGTCCTCCGCGCGTCCGTCCCGTAGCATAGTTTATTCTAATAGTAGCGTTTTGAATAGTTTAAGTTTTACAAGAACCTCGCAATAAAGAAGTGTCGGCTAGTATCGGAATTCATTTCCTTAACGCGCTTCCTGCATTTTCGCGGCGGTTCCCCGCTTCCCCGGCATTCTAAGTACATATCACCGTACAGGCATGATAAAAGACGACAATAATAGCAAAAACCCTGTCAATGGAAAACCGAAACTCACATTGTGCCGCTCCCGACTAATTGAAATATCTGAAAAGTCAAACCATTCTGAGCGCGTATTTTACGTACCTACTGCAAATTATTTCCCCGGGACTCTAACTGACTTTTCCAATGTCATTTATTCATCATTATTTTGCAACCAATTGTATGATATGTATTACTTTTAAATGCACATGTACAGGATCCACAGGTTGCGCTAGTCAGCTTTTTCCCTGCAAACGGTAAGTATTAGACAAAATTATAGAGGAGAGGGTTTAATGGGATCATAATATCTATCTTGTACGAGACTTTATTCTATTGAAAAGTGCAACGCTGCACCCGACAAATGCAAATGCGTATGTAAGGTTGTAGTTTATATAATTTCAGATACGTGGACTTCCACGCCACCCATGGGGTGCCACGACTAGCGCGTTCGGTTTTTTAACGTGGACCATCTCCTATAGCCCTATTGTACCTCATTTTATGATAATCATACAGCGTGTGGCAATAACTCTGTCCACCTTCAATATCTCCGTCGTTCAAAGTGGACAGAGGTATTGCCACACGCTGTAGAAGTAAGGGTTAGAAAATAAATGAGAGCATTTTTGTGTGGGGCCCCAGCAGGGGGGGGGGGGGCCGCCACACAAAAATACAATGCAACATTAGTATGAAATAAAATGAACAAAAAAAAAAAATGCTCTCATTTCTTTTCTAACCGTTACTTCTACAGCGTGGGGCAATAACTCTGTCCACCTTGAATATCTCCGTCGTTCAAAGTGGACTGAGGTATTGCCGCACGCTGTATGAGTATCATAAAATGTGGTACAATAGGGCTATAGGCGACGGTCCACGTTAAAAAACCGAACGCGCTAGTCGTGGCACCTCATGGGTGGCGTGGAAGTTCACGTATCTGAAATTATATAAACTACAACCTTACATATGCATTTGCAATTGTCGGGTGCAGCGTTGCACTTTTCAACAGAATGAAGTCTCGTAGAAGATAGATATTACGATCCCATTGAACCCTTTCCTCTGTAATTTTGTCTAATACTTACCGTTTACAAGAAGAAAGCTGACTAGCGCAACCTGTGGACCCTGTACATGTGCATTTAAAAGTAATACATATCGTACAATTGGTTGCAAAGTAATGATGAATAAATGACATTGGAAAAGTCAGTTAGAGTCCCGGGGAAATAATTTGCAGTAGGTACGTAAAATACGCGCTCAGAATGGTTTGACTTTTCAGATATTTCAATTAGTCGGGAGCGGCACAATGTGAGTTTCGGTTTTCCATTGACAGGGTTTTTGCTATTATTGCCGTCTTTTATCATGCCTTCTTCGACAATACGCACGTTGCGACATTTCGTGGGCAGAATGCGACAATACGACACGTACATATGGATTACAGTATGCATGGTGCATTGCCAAAGAAGAAACACCTTCTTCTTTCTCGAAATGGGGATAGCGTTGTTAAACTAAACGTGCGTAGTAAGAAAAAGGTTTCAAATCAATGTGATAAAATTGATCCGCTGACAAAATATTAAAAACTATCCGTAGGAAGTACTAAAACACTTTTATATGAATATCGTTTGTTGCCGTGTGATGAATAATTAAAAAAAAATTATTCTGTGAAAAAAAATTGAATCATTGTTGGCCGCGAACTTACGAAAAAAAGAACTAGAACGCGTCGACGAGCGACGACGAGTAAATCCCAAAATTTTCTGGATTCACTTTTCGCTGGATCGCGCTCTGCTCAACGCGGTGGTGCCCGATTTACCTTCCGGCTGAAAGAACGCAATGGTACGTGCGATGCCTTATGCGAAATCTGGCACCACTGTCACCGGCCTGTGTGCGGAACGAAGACGCGATGCCGCGACTGCATGTCGAACAAAGACGCAACGCGCGATGTTGGTTGAAAGGGGACGGAGCATAGTTCCGTCCTTCTTATGTGTCGTCACGATACGTGACGTCACGCGACGTTGGTGGAAGAGAGACGCAGCATAGTTCCGTCCTTCTCTCCACGCCGAGCGCGATTCGGCGAGAAACGGCGCGCGCAACTCTCACGGACAAGGCACGCATACTTTTCCGTATCCCCACTCCGTCGAGCACCGATGGTGCTCGGGTGCCAAGTCTGAGACCACTGCCCTACCCTCCTTCCTTCCTCTCGCGTGTGACTTTCGTAAAAGGACGACGGTTAGTAGTAAGCGCGATACTACCGCCTAATAAAGTGTTGTTAAAAAGAAATTTGGTTCTCCTCTCTCCTCACTCGAGCTGATCCCAGCTTACCCGCGCCTTCCTATCACTTCGATAATCCTAAACAGTTTCCAAATCATTGGACTCACGACGTGCCCATTATACATATTAACGCACGTTTAAAATTAATTGTTTATATGAAATTAAAGTAATCGTGTAATATAAAATAAAATTATTTATATGAAATTTAAGTAATAGTGTGGTTAATATATATATATATATATATATATATATATATATATATATATATATATATATATATATATATATTGTAACGGCGTAACGAGAGTCGGAGCCGGAGATGAGTAAGGGTATCAAATTACAAGAAGAGCGGCAGCCACGCAGCATGGAAACTCATAGAACATCCTAAGACGGCACAAATGAATCATTAAAGGAAGCTGGGAGAAGATCATCGGAGAGTCGAGTCAGTCTTTAGCCGACCACCGAACAGTTAACATCAAGAGTCAGTCACTGTATTATAATTAGTCTTGTCTCCTAGTCTAGTGTGTACTGTAATAAAGCCTTTTTTTTTTAAATTTTAATTGAGAAATCCCCGCCGTAACAATATATATATACGACACAGGGGCGTAACACTCAATATCTCTCGTAAATTCTTGCAGGATTGATCTTTTATTCCGGTGTTTCAAAAGATTCTACAATGTTTCTTATTCTTGAACTCGATTCTTTACTTCAAAAAATCCGTTTTCGCAAAAGTCCGATTCTTTATTCAGAGTATTTAAGATAATTTGCAGTATATTATTATTGAACTTGATTTTTTACCCTATGGGACGTTTGTTCCACCTTCAGGTAAACTGTTACTGTACCTATCATATTATTTCTATCGTTGAGGTTAAATCATTATTTTAAATCCGTGATATTATAATAATTAATTATTCTGTTAAAATTCTGTCACTAACCATAAATATTGGAGAGTATATTATATTAAATCTTGATTTAATTATTGTTAAAAATTATATTGCTCTTAAATCGGTAGTTTGTACAAATATTTTAATACTAATTGAGGCTATGAGATATTTATTAAATTAGTTTGAAAATAAGTATGAAATTGTAAAATAATTTGTAACCGTATTTTTCTCCGGTATCAAACACCGAGGAAATCGATCGTATTCGTCTCGGGTAGACGAAAGACGATTTATCAAAATTCAGCTTTGAGGTTTTGTCGGGTTGACGGAGTCATCTCGTGTAGAGATAGTCTTCCTGAGGGTCGCACTGTACCTCGCAGCGAACAGAAAAGCAGCGGTTACAGCGTACTGCTCCTCTGGATAGACACCGATGGTATCGGCGGGTTCGACTGCTGGGCGAGAAGAAACGGAGACAGGCTCGATATGCACGCAAATAATATATTGTACGCAGAAAAATATGTACAAAAATAACAAAGAGGCGTCGCGGTTACGGTGGCGGTGACTTTACAGTCTCGGCCTATATGAGTACTCTGCTAGGACAGGAACAAATCTATGCCTGTTATCTCTACGAACTTATTCACAGGTCATTCGGCTTCTAGACCAAGGAACACTCCGGCGAAGACTACCATCGTCAGGCGGGGGACACCGTAGGGGCCGGGCATCAGATTGGTCTGCCGGAAGCTATCCTGTGTCCTGTTGTACTTTAATGTTCGGACTCAGGCGTTTTACTAATCTATTGACTCTACGGCAATATGTTCAATACGTGTTTACAGAAACTCTGCAGTTATGAAATCGACTTACGGCGGGAGGCCCGTAGGCTGCCCGGGCGATGGGTCTATCGCACCACAGATATCCTGTACTGCTTTTCTACTATGCAAAATTGCCTGCAAGGGAGGCTAGGAGCATCCTTTGGGGGGCAATTGCCAGCCGTAGGATACGTCCGCCTGCCTACAGGGTTTCTCAGAGAATTTCTCTGGGACTAAACCTATTTTGTTTTACTCTCCCTTTTTATTCTTCGTCTTTGATTATTTGTTGGAACTATCCTGGCAGTTAACGCGACGCTCTTATAACGAGGCGGGTACACTCAGTGTTTCGGATATTGTGCGCGAGCAGGAACGAACGCGGGAATGTACGTTATTCGGCGATGCTTCTATTTTACGTTCGTCTTATCACGCGCTTCTAGTGGCAAGGCAGTTTGCAGGGGCAGTGACTGTTACAGACTTCCGCGTCGTGTGCGAAACTTTATAGAAAGAGAGCGCACGGTCGTAGATTCCTCCGTGGCGTTGATATGTTTCACTAACTCGACTTATGCACTTTTGTTCCGAATATGTGGTGTCCGGCGGTACGGCGTAATGCGTTATTTTGGTAAGGGCGACAGCAGTATTGCGTGCTCCTCACTGTGGGCGACAGCCGAAGCGTGCTCCACTATTTGGGTCAGGATATGAACGACTCTCCGTGCCGCCGCACCGCATATATACGTAGGTTCACATAAATGCTATATCGAGAAAAGAAGACATCTACTGTCCGATGTCGGTAACTAAGATTTCCCTTTGCGCGTGTTTGTTTACGTTCGACGCGCTCCCGGCACTCGCACACACCCTTGCCTCAGGTACCATGTGTAGCGCGTATGCTATGGCGCGGAATTTAACGGGCGCATGTAACGTTGAAATTTGAACGGTTACAAATTAATAAGTAAATACGTTGTTATAAAGATGTTTAGATATATTAATTTAAAATAACAATTTTGTAAATTATAGATGAAGGGTATTCTTTAACTGTGCTTTCATAAAAATATATTAAATTTAATTCTAATTTCCAAAATTAGCATTTTTATTAAATCGTTTTTTGTATGTTAAATTTAAATTGTTTAATTAGTTGTTCAAATGCTTCTATTTTATTAATAATATTATTTTTGTTAGATTTATGTATTTATACTAATTTTATATTTATAATTTATTCTGTAAGTTTCTCAAAATTTATAATACTGGCTTGATACCCGTGTTTCGCTACGACATAATATAGTACCTGTAAAAACACATTTTTCCCCTTTCCACCCCCTTAGGGGTTGATTTTCGAAAAATCCCTTCTTAGTGGGCACCATATATGGAATATACTCCCCCGATTTCAGATTTTTAGATCCAGCGGTTTCGGCTGAGCGTTGATTATAATAAAACTTGCTTTTTTACAATACAGATATTTAGGGGTTGATTAGGGCAAGATTCTGTAATTTGTTGTTAGGCATTTGTATGGGCAAGCTTAAGAAACTAAAACCAATTCGATATCTCATCGGGCTTAAGAGATATTGACGAAGTTATGATAACAAATTTTACCCCCATTCACTCCCTTAGGGGTTGAATTTCGACAAATCCCTTCTTAATGGGTGCTTACGACTTGCATGGAGCATACTCCTCAAATTTAATACATTTGGCTACAGCGGTTTGGGTTAATCGATAAAAAGTCCATATATTGTTTTCAAATGTTTTTAACTTTCTTGGCTTTACGTTAATCTATAATTCTTAATTTAATTGGTACAAATATAGGATATCCAGGACATTGGTTTTATATGTATATACTGGCAAGAATATAGATTATCCAGGACCGTCCTGGAAATAACCGCTACATAATAATCAGTATTTCCAGGACAGTCCTGGGAATACTCATCGCATGCCCGGGATTTCCAGGACAGGTCTGGAAAGTACCTAAAGTCTTGGAAATGCACAACGCATATCAGAAAATGTCCTGGAAAGGCTCAATCCACCTACATATATATTACTTACGAGGGAAAGATATGTCCATTGGTTCCATGGCGCGACTTCTCTATTCACTGACAGACTGACAGACAAGAGACTGCTCGTTCCGCGATCCGCGACCGAAGCCCGACCGCTGCTGGCGGCATCACACTCACACATACACACACACACATACGCATACAATGTACGACATGGACCGCGTGGACGCGCCAATGTTCTCTCCTTGAAGGACAAAAGGGCGATCGACTGTTTACGTTCTGCCACTTCATATGTTTCTTACCTCCCCCCAGAGGGGGAAGGTAAGCGTTCCACGATGAGTGGCGAATTGCACAGGCATCATAATATTTCACGGGAAGTGGCTGGGCAATCAGCGGACGCGGGCTTAGCAGTTTTTTTTTTTTTTTTAATAATTTCCTATTATTTAAATGTGTGTTTGTGTGCGTGCGTGCGTGTGTGTGTGTGTGATTGTGTAGTGGTAGTTTACATTTTAAGGATTTTTGTTGGTTTCTTTGTCACTCTATAAAAATCGAATGTGCGAAATACCCTCAAAACAACCGAAGCGAAGCTTTTCGGAAGCTTGGCTTATTTCTTATTTCTCAAAAATATTTTGCATTTCTTCAGTTCATTTACAACATTTTTCGAAGCTCTGGAAACTCGAATTCAATCCTTGTGTTACGTCCGGGCGTCGCGATAAGTCGATCTAAAGGTTGTCAAGGATGGAACTGTGTGTTCGAGCGGTCGACCGTTCCGCCCGGGAGTAACGCGTGAATACTTAAAAACTAAGGATATAAACGGAAAAGACGATTATAGCTTTATAGCGATGATCGAACAGAATAATGACGAGAAAACGGAATTAATCTGCTCGATCTGCAGGACTTATAGGATTCCCCCTCCCTTCAACCCGTACAGGTTCTGAGTTGCTACGTGTTGTATTCCAGTATAGATAATGTTAGTTATAAACGTATGCAAAGAAAATAAAAGGATAAATCGGATATAGTGTGAAAAAGCAAAAGTGTATATTCTGTGATAGACTGATCTGGTGCATATACAAAGGTGTCGACATGCGCTACCGTCCCGGAGCTGTTTCGGTGGTTAACAAAGCAAAGCCATTAATTGCACACAATTGATTTGAACGCAGATTTCGGACACCATTTCCCTGTTTCTAACAATGGGTACAATGTTCGGTTTTGAATCGGAATATTTGTATAATAAGAAAACAGAAAAAAGCCTAACTATTGCGCACTCTTCGGTAGTACAATTCGCTGGTATGCTACGCGTGGTATAATCTTGGTTGAAACGACGTAGCTCGTGTTGCGCTACTGCTTGCGATATAATCGAAGTATTCTCGTAGATGAAGAATAAGACAATTTCGGTCGCCCGGCGCTCAGAGTACACGGTTATGAGTTCGCCTCCACAACTATTGCCCTAGGTTTCCCGTAATACACGTATTGGGGCAAGAGTCGGGCCAGAAATCATGATCGAGCTGATTAGTTGGAATATTCTTACCGTGCGGCTGGAAACGCTCAGACAATCTTTGACCTTTCTCTCTCTCTCTCTCTCTCTCTCTCTCTCTCACGCTCGCTCGGTGGTATGTCGCTCGCTGTGCTACTCTCTCTCTCTCTTAGCTCGGTGGTATGTCGGTGGAAATTCGTACGTGTTATTACGATGAGTACGTTCGAATCGTAAAAGTGTATTAATATTACGATTAGGCTTGAAATGGCCTGAGCTCAGGTGTTATGGGAGCTGTGGATGTTACTCGCGACGAGACTCCTTAGACCGGTCTAGATGTTTAAATCAGTCTAAATTCAATACCAATTCCTCACCGAGAGAAGACTTATTGCGTCAACTACTAATGATAACAATACAATGTTCTTTAAAATGAACCTTATGTACTAACGGGTTGGCGCAATTCGCCGACCACGTGCCGGAAATTAACGCGGATCGCACTTTTCGCACTTTAGATTAGAATTCAAAAACCAAAAGAAACGTGAGTCTTTGCTCTTATTAATAGCTAGATTTTAAGACTACTATTTAACGAGGAGTAATGAGTCTCTGATTAAACTGCAAGAATTCGCACAGATTAGCTCACAAAGAATAACTAAGATATTCCTCGGACAGAGGACTACGCACCTCGCGACTATACAGCCAACTGCGACGATGATCGCGTGTCGAGGTGGTTCCTAGGCCGGCTCAGAGATAGTTTTTAGGCCCCTCTCGCAGAATCGGCCACATAGCGGTCGACGGTATATACAAATATTCGCCTGGCTATGTACAGTGACACGCTGGTTTTGCTCGTTAGTCTCTTTCTCTAATTAACGAATTTTATTATGAGTGCGAGTCGATCTCTGCACGTAGAAACTTAGTAACTCTCAAACGCATGCTTCGGTTGAATTAATAATGACGAAAAGTAGTCTTGTACCGCAGCGATGCCTAACAGAGGCGCAGTTAATAAACGAAAAGACAGAGAAAAGGATAAACAATATTCTTAAGCGGAAACTCGTTGCTAACCTTAAGTCTATATACTCACACTTGCATACCGCGTACACGCATTTGTTCCTTATACTACTGTTACGTCCTCGTTTTTGGCACCCTGCGTTCACCGGGTATACCGGGGATCGAGGACGGACGGAAGGAGTGATCGCACCGAAAGGGTTTTGATCCGTCAGTGGAGCGGCTCACTGACGTATCGCGGAATGTAAGAAGGAGGTGTCCGGATGGCTACAGCTTTGGATGCGTGAGATTGTGTGTGGTTGTGGATTGGTGTGGACGCACAGGAAGGACACAATCGTGTGAAGTAATGTTCAGATAGTGGACTGGATGCTTTATCTCGAAGTGCACTTGGTTGGTTTACAATGGTTCGCTTAATGAGTAACACTACTTGCTGCGCGAACATTGAACAACTTAGAATGATCGCAGTCGAACGCTGGTTTATGAGTTGCCGAATTTAGATTGATCGTGGCCGAACTTGGTTGATTCAAGAGCCCTCGCTCTGCGGTTGTAAGCCTATTTAAATGGTAGATCTTGCTGACGGTCGCAAGGCGCTTCGCGGAATTGGCATTGGCCTTCGCGTATCTACACGGCCGCGGATCGCTGATCGTTTGTTAGGTGGTTGACCTGCGGGCTGATTCGGCATCAGCATTCCGTGAAGGAATTTCGGTGGCTCTTATTCTGCTTATTCGCGACTTACTAACGACGGAAGGCTACGCGGAGCGATGAACCTTATTATGCTTAGGCGCGACTTATTGATGATGGGCAAATACATGGTGCAATGAGCCCGTTGCGAGAGTATGGCTACTGGGTAGGCGGGTGGAGGACGTAGGACGTAACACCTCCCCCCCTGGAAAAGAATTCACATATTTATATGTGAATTCGCTCGATTCTCGCAACGGCCTTGTGCACATCCTCATGGCGGATGTCGGTGAATTAGCGTGGCGTGCTTGCTGGAGGGTCTTCGTCGTGGGCCTCGATACCTTGGAGGTTGTTGTCCCTGGTGTCGAGTTTGGAGGACTGCTTCTGTCCATGATATATTGGCAACACCGTGTTGCATTGCCTCTGGATTCCTGCCTTCGCTAAGATTCTTGACTTGGGCATCAAGACTAGCGAGTGGTGTCCAGTAGAGAGGTGGCGGTGGGATGCGAATGGTGACCCCCGCAGTCGAGTCCTCATCAGAGCCTAATGGCTCGTCTGGCAGGTGGAATAAGGCGGCTGAAATGTGTTTATTATATTTTCCGTCGGAATAGCTACCCCTCTATAGTTTGTTGCTTCGGGCGGTTCCTTAACCGGCCTACTGGTTGCTTGGCTTCGGGCGGTGATTTTTACCGGCCTACTGGTCGATTTGCTTCGGGCGATCCTTTAACCGGCCCACTGGTTGCTTGGCTTCGGGCAGTGATTTTAACCGGCCTACTGGTTGATTTGCTTCGGGCGGTCCCTTAACCGGCCTACTGGTTGATTTGCTTCGGGCGATCCTTTAACCGGCCCACTGGTTGCTTGGCTTCGGGCGGTGATTTTAACCGGCCCACTGGTTGATTTGCTTCGGGCGGTCCCTTAACCGGCCTACTGGTTGCTTGGCTTCGGGCGGTGATTTTAACCGGCCTACTGGTAGCTTCGTCGTCTTTCTCGTTCCCTTTTTGATGCTAGGCGACGACATTCTTGAATGTCGTGTCCTGGGTTTCTACAATAATTGCACACGGGTTCGTCGGTGGGTGCATGGGGTGGAGCGTAGCTATTCCTCGGATCTTCGTATTGTCGCGGGGGCAGATTTCTTGGTTCGTAGGACCTCGGTTCGTACTGATGTCGAGGTGGCGAGGGGGACGGGTCCCTATCGTAGAGTAACGGCAGTGGATTTTCTCGTCGCGGGTACTCACGGGGGGTTTGCCTCCTCCGGCGGCTTGCTTCCGCCTCTAAGGCTTGCACAACCTGGCTGCTCTTGATGAAGGCATCGTCTAGGCTCTCATATCCCTGGAGTCGCAGCCCAACTTGAACATCGTTGGGTAGTCCTGATACAAAGCTATCCATGGCGTCCCGTTCGATTCTCTCCCGTTCTTCTATGTCCAGCCACCCATGCAGCTGCTCTTCTCCGTCCGTGATCGCGGTTACCAGGTCCATAACTCTCCCGATGTACTCCACTAGATGCTCGTCGGGTTTCTGGCAGATATTGTTCAGTTCTCCCTTGTACCCGTTTACTGACCTTTTTGGGCTGAACACGCTCTTCAGCCTATCTGTCAGTGCCTTGACGGTTGTGAAGGCGATCCCTTCCGTTAGTCGGCGGGCGTGTCCTCTTAATTTGTTGGCAACTAACCGCGTGAAAGCCAGCTCTGCCCGGGGTGATATGAGTTCCCGTGCCTGATCGCACGCTTTTGCGAACTGGAAAACTGAAATTCCGTACCCGTCATATGCAGGGATCAAATCCAAGGCGTCCTTTAGGCTGATCGCCGGGGAAGATGATGGCTGCCTTCGTTGGCTTCCCGTAGTCGGTTCCGCGGGAGCGGGGTGAGATTGAGTTTCCCTTCGGTGTAGGTGGGCTTGTAGTCGTGCCCCCAGGTCGGTTGTTTGGAAGGTCCACGGGGCGTCTCCGGTGCGCCACTCCGGCTGAGGATCCGGAAGTTCGCCGGATTGCGTGGAAATGGAAGGTCGTCGGGTTTGTTCCGCTGCGGCTCTCGCGTCCAACTCCTTGGCGTACGCTTGTAGCGCAGCGTCTCGTCGTTCGAGATCCTTTTCTTTTGCCTGGATCCTTTCTTGCAAGGCGTTCGATTCGCGTTGCGACAGAAAGCGTTGCGATGACGTGCTAGGATCCTGTGCCATCCTGTCCTTACTTGGTTTACGAGTGGGAGGGGAATAGGGTGCGATCGGATTTTTCCGTCTTTTGAGATCCCACCGCTGTCACCAGAAAATTCCTCCTGTTACGTCCTCGTTTTTGGCACCCTGCGTTCACCGGGTATACCGGGGATCGAGGACGGACGGAAGGAGTGATCGCACCGAAAGGGTTTTGATCCGTCAGTGGAGCGGCTCACTGACGTATCGCGGAATGTAAGAAGGAGGTGTCCGGATGGCTACAGCTTTGGATGCGTGAGATTGTGTGTGGTTGTGGATTGGTGTGGACGCACAGGAAGGACACAATCGTGTGAAGTAATGTTCAGATAGTGGACTGGATGCTTTATCTCGAAGTGCACTTGGTTGGTTTACAATGGTTCGCTTAATGAGTAACACTACTTGCTGCGCGAAGATTGAACAACTTAGAATGATCGCAGTCGAACGCTGGTTTATGAGTTGCCGAATTTAGATTGATCGTGGCCGAACTTGGTTGACTCAAGAGCCCTCGCTCTGCGGTTGTAAGCCTATTTAAATGGTAGATCTTGCTGACGGTCGCAAGGCGCTTCGCGGAATTGGCATTGGCCTTCGCGGATCTACACGGCCGCGGATCGCTGATCGTTTGTTAGGTGGTTGACCTGCGGGCTGATTCGGCATCAGCATTCCGTGAAGGAATTTCGGTGGCTCTTATTCTGCTTATTCGCGACTTACTAACGACGGAAGGCTACGCGGAGCGATGAACCTTATTATGCTTAGGCGCGACTTATTAATGATGGGCAAATACATGGTGCAATGAGCCCGTTGCGAGAGTATGGCTACTGGGTAGGCGGGTGGAGGACGTAGGACGTAACATTACAATGCTTACATGTATATATATTGTCATAAGTTGTGATATTGGGTAGGGACGACGATGATTCCAAGGCGAGGGATATTCTACTTGAAGTTACCGCTCAACGGTACCGCGCATGCGCTAGGCATACGCCGTAATATACAAGTATAGGCGCATACGTAGCCCGGAGTGAAATGAAAATGACATGATTTTAACTCTAATACTCTAACGGTACGCCGGCTGCGATAGGCATACGCCGTAATATACAAGTATAGGCGCAACCGGAGATCGGAGTAGCAAAAATAAGAAAAATACTAAGCGAATAAGTTAAAAGTTACGCTGGGACGTAACACTTGCAACCTAAATCCTTGGATTTGTTGACGACAATTTGTCAACGGTTCGTAAGACTAGAGCTTCTACAAGATTCAGTTTGTGATATTAATTTTTCGGTATCAGAAAATCAATTGCCATTAGAGACAGTAAATGTTGGAAATGAATGCGAAGAGTATTTCAACAAATTGCTCTGAGAGGGGTACGCAGACGTAGTTACAAATGTCCGTTAGAATTGTTTGCAATTTTACGTTAGTGCTGCTGAGGGGATTTGTAAGAGATTGCCACTCAAGGACACATTTTTATCAAAATTAAAAGTTTTTGAACAGCACACGGCCTTGCACGATAGACACAGAGAAACGACGTTTAATGATGTTTCTTTTGCCGCACAAGCCCTTGACGGATATGATACAGATGGATTAAGACAAGAGTGGTTTGCTTTACATCAGAATTTTACAGAAACAGAAAAAGACAAGCTGTTACAATTAAATTTCGATGCAATGTGGGAAACAATTTTATATCAGAATACTAAATATCCCCATTTGCATTCTCTCATTAATGCAGTTAGATCGTTACCAAATTCAAATGCTGATTCCGAACAAATCTTTTCCTTCTTACCAGACGTAAAAACAAAAACACGAAATAAGCTGTCGTCCTTACAGATGAACGCTATATGTGTTATAAAATCAGCGTTGCTGGCGGGTAGGGAAACTGCTTTAAATTTGAACATTACTGACGAACACTTATCTCGCATGTCAAGTCGGACATTATATTCTGGATTTTCCAGATGTTACGTCGCGGCACGAGTTAGGACAGAAATAAGCGATATGGATACTGTCTTCGCGATCTCTCACGTCCCGCTAAATAACAATTGCACGCACCTGACCTTGATCAAGACGCAGGCATGATGTCTGTTTTCAGTCAACCGCGAACTCGCGGTTTTATTAGGACCAGACGCGATAAGGAGGCTGGGTTATGGTGTGTAACGGAATTGAGTGCACGTTTGAGTTAGTTGCTAACGGTTACTACCCTCCACCAGATGATGTGAACGAAGACCAAATAAACCTCCACCAACGATAGATATTAGAAATCACTTACTTTGAAACTTGTAGTGGGGAGCTGGTTGATTTAGGTGAACCCAAAGCCTGATATTCAGCGGCACTGATTTTATTGGTTTCAAATAGCACAACAGATTGAATGAATTTAACTAATGATAACTATAACTAACTGGCTGGTACGCCCTGAGCAAAACCAAAGGTAGGGTGAGAGTGTGCTGACTGCTCAGCTCAAAGACCAAAATGGAAGTGAAGTCCTTGTCTCAAATCGAGCGGCTCCCGCTAGAGAGTCCCAAACTACCCCCTTCTTCTCGATCCTTGGTATTCGCCCACTTTTCGAAAAAGGACGTATCACACGTCGTCCTTTTTCGGTTTTTCCGACTTCTCCCACATTTCCGACTTCTCCCTCAGTCTTTTCTCTCTCTTCCTCTTCCTTGATCAACGCCCGTCTTTGTTCTCCTGAGGACAACTCTTTGAACAAAGAAGGGCTTGAAAAACTCCATGACTAAGACTTCCCACGTGTGAGTCCTTGAGTTCGTTCCATCTCCCCTTTGCTATTCTTCAGGATATTTACGACTGGCTTTACTCATTTTCTTTGGCTCAATAAACTAAACCCTCGACTATGTTTTACGATGTCCTGCAAGATTATCGCGGCCTGGGAAGGAGTTGGCTCGACTTTCTCTTTGCTTGACGAAGACCATGCGAGTGTAATATATTTGAACGATTCCTACTTCTGGGCGCGAAAACGGCCGGGGACGTAACACAGAGAAAGAGATGTCACAGTAAATGCAACAGAGATTGCTCCGATTGCTGGTCCCTCCTCGTCTACTGATTTTTAGTAATAACGTCGATCATAAAATAAACTTCATTTTGTGAGCTTCGTTACTTATATTATAACACAGACATGATGTCGTTCAACGACAAATGTCTTAAAATCTGTTTTGAAAAATAATTGCTAGACACCACATTTGATAATAACAATTGTCAGACACCTGCTTTGCAATATATTTGCTAGACACCACATTTGATAATAACAATTGTCAGACACCTGTTTTGCAATACATTTGCTAGGCACCGGATGAAATTGCTGTCCAATGTGGTATAATAGGGGTACAGGCGAAGGTCCACGTTAAAAAACCGAGCGCGCTATTTGTGACACCTCACGGGTGGCGTGGAAGACCACGTAAGAAAATGTAGTATTTTACGAACGAAATACATATATCTCGCAATGTGATACACACAATATCGTATCTATGCAGTGATATCAATTCCGGCCTAAAACCGCACACTTGGCGACCGTAGTGGGGGAAAACGCAAGGTGTGTGCGCACGCGGCCCCCACAGACACGGCACGCACACACCTTGCGTTTTCCCCCACTACGGTCGCCAAGTGTGCGGTTTTAGGCCGGAATTGATATCACTGTATCTATGCATTGTTTGGGATTGGGGCTCCTGCCACGGGCTCATCCACATATCCCTCATCCTCTTCTTTTCATGCGGACGCGTCCTTTAATTGCACATTCGGCATTACCGCGAGGACCGTGGCTCGACGTTATTGGTCGCCGCGACATGCCCTTGTCGAACACCCGCTTCCCGCTATTTCGCTCCATTTCGGGCTAATTCGATTGGATTTCCGCGAATGACGGGAGTGGGGATGACCGCGTACGCGTCGCCCTTTCCGGTGTTCTGGTTCTCTTCCTTCCGAGAAGTTCACGCAGTTACACGTGCCTTGAGAAGTGTGCCACGGGTTTTCTTTGAGTGTTGCGAATTTAGGATATTCCTTCCTTGCGCTCGTGCTTCGTGTGCGGTGCGTTCACCCTCCTGTCTAGCGATCGTGGCGGCGTATCCCCGCGCGCGCTTTATGCGATCGCTTCCTAATTTCTGACTGCTCCTTTTGCGGTGAAAAACGACGCTTTGCGTCTTCCGCTTCTTATTCCCATAAACAAGTAACGGACGCACGTCCTACACTCCGAGCCTGTCCCCAGGTATAACAGCACCTGCATTGCTACTCCGTTTGAGAGAGCATTTACCAATAATTTACATGCATCGTGTCACATGTCAACTGCTTACGCGCTAAGAAGGTTATACTTTCGAGACGATTTTCGATTATTCTCGTGATTTATGGTACCTCCTCCGATAAGGTGCGACTCGAGGAGAATTCTTCTTCTTATTGTTAGGCTTCGTGGAAGTTATTACCACGATGTATGGCAAAAATATATCGGTGACGTTGAAATTTGGAATACTATGAGCTCCGTGAAGTGTTACTGTACTAACAATATTTGCCCCCTTGTCTAAAGCAACGTCTCCCAGAGGTATTTCAGCGTACCTGAATTATCATTTTGGACAGAGTATCTTCTTTTTTACCACCGGACAAAGATTAATATTATTGAAACGTAAACTGAAATACATTAAATATTAATATGATTCCAATACTTTGACATGGAACGCACGTCAATTTGTCCTGTGAATTTTTTAAATAATTATCAATAAATGAACTAATTTTTAAATAATTAATTAATTAATTAATAAATAAATAATTCCTCTGCAGTCAGCATCAATTTGGATAAATAATAATATCAATAGTTCATCGAATTCTCATCTTGCAAATCGAGCAACATTATTCGTATCGAGCACGAACGCGTAGACGAGCGACGACGAGTCAATGCAAAGATCAAAACTCTCATGCCTGCACTTCTCTCGATCGCGTTCACGCTCAACGCAGTGTTGCTCGATTTGGCTTTCGGCGGCAAACACGCAATGCTACGTGCGGCACCTATTGCGAAATCTGGCACCACTGTCACAGCATATACCGGCCTGTGTGCGGAACAAAGACGCCACGCCGCGTCTGTATGAGGGACGAAGACGCGACGCGCGCTTTTGGTTGAAAGGGGACGGAGCATACTTCTGTCCTTTCTCACACGACGTCACGATAGTGGAAGCAAGACGGAGCATGGCTCTGTCCTTTCTTATACTACGTCACAGTTCCATGACGTCAGACGACGTTGGTGAAAGGGAGACGGAGCATAGTTCCATCCTTCTCTGCGCGCGCAGCTGTCACGGACAAGGCACGCACTCTTGCGCGTATCCACACTCAACTGGTACCGATGGTACCAGTGGGCAAAAATCTGGCCACACTGATTGGAGCACACAAGGAAAACTATTGAAACGCACGCTACAGCAGTTGAGACAAGAGTGAGAGCGGAAGGAAGCCGGAAAGCGCCTCGTTCCGCTCCTTGCCCCACCACTCGGACCGGTGAAACGGAGCGGCCAGTGCCGTGCTGCCACGTTGAGTCGTCCTTTGAGAACCCGCAATGTTTTGCGGATTCGACACGGCATGCGTGACATCGTTTCACGCGTCGCCGCGCTAATATTTTTCCGAACAATAAGGGTTTGGATTGATTCGTTGTACTCGTCATCGCTCGTCGACGACCTCGGGTTTGATATCGATAATATTGTTCAGTTTGTAATTGATGAGTCTTCGATGAATCATTGTTAATTAGTATTTATCTTAATTATTTTTTACTAAAAAAAATATTATTTTAATTATAGATAGTTGTTTAAAAAATTCACGGGATAAATTACATGCGTTTTATGTTGAAGCATTTCAGAATGTATTTCAGTTTGCGTTTCAATAATATTAATCTCACTCTGGTAGTAATAAATAAGATATAATATAAGAAATGACAAATATTGCGTATTATGCATCAACCGTAAAACAAGTAATAGTAGCTTCTTGCAATACAACAGACTTGTTTTAAAAATATGGTGGTAAAATTGTGTATATATTCCTACAGTTGTGATCGAGTTCCATCATATTCATTTGAAACGTTTTTTCTACGACGCACATTTAGCTCAAGAACGCTCCCCCCTATCTTGGAATCCCTGAGAAATAAATATGTCTTCGGTTTATGTCAATTCACCGTTAACACTGTAATACATATGTATGTCCATTGACGTACTTCGCGCAGAAAATGTCGCAATGGTGAAATTGTCGACGAAGGCGTCATAAATTTCGACAATAATCCCTTACAAAACCCCTTACAATGAAAAACCGAAACTTTCATTCCGTGGCTCCTGACGACCCGCGGTCGGACTAATTAAAATATCTCAATATACAACGTATCTTAGCGCGTATTTTATGTACGTACTGATAATGTTAATGGTAAGTACTGGAAAAAATAATAAAAGGAAACGTTCGATGGTATAGTAATGCCTATCTTCTACGAGACTTGACTCCATTGACAAGAGCAACGCTGCACCCGAAAAATGCAAATGCACTATGTATTTAAGGGAATGACTTTTTTTGCTCCAATGAACTCCTCGGATCATTCTCCGTGAAAAGCATTGCGATACAATGGAAGAAATACCAATGTTTCACCAGATATCTCACATTGGTAATTCTGAAGAATACCTCCCTCAGCCCCGATTTTGTTGAAACTGTCACCGTACCGCTTTCGACAGTGGTACGTTTTCTACATGCACGGCCGCGAGTGGTAACTGTTTCGCGGTCCGGCAGTCCGCGCATGAATTTGCCAAGTGTTCGGCGGACGGGTTCGTTTTTTTCTTATTCTCGCGATCTCTTTACTTGTACGGGAATCGCGGGATTGAGGACGGTGCGGTCATAGAGCGTGTAAAAGTGCTAGTTATAATATATTGTCCATAAAAATAATGATAGTAATACAAATGTTACGTCTAATCTTATTTTATAATTCAGCCGATTTAGGTAATTCGTCTAGTGCACTTCGCTGCCAATACAGGTAGTTGGGATTTATGTATTGCGTACGTGATCCTTAGTCGTAGGTGTTTATTCGTCAGTCGTGAACCATTTAAGCGCAGCTATGGCCGGCACCAAGAGCGGAGGTAGCGTACGTTAACGGTTGAAAAGGGTGTTTGACGAATTGCACGCAACCAAGTCCGGTTCAGAGAGCGGGGGTGGCGTACGGCAACAGACGTCTGTTCTAGGTGACTCCACTTACAAATCGCAGCCGTGACCGGTGCCAAGAGCGGTGGTAGCTTACGGTAAGGGTGTCGTCAGTCTATGATGCTGTATGAATGATCATTTACAGAACGTAGCCGTGACCGGTGCCAAGAGCGGTGGTAGCTTACGGTAAAGATCAAGTTATGAGAGTATGAGATGTATAACCATTTGCAATCGCAGCCGTGTCCGGTTTAGAGAGCGGGGATGGCGGACGGCAAAGGTTTTTGAATGAGTGATAGTGAAATGTGGATGTGAGTTTTGGTGGCGAAGGTCTTTGTTTTATCTCTATAGATCTACTGTGATAGTCTGAAGCACGCGAGTGCCTTTGCACTAGTTCGCGAGCCTTGAAGGGGCGGTCGTAGAATTTATACGCGGCCTAAGGATCGTTTCTACGAATTCTTCTTAGGTCGTCCGTATGGGACTACGCCGTTTCAGACGTATTAGGTACAGCGTATGATCTATTGTATTCGATAGCCAGAGGATCTCAGTAGGATCGCATCGATAGCTGTGAGCTCGAAATAAATCTCGCCTCGAGTGGAGCATTCCCGCGCCTTATATACCCAAATGGGCTAAGGGGAAGGTTCCACTCGAGTGACTTTGGTCGGTGGCCGAGAGTCGCTTCTCCTTCGGCCGCCGAAATAGTCCCGTTACATTGATTTCGATGTATTAGTATGACGGTGATATAATAGGTGTGATTGATGCAGATGTATTTGTTTTGATTTGTCGGTGCGTGATGCTTGAATGTGTTGTACGGACAGTCTAGTGGTGTTGGCGCGTACGTGTCTCGGCATGTTGGTGCGTGAGGTGTGAATGTTGTGTGCGGACAGCCTAGTAGTGTTGGCGTGTATGTGTCTCGGCGATATCAGTAATGCTCGACAGTGATCGTAAGGCGAAGGCGTTTTTATACCGGCCAGTAGATGATGTGCCTGGCCTATCGATCTCTACGGTTACAAAACTTTACAATCTTATGTATTTTGGCGTAAAAATGAGAGTGGTGCAAGTTCTAATCCTCGCTCGAGATTGGTTCAGAAGTTATGAAGTGTTGAAAAGTGACAGTTTCGTGGTTAGGAAATCTGCCACACCGACCGTGTTTTGGTAACTGAGCATGCGCAGTAATGCGCAATGACGTAATGGGGGGGTGGGGGGGGGGGATGCAGCGGGGAAGGTTTTGTAATTGTTAGAATTTCCAGTATGAAGAATCTTGATCAATTAAAAGAAATTGAGTGACGCCTGTACTTTGAACTGGAATCGTTGCCACAATGAGGGGGTTTGTATATATTAATTCGCGCCGAAGGCGCGTCAAGCGTTATACTGGGACGCTTAAAAGAGATCTTTTTTCTTTCATATCTGCTAGCGTCCCAGTATAACGCTTGATGCGCCTTCGGCGCGAATTAATATATACAAACTCCCTCATTGTGGCAACGATTCCAGTTCAAAGTACAGGCCTCACTCTATTTCTTTTAATTGATCAAGATTCTTCATACTGGAAATTCGAACAATTAGAAAACCTTACCCCCCCCCCCCCCCCCCTCGCCCAACATAAACCCAACGATTGCATGAATCCCCACTTATAATTTTAACTAGAAAGCCTATTCCTATCGCCCCCCCCCCCCCAATTCTTGTTATGATGGCAAAGGACTCCAGTTGAAACTACAGGATTAATAGTGATATTGTCAAGAATGAAATGAAGGATAGTTGAAACTGTAACAAATTTTGAATTAATTGTAATATATAATAAACATAACATAAAAAACATATAACAAGCATAAACATATAACATAAACAATATATAACAACAAATAAATATATAACATATAAAATACAAGATTATTACATTTTTTGAATGAGGTGAATGTTTTGAAGTCGACAATTACTTGTCCTAAGTGCAGTGCAATGCAGTGATACAAATATGTGAGGAATAGTAACAAAAAAAGAGTGAGGAAAGAGTGGGAACGTGGTTCAAGAACTTGAACTTGAGCCTGGAACGGGCTGTTCTTCGGGGACCTTTGGTGGATACAGCTGCCCAATAATCTGATAGAACGCAACTAAACGCTCTTCATATTTATGAACGCGTTTGAATAGAAATTCAGACAAATATCCCACTATGTGTGGATTGCGAGTTCCATACCGTGGGATATTTGCCCGAACTTCTCTCCAAACGCGGTCTATGTGCTGGATGTGAGCTCCTGAAAAATAGACAAATAAAAATAAGTTTGTAACCGTATTTTTGGGACGGTTACATCAGAACGTAAACACCGTATACGTACATGTAGCCGCGGTCATATACCGGACGCTCAGTAGAGGGATACCCTCTCTCGTACACTACAGTGCGCCCACCAGTAGATGGACACCTCCCTCTCACTGGTGGAATAGCGTTAGTACGTATATATAAACCCCGCAAATGCACCAGTCAATTGTCATATCTTGAGTTTAAGAGGACTAGCCACCCTCGCTACGAAAGAACCGACCCAACCTAAATTCGCTAGCCTACGGTTAACGGCATACGTCGAGCATACGCCAGTATACTCAAAAAGCACGGGATTCGGCTTTACATTACTGTTTTAATAGACGTCGAGCGTCCCAGGAAAGTCTGGGTGAAGTATTCGGGGATTCACGAAGTAAATAACGTGTTCTCAATTTTCACTTAGTTCCAAAAAGTGTTAAACTCACACTCCGTCAACTTTAAATTCACGAATGTAACGTCCTGCAAGCTGACTCCCTTAATCGAGGAACAACTACGCAGAATTAGCGCGGCGTCCGCTCAGGATATGTTCCAAAGAGTAGAGAAGTAGGAATATTTATATTAGATCCACGGAGGAATAAGGTGCCTGACTAAGACACTCGACCGGTACTTGACTGTACCCCTTGCTGTCCGTCTTCGGCCTACCCGACTCCTCGCAGTGCGTTATCCTTTGGGTGGACGATCAGCGCATTTGCTGGCCTTGCGTAATTGCGGGTCCCCTTTTGCAAAGACCTAGTCCACAGGAGGCAGTTTGCTTAAATCAAAAGCACTACGAGATATCTAACGGCTGGTAGATTGGATGCACGGCTGGCACTTGGTTGTGTCCCCCGCCGTCTGGTTAGATTCCTTCGCCGAAGTGTTCTCGTAGAAAGAATTGTAAAGAAACATTTGCAGTAGAATCATAGATTGTATTGGCCTAAGTCCGAGTCACTATTAAATTAACGTGACCTGTGATATTAAGGTAAAACTGTCTGGTTGCACGGCTGGCACTTGGCTGTGTCCCCCGCCGAATGGTCGTTGTTGTAACCGAAGTGTTCACAGGTACAAAACGAATGTACTCTTGCTAAGACTCGTATAGATACTAGGTCACCTCGGAGGGAATATCCTGAGTGACGCCGCGTTATAACGAATCATCGGTAAAGCCCTCTGCTCATTCCGATATTTGCACCTCACGCCCAGGCTTTCCTAAATTCGCGACAAACACCGTGTCGCGTATTGTATATATCTATATATATGAACAGCTGTGTACGGCTCTTCAAGCCAACGTCCGACGTTCCCGGCAATACACGTGCGCTTGTGTGTGCAATATCTAAATGTAAACACTTTGACATATACGTATAGCGCGTACTACTACCTCGCGCGCATCTCTGTGTTGTGATCATATAAACATCGCCGAATAGCAATACGTACGGCTTGTCGCACGTATTGCACTACGCATACTTACGCGTTTGTACGTCTCCTGTACCACGGCATATCTCATCGCAGAATATATACGCATTTTACCAAGTACCATACCGACCCACTTATTACACTACCTCTCGTCGCCTAGTGGTTCGAATCCACGGGCATTATCACACGTGCCCATATATTAGTTTCGTGACGACTATTTTTATCTATATTTTCTTGTTTCACCTCGCATGCAACCGTAGGGAACGCATACTCCTTCTGAGTAAGCCTTCCGTTGCATACGAGGAATAAGTTACCAGTCACGGGTTACAAGTTCAATCATAATGTAAATCATTTTGATCTATTTCAATGTCTCTACTTACCAGTCACTGGGTCGACAAAGTTGATGGAGTGGTTGACTGTCAGATGTTGGAAGCCCTCACTGTTTAACCCTTTCGCACCGGACGGGACATGTGCTGTCCCAGTCTGGAAAATTTATGCTGTCCCATCAATGAAGCTTGTGAAATCATTGTTGTTGATGGTGCGCTGTTATGTGGACGTTTATGCGTCTCCAAGACCTTCAACGTTTTAGGCATAAAAGTTATTTTATATAATAATCGCTTGGATGAGAAATAACTGATCCTAGCAATGGGGCGCACTCGAACTGGACTTTTCGCCGTATTGAAAGGGTTAAACAGTCGTAGGACTTCCAACAATCTGACACAACTGTCGTCCGAAGACGGATCCATTCTTTAATCACACCCAGCAGCGTTTGTTGCGTCCTATCGGGTACGGGTACCACAAAGATGTTTTTGGTACCCCGCTCATATCCACCAAAGATCCATTGGCCCGTGATGAGGCGGCCACGATTATATTTCCTTTTGCCGAGCTTAGCTTCATCTATTTCAACCGTTATTCCTGGGCCTCCGAATTTGGTTGATTGCTGGTCGACCCAGTACGTGCAGACCTATAACATTTTATACATTGTAAATATTACAGACATATACATAATAAGATATTACTGTACGTTGAAAATACTGAATGTATCAAGATATACTTATTTCTCGGCAAAAGGAAAACCAGTCCACAATTGTGTGATCGGAAATATCCAATTCACTTCTAATGAAGTGGAATCGTGGCAGCCTCATCATTATAAAGCACGCTGTCAGCGTGCATATTGTTTCCAGGCTCAAGTGTGAATTTTGAAACCATGTTCCCACTGTTGCACTGAGGTAAAACGTGCACTGTTTTCTCACTCTTTTTTTGCTACTATTACGTCCGTAATAATTTGTGCGGCAACGAAATGTTAAATCATCCTCACATACTTGTATAACTGCAGTGCACTTAGGACAAGTAATTGTAGACTTCAAAACATTCGCCTCATTCAAAAAATGTAATAATCTTGACCTGTCCTTCGTTAAAGCGAGAAATTCTATCAACTTCATTGTTGCGAATGATTGTTTTATACGCGTTGCCAAGGAGATCCATATCAAATACAGCATTTTAAACAAAAAAGTATTGAATACTTACCAAAACAATAGCAGCGGACGTTCAAATTGCGCGCAAACCTACGTCACTCCGCACCACTGCGCATGCTCAGACACCTTCGCACGGTCGATGTGGCAGTTTTCCTAACCACGAATCTGCCAGTTTTCAACACTTTATAACTTCTAAACTAATTTCGAGCGGGGATTAAAACTTACACCACTGTTATTTTTACGCCAAAATACATAAGATTGTAAAGTTTCAACAAAATCGGCGCTGAGGAAGGTATTCTTCAGAAATACCGAAAAATGAGTTGAAATATGTTACTTATTAACTACTACCCGACAATGCTAGGCGAATTTGTTACCTATTCTAAATTTGCTATTGTTACGTCCTCCGTTTTTCGGCACCCTGCGTACACCGGGTATACCGGGGATCGGAAGACAGACGAAGTGACCGGCCCGATAAGAGATTTGACGTGTCAGCGGAGCGGCTCACTGAGACGTCGCACGCGCCTTAATATACTCGGTGTCCTAGATTTGACACTAAACCTACGTGTATTCTTGCGTCCGAATGATTACGGCTCCAAAAGTCTTTGCGTCGCTGGTGACTCGAAGTTACACCAACCTATGGGTTTTCCTTGCGTCCGACTGGTTACGGCTCTAAAAGTCTTTGCGTCGCGGGTGACTCGAAGTTACACCAACGTATAGGTTTCCTTGCATCCGACTGGTTACGGCTCTAAAAGTCTTCGCGTCGCGGGTGACTCGAAGTTACACTAACCTATGGGTTTCCTTGCGTCCGACTGGTTACGGCTTCGTGTTGTCGCTTATTGCGTGCGATAATGCTTATGTTTACCTTTATGAGAGTTCCTCGTTGGGGGACCCTCGTCCCGCGCGGGTTCCTTAATCTATGATTTCTATGTCCGAATCTTCGCGAATCTCGGTTATCACGGCAGTAGATGGTACGATTTCCGGTTCTAGGGGCTCGAAGTAGACCGTGAACTGGTCTTGCCCCGGAGGTAGTTCGAACGGACAAGGCTGTTCTGGAGAGGTCCAGACCGGTTGTGCGTGTTGTCGTGGGTGCTGGTAGATAGGCGGAGTGGAATTCGCGGATTCGCTCGCAGTTTGTCGGGATACCTGCGACCAGTACAAGCGAGCAGCTTCGCGACGTGCCCAGTGTTTTACTCCGCCCCGGCGAGTTCCTCTATAATCCCCACGTCGGTGGAGACGTCGGGGTGCTGGGGCACGGGGTGCTCTCTGGTTATGGATTTGAGTGGGGGAATAGTTACGATCCGTGGAGATGACCGCCGGCCTTGAGGCCGAACCGTCGTGCGCCGAAAATGGTTGAGGAGCCACGATCGTAGCGAGCGGGGCCGCCACCGGCCACGGAACCAATGTCCTGAGGTTGCAGCGAATGATTCGCTTAAGGATCACCGGAACTCGGAAGCTCGACGGTGCCGGCGGGGTATTGCCCGCAAGGCGACTCAGGCACAGGGTCTATGGTGGCAGCAAGGACCACTCGATTTATGCGCCCGGCGGTTTCGGTAGCCCAAGTTATCGCGGGCAAGAAAAGGGGTGAAATCCCCCGTCTAATTAGACTCAGAGAACACTCCGATAACCAGGTTTTACGCGGGTGTACGTGTCGCGTCGCGAGGATGGGTGGTGGAGTAGGTGATTCGCGAGATTGTGTACTTGCTGCTTATTAGCTGATCGAACCCTACAATTTGGAGTGGAACGGTTCCACTTCGTTGTCGCGACCGGAGAATCGGAGGTCGAGACTAGACGGAGTGTCTCGACCACGCAGGTTACTTATAATTAATTGAATTTCAGAGCTTCACCACGCTGGTTACTTATAATGGTTCGAAAGAGGTTGACCACGCGGGTCACTTATATATAGTTGAATTTCCGAGCTTCACCACACTGGTTACCAATAATGGTCCGAATTACAAAGCTTGACCACGCAGGTCACTTATAATTAGTTGAATTTCCGAGTTTCACCACGATTGTTACTTAGAATGGTCCGAATTACAAAGCTTGACCACGCTGGTCACTTATAATTAGTTGAATTTCCGAGCTTCACCACGCTGGTTACTTAGAATGGTCCGAATTACAAAGACTGCTTGATTACACAAACCTGAGGTTGCCTGACGAGATACAGGAACAATGGCACTGATTCTACCGCGTTGATTATTCACTTGGACTTAACTTGATTCTATTGACACGACTCGACTTGACTTGATTCTATTCGTTACACTTGATTCACTTGAAAGATACCGAAGGTAAATACTAAGTCGGGTGTTACGCTTCGCACCCGCACTTGAATTCTTAATACGCGAAGAACGGTGCAGTTCGGAGCACTGCACCCAAAGAAGTGAATTGAAGTAAAACGTTCAACGATTAAGAAACAAGTAACTGTCGTAGCCAAGAGTGCGCGTACAAGTAACTGTGTTAACCAAGAGTGCGCGTACAAGTACTTGTCGTAACCAAGAGTGCGCGTACAAGTACTTGTCGTAACCAAAAGTGTCCGAAAAGGGTCTCCTACTGCCCTATATAGACGCCGTGCTCCGCTGAGCGGCGTTCGCATGCTGACACTGCATCAGCGTTATATCCTGGGAACGGCGCGACAGGTGCCTTTCCCAGGACTCAATCGTACGTGTCTTATCTTAAAGGGGGGTCCGTGAGAACCGTGCTACATTCCTAAAGTTCGATTAGAGTAAATCTTAGAACTATTGAGCGAGCGGCAGAATGCTGCGAGAACAATCGATTAGTTATTCTTGAATAATTTAGAAAAGCAAAAATTTGCGGCGGGTGGAGGACGCAGGACGTAACACTATGAAGGGGAACTTGACTCTGTTCAGGCAGTGAGTTTTGTGGAAAAGACTCTACTTCGATTTGGTTGTAAGGACTTAGGCTCGAACTTACAACAGAGTTCTCAATAGAGTTAGCTCTAAATATTTTGTTCGAAGAGGAACTTGAGCCCATTCTCACAGACAGTGTTTAAAAATCAACGTGTAACTCGGGTGCCCAATAGAGTCTACGGCTCAGCCTTACGACGTTGAAAGTCTTACAAAGACACCTGGGGCCCGGCGAGGAGGTCCCGGGGTAGGGCCGGATTTCCACCGGCTAAAACCTCCCCGATGCCATTTCCCTGGTCGTGAGTGCGTGCGTTACGGGAATTTTCGCGCGCGAATTACGTCCGCGACCACTGATCTATATATAATGGATGTGAAAGCCCGTGCTGGCTATGCGTGCCCAATTGAATGGTGGAGTCACAGACGGTCCTCCGCGGAACTAAAAAAGTTACTAGGATTATATATATGTTGGTTTCCAAACCATTGGACTCGCAACGTGCCCAATACACACATTAATGCAGGTTTAAAATAAATTATTTATATGATATTAAAGTAATAGTGTAATATAAAATAGTATATATATTGTCACCGTACAAAATTCAAGTGGAGTGCTCCTGCGAGCACGGCCCGCCAGCGGTGACTTGGTCTGGTGGATCTCCGGCCTTTTTCGCTGCGGCGGTGGTCCTATGCCGAGATCCCCTTCTGGCAGCGACGGCCAAGTCCGCTCCTTGCAGTGGAAATTGAATAACGAGTGCAGGAGTGGGCGGTAGGGAAGCGAAATGTGATGAGCGGTCTTTTTTATACTGTAATGTAGGCTGTTATATTCTCTTGTATGCCTGGTGTACAGTGTATATATACAGATTCTTGTGTGTTCGCTCGCCGGTGTTATTGTAGATACGCGGCGCGGATATCGGCGCGACGCGTTTCCGGGCTACTGTTGCCGGTGACGGAGAGCGTCTTTGTACGTCGTGTCTTTTCGTGGTAGGAGAGCGTGAATCGGGCGAAATCTTTGCCGGTGCCAAGAACGGGTTAGATTTCCCCGACCACAGGTTTTTGGTGTTTCTACTATTGGGTTGGCGAACTGCACATCGCCTTGGCCGGTGCCGAGAGCGGGTGAGGTCGATTGCAGCCACCGGGTATTGCGGAGTCGTGTGTGTGTTGACAGACGAAATAAGCGTGGCCTTGACCGGTGCGTGGGCGGGGTAGGCCACCTTATCCGTCGGGTAATTTGGTAAGTGAATTGTGATGACGAAAGCGAGCGTGGCTGTGGCCGGTGCGTGAGCGGGGTAAGCCACCTCGTCCGTCGGATATTGCGGTAGGTTCTTGGATGCTGGGTTCTACTAAATGTCGTGATTCTACTGACGTTACTCGATTACTTTAAATGGTCGCGAAGAAATGAGAAATTATCGTCGTCTATGGCGATACCGATGCGGCACGGCGTGAATTGAACTGATAGCCGGGCCCGTCTTTTGCGGAGTCTTCCGGGATCGACAATATGTCACGCGGTGATCTTCTTTGCTAGTCGCGGTCTCTGGGCTTTTGCAGCGCGTCAGAGGGTGATCGAGAATTCGATGTTTATTGCCGCGGAACGGCGCCTTATATACCCGAGCCGCGTGAGGGGAGGTATGTGATTCGTGATGGGAAGTACCGTTATGTTCTTCCCGTCACGTGCTCGGACATGATTAGGCCGGTAAATGAGTGTCGCGGTTCCTCCCGTTACCGGCCACGCGGTGTTTGTACGCGTATGGCACGCTCTCCTTGTTTCTCTACTCTCCGCCGGGCGCGCGCCGGTGCGATCTCCTTGGGCCGGCGCGGGCTTCAAAGTTGGCACGATTACAATATATATATAAGTAATAGTATATCTAATACGGTCCTTTTTATTATATTTGAAGGATTATATTAAAGTAAATTCATAATAATACTGTAATAAATTTATTAAGCCTATTATAATTCACCTAAATATACAGTCATACCCCGAAGTTACGTCGTTGGTCGTTGCAGAGGCGACGACGTAAGTCGGGGTAAAAAAATGCATATGATTCCATACTAAAGTAACATAACTGGTTCTTGACGGTCAGTTCGATTAGTTTAAATGCAATATTTTAGAGCGGATTACAAAGTTTTTATTGCACAAATACCGATTAACAAACAAAATATAGATTTGGCAACATATATTGTAGTTTTTACGCAGAGGAGGGTGATTTTAGGAACTCTGACAGTGTAGTTTGGCGAGATAACGATTTTTTTTTCTCTCGCAAAATTTCTTTGTAACAGGCAATCGCTTTGGTTACACCTTGTCTGGTAGTTGCCGTGCGGTCTTCATTTTCGCCAATTTCTGCCAGAATTTTAAGACCGGCCTCGATCAATTCAAGCCCTTCCGTCAGTTTTCCTATTGTCATGGGGATGATCCTTTGCGGTTCATCTTCTTCAACTTCCTCAAGAGCAGTTTGGTTACGAATTTCCATAATGTCATCTAATGTGAGCTCTTCATTGTGGGAGTCCAATAGCTCCATGACGTCTTCCGCATCCACCTCCAAATGAAGTTCTGAAGCAAGAGTGATCGTTTCTCCCGTTGCTTCAGTAACGTAATCAATTTCTGGAGTTGTCATCAAGTCGCTACTAAATAAGAGCGGACAGAGTTTTTTCCATACGCCGTGCATCGTTCTCTCTCGAACTTCAGCCCACGAGTCTCCTATGATCGTCACAGCATCAAAAATATTGAAAGATTTCCAAAAATCCTTCACAGTCATGTCACTGTTTTGTTTGATAGACTCATTCAAACGGGCAAAGGACCGTCGGGTATAGTAAGCCTTAAGGGGTTATATGCAGTTGCAAGACCAAAAAAAGTCGTTTTATACGATTTTTTTTTTGAAAAGGGATTTTGTTTGGCAGATAAAAAAGGTATTTAGACATGTAGTGGTACCTTTTAACTTTACATAGACATTTTGTTATTTCCATAAATATTCATTTATACCGCTCCCGAGACGACCTCCTGGAGGTCCTCCAAAATAAGGCGTCTGGCGGTGAGCACGATATCCCCGGTTTGGGTTATCTAAAATAAAAAAACCAAAAAGATTCTTTTAGTGGATAGAAAAGTCCAGGTATTGATCGAAGGAATTGTCGAAATTTTGATTTTTGACAATTTGGCGGCTCCTAGAAGAAAAAATTCTAATGTTCAACCGAATATTTTTCGTTCTAATGCTTAAAAAAAAATAGAAATAATTATCGGAAATTTTATTCCTTCGATCAATACCTGAGGAATATATCTGAGAAGGTTGTGTTAAAATTGCAGACCGATCGGTTGACTCGATTTTGAGAAAACGTGCTCACGGATTTTGAAAACACCGTTTTGAGAAAAACGCGTTCAAAATTTCAAGAGTCGTTTACATATGGTTAAAATATTTTTGTCTCAAGTTACATGGAATCATCTATGCCAGGGCCATAAGATGAACCCTCTTCATCATCAGCAGCTTCTAGTACTCCGATTTGTTGTTGCCTACGAACCATTCTTCCTTCGCGCGTGCTCCCATGCGCTCTCAAGTCGAAGATCGCGACGCGCTCTGCATCCTCTTTTTCAGCATAGGCATTGGGCCCAATTGATAGTCCCAGCGCACTCATATAATATAAAAGGCATGCTGAACCTTCATTAAACGTGCCGGCTGCGATGTAAGCTGCTATTTCCACTATCTTTGAACCACAAGGAATGATTTTCGGAGTTATTTTTCATATCAACTGGTTGTAGCTTTCGTTGTTGTGCGAAATTATTGTCTCGTTAAACGCCTGAGGGGGTCTGGTTGACGCGAGTGTTGAGTTGCACCGAAAATTGTGTCACTAATTTACACCACACGACACGTGGCCGGCACAATAACGTACACGTGGTTGAGAATAACCTGAGAGGTCTTTATTAACCCTCGGACTCCCACGATGGGTCACTTTTTCGGCGCCTACAGAGCGGCAACCCTTCATACACAGCATTCTATAATGTTGCACGCCACAGGAGTCAATGTGACGACACAGTTCCGAAACTGTAAAGCGACGGTTACCGACTCGGCGTCACCACTGATACACTTCTCGACGTATATGAAATGATGAATTTTTTGCTTATATTATTTCTGTAAAATCTTGCATAGCCGATATCAGAAATGCGACACGGTAATCAAGATGGGTCAATTGAACCCGAAGCCTGAAGATTGTCAACCCATTTTTTTTTAGCAAAGTTAACATTTTTGCCTACGTGCATTTTAGCGATGTTAGAATGTATGTTAGACGTTGACAATTTGTTTATAAATAGTTTACAACATATTGAACAAAATAAAAATTTTTGCTTATTTTCTGGCTACATACATGTTTACATTCATCGTGGTGTTTTGAATTTGTTTATAAATTGTTTACAAAATGTTTCGAACAAATTTTAAATTTTCGCCCACGAACATTTCCACGACGTTGCAAAGTATTTTACACATTGTCAACAATTTGTTTATAAATTGTTTATAACATTTTTTGAAAAAAATTGAAATTTTCGCCTATAAACATTCCTACGACGTTGCAAAGTATTTTACACATTATTAACGATTTGTTTATAAATTGTTGACAATGTGTAAAATACTTTGCAACGTCGTGGAAATGATCGTGGGCGAAAATTTAAAATTTGTTCGAAACATTTTGTAAACAATTTATAAACAAATTCAAAACACCACGAAGAATGTAAATATGTATGTAGCCAGAAAATAAGATTTTCATGCAATAAATAATATAAATGTAACCATTGCTTTATACATTTATTTTCATGCCCTTTCAGTCGTCACTTTTCGCTTCAATGGTAACGTCGAGTAAAAAGTAGTTTTGTCACGAGTGGCATTACCGGCTGCATGTCGGGTTGCCTATGTGCAGGCCGGGCCGAATTAGCCCATCGCGGGCGTGCGTGTCTCATTTTTTGTCGGGAGTCCGACTAAACTACGCACTTATCCTACGTCTTACAGTTAATTGAGGGGCACCAAAGTGTCTTTCAAAGTTCCCTGTTCACTCTAGCTCGGAACTAGTGTTCGCACCCCGAGATATCTCCACGAGTCGCAACGCTATACAATTCGCTTGAGACGCGTACCTGTCGTAGCAACACTGAGAACGATAATGGGCGTCGAGAGCGCGCAGGCGCGTTTACATAGAGTATCGCCTGAGTATTGACCGCAATGATTGATCTCGGGCGAACGCGTCGCGGGCGCCCATTGGCCACCCGCCCGAGACGACTGTGAATACGCAACAGTGTGAAACCACCAACACATCTTTCTAATAATTTTTTATTGCTGAGATCTGTGTAGATTGGAAACAGAGCTTCAGCAACATCATGTGGTAATGGCTGATAATCATGCTTATAACTTGATAATGTATTGGAAGCTCGCGCTCGATGTCAATCGCACCATGACTCAGCTCCGCCCGGGCACCTCTCGTGTTGAGGAGTTTTATCCGTTGAAGAGTAATGGTAATATATTATCCATATTGCATTATACATATTGTCAACGGAATAACAGTGTCTTCTGATTGCCAAGCCATAATAAACTCTCAACTTATCTATCAGTTTTGCAGTGAGTTTGCCTTTTCCACCAAGTACTTTTTTTTGTCTTTTTTTCCCACTTTTCTCTACAGTTTCAGTATTTTTTTTTACACAGTCTCGGAGTCGTGAACTGTTAAAGAGTAAGCAGTATTTAAACAGCGCGCGTGACGGGCGATCTGCGCGTTGCGACCGCCATGCGCGTCAGTTACCATTCCGACAACGACCAATTGCCGCCACTCCCGCGCTCGCTCATGAGCTATGAGTGGGTCGTCGGGTGACGTACCCGTGACGCAGCCGTGACGTAGCCTTGACGTAGACTGACGTCTAAGATAATAGAACAGATGATTGGCCCCAACACATGCGTGCTTCACACCGATAGGAAGGAGGACGGAACACGTGGTACTGTCCCGTTAACTGCCTTCCTTCTTGATCAGACAGTGAGCGAGCAAGGACGTAATTCCGAGCAGAACAGTTTTTCCGAGTTTTTCCGCAATTTTGTTGAGCCATTACGGCAGTATATTAAGATACCCAGTTATTTGTTGAGCCGATACAGTAGCGTAATAAACAATAGTACAACACATGTAAGTTAGTGTACGAGAACAAAATACACATTGCCTAACGCCAGTGCAGTCTCCGGGTTCTTCGCCGAGTTTCATACTCCCTCATAGCGCACAGCTGCACTAGAGTTGTTCCCAGCTCGATCCGGCATCCGGGAGGCGAGGAGACAGATTAAACTCCATCCTCTCATTCTCTAACATTCTTTCTTGACGACTTCAATTTTACCGTAAGGCGCAGCTTTTAAAATCCCAGAGTATGTTTTAGAGCAGGGCCGGCCAACCCAAATGGTTTGACGGGCCACTTTGATGACGCGTAACGTTACACCGGGCCGCACTTTAGGTAAACATGCGTTTAAAAAATGGAATATAAATACAAAATGAATAAAACTTTATTGTTATACTATGATACAATATAATTAACTCTCGAGTCTTAATTAATGAGATATTTGTTTATCCTTTCTTTCACTTAATTTTTGTAAATCTATATTTATGTTCGACGTTGCACATCTTAGCTGGTTTTCTAAATTAGCATCAGTTAATGAAGCACGTGATGAATTCTTTGTAAATTTCATCTTTGAAAAAAATGTTTCACACACATATGTAGATCCAAAAGCACTTACAACTCGTTGTGCAAAATATCTTAAGTTGGAATACCTCTCGGATGTAATATAAGTTTTGTAAAAATTAATTTTTGATGTGGACGCAAAAATCTGTTTCATTTCGTTATTGCACTGTAACTCAATTAACTCCATTTGCAGATTTTCCGGAACACTGTTCACGTCAACGTGAAATGGGCATGAAAATATTTCAAACATTTTTTCATATTTTGCTAATTCTGAGAAACGACTATCAAATGCGGTTATAAGTTTTTTTATTTCATCAGCATATTTCGATAAATTCTTAGGTGGGCTTTTAGGAAAGTTATTTAATAGCGGAAAATGTTGAGCATTATTATTTTTAAGTTGGCACTCAAATAACAATAATTTCCTATTAAAAGCTTTGATGAAATTACAAGCATCGATTATTAAATTACCTTGCCCTTGTAAGTCCTTATTTTGCTGATTCAGTTTTTCTGTTATATCCAGTGAAAAACATAGATCTAACAACCAATTATCGTCACTGAGTTCAGGAACAGATTTTTGTTTCTCGTTCATAAATATATCTATTTCGTTTCGTAAATCAAAAAATCTTTTTAAACATTTTCCACGACTTAGCCATCTAACATTGGTAAAATACACGATATCACCATATTCAGAAGATAATTCGCTAAGGAATTCTTTAAATTGTCGATGGTGAAGAGCATGTGAACGAATGTAATTTACAATTTTTATAACTACGTTCATAACGTGATTCATGGAAAATACTCGAGCACATAAATTTTGTTGATGTATCAAACAGTGAATAATAAAAATATCATTGGTTTTAATGCCTCTGCAATCTAGCTTATCCATAATTAATTTTACAACTCCCTTATTTTTACCCACCAAAGCAGGTGCTCCATCTGTTGTTAATCCGGAAAGAGCCTCGAAATTTAAGCTATTTTCGGCTAAACATTTTTCAATCGCCTGGAAAACATCTTCTCCTCTAGTTGTGTCTTTTAAATGTAAAAGATTTAACATTTCTTCTGTCACTTCGAATGAATCATTCACACCGCGAATAAATATCACAAGTTGAGATGTGTCTGTGATATCTGTACTGAAACCGTACCGGGTGTCGAGTAAGTAGTGAACGTATGCACGGACGCGAGTGGTTTCAAATTCGCGATCCGGCCTTCCGCGTTGGAGGGAATCGGTCCTCCTTCGTGCGGGCGGGTTCGTCGGGAAATGTATGTTTATATGTCGAAGATCGTTTTATTTGATGTTGTATTTTCTTACAGTTCGTGTATGTATTGTCGGTTTGGTAATCTATAACGGATGTCGCGTCGGTGATTCTATGCGCGTATATCGCCGGTCGTCTTTAATCTTTTGGATTGAAAGTCAGTGTAGGTAGGATGTCATATCAGGGATTGTTCTTTCGACTAACCACTCGTATCCGTGACCGGTACCGAGAGCGGGGATGGTATACCGTGGCAGTCGTCAGAGGTTCACGAATTACTCGCAGCCGTGGCCGGTGCCTAGAGCGGGGGAGGCTTACGGTAACCGTGGAGGAGACGATCTTTCAAACTACTCACTGCGTAACGAAGGCCGGTACCAAGAGCGGAGAGAGTTACGGTGAGAGTTCTCAGACTGTCGAGGCGTTTTGATGTAGGGAGAATTAGACGTTTTCCACGAATCACACGCAGCCGTGGCCGGTGCCGAGAGCGGGGGAGGCTTACGGTGACCGTGTAGGAAATACTCTTTCAAACTACTTGCTACGTAACGAAGGCCGGTACCAAGAGCGGAGAGAGATACGGCAAGAATTCTCAGAGTATTTAGGTAGGTGTTGGATGGTAAAGTTTTCTGTTGTCGTCCACGAATTACATGCAGCCGTAGCCGGTGCCGAGAGCGGGGGAGGCTTACAGTAACCGTTTAGAAAACAGATTTTGATGAGAGATGACAATCATTCGCAACGCAGCCGTGACCGGTGCCAAGAGCGGGGATGGCTTACGGCGAAGATTGTGTGATGAGTGTATGGCGATGATATAGGAGGATGTTTGTTTAAACTAGCCTATTTGAATTTAATTTATTGAATTTAATTTATTGAATTGAATGTTGTGTATGTATGTAAATTGGCGAGTCAAGCTAGTCGAGTGCGTAGAGATGCTATACCGCGTATATGCGACGAACGCGGCTGTGCTATACTAACCGCGAACCCTCGGTGGGCGATCGTAGTCGTTGAATCGGTAGAGGTTCTGTCTGTGCAAAATTCTTCCCTAGCGTCTCGGATCGTATGTCGTTCGATACCGTCAGTTATATGCGTGATCTACGGGACTCGATACTCGGAAGGATCACTCCTGGGATCTCTTCTACGAGTGTAGGCTCGAAGTAAATCTCACCTCGAGTGGCTTCTCTTCTCGCCTTTTATACTCATTTTGGTATAGGGGAAGGTTCCACTCGAGCGCGCTTACTCTCCGGTGGGAGTCGCTTCTCCTCTATTGCTGGAGCTCATTTACGGTTATTCCTTATTCTAATAATGAAAATGATTGATGGCTGTATGAGTGAATGTCGCTGTTATGTGTGTTTGTGTCGCGTTTACATGTATTCGTAGATGTTTGTCGCGTGTACATTGCTTTGTCCGTGTTCTATATGTGTTGTGTATGGCCGAGAGTCGAAGTTGAGTGGTGTGTGTTCGTGCGTGTACGGGCTAGCGTGAGCGAGACGGCAGGTAAGTAAGAAAAGGATAGCGCGCAAATAAGACGGTAAGTAGATAGAGTGAGAAAGGTAAGTAGAGAGAGAATCGCGATGTCTAGACTATGGCTAGTGATAATGAAAAGAAAGACGGCCTTGAAGTGAAAAGAAAGTATGTGGTAAGACTGAAAGAAGTGATCGGAGTATATGTACGTTAGACAAGGAGAAAATGCTATATTGAATCCGGTAAATAAGGAATATGTCCCGTGCACGTGCGAACGTTTTAGTGGTCTCTTCCAGGCGGCTCATTTGTACGGTTACAGTACTGAAACCGTACCGGGAGCGGAGAAGTAGTGAATGTATGCACGGACGCGAGTGGTTTCAGTTTCGCTATCCGGCCTTCCGCGTTGGAGGGATTCGGTCCTCCTTCGTGCGGGCGGGTTCGTTCTGTACGTTTCGCGGTCGCGACGTTAAGGAGCGTTCGCGGCCACAGTCGTCAGAGCCGGGAAGAAAGAATCGGGAAATTGTATTTTAGCTGACGAAGATCTTTTATTTGATATTGTATTTCCTTACAGACTGTATATGTATGTTCGGTTCGGTATTCTGTAACGGATATAGCGTCGGAGGTTCTATGCGCGTATATCGTCCGTATTCCTTTTAGTCGTTAGATTGAAAGTCAGTGTAGGTAGGATGTCAGATCGGGAGTTGTTCTTTCGACTAACCACTCGTATCCGTGACCGGTACCAAGAGCGGGGATGGTATACCGTGGTAGTCGTCAGAGGTTCACGAATTACTCGCAGCCGTGGCCGGTGCCTAGAGCGGGGGAGGCTTACGGTAACCGTGGGGAGAGACGATCTTTCAAACAACTCACTGCGTAACGAAGGCCGGTACCAAGAGCGGAGAGAGTTACGGTGAGAGTTCTTAGATTGTCGAGGCGTTTTGGTGTCGGAAGAATTTAGATATTGTCCACGAATCACACGCAGCCGTAGCCGGTGCCGAGAGCGGAGAAGGCTTACGGTGACCGTGTAGGAAATGCTCTTTAAACTACTTGCAACGTAACGAAAGCCGGTACCCAGAGCGGAGAGAGTTACGGCAAGAATTCTCAGAGTATTTTAGGTAGGTGTCGGAGAGTGAATTTCTGTTGTCGTTCACGAATTACATGCAGCCGTAGCCGGTGCCGAGAGCGGGGGAGGCTTACAGTAACCGCTTAGAAAACAGAGTTGATGAGAGATGACAATCATTCGCAAACGCAGCCGTGACCGGTGCCAAGAGCGGGGATGGCTTACGGCGAAGATTGAGTGATGAATGTATGGTGATGCTTATAGGAGGATATGTATAAACTAATCTAGTTGAGTTTACTATCTTGAATTGATTTTATTAAATTGAGTTTATTGAATTGAATTTCGTTATATGTTGTGTATGTATGCAAATTGGCGAGTCAAGCAATTCGAGTGCGTAGATAGGCTACACCGCGTGTATGCGACGAACGCGGCTGTCTTTTACTAACCGCGAACCCTCGGTGGGCGATCGTAGTCTGTGAATCGGTAGAGGTTCTGTCTAAGCAAAAGTCTTCCCTACTGTCTTGGATCGTACGTCGTTCGATACCGTCAGTTAATTGCGTGATCTACGGGACTCGATTCTCGGAAGGATCACTCCTGGGATCTCTTCTACGAGTGTATGCTCGAAGTAAATCTCGCCTCGAGTGGCTTGTCTTCTCGCCTTTTATACTCATTTAGGTATAGGGGAAGGTTCCACTCGAGCGCGTATACTCTCCGGTGGGAGTCGCTTCTCCTCTGTTGCCGGAGCTCATTTTACCGTTATTCCTTATTCTAATGAAGATGATCGACAGTGAAATGAGTGAATGTCGCTATGAAGTGTGTTTGTGTCGCGTTTACAGGTATGTGTAGATGTTTGTCGCGCGTACATTGCTTCGTCCGTGTTCTATATGTATTGTGTATGTCCGTGCGTCTAAGCCGGGTAGTGTGCGTCAATGTTTGTCGCGTGTCCAACGCTTGTCCGCGTCTTATCTGTGTTGTCATGTCCGTGAGTCTAATTCGAGTGGTGTGCGTTCGTGCGTGTACGGGCTGGGTCGAGCGAGACGGCAGGTAAGCAAGAAGAGGATAGCGCGAAAATAAAACTGTGAAGTAGAAAGAGTGAAACAGGTAAGTAGAAAGAGAGTCGTTATGTCTAGACTATGGCTAGTGAAAAATGAAAGAAAGACGGCCTTGAAGTGAAAGAAAGTGTATAGTAAGACTGAGCGAAGTGATCAGAGTGTGTATATGCTAAACAAGGAGAAAATGCTATATGAACCCGGTAACTAAGGAAGGTGTCCCGTGCACGTGCGAACGTTTTTTGAGTGGTTTCGTCGTGGCGGCTCTTTTGTACGGTTACAGTACTTTCATCAAAGGCCAAAGAATATGCTTTGAATTGGGTAATTTTATCTCGCAAAGTTACTACTATTTGCGCTGAAATGTCATCAATGCGACGACATATAGTTTGGCGTGAAAGACTAATACTTGAAAATAATTTGCTTTTATCGGGCAGAACGTCTTTTATAACTGCGTCCAAACAGTTCTTCACCAGTTCACCATCCGAAAATGGTTTCATTTTCTTTGCAATCAACATGGCAACAGAATAACTTGCTTTGACAATGGTAGATGGTTGTTGTACTGATGAACCGAACATCGTTTGCTGAGCTTTCAGATGCGATTTAAGCGCAGTTAACTTAAAACTTTTTACTTCTTCACTGAAATTTAGATATTCAATATGTTTTGTCTCATGATGCCTTTTCACATTATGTTCCTTAAATATAGCGACTGTCTCTCTACAAATTAAACACATTAATTTTGCGTTCTGCATTGTGAAAAAATAATCTTTTTCCCAATGATCATTAAATTTTCTGTGTTCATCAGCAACTTTTCTTTTCTTTGAATTCATCCTGAAGTGTTATAAAAAAAATTGCAAGTAAATGTTAGAGAATATTGGTATATTACACAGAGCAACAAAATTTACTTTTTTAAGTAAACTTAAGAAGACTACATTTTCTAATGATGTATTTTATAATTATGTAAAAATACCAATATTTAATAACTTTTTTAAACTTAATGCAAATAGTGACCACATGACACTTGAAAATTTATAATAACATTTATTATAATTACTTGTATTAGAAAATATATACTCACTTGTATAAGTTTCAGAATTTCTTTGGGTAAAAAATCTGATGTCTTCAGATGTCACTTTTATTCAATTATCAACACCACACACAAAACACTTAGTACAAACGCCAGTAAGTCAAAAACAAACCTAACACATAAACAGAGATTCACTTGAAATAATAATAACTCTGTTCGTGCAGTAGATAACGAACCGACGACGGACCCGAGTGTGCGCGTAGTGGTTTTTGAGTGTTCGCGCAGCAATGAATAACAAACTGATGGTTCCGTGAACTCTTAATTCGCTGTTCACGGAGACGAAAGAATTCGTTCGTTTTCAATTCTTTCGGTTTGAGGATAGAAGTGTAGGGAAAACCGTAAACTTCGAGTAGCGAAATCGCTAAAAATGGCTGCTTGATTCCTGTACTTTCAATAATCTCTGCACATTCGTGATCGTACGCTAATAATGCTCGCTTTACAAAGCCGCATGCCTTCTCCCATGTTGCCATGACGCCGCGCAAACTTCTCGGTGGCAACAGGCACGTCCGCGGTGTCCGGCATACCACCTTATTTAAAAGTGATGTAGCCCGGCACGCAAATTTCCTACAGAAGCAAGATGCAATATCAACAAGTTGTCTACCCTACAACATTCTAGTGTACAGGGAACCAAGGTTTTTTCAAATGTCAATTACTGTAGGATAATGTATATATATTTGTATATTTTTAGAATTAATATTACAGTTGAAATGAATTGTGCCAGCGACGTACGTCTTCTTTCGCGTTCCTGTCATACAACTCTCTCGTTCGGCTCGAAAAACATAAGCGCATCGGTTCCTCACGGACAACCCGCTACCCTCCCACTTGACGTCATCACTCCATTCCCCTACATTACTAAGAGCAATAATGTGTGGATTGGTTCTTGATTGCATAACTGTGCCGCACATTTCCCTGCATCCTCGCTGCCCAGCCGTTACCCAAAGGTGCCGGCTACAAACGGGCCGACAGCACATGATGCCGCCAGTGCTCGTGGCCGACTACACCTCCGCGACTAGACAACGAGAAACGAAAGTTTCAATAGAAATATAAAATCGCCGGCGGGCCGCACAATTTAACGTGGCGGGCCGCGTGTTGGCCAGCTCTGTTTTAGAGTCACCATCACCGATGTAATTTTTGTAACGAACGTTCAATTTTTCTATTGAACGCCTGAACATTTCTACTACCGAATCTACTTCCATTTTTCCTGAAGAACCGTTATGATTTGCAGAACAAATATCTTTGTGGCGGTTATACCATTCACTGTACTCTTCAGTATCCTTTTTATTTTTCCAAACTTCGCATTGTTTGTAGTACGCCTTGGTTTTTAGAAGTTGCATCTTTTTCTTCAGCACAAGCTTTTTCGAAAAGTTTCTCGTGGCTATTTTCGTACAAGAATGAATATTTTTTATGATCAGGTCATACGTACTTTGCGTTACAAAAGCTGGCATGTCCATCAATCCACAAAATTTAGCTGCACCTTTTAATCCTAATCCGAGAATTCTCATGACAAATATAAATCGTCTGTTTATCTCGTACGAATGCTTGATAAAGGGACAGGAGTTTATGATACGAGCATCACACTTATCACACTGTATAACGATTTTAAATCCAAGTCCTCGTTGTGAAGCGGTTTCAAATTTGACTTTTCCATCACAAGATTTACATTTTACGTATTCACTTATTGCTGCAAACACTGTTATAAAATTGAAAATTTGATATTCAACAGAGGAATCACGGGGAACTAAGATCTCCTCCTGTCTTTTTAACTTTTTCGCGGCCGCACTGAAACTACGTTCATCGGTCTCAGCTGTGTTTGGATTAAAAATAGTTTTTCTATTTTTTGGTCTTGATATTTGCACCTTGTCAGATGCTCTTCGTTTCCTACTACACTTGAGAGGCATTTTGAATCGCAAAACTACAAACAGATAGCATAAAACTGAACGCACGACTTTACACCGTGGCAAAGCTGTTTCAACTGGCGAAATTCACTTCTTTAGTATAAGAAATGACAACATTTAGCTCTCAAGGGTACAATTGACCTACATTGTTATTCTATGTAAGTAAACACAACGAACAGGATCGACTGAGGTATGCGCGGCATCAAAACAATTGGTACTTTACTACTCTACTACAACGCTTACATTGTAACGCTCCGAGCGTCCTTACAAGTACGCGTGTATCTCCAAAAATGTTTGCCGGATAGATTTGAAATTTTCAGAGAATATACCCAAATATATGTACATTCCGAAAATGCAATAAAAAAAATCGATTTTTTGAAATGTTCAACTGCGTATAACCCCTTAACTCGCAGGAGTTTAAATATTTGAAATTGCTTTTATTATACCCCGGTATTCCAAATAAATAAGGGTTCTCGGTAGGAACTCGCGCATTAGCGCGAAATTTTTTAATTAATTTCACGCATTGGAACAGCACCGAAGACGATTGTATTAAATCTTTGTCCGTGTTTTCCGAAATTTGTTCGTAATTTTCAAAATCCTTGATGAGAAGGTGATCTATTTCACCAGCTCTACGGCGATTAAATAATTGAATAGACATGAGAGTCACTTTTGATAGCTCTGACCAACTATCGTAAATAAACGTTCTGTTTAAAACCCTACACATGATTTTGCATTTATCATGTAGGTAATTGCGAACCTGAATAATGTCGTCCATCGAAGGCATTTCTGTTTTTTTTTTATGCCGTTTGTTCTCTTGTTGCGCTTCCAAAGCAGCCTTATTAACGCTCGTTAGAAAATCATCGATGAGGAGAGCTAAGAATTCAGTGTTTTTTTATCCTACACGTAAGGTAGGAGGTTCAATGCCCCTCGCACACGATCATAATTTGTTTTTGTATATAGCCACCGAATCCGCTCGGATCCTCCTGTCGTTTTGACAGTTCAAAACTGACACCTAACACGAACTCCTCGTAAATGATCACATTGCGTTTCATCATTACGGCTTTCCATCTTTCTACACCAACCTTAGATGTAACTACAGGTAGATTTTTTAATTAATCTTTTGTTCTTAGCCATACGTTTTATACTATTGTGTATAATAGTAAATTTACATGTCGCAATCTTGTGTGCGTACAGATTGCATGACCAATTTTTGGGTAATTATGCGGTTCAGGGGACCCACCTCTGATTTGGACGGGCTTGGAGTATGATATATATTTCGACATTCTGAACAACTTTTTCCTCTACATTTATGCGCGCTTGACTTTCGTTTCGGAGTTAATAGCGAAAAACTTTTGTTATAAGTACTCTTCGTTTTACTGTAAGCGGCTGTGGTATGCTGTTGATGTCCGGCTTACCTAGCGTACAACAACAACACTTGGTGGGTGGGAGTGGGCAAGGCTGTCTAATGTTAATTCCAAGTTCCAAGTCATATGAAAAAGAAAATAGAGTGACGCCTGTACTTTTAACTGGAATCGTTGTTGCAATGAGAGGGTTGTTATATATTTATCCGCGCCGAAGGCGCGTCAAGCGTTGCAGATGAACGCTGACGTTCGGCACGGAAAACATAAACATGATCTTACCGTGGAGCAATTCTGACTTTCAATTACAATTATACAGCATTGCCCACTCCTGCCCCCCCCCCCCCTAACTGCCCGTGAAAGTTACTTATTAATTGAGGGACGGTGTAGCATAAAATATAATAACGATACAAATAAAACTAGCCACTTAGAAAACAATACAATTGCTTTCCTATTTACTGAAATACGATATGAGCTTAATGGAATTGAGATAGACCGTTGTAAAAATGTGGGCATTACTACTACATTAAAGAATTATATTTCACTCGGAGATTCTAAAAGTAGGGAACTAGCTAAAGCCAGTTGGAACTATGGAAAATGGAAACCGCTAAACGAATCTGTCAATTCATTTAGTTTTTGTGTACCGTTGAATATAATTTTAGGATTCTTTGAAGATTATAAACGCGTAATTACATATGGAAGGCATGAATTAATTTTAATTAGAGCAAAAGATGATAAAAATGCAATAGTATCCGAACATGAATTTGTCGTGGAACCAAAAATTGAATTAACAAAAATACAATGGATGATGAAACACATTACGTTAGACGAAAGTACTAAATTACAATTTTTACGTCTTCTACAACATGATAGACCAATTTCAATGAGCTTTCGTTCTTGGGAGTTACATGAATATCCCTTATTACCCGAAACACAAAATAATACATGGGCTGTTAAAGCCTCAACTTAGCTAGAAAAGCCTCGCTACATCATATTTGCGTTTCAAACTAATAGAAAAAATGATTTCAAGAAAGCCTGTACGAAATTGGATCACTGCTTTCTACGGGATATTAAGCTTCACTTAAACTCCGACTTTTATCCCTATGATAGGCTCAATTTAAATTTTGGTAACAATCAAGCTACAATCTTATATGATATGTACGCTAGATTTAAAAAATCATATTATAACTTATCAGATTTATCTGAATGTGCGCCATTATTGAGCATGGACTCTTTCATTGATACAATAGGTCCAATAGTAGTAATTGATTGTTCGCACCAAAACGAAACGGTCAAAACAGGTACAGTAGATGTAAGAATTGAATTTGAATGTGCTAATAATATCCCCCCCAATACATGTGCTTATTGTCTTATTTTACATGATCGCATAGTAGAATATAACCCATTATCTAGTATTGTGCGTAAGCTAATATAAATGTGACTCCTCTACTATGACAGAATTACCCCCTCTTATTGTACATTAATATCTAACACCCAATGCATATAAACTACACCTGCTACCATAAACAGTACCTTATAGCACGCTCAGACGTGAACAAAGGACGTTCAGTCTCAACGTCATAGTGAAATTAAACATGGAGAATTGTAATTTCAAATATCTCCTATCAATTAGTGAAAACTGTGAGATTGAGTGTCCAAATCATTGGAAATTTATAAATAATGATACAATCGATAAGATTAAAGATATTTTAAAATTTATTATTGAAAGAGATTTACATAAGTTTCTAATGATAAAAGTAAATACAACTTTTTATATATTCAATAAATTATTTAAAATAATGATACCGGTGGTGGAGGAGACCGATACAATAGCGTCAAATTGGTAAGTAAATAATAAATACTCTTATTCTTCTTTTCATATTTACAACTTTCCACGTATACTCAGTTTTATTCTTTTTCAGTGTTTCAAAATTCGAGTTCTTGATGGAGATAAACGACAAATTTATAAAATCGCCGTCTACATGGCTTTATACGGAAATATTAGAGACTATTGAAGATATTCTATCGTTTATAGACGACTACGGATTTGAGGAAATGTTAGCTATTAAGTTAAATAATCATATTTATATGTATGACAATGAACACAGGGAAATCTTGCAATTACATTTGAAGTAAGTACACAGCTTCAGACTTTATTCGCTTTAGCAAAAATATTTAATTTGAGTCTTTGCAGCGCACCGATGTTGCATCAGGACTCTGAGGATTGTTCGACAATATCATATTGCGCGAGTTTTAGTTCTGACGGTAACGAGGAAAGCGATACAGAGAACGACAGTGAAAAAGGAGCTACTTATGCCTCTTCCTCACCATCGCCCGTAGAATCCATACCAGATTTGCTATCGGAACAAGACTCGCAGGAATACATATCAGATTTGCAATCGGAACAAGACACGCAGGATTATATTTAACATTTCTCATATTAATTCTTTATATCATAAGAACATATTTAAATTGTATTTTTAACTTTATTTTAAAAACGACCATTTTTCTTTTTCATATTTTATACTACTTATATGATATGCTGCACAAATAGATATAAATAAATAATACTGACATTGATATTTACATTATTACGATCATTTACTACCGTATTCCATCACGCGCGCACCCGACTTTATCATTTCGCAGCTGAAATGTTCGTAGACAGTATCAACATTGTATAATGTAAGCTTCCTAGTCTGATGCTACGAAGGAATTAACTGATGTGCTATTATGTTAAAAGTGTGAATGAATATTAGCTAGCGCCTAGCGCCCTTTCCCCGGGAACCTCCCTCCCACCCAACCTGCACCGCGTCCGCTCTAAGATGACGCCGGACACCACCTCGCTGCCCGCAGTACACCTTGCTCCCACCACCCAACCTCCTCCTCCTCCGTAGTACAACGCCGCGTCGATGGCGCTTATCGTCCTCCGCTCTCGCTCGATATTCGTTGCCCACGCTCTACGAGTACCGCGTAATCGCTTATCGTATTGTTCCTGTGCAACCTTCTCCTCGACACTTCCAACCCCGCGCCATTTAAGCGAGCTCTACTACTACTACTACTACTACTAACTTCCGTAAACCACAAACTTTCGACCTAACAGAAAATAAGGCAAGACCCCCCGATATCAACCGACTCGATATTGCCCGACCGAGACTTTTAACCTTGACCGCTGCTGGAATCGAACGGCTCGCCTTCACCTTCAAACGTTCTTCCGATTAACACACCAACCGCGAACTTCCACCTGATTAAGACAAACCGCAAACTTCCTGATTAAGACTAACCGCAAACTTCCCCTCATTAAGACAAACCGCAAACTTCCACCTGATTAAGACAAACCGCAAACTTCGATAAAAAAAAAATACACATCAAACCGCAAACTTCGATAAAAAAAAAATACACATAAACACGCAAGACCGAATGGTCCAGAATCGACTACTGGTCCAGAATCGGCTACTGGTCCAGAATCGGCTTACTTTCAACACTGGTCCAGAATCGGCTACTGGTCCAGAATCGGCTTACTTTCAGCACTGGTCCAGAAGCGGCTTACTCTCTCTACTGCGGAACCTCATCGCATTCTTAGGCTATATACACTGTTGGGGATAGTCGCTGCTCCGTTAGGAGATTTGCCCCCCAGTTAATTTATTTTGTTCCAGCCGCCCTTGCTTACCGTCCGCCTCATTTCTCCGAATTTATGTTCGTTTCGTTTCTCAGAAATCTCTAAACTAGGTCAACACGGGAGTGTTGGTGCGTGCGTGTAAACCACGTGACGCTTTTCCTTATATTTGATTGGGCGGGCAATTTTGCAATTTTTGGGGAGAAAGCGTCTGACCAGTAGGGTGCTTTCTTCGCTCCGAGACTCCGAGCAGGTACGACCTAGAGCTGTGCGCTTTTTCGATTTCTCCGCCACGTTAAGCGAGTGTGAATTTTTGTAGAAAGATTGAGGTTGTTTCTTCGGAACGCCTCATCTCGCAAGTTACACGCGCTCCTTTTGTTCTCCTTTCTCGTGGCCTTCCTTCCCGATCCGCGGCGGCGAATCCCATCGTGCGCAGATACGCGGTTCTTCTTTCATTGCACCTACTCTGCTCCTTCTCCGGGTTGTAATCGAGATCGTTAGGATCTTCGGTGCCCTACCGTCCATCCTTGCTTCCTTTCCTACGCGTGTCTTTAGTTTAATGCGTCGAGTTTTGTGTTATTGTACAAGCAGTGCGGGCATTCAAATAAAACAAACGGTTTTGTGCAATACAATCCGAGCTGTTCCCAGTGAAATTTTGCGACCTAACCGCCAAAGTATCCCACTCCTATACATTGGTCCTTCGAGCCGGATTCGGGTTGTATTGTGTGCCTAGTGTTGTGGTGAAGTGTTTCTACTTGACGCATTGGAGAAGGCAGTGATTCGGAGCCGGTAACCTCACTTCGGCTTCTACTTGCCCACCACGACAACGTGCCGATTGGACACCGCCATTGGCCGCCATCTTGTTACGCCGATCGGAGCCGTTCCCAGTGCCACGCGGCGAGGCGACATAACCTCTGAGCGAGGCAACTTTATCACTGGCAGGGAGTTGACTTAACCTCTCGTAGTTAACCTACAAGCAACGCGGTCCTGTCAGTTGAGCCTTTTCTTTTCTTGTGTTTAGTTTATTGCGTGTTCGGTTCCTTTGTGTTTCTTTCTTCCAGCTTGCTTGTGTTAGTGAACGAGCTGCCTATAATAGAGGATCTCATTGCTGCCCAAGAGATGGGAATGCTGGACATTTCTTCACGTCTTGCCAGCTTTATTAAGCTGGGCAAGCCTAGGCGTACCACTGCAACCATCGAAAGCAGATTGGCAGAGGTAGAACGCTACCTAGGAGAGTGTCGTCAAAGGCATCTGGAAATTTGTCGTCTGGCTGATGCTGAGACTCGCAAGAGTCATGATTATTTCACCCAAGATGTCTACGCTGCCATTATGGACACTGCAGATACCTCGAGGGACACGTTGCTTCAACATATGGTGGAGCTGCGAGCCCCCACTGTTACTCCTGCTTCACAAGGAGATACTGCTCCAACGATGGAGCTCCGTCCTGCTCAGCCAACACTGCCAACCATTACAGTGCCGAAGTTTAATGGCGATATTACCGCTTGGGCTAGTTTTAGAGACTTGTTTACAACGTTAATTGCCTCTAGGAGCGATTTGAATAATAGCCAGCGTTTACACTATTTAAAAACTAGTCTACAAGGTGATGCCGCTCGCCTTTTGGTTAATATTCCAATTACTGACGCCAATTATGCCACTGCGTGGGCAGCTCTTCATAGAGAATATGAGCGTAAGCGTACGTTGCTTTATACTTTACTGCAGCGGCTAGTCGATGCCCCTGTGATGGGTTCTAATTCCGTTCGTGATTTGAAGTCTCTTCTTGACTTGAGTAGAGAAGTTTATTCAGGTCTTTTGAATATGGATCGTCCCGTAGATCAATGGGAAGATCTTTTTGTTTATTTAATGGTATCCAAATTGGATAGGCAGACACGACGGGACTGGGACCTCTCACTGGATGATGCGAACCATTTGCCTGGTTACTCCATGATTGAAGAATTAGGTAAACCTCGGAGTGGGGTTACCAAAGCGCATCTTGGCGCTACGTTAACTTCTAGTCGCCCAAATAGGTTAACTTCCGGGCAGCGTGCCAATGCGAACATAACCTGCTTTTGTTGTGGGGAGGCCCATCCCACTTATCAATGTGCTGCGTTCCTTAGTCGTTCCGTACCGCAGCGGATTGCATTAACACAAAAACACAACCGTTGCCTTAATTGTTTTTGTTCCGGGCATTTTGGTAAAGAATGTCCCAGTAAATTCCGATGTCGCCAGTGTCAGCGACCACATCACTCTCTGCTGCACGTGCCGCAGAAAGTCGCTTCGCAATCGCCCAGCGAAGAAAGCACTTCGGTGCAACCTGCCCTGCCTGCTCCACCGGAGCTCGAGACCTCAGTAGCCTCAGTAGCCTCCGCTAATTTGAGTTATACCGGTGCTTGTCGAACTGTGCTTCCTACTGCCTCCGTGTTAGTGATTGGCGCTACCGGTCGAGTTGCGAAAGCGAGAGCCTTGCTTGATCAGGGTTCACAATCCTCCTTTATTTCGCGATCACTAGTTCAAGCGTTGAAACCCTGTGTAAAATCGGTTTGCATTCGCATTAATGGGATTGGTGCAGTACAGGTGGGTGCCGCGCGACAGCAAGCCACCTTTATGATACGGGGAAGTTCCGGTGATTCGTCACTTGAGACGATCTCCGCCTTAGTTTTGCCGAATTTGTCAAGCTATATTCCACCGCCGGTCCCGGTTTCTTCGGAGCTGTCACACTTGTCGCGCATTCAATTAGCTGATGCGAAACCCTTTTCTCTCGACACTATTGAATTAATAATCGGTGCGGATTACTATTGCCAATTCCTTCGGGACGGGTTAATAATTGGTCCTCCTAATACCCCCTCCGCACAGAATACCGCGTTCGGATGGGTTCTGTCGGGTTGAGTCGCATCGAGTGCGAGTGATGAGCGCGCGACATCTTCTAGCCATTTGTCCATCATAGAGGAACCCGAGCCTCTCCTCGAGTGTCTCCAGAAATTTTGGGAGATTGAAGAGGTCCCCGTTGTGAGGCCTTCTAGTTTAGATGAGGAGGCCTGCGAGGCACATTTTAAAGCAACCCATTCTCGCTTACTGGATGGGCGATATATGGTGAACCTCCCGATCAAAACCGGCCGTCCTCTTCCCATTGGCGATACCTATCGTGCTGCGCGTCGGATTCTTTTAGCGAATGAGACGCGTTTCATTAGACGACCCGAGCTGAGCTTGGAGTACAAATCTATTTTTGAGGAATACGAGCGACTCGGGCATATGGAGCAAGTTCCCGTTGCAGATACAAATTCTTCTACCGCCGTTTATTTACCGCACCACCCGGTGGTGAAAGAGTCCAGTGCCACTACCAGAGTACGTTCTGTATTCAATGCTTCCTGTCCTTCCTCCAACGGTGCCACGCTAAATGATTGTTTGTATACTGGAGCTAAATTGCAAATTTATTTGTTCTCAATAATCTTGCGTTGGCGGGCTAATAGATTTGTCTATACTGCCGATTTAGAGAAGATGTTTCGGCAAATAATGGTGGCTCCAGATGATGCCGATTTCCAACGTATCTTGTGGCGTTCCAAACCCGAGGAGGAAGTACGGGAATATAGATTGCTAACTGTCACCTTCGGTACCGCTTCCGCGCCCTTTTTGGCCAATCGGGTTATTAAGCAGTTAGTAGAGGACGAAGGGGCTCGGTTCCCCCTCGCTGCTCCGATTCTCTCGCATGAGATTTATGTAGATGACGTTCTCTTCGGTAGCGATGATATCTCCCGCTTGATACAGACGCGTATACAGTTAACCGATCTCCTTAGGGCGGGTGGCTTCCGACCCTATAAGTGGGCTTCGAACGACCCACTTTTATGTGCCGATCTTCCTCCCCAGGATCTCTGCGCCGGTGAGAACAAACTCTTGGGAGAGGATGAGTCATTGATAGTTTTAGGGGTCATTTGGGACCCGAACTTGGACGCTTTTTCCTTCCGCGTGCAAATTCAAACCGCTGCCCTGACCAAACGTAGTTTTCTCTCTTTAATCGCGCGAATTTTTGACCCTCACGGATGGGTGGCTCCATTTTTGATTTGTGGTAAAATTCTTATACAAAAATTATGGCTCCGTAAGGTGGGCTGGGATGACCCCCTTCCGGTTGATGTTTCGGAATCCTTCAGCTCCTTTCAGGAGCAATTGATAGAATTAAATCGAGACGTTATTCCGCGCTGGACTCGCCAATCAGGTACGGAGTCCGAAGTAGAGTTGCACGGGTTTGCGGATGCTTCCCACAATGCGTATGTTGCGGTGGTCTATCTACGCGTGTATCACTGTTCCGAGCCCGCTAGTGTAACCCTCTTATTTGCCAAGACTAGGGTAGCTCCCGTGAAGTTGTTAAGTATACCGCGATTGGAATTGTGCGCCTCCGTATTACTAGCTCGCGCAATAGATTTCGTCCAGCGCTCCATGCGTTTGCCTAACACACCTGTGTTTTGTTGGTCAGACTCTGAAGTAGTCTTGGGCTGGTTACGCTCTCCTGCTTCTCGGTGGAAGACATTTGTCGCGCATCGTGTTGCGAAAGTTCAGACCGTCCTACCTACCGCGACGTGGAGCCATGTGCCCACCTCCGAGAATCCGGCCGATTGCGCTTCCCGGGGTATTTCCGCCAAATCCCTTCTTTCACACCCATTATGGTGGTCGGGTCCGTCTTGGTTAATTGATCTCCCTTCCTCTTGGCCTCATAAGGAGGTGGAGGAATCCGAGGGCACAGTTATAGAGGAGCGTAGGGATGCCTCTTCCCATGCCTCGGCTGGAACTAGCACTGAGGGGGGATGGGACCTCCCCCAAAAATATTCGTCATGGCCGAAACTACTGCGAGTTACCGCCTATGTTAAGTGTTTTGTTCGTAGGTTTAAGTCGAGAAGTCAAATTAGTGGTGGGTTTCTCACCGCATCCGAAGTAGAATCGGCTCGTTTCTTTTGGTGCCAGAATGTGCAAATTAGTCATTTTGGCGTACTTTCGCGTACTACACCCGGGGTTCCGCTTCCTACGGCCCTAAGTAAATACAAGTCCTTGAATCCCTTTGTGGACGCGGAAGGTATTGTTCGCGTGGGTGGTCGGCTCACTAATGCTTCACTCCCTTATGAAGTGAAGCATCCGATTTTAATTCCTCCTGGTCGCGTCGCCGAATTACTTGTCCAACATGCTCACGCTTGTACATTGCATGGAGGGCTTCGTGTTTCCTTGCATTTTCTCCGACAACAGTATTGGGTTATTAATTCTCGATCGTTGATGAAGGGTGTCATCTTTCGTTGTGTGACCTGCACGCGGTATCGTGCTCAGGGTGCGCGGCAGCTACTCGGGGATCTTCCTTCGCCGCGTGTTACCCCTTCGCGTCCCTTTACTCATACTGGGGTGGACTAGGCGGGTCCACTTCAAATTCGCACCAGTAAGGGTAGAGGAGTTAAGTCCCACAAGGCGTACCTTGTAATATACGTTTGCCTGGCAACTCGTGCTGTGCATTTGGAAGCGGCGGATGATTATACCACCGACGGATTTTTGGCCGCGTTTGACCGCTTCACGGCACGGAGAGGAATGCCTGCCGTCATGTATAGTGACAACGGTTCCAATTTTGTTGGAGCTGATCGCGAACTGTCGCGCTATCTGCGGGCCGTTCTTAGGGATCGAGATGTGCAGGCTCGGTTCTCGGGAAATGGAGTAGAATGGCATTTCATCCCTCCTTCTGCACCACACTTCGGTGGGTTGTGGGAGGCAGGGGTGAAGTGCGTGATGTATCATTTAAGACGCATTATCGGGAACTTTACCCCTACTTTCGAGGAGTTGTCAACGCTCTTCTGCAAAATTGAATGCGTGCTTAATTCACGTCCGATCGGTCCCCTTCACGATGATGTTGACAGCCTCGAGATTTTGACGCCTGGTCATTTCCTGACGGGTTCTCACCTCCAAGTAGTTCCTAAACCGTCCCTTTTAGATGTCAGCGAGAACCGCTTGTCTCGCTGGCAGTTTGTAGTCCGCGCCGCGGAGTCCTTTTGGAGGGTCTGGTCTGCTGACTATTTGAATTCCTTGCAGCAGAGAGGGAAATGGCGAGATCGTCGGCCAAATCTGGTAGTCGGCGACTTGGTTATTTCAAAAAATAATAATCTTCCCCCCGCAAAGTGGGACATCGGTAGGGTCTCTCAATGCTTTCCAGGCCAAGATGGTTTGGTTCGCGTTGTTTTGGTTAGGACTGCACATAACATTCCTTGTTCGAATGTGCGTTCGATCGTTGCAGGCATATCCGCTGTCCCCCAGCAGTAGGCCGTTTACGAATTCACCGTTTAAAAATCGGGCTCTTAAACGAGTGGCGTTGAATATAGTCGAGTCGTGGGTTGACCCAGGCCACCGTGCTACTATATCTAAGAATTTCATTCGGTTATCATTTGTGCTAAATATTCCTTTCCTATTGCGAAATGTTTCAGCTTCATCTCCACCTATAAATAAAAGCAATATGACAATACTGTTCATACATTTATAATTTGTCAATATAATACATACCAGGTGATTGTAGTGTAATGTGTGTGCAATCAATGGCTGCTACAACCCGAGGAAAGCGAGCGGTTTCGTAAAATTCTCTTTGAATTCGCATCACTTCGTCATTTGTCGCTGGCAGTTTTATGGATTGTGGCCGCATTGCAGCTAACGCTTCGGTCACTTGCTTTATAATACGGCACAGTGTTGAAGTGTGGATGCCACCAAAGTCAGCTATCACCATCTGAAAGGTACCGGTGGCATAAAAACACAATGTTAACAGTAATTTGTTCAGTGGTGACACAGCCTGATTTCTGAAACAAAAATATATGCATTAATAAATCACGATTATATTTGCTTATATAGATATTGTGACCCTAATTAGCAAATCTTGCAATCCGTTTTTTATCGTAATATCGGATATTTTCCTTTAATAGGCTTTAAAACGACATGCATTTTATTAAATAACCTTAAAAGGAAGATACGTTCAGAAAATGTTCAACGTAGTTTGTTTGCGGAACCGAAAACGCCTTGTGAACTCGGAGTCATTATATAGTTCAAAAAATGTTGGACCCGGACGCACGGTATATGGTTTCCGAATAACCACTATAACTTCTACGCATTCGTCCTCATCGTCGTCTCCATATAACATCCCATCATCTTGCAGATTTATGTCAATTTCTCAAACTGTAATACTTTTACTTTAATGCGCAATTTGCGAAAGTGACCGCTTACTTAACCTAACCAAAGCAAAATACTTACTATATACCAGCGAGATATAAGACTTTTACCTTCCACTTGCGTGCATTTTCTACCCCCACTACATATTTATCTGTTTGGTAGTGGCTTACACGGTGGATTAGGCACCGTGTAATTTATCCGTCAGGTAGCTTCATTTACCAGGAGGATAAATTTTACCGAAAGGTGGAACAACGCAACTTCTACTTTTGTCTAGTTTTATCTGGTAAATTCGCTACCTGACACTTTACCGAGAGGTGGAACAACCCGGCCTGAATCGGATTGCCTCGACTTGCCCACGCGCCTCTGATGACGTCATGCTCAGGCTGCCTCGTGCGCGTTCGTGCTCAGATGTAGACGCACCTTAAAGTCTATTATAATTCACCTAAATATACATCAAATATCAGTGACATGTGTAAAGTACATTTTGGTTTACAAACAATGATATTTATTCGCGTCGTCAAATCAATAAAACGTATCCTATCCATATAAACTGACAGAACCTTCAAAAGCTGCCTAACGCGATCTCGCCTGTATGTATGGCGAAGTAGTATTCACCTCTGAATTCCTCTTCCTCACGATATCCTGGCCACATGTCGGAATAGCATATGTGTATCTCCCCCCGATATTCGTTGTGTCGGTATTGAATGTCCTTGCGATTTTCCGAAGATGTCATCATGCTGAGTGGGTCCATACAAAATTGTTTTAATAATGCGAAGAACTGATGAAAATTATATTGACAGTCAATAGCTAAAAATATAAATGTATACGTACGTCAGATCAATCGTCTCATAATGTACATGACTTTTGCCGTCCATGTTACTTCCAGTCACCAATATGGGACCAGAACAATTTAGTGCTCAGGTCATTCTTGATAATATAATATAGGCAATGAACCTGTAAAATGAAGACATTTATTACATTGAAACTTCATACCAAATCCAATGTCCTGAACAGGGACCAACCCACCATAGCAGCAACAAAATTTTACATTTGTTTCCAACACCAAATTAAACAGTGGAATCAGGAAAAGTATTGTATACATAATGTATAATGTAGGATTGCCCTCTTCTGGGTTGAGAATGGAATTGTTTGATAATGAAGTGCTCGCGTAGGTGTTAAGCGAGAGGATAGTGGAATGGTGAATGGCAAGTAAGCTTAGGCGGTTTAAGTTATAAAAAACACAACAGTCGATTTATTTTACGCACTAAATAACGGTTAACTATACACTGAGTGAACCCGTGTTGAGTTGCACCGTACTAGAAGTAATACTGATAGAAAAGGGTTGAAGTAAAACCGTCCGAAATGAGAAACGTTTGCTATAGCACAAGAAGTAATGATGTCCGCGCGATACAATGGTTGCGAGGTGAGTGAGAATAAAGGCGGGCGCCGGAAGCGCACCGGCTCGTCACGTGAGTTCTCGAAAGCAATCGATTAGATCTATGGTGATCGCTGATAGGTGGACAAGTTATCGATTCGAGATCTCACAATGTGAAGTGAGGTGATGTTTGTCGGTAACATAGATTTCTCTGACACGTACTTAAGAATTAAGTAAGAGCACCAAAAGCAAAACAAATGTTAAAATCAACACTTACCGAAAAATTGCAAAACCCTTCGTTCCTAGAATACTTTCAAATCGGCAAGAATCCCTTCTTGTTCGACGACAAGCTACAATTCGTAGAAATCTTCCAAGTCGGTAGGATCACCTTCTTGTCCAACGCCAAGTTACAATTCCTAGAAATCTTCCAAGTTGGTAGGACTCCCTTCTTGTCCGGCGATAAGTTGTACTTCCCGGAATTCTTCTATGCCCCCTACATAAGAACTTCTTCCTTGTCCGACAGTGATGTAATTTCTTCAGAGTTCTCGTTGGCAGAAATCATTCTAATATCCGGAAATTCTTCTAAGTTCCACATTATCCGGATTTTCTTCACAGTCTCTTGTACAAGATTTTCTCCCTGTCCAACGATGACAAAAGTCCTCCAAACTCTTCACTGCCGGACTCCCTTCTGAGTCCTACGATGTCAGAATTTCTTATACGTTCCTCGATATCCAGAAATTCTTCCAAGTCAGAATTTCTTCTAAGTTCCATAATGTCCGGAAATTTTCTAAGACCCATCGTCCGGAGTAACTGTTCTCTGTATTAGTCAGGAACATCCTGAAAGTCCTTTCTCCCCTCATAATGACGTTCCCAGTACCATTGCCGATCCTCCGATGGAAGAATTCCTAAGAAAAACGTTACTAATTCTTTCCCTATCTGGGCTCGTTCCTGCTGCACAATGTCCAGTGTTCCTGATACCGCGGCTATTGGTAGCAGCAGAGATAACGACCACACTCATTGAACGCGGCAAGCCCCAAAACCGCCTAGCAACGGCGAGAAACGTTCAATATTATAAAAATTGACTAATTAACAATTACAAAACGTAATTACGAAAACATGTACACATACCCATCCGCTCACTTTAACTCAAACTCTCACAAACACCTCGAAGTAGAGTAGGAAGCTCATGAACAATTAATTAATTAGACACGTTAACTAAGAAATACCCCTCGAACAATAACAAAGCTTTCATCATAACCTGGTGGCAGAACAAAAGAATTCGGCCACGATCGCACTTTCCAAGAACTAGCTAACAAACAGTTAATTAACAATAACGTTTTTCCGTCGCACTTAATCTTACTATTTAGACAATGCACGATAACTGATAGGTTTACACTTTCCGCTCACTATCTTTCTCTTTCTTTCCGCAATTAAGCAATTGCCGCCATACGCGTGTGCATTTCATTCAAAAGACGAATAGACAACGCGAGCGAAAATGACCGAAGACGCTCGGCCGAAACTACGGAGATGACCGGAGAATCTCGACCGAGAACACGAACAAGCGAAAACGACCGAAGACGCTCGGTTGAAACTGCGGAGATGACCGGAGAATCTCGACCGAGAATATGAATATGCGGAGATAACAGAAAAATCTCGACCAAAGATGCGAATGGTTAAGAGCGCATACGAATATGACCGGAAAATTTCTAACAAAGGGTACGACGATTAACGAATGATGAATGTAGAGCAGAGATTACCAAGAATAGCCGAAAGATATCATATAAAAGGAGGCCCGCGAGCCCCTATTAGTCAGTAAGAAACCGGCCGCCACCACATCAAGATCTCCGCTACAGTATACGCAGTAAGTTAAGCCAACAACGAACTTGAAATTATAATTCTGTACTAGACTTCGAGTCTAAATTGTTAACCGACAAAACTGTTATTGAACTTGTAAAATATTACCTCGTATAACCTGTGCGACGGAAAAGTATTATTTAAAACTTGTCACATTCAAGAGACTTGAGTCTAAGGGTGCGCGACGAATAAAAGTAAATTGTGAAAATCGAATCGACGGTGACTCTGTTACCCTTCTCGCCATACAACGTACGGACATCGTATTCAAAAGGGTAAGAGCTATTATCTTTAATTCATACTGGTTCATTCTGGTCCTTCGAGCCGGATAGTGGAATCGGTGGCTATCGCGAAATCGTGAGTGCAAGTTAGTGCAGTGTGCAGTGCTCAAGAGACGGTTACACTTCAAATCGCCGAGCAAGATGGCCGACAACAAAGAAGAAGAGCCATGTGCGAGCCACGAGGTGTTTGAGGACGAACAGCCCCCTCCCTCCGCTCCTGCCATCACAACACCGGCAGTGTCTCTCGCTCCGCCGAAAGATGGCGCAACGGCGCACTCCTCACGGAAAACCGGCACTTCTAAACCGCCCGTCACACGGAGCACATCACCGGCAGCACTTCCCACCGAACTCACAATTATGGCCTTCACTCAACAGAGCCGACTGAGTGAGATCGAGACTATCATGGAAATAGATCCCAACAATCTCGCCATCTTCGATTTGGACGTAGTCGATTTCTTGGCTCAGCAATTGGAACGGACGCACATCAAATTTGCGGAACAGCACAACCACTTTGAACTCAACTGGCCGGCCCGACACCTCGATCATCCCTACTTCAAGGAAAACTCACACGGCAGGGAGGCCAAATCATACAGGACGGCGCGGCTTCACCTCTTAAAACTTAAAACGGACTCTCACGGCGGCATCTCACACGGAAACACGAGCAACCACGGACACACTTCACAAACGACTCCCGGACATCACCCTGCCCACATTCAAGGGCGATTATAAGGAGTGGCCCTCATTTTCCGATCTCTTCACTCAACTTGTCAGACAGAATGTCTGACGACTTCTAAGTTTTAAGCTTGGTGACTTATAACTAGAAGGAGGAGGGAATGCGAATAATTCCGTGACGACTTGCGTTGATGTAGTAAAAGAATACTGTAGGGTTGCTGCGCGATGATGATCCTGACAGGAATATCTCTAAACTAATTTCTTCGCCACCATAACCCTTTCGTATGGTGACTTGCGACGCACTTATGCTGCTCTCTGTATTCGTTCTACTCCTGTCCGAGAGTCTTTTAATACTACTGCTCCCTGTTGTGGTAACTGGATTGTCAAACTTACGTTTTTGGGCTTTATGTTTGCACCGGTCGGTACCATTTGCTTGTACGGCCGCTCCGATTTTTGGAGTCTCGTCTTCTTGTTTTATTCCTTTTGTTGCGTCCTTAGTACCCCAAAATGTTACAATCGCTTCGGCAATGGACGTTATCGTAAGTCTCTTATTTTTCGCTTGCAAATAATTGATTATGTTCTGTAAACGATACCTTTCAAGATTTTTGAGCAACCCCCGAACACCCTTCAAAAGTTCACTCATTTGGCTTCTCAAGAAAACTAACAGACAATCCTTTTTTTCGTCTGAGTCCAAAGGTTTCTTGGGGTCACTTTGGACAGACTCCTTGCATCCGTTATCTTGCGTATTTGTATTACGGGTTTTTGAGTTCCCCTCGGCATTCTGTTTAGTCTTCGACGTCACAGGTTTAGCCAGTGATTTAGTTATGAAAACTCTTTCCTTACGAAAAATAATCATATCACTAGGATTGCAAACTTTATTAGAATATTTGTTTGCCAATCTCGATCCATTGAATTTTTGATCGTCGCTGCTGTATAACACCCTTAATTGAATTAGAGGCTCCACAGGTTGTTCAGGGTGGCCTGTCATTCGTTTTTGTACTTTAGGCCATACGTTGGTTTCGATGTACCTATCCACGTAATTAAAAACAGCATCTCCCAAAGCTCACTTGAATCTTCTGATAAGTCGCCGCAGTTGCTTAATATTATATTTTCGCAAACTAACGGCCTCACAGTCTTTAGCCGCAGCTTCTTTACTACATATATCATTTTATTAATACTAAGTATGGCGGCATATTTTTTCACTGATTCTTCATCGGATAATGAGGTTGCAATCGAACTTCCTGGCTGCAATACGCAGTAATGACCCTCCTGATTGAACTCAAGTTTCATGCGACACTCGGGCTCACACCCCCATATTATTAGATTAAGGAAATTGGGCCATTTACGATCCGTAACATGACTTTCTGTAACGCGCCTAATACGATTCTGGTGTAAAACTAATATATTAAAGCAATCCGCAGAATCCTCTGACTTCAGCAGTTTAACCTGGCCTCCAGTCAGATATTTCTGTAATATTTTATCATTGACATGTCTTAAACCGTAGATAGCTACTTTACTCGCCCCTTTCTCCAATATCAGAGGTGAGATAGTTATTATATCATCAGAATCCGCATGCTTGTTAAAGTAATTGACAAGGCCAGATTTAGACAGCTGAATTGCAGCTCCCACACTTTCATCACTCAGATCATCTTCATTTCCATGGATGGAAATCACAGGCATGGAAATCTTTACTTTGTGACCCTTGTACTTAACAGAGTTAAACGAGCAGCGTTTAAATATTTTTTTAGGTTTTGTGATAAACTCTAACTTATCTTCCCCAGGTCCCAAACAATATTTTCGTAGCAGTTTAATTGATTTTTTCATTGTAGTTTGAGATGGCTCAGTCTCGTAAAATAATATGACCTTTGTTTGGGAATGCCGCAACGCCGACCAATCGTCGTCGCGGCATCCTCAAGGCGGCCTGAGGGCCGAGTCACACGCGGCTTTCATGCGAGCGCGCCTTTAACGCGCGCGGCACGCGGGCGGCGTTTCCGCCGAATCGGTCGGCCATTATCGTCTCAGCTATTAACGAGAACGCACACGGGTTATTGCTTTTACGCTTTTCTGGTTTATCTCGCGCATTGCTGCACATTGAACGAACTCGTAACATCACGGACTCGCACACATAAATCCCGGACTATTCGCAGAGAAATACACACGGTATATCCACACTAGACGACTCAGGCTCTGCACGCGGCGCGAATCGTGCACGTGCACCGGCAAAGGTATAAATCATTGTACGGCGGATACAATTCATACAATTGACTATCTCGCTCATTATAATTGCTACTCTCACTACCGTAGAGCACCTGTGACCATGATTTTATAGACAATAAAGACTCTGTTAAACGGACATTATGTAGACCACGTGGAAACATAACCTCTCCACCGCCAATAGATCTTCTCATTTCCCCCCTTTCCTCTTTCCTTTCATTCCCTCTCATCTCCTCACAACGGGAATCGCGAGATTCTCGAACATTTGGTCTTTCGAGCCGGATTGACGGTGTGAGAGTGTCCACTGTGGTCATAAAAGTGAAAAGTGCAGCGACTCAGTGAACTATATGAACATTGACTCAATGTGTAGTGACTCTATGTGTTCTCTTCTCACGGTGGTTGAAATCGACAAGCTTCTGTTCGTGGGCTTATACAATTGACATTTGACAGGTTGAACTCAGGATCTAGATCACGGTCCATCTCAAAGCAGCGCAAGGAACAGATCATGGCTTCGCAGGACTCTCCTCAGGATGAAATGAAGGATAACGCAGAGCTCACCCCCTTATCTCCAGTTACACTGGTCATTCCACCTCTGACAGCGTGTTCCATGACTACCAGCTCAAAGAAGAAGGCCCCATCGCCCACTAGGCTAAACCCTGAGTTGCTCACCAAGGTGAAAACTCAGATGGGGAGAGTGAGCACGCTCAAGCAGATAGCGGCCACTATTCCCAAGGATATCACAGGGATTACGCTCATGGAGATTAAGCACATTAAAACTACCATCAATGACATCCATCGGGCCTTTCAACAGGAGCACGCACAACTGGAGGCAGCCTGGCCGAGTACCAATCTCGAACACGAGTACTTTCGGATGGAATGCCACAATGTCGAGTCGATTGTGGTATTCCGGTCCACGTTGGCCTTGACTGGTTTGGAGGGAAAGATCATGGAGGCGATTCAAGGGCGCCAGCACACGGAAGAAGGGGCGTCAATCACCAAGCTGCCGGAGATCTCACTTCCCACATTTGCTGGGGAGTACGAGCAGTGGCCGTCATTCGCTGAGCTGTTCGACTCCCTAGTAAGAATGAACACACGGCTAACCTCCATCCAAAAGCTACACTACCTGCGTGGTTGTCTGACAGGGCCCGCCGCGCAGGTGGTACAGGGACTTCCACTCGCAGCTGACTCCTTCACCACATCCTGGGATCTACTCAAGGAACGGTACGAAAATAAGCGGCTCCACATCCAGGCACATCTCGACCGGCTATTCGGCATCACCACGCCCAAGATCAAGGACGCAGACACATTGTCAACGCTCACCTCGACGGTGGTGGAGGCGACACGGGCGTTGGAAGTTCTGGGTGCAAGAAGAACTGCCATCAGACGTCTCCACCGTTCTCACACCGGAGGAACAAGAGTGTGAGGATCATTTCCTGTCCACGCATTCAAGAGACGCAACTGGGCGATACATTGTACGGATACCTCTCAAGGCGGAATCCAGCACATTAGGCGAATCACGGACTACAGCGCAACGGTGTTTGCAACGACTCCTTAAGAAGTTGGATCGGGGTGGTGAGTACAGCACATTGTACCATCAGTTCATGACCGAGTATCAACAACTCCATCACATGGTCAAGGCACCAGAAACATCCAAAACGGTGTCGCAGTATTATCTGCCTCATCATGGTGTCTTGAAGGAGAGCAGCTCAACAACGAAGCTGCGTGTTGTCTTCAACGGTTCTTGCCCTACCACCTCCGGGCTCTCGGTCAATGACATTATGCACACAGGTCCCAACTTACTTCTCAATATCACGGATGTACTCCTTTGGATACGCAAACACCGCCACATCTTCGCCACAGACATCACAAAGATGTACCGACAGATCAAGGTGCATCACGATGATTGGGATTTACAGCGAATCCTGTGGTTGGATGAACAGCAAAGAGAAGTTCCGTACCAACTCACCACCGTAACCTATGGCACAAAGGCAGCACCATTCCTTGCAGTTCGGGCGCTCCTACAACTCATCAATGATGAGGGCCATAGATTTCCTTTGGCAATACCACCTATTTCTCACGGTCGGTACGTTGATGATATCTTTGGAGGCGCTGACACCGTGGAAGAACTCGTGGAAATCGCACAACAATTAAAGGAACTTTGCAACGCGGGCGGCTTCCCTCTTGCAAAATGGCATTCAACTCACTCAGATGTGTTAACCGCCACCTCTTCGGAAAACACACCAGGATCATTCATCTCTCTCGACGATTGCGCAACAAACATATTAGGACTCATGTGGAGCCCTCAAGAGGATAAACTCGTATTTACACCCAAGTCAGATCACCACATGGAAAACCTCACAAAACGACGCATTTTATCTGAAGTGGCTCAGATATTTGATCCATTAGGCTTCGCATCACCTGTAATCATCAAGGCGAAAATGCTCCTTCAGGAGCTCTGGTTGCACAAAATTGGATGGGATGACAGCCTGCCATCCCAAATTTCATCACGGTGGTTATCGATCAGAGAAGACCTCACAAACTTGGCACTGCTCTCAGTACCAAGATGGCTTCACACACTTGGGAGTACCACCATCACACTCCACGGTTTCTCTGACGCTTCGCAACTCGCCATGGCGGCGGTAATTTACATTGCCGTTAACACACCGTCCACAGGAACAGTGATATCACTAGTCTGTTCAAGGACCAAGGTGGCACCACTCAAGAGACTGACCATCCCGAGGTTAGAGCTTACGGCAGCGCTGCTACTCGCAAAGCTCATGAGATATGTCCAAGCCACACTGAACATGGACATAACCTCAACTCATTTGTGGACGGATTCCCAGGTTACTCTCACATGGATCAAAGCCCATCCCTCTCGCTGGAAAGATTATGTCAGGAACAGGGTGTCACAAATCCAAGAGCTCACCTCAAGATCTGAATGGAGACACGTTCCTGGCACCTCCAACCCAGCGGACTGCGCCTCAAGGGGAATCACAACGGAGCAATTACGAACACATGAGCTGTGGTGGACGGGACCACCATGGCTCACACAATCAGCGGACACATGGCCAACACAACCTACATCTCCTGACGAGTCTTCGGCTCTCGAGGCTCGACCGGGAATCTCATTGATTGTGGCCTCACCCAAAGTCGACTACCACTGGGGTCTCATATACCGCTACTCATCACTTGGTAAATTGCTCAGGATTACTGCTCTTTGTTTCAGAATTCGCTCACGGTTAAGAAAATGTTCTGTCTCATCACCATTGACGAACATTACACCATCTGACTTGGACATGGCAAAGATTTTCTGGATAAAGGCGACTCAATCGGCATACTTCTCACACGAATTGAAGCAACTGGAATCGCACACACAACTGCCGAACAATCACGCTCTTCACAGATTGACGGCTTACATCGATGACCAAGGGGTCATGCGAGTGGGAGGTCGACTCAACGAGTCATCTCTCCCTTACGAAGGCAAACATCAAGCCATATTGCCTCGCCATTCACGTTTGTCCGATCTCATTATAGATGATGCCCACCGTCGAACACTTCATGGCGGTACACAACTTACACTGGCTCATCTTCGGCAAACGTACTGGATTATCGGCGGAAGAGCACCTGTGAAGTCCCATATTCTCAAATGCGTGATATGTGCAAGGCAGAGGGGGATCCGTGCCTGTCAATTGATGGGCCAACTACCTCTCTGTCGTGTCACACCATCACGGGCATTTTCTCACGTCGGAGTGGACTACGCAGGGCCGGTTACAATCAAGGCATGGAAAGGAAGAGGCTCAAAAACACATAAGGGCTGGATTTGTGTTTTTGTTTGTCTCACAACATCGGCAGTACATCTCGAGGCGGTAACGGACTACTCGACGGATGGATTCATTGCAACTTATCGGCGCTTCTCATCAAGACGGGGAATTCCACACACCTTCTACTCAGACTGCGGGACTAATTTTGTGGGAGCAGAAAGGGTCTTACACAACCTTTTCACCCAGAGTTCCGCCGAACACCAGGTCATCTCGAAGGTATTGGCATCGGACAACACACAGTGGTCGTTCAATCCACCGGCGGCTCCACACATGGGTGGAAAATGGGAAGCAGCGGTGAAGTCCACCAAATTTCATCTCAGGAGGACTGTAGGTGAGACCGTACTCACCTACGAAGAACTCAGCACCCTGCTTGCCCAAATAGAGGCTATTCTCAATTCACGACCGCTGGAGCCCCTCAGTGATGATCCAGAAGACATGACTGTGCTCACCCCTGGACACTTCCTCACCGGCAGCGCCATCACTTCCATTCCGGAGCCATCGCTCCTTGATACAAATGTGTCAAGGTTGACTCGGTGGCAATTAATCCAGCAGAAGGTACAGCAATTTTGGTCTCAATGGTCTACTCATTATTTGCAATTTCAACAGGCAATCTCCAAATGGCACCATCCAATCAACAACATCAAGGTTGGCTCCATGGTGCTACTCACGGACGAGCGCTTTCCACCAAGCAAATGGCCCCTCGCCCGAGTTACGGTTCTTCACCCGGGCAAGGATGGACTCACCAGAGTGGTGACATTGAAAACCGCGACGGCCACACTCACACGGCCAATCTCCAAGCTTGCCGTGCTGCCAATCACCACCTCCGAACAAGATCAGCAAGGGGCATCATCAACCTCCGTTGCTGATGGCGGGCGGAATGTTTGGGAATGCCGCAACGCCGACCAATCGTCGTCGCGGTATCCTCAAGGCGGCCTGAGGGCCGAGTCACACGCGGCTTTCATGCGAGCGCGCCTTTAACGCGCGCGGCACGCGGGCGGCGTTTCCGCCGAATCGGTCGGCCATTATCGTCTCAGCTATTAACGAGAACGCACACGGGTTATTGCTTTTACGCTTTTCTGGTTTATCTCGCGCATTGCTGCACATTGAACGAACTCGTAACATCACGGACTCGCACACATAAATCCCGGACTATTCGCAGAGAAATACACACGGTACATCCACACTAGACGACTCAGGCTCTGCACGCGGCGCGAATCGTGCACGTGCACCGGCAAAGGTATAAATCATTGTACGGCGGATACAATTCATACAATTGACTATCTCGCTCATTATAATTGCTACTCTCACTACCGTAGAGCACCTGTGACCATGATTTTATAGACAATAAAGACTCTGTTAAACGGACATTATGTAGACCACGTGGAAACATAACCTCTCCACCGCCAATAGATCTTCTCATTTCCCCCCTTTCCTCTTTCCTTTCATTCCCTCTCATCTCCTCACAACGGGAATCGCGAGATTCTCGAACAACCTTCAAAGAATGCAAGATCAACTTCGTTCTCTCTCCCATACTTAAGAATCTCTTCAAATGTTACAAAGCTGTCATTTTTCTGGATTCCTTCCGCCGTTTTCTCTGCATAACCGAGATGGCAATCTGTCCCTATTAGTATTTTAATATTATCCTCGGGCACATGGCCGTCTGAGACGTGCCTTTAGTAGCCATTTTGCCAAATGATCAATAATCGTAGAATCCTTTATTGTATATAACAACAAAATAAAAGCGGTTGGTCGGACCCAGTTGGAGGAAAACCACCGTCGGCACCGTCAAAGGAAGCGTGTGAACCGTTTCCCTCCAAATAGGGATATAGATCGCGATTCGATTCCTTAAAAAATCGATTCTTCTGGGCAAAAGATTGATTCTTGCAGGACAGATGTTTTTATAATTTGACTACCATGACACTTTGCCAACTCAAACACTCGAAGTGGACGATCTCGGTGACTACAGAGCCGTCCGTGCTTCCGCCGTTCGTGAGATCAGTTCCGTGAGTCCCTTTGCCGTCCCTTGAATTGTGCTCCGTTGCATGAGATGGGTGAGTTGGGAGTCGATCAGCAACCTCCTGTTGCGGTATCTCCGTTCCAGCAGCTCCCACGCTGGTTGAAATGATGTTGCGCTGACCGGTAGGTTGGCTACGACCGAGGCTGGTTCTCCCACCAAGCAGCCACGGAGGTAGTGGAGACGTACAATGTCACTCAACTTGGGGTTGTTGGTGACAAGTTGAGTGAAGAGATCGGAAAATGAGGGCCATTCCTTATAATCGCCCTTGAATGTGGGCAGGGTGATGTCCGGGAGTCGTGTGTGAAGTGTGTCCGTGGTTCCTCGTGTTTCCGTGTGAGATGCCGCCGTGAGAGCACGTTTTAGTTTTAAGAGGTGAAGCCGCGCCGTCCTGTAAGATTTGGCCTCCCTGCCGTGTGAGTTTTCATTGAAGTAGGGATGATCGAGGTGTCGGGCCGGCCAGTTGAGTTCAAAGTAGTTGTGCTGTTCCGCAAATTTGATGTGCGTCCGTTCCAATTGCTGAGCCATGAAGTCGACTTCGTCCAGATCGTAGATGGCGAGATTGTTGGGATCTATTTCCATGATAGTCTCGATTTCACTCAGTCGGCTCTGTTGAGTGAAGGCCATAATTGTGAGTTCGGTGGGGAGTGCTGCCGGTGATGTGCTCCGTGTGACGGGCGGTTTAGAAGTGCCGGTTTTGCGTGAGGAGTGCGCCGTTGCGCCATCTTTCGGCGGAGCGAGAGACACTGCCGGTGTTGTGATGGCAGGAGCGGAGGGAGGGGGCTGTTCGTCCTCAACCACCTCGTGGCTCGCACATGGCTCTTCTTCTTTGTTGTCGGCCATCTTGCTCCGCGATTTGAAGTGTAACCGTCTCTTGAGCACTGCACTAACTTGCACTCACGATTTCGCGACAACCCACCGATTCCACTATCCGGCTCGAAGGACCAGAATGTTGAGATATGAAGTGCTCGCGTAGATGTTAAGCGAGTGGATAGTGGACGGGTGAGTGGCAAGTAAGCGCAGGCGAATTGAAGTTATAAAAACGCAATAGTCTATTTACTTAACACACTAAATAACAGTTATATACACACTGAGTGAACCCGAGTCGAGTTGCACCGTTCGAACTAATAGTGATAGAAAAGAGATGAAGTGAAACCGTCCGAAAAGAGAAGCGTTGCTATAGCACAAGAAGTAGTGACGTCCGCACGATACAATGGTTGCGAGGTGAGAGCGAATAAAAGGCGGGCGCCGGAAGCGCACCGGCTCGTCACGTGAGTTCTCGAAAGTAATCGATTAGATCTATGCTGATCGCTGATAGATGGACAAATTGTCGATTCGAGATCTCCCATGATTAAGGGGTTACACCACCTTGGCATTTGGAAAAAGTGGCATAAAATGAGACACTTTTTTTGACGCAACTATTAACTATACAAATTTGATTTTATTATCACTATTTACGATATAGAATAATGAATATATCATATAAAAACGACTAAAAAATATTCACAAATGGCGGAGATATAAGGTGATCGGCAAAACGTCTTCGCTGTGATCCTCGCCGACGGTGGACATTGTAGCATGGTCAAAATTCTTCCAAAAACAAAGTCAGCCATTTTCATGTAAATAAACGTAATAGCTATGAAGTAGCATAGGGAAAACATTTTTTAAACATTTTTGTGGAATTGACCGCCGTTTGTATCAAAATATAGATTTTTTCGCTAAAAATTGGACACTAAAACATTAATAACAAATTTATGAGGCATCCGATCAAAAAACGGCTATGCTACTTGATAGATATTAGCGTAGAGAAGATATAGTGTAAATTTGAATAAAATCGGTTCAGTGGTTTTCGAGATATCGTGTCCACCAGTTTGAGAAAACTCGTTTCGAGTAAAACGCAAAAGAAGAAAAAGTACCGCGTCAGCATGTTAAGATCCAGAATTTTTGTATGTTACCTTTAATCTGCGATTCCTGGTCCATACATTCCTAGTCCTTCTATAGACGCGTAAAGATCCAATCCGAAATAATTTGGCATTATAACAGACCTTCAATAACGGGTACAAACGGATATGCCTATCTGAGCGGACAGACGCTCTCTACGACTCTCTGCCGTGCTCACTTCAAATTGCTATAACTCTGGTAATTTTTGGAATATTAACATGTTTGACATCGCAAATTCTTCATGAAAGTACAAGTAATGAAATAAGGCAAAAAACAAAAATCGTTTTTTTTTTAAATCGCATGGTGTTGTAACCCCTTAATGAGAGTGAAGTGAGATGAAGTTAGTCGGTAATATAGATTTCTCTGACACATATCTTCTTCTAATTTTCGCTGGCCAGAGCCGACCGTGTGTTTCACCGATACGTTTTCGCACTCGAAAATCTAACAAACTTTCGGCATAATATTCGTGAAACTCTAGACAGTTTCGAACCATTGACAAACCGGATCCCCTATTACAACGGGCGAAATTCTTAGTTAAAGGATCTCATAGAGATCAGACGGAAGAATAACCCAACTGTTCCGATCAACGGGTCGTAACAGAAGCACAAAAAAAAGTACAAGTGCCAGCGGCGTGTTCCTTTCACCGCAACACATCGATTTGAAGTATCATCGTGTCTTTCCATGACTGATCATCATACGTACGCCTTTTGGCGTGCGGCTAGGGCTCGTATCGGGGTCTCGTCTAGCTTACAAGATGAATCCCCAAGCCAAGGGTTGAGTCTCAACAGATCGCAGCGTGGTAACTGCGCTACCGAGGACAACAGCCCGCCAAGTACCTAAATCGTCTACAGACGATTCCGAATCTCGACATCGATCTTTTAAACCTATGATCGACAGTTAGAGACCACGACGACGTACGATGAGATCCCGACGACGAACTGAGGCCCCATACGGCAAACTGGGCTCGTGCGATGCCCTGCCCAGAAGGGCAGGTCACCTAGTAGTGTCACATTGTATTGAGCCTATCGACTCTCGAGACTCCTAGAAATACCGTTGACGCCTTTGACTAGAAAGGATACGGCCTTAGAGGCGTTCAGGCATAATGCCACGGATGGTAGCTTCGCACCACCGGCCGTTCGACCGTGTGCGTGTACCAAATGTCCGAACCTGCGGTTTCTCTCGTGCTGAGCAGGATTACTATCGCAACGACTAGTTATCAGTAGGGTAAAACTAACCTGTCTCATGACGGTTTAAACCCAGCTCACGTTCCCTGTTGACGGGTGAACAATCCGACGCTTGGCGAATTCTGCTTCGCAAAGATAGGAAGAGCCGATATCGAAGGATCAAAAAGCGACGTCGCTATGAACGCTTGGCCGCCACAAGCCAGTTATCCCTGTAGACACTTTTCTGACACCTCTTGTTGAAAGCCAAAAGGATCGATAAGCCGTGCATTCGCAGTCTCTATACGTACTGAACATCGAGATCAAGCCAGCTTTTGCCCTTTTGCTCTACGCGAGGTTTCTGTCCTCGCTGAGCTGGCCATAGGACACCTGCGTTATTCTTTGACAGATGTACCGCCTCAGTCAAACTCCCCGTCTGGCAGTGTTCTCGAATCGGATCATGCGGGAGTACAATTGACGAGATGTCGAAACGTTTCGTCACTCTTACAGGCTTGGCTCAAGAACCCGTGACAGTCGAGGGAATCCCCAACGCACGCACCCCGCCTAAACAAGTAAGTAAAGAAACAATGAAAGTAGTGGTATTTCACCGGTGATGTTTCCATCTCCCACTTATGCTACACCTCTCATGTCTCCTTACAGTGCCAGACTAGAGTCAAGCTCAACAGGTTCTTCTTTCCCCGCTAATTCTTCCAAGCCCGTTCCGTTGGCAGTGGTTTCACTAGAAAGTAGATAGGGACAATTGTTATATATGCCTATTCAAGTGGTAGTAAACGGCTTCTTCGACTCAAGGTCTATACTGCCGAACTACACACGCATAATTTGCCAGGTGACCGGCGGCTAAAAAGTAGCCGGTTTCCACTTTCCAGCGTACGCTTGCCAAAGCGACTCCGCCACTGCCCCCTCGAATCCAGTCCAACCAGAGGCGACCGTGGGCCTCCTCTGGCATCCCGAGGTACCGGCTAGGTTTGGTGAACCAACTGGAGTTCGCGAGATTTCATTAAGGGTTATGATCTCGCGATCGACGTCACTCTGGCGGCACACAAAGCCCTCGAATTCGAAATCCGAACCTTCCGAGGCCCTGTATATATATGATTGTTTAATGATCGCCAAGTCGACCGGTATCACTCCCGCTATCACAGAGATAGCATCGGTTGACACCGTTCGGTAAGCCTTGGTGATCCTGAGCAGGACCTGTCGTTGACCTCTTAACAAGGCTTTCTTGTTGGTGTTGGTCAACAGATCAGCCCAGCTTGAGCAAGCATATGTAGCCGCCGGAACATATAGTCCTCTGTACAAAGCTGCCAGAGTCCTACAACTGGTGTCTTTTACGCGAGCGGGCCCGCAGGCCGACGACCCCCCCGACTCATTGGTCTATATCACGCCAACGCTCTTCGACGATCGAGATCACCCTCGATCAACGGGCAGTAAACTGCTACCAGTCTAGAGGGTTGCTTGGCCCCTCATCTTACTGGTGGAAGCGAGGCCTTTCTAAACCTCTCCCATAATTCTACCACCATGGTAAGACGAGCTGATTCAGTGCAGCTCCCACACCGGGGAAAAATTCCTCGCCAGCTATGGCTTCACCAACTGCCACGACGATTGCAACCCCAGTGAGGCAGAACAAAAAGGGGTGCCGTCCCAAACGTTGGGGGACCGGTGGCAGCTAAGGGCAACGCGCATGGGACGTTCCCACGCGCAACCCTACCACTACCACCGGCGGGCCCCCAACACCGTCTACCGAGTATCCTCCGGTGGAGTGGCCCACAGCCCAAGCAGCTGATTAGGGGTCCAGTACGAGCGTATGTCGGGTCCGTGGTTACGCTAAGCCCCAAAGGTCCCCACCACCAAGGGCGGGACCCCCCTGCGGGGGCCAGAGTCCTACATCTGATGTAAACTCGCGCGGGTGGGCCCGAAGGCCGGCGGACACCTCGACACTTTCGGTCTATATTCCGCAGCACACCCTTCAACGATCGAGATCACGCTCGATCAACGGGCAGTTAAAAAACTGCTGCCAGTCTATCGGGTTGCTAGCCCCAGCATCTTACTGGTGGAAGCGAGGCCTTTCTAAACTTCTCCCATAGTTCTGCCAACCATGGTAAGGCGAGCTTATTAAGTGCAGCTCCCACAGCGGGTTTTCACACCCTAGCCAGCTATGGCTTCACCAACTGCCACGACGATTTCACCCCGGAACCTTAGATATGATCAGCAATTATACCCGGGGGCCGTCCCAATTTTTGAGGACCGGTGGCAGCTAAGGGCAATTGTGGTGGGACGGATTCCCACACACAACCCTACCACTGCCACCGGTGGGCCCTCAACCCCGTCTACCGATTATCGTCCGGTGGAGTGGACCCACAGCCTAGCAGCCGATTAAGGGTCCAGTACAAGCGTTTGTAGGGTCCGTGGGTACGCCAAGCCCAAAAGGTCCCCACCACCAAGGGCGGGACCCCCCTGCGGGGGCCAGAGTCCTACAGTCCAGACCCCAATTTGCTCTGGCTAATCTAGCCAGATTATTGAAAGCTTTCACACACTTCCCTCCTATATGGTTGACATGAGCCGCCATACCCAGTCTAGTGCTAAAGTGGACTCCGAGGTACCTCATGGTATGCTTCATTGCCACACTTTTCCCCTCAATCCGTATAACGGGTGGTCTATTCAAATCGAAATGACCCTTAACTAGGATCATTTCGCTTTTTGCTGCCGACAGAGCGAGCTCCTGGGTTTTAGCCCAATCCACTATTGCTTGTGTCACTCTTTGGCCCGTACGTTCGACTTCCAACCTTGAGATTCCGTAGATAACTGCAAGGAGGTCGTCTGCATAATCGATGGTATCGCTATTGGGCACATTTTCTAGCAGTTTCAGAACCTCATCGAAGATTCGGACCAACGATTGATCCTTGTGGGCAACCTTTGGTCACCCCCTTTGCAACCTGACCGTAATTGGAGGTGATTCTCTCCTCCCGGTTCAAGGAGTAATCTTGCATCAGCAAGTACAGATTCGGGGGGCATGCCCGACACTTCAAATTGTTGAAGACGCTGGGCCACCAGACATTGTCGAAAGCACCTGAGATGTCAAAAGAAAGAGCGATCGTATACTGCCCGGGGCAGTTGGATGTCAGCGACCGGAATTTCATCAAGGCATCGGCTCGGTCGACCTCCCAGTCTTAAATCCATATTGACGATCGGAGCTATGTACCGGGTCGTCAAACACTGCCCGCATCCTCATAGCTATGAGTTTCTCTAGGACTTTACCAAGGCCAAAAAGCAGGAAAATCGGCCTATACGATTTTGCCAAGGTTTTACCCTTATCTTCACTTTTAAGTAGCGTTCTAATAGAACCCACTTTCCCGGCGGTGGAGAATACTCCCCACCGAAGACACTCATTATATAACTTTATTAGTGGTCTTTATTAGTGGCTTAAGGGTCGATATCGCCTTGCGCACCTCCTTCGGTGTGAAGACTGGATTGTCTTCCGGCATTGGTATAGTCAAGGCATCGGCCCGCATCGTCACTTGCTCCGGGGTTTCGTCCTCCCGACTATCGTCGGGGACGAGGGTATCTAATAAGGCCTTAGCTGTATCGTGCCAACTTAGCGTGTAGCCATCCGGCGTACGCAAGTTGTTAACCGCCTGCTCTACACGGAGCTTGTTAAGGGACCCCTTATAGACGAATCCCCAAGTCTTTTCTCTCTTGTTACCCCCAGTGCTGATGAAGTCCTGCCAGGACTTCTTCTTGGCACTACGGATGGCGTAGGTGTACTGCCTACGTTGTTCGAGGTAACTTTGCTTGAGCTGCATTCGTCTTTCTTCATTTCTTTCCTTTTGGAAAGCGACTCTCATTTTGTACGTCAAGTACTTCGATTTAGTCAAGTCTGGCGTCCACCATGGGACCGACTTGACGTGCCTTGTCTTCCTGCGCATGGACACTTCACAGGCTTTGACAATCTATTTCTCGACTGCCTCCGCCAAGCGTTCAACGTCCTCGCGCCCTTCAACTTCAAAGGAGGATAATGCATCCCTTTCACTTAATAGCGTCAGATCAAACTTCCGCCAGTTAAGAGAAGTGAGCAGGAAGCGCCTTTTGGTAGAGGGCTCCTGCTCAGCTGAGTTGCCATCGTTAGATGGGTTAACAAGTATTATCTCAATTGAGCTATAGTCACTGTTCGTCCATGATGGGCGAACCTTCCAACTACTCACCAAGTAAATAGCCTTCTGCGTGACCATAGTGACGTCGATATTTGACTCACCAGTCGGGCCAGAAAACGTCGGAGCGTTTCCGGCCTCGTTTAGGACTATCAGGTTGTGTTGGGCCATGAAATCCTCCATAGCGTCGCCGCGTTCGTCATTTGCCGCACTACCACAAAGGGGAGATTTGGCATTGACGTCAGCGGCAATAACAACCTGGTAGTCCCGCAACTCGATCAGCAGTTTCTCTAACGCAGCCAAGCCGACCTCAATCTCATCAGAGAATTGAAAGTATTGGCTGACCGCGTAGAGACTGCCGAACTGGCCAGTTATTTCAGCACAGGCACAATGCGTGTCGCACAACTGCGAGAGCTTGACTACGTTGTAGTCAGGGTTTCGGACAACGATAGCCGTCAGAGCCTGATCTCCGTCGGGCGCGCCCGTCACCACTCTCGCAGGGAGCCCCAAGCCGGAGATTTTTCCCCGGACATTGTACGGCTCTTGTGCAAGTAGCACATCGACATTCCTGCGCTCCAACGTCTGCCTGACTTCGTCAGCAACCGCTCTTGAACGCTGCATATTGAGCTGCAGCATTCTCAGTGGTTTCGGAAGCCCGGAACGATTTCTAGCCATAATGTTTATGTGATTTGCCGAGTGACTTACAGCAAGGGCAGGCCGCCGGCTTGTCCCTCGCCATGCACTTCGCAAAGGTATGCCCTGGCTGGGCGCAGTGACCGCACACATCCTCCTTGGATCGGCAATGCTTAGCGGCATGCCCGTAGGCCTGGCACTTGAAGCACCGCGTCACCCATAGGTAGTCCTGAATCCGACAGGACGGCCATCCAAGAAACACTCGCGCTCCGGAAAGGAGTCTCTTTCGAATCGCCGGGTCAACCTCGACAATCCAGTGATTCGCTTCAGCTTTCTTCCCCGTTTTGAAACGGGGCACGATGGCTTTCTCGCAACCTTCCTTGGGCAGATCCTTAAGTTTCTGCTTACGGAAGGCTGAGAGGAGCTCCTTCTGGCTTATTGAGGAGGGCACGTCGTAAATAATTACGAGCGGCCGCCTTTTGACCGGGAGCTCCACCTTCAGCTGAGCCTCTTTCAATTTTGCGGACTCTAGGAACACCACCTTAAGGTCCTCCTGAGACTTGGTCTCAGTGGAACCACCGTTTCCATGTATACGTTTGACAACCTTGACCGCTATCCTGTTTTTGGTCGGGTTTACCAATGACAGGACCTTCTTTTTGGTCGCATCGCTTTCGGTATACTGATCTTACCCCTTGGCTGTGGGAAAGATCTTAACCACATGCACCTGTGGTTTCTCAATTGGCGCAGTACCAACGCCTCCCTTCATCCTTTGTGCCATATCGGCATAGGACAAGGGCTTAGTTTCTCTCTAAGTCACCTTTCTAAGGGACACAGAGATGGCACTCTTCACCGCTTTCTGTGCTTTAATTGCCGCTTGCGAGGCGATCTTGGCCTTTCCGAAGGAAATTCTTGACCCCGAGGTCACTTACCACTTGTGCAAGGGCCTCAACCTGCGCCATTACAAGGCTAGCTACCTCTTTACTCACCCGATTGGATGAGTTAAGACAGATCGCCTGTATGGCGCGGACCATTTCCGCGATCTCGCGGAGGCGGGTTGCCAGGCCGCTGCGGCTTCTTTGCCTCCTTCTTTTTCCTGGGTTTAGGCCTCCCAGGATCCGGACATTCTTCTAGCACCACTCTTAGAGTCTTCGCCTCCGCGACTTTGGAGGCCACGGAGGTTACTGACTCTGTGGACTTCGGTGCAGAGGTCTGTTACATACGGACTCTCCGTTTGCCTCCGTTCCCACGGATTCGACGTAGCCTCCTCTTGGAGTCCCTACCATCCCTCTGTTTATGTATATAAGATAAGCGCCACTTGAGAACGATAGGGCAGTGAGTTACGGGTTTTCCGCCATTAGCTTCGTCTATCCTCGTCTATCTTTTCTCTTCGTCATACACACGCGATTTCTACAGATTTTCCCATATAAAAAGGCGAACTGGAGCGAGCTCCGGCAGTCTTGACTTTGAAACTAACGCGTTAAGGTCGTAGCTAAACTCTATTGAGAACTCGTTGTTACGTTTGGTTTGTTAAGCACTCGCTGTGAGATCGGGCTCAAGTTCCCTTTCGATCAAATATTCTAGAGTCAACTCTATGGAGCACTCCAATCGTTTCTGAGCTTCACTCATTCACGAATAAAGGTAGAGTCCTTGTTTTAAACCAAAACTCACTGCCAGATCGGGCTCAAGTTCCCTTTCGCGCATAACTAGATTTAATACTCTTCGCCTAGCCTGTACGCTAGTAGTTTGTAAGTACTATTGTTCATTACGTTTCTAATTTCAATTTCAATTCAATCGTTTAACACTCTTTCATTTTATATATTTTTACATCTTACAATATACCCAATTAACTGTAGTAATTGTGTTACTTCATACCAAATTCATTACCTTCCAAAATAACTCTTAAATTCGTGAAAGATCAGAGGACCCACAGATTCTCCAGAACCGCTCGAGGAGAATCAATTACGAGTCAATATTTCCCTTATACCTTTACCAGTAACCTCCGAGTGTAGGCCACCCAACGTATTCTCGTTGCGGCGCATGCACTCCGAGTTCCTTTACTATTTTCACCCTCCGAGTGTAGGCCACCCAACGTATTCCCGTTGCGGCGCATGCACTCCTGAGGTCCTTCTCTGCAAAGAACTCTATTCCACTCCGAGTGTAGGCCACCCAACGTATTCCCGTTGCGGCGCATGCACTCCGAGTTCCTTACAATATTCCACTCCGAGTGTAGGCCACCCAACGTATTCCCGTTGCGGCGCATACACTCCGAGTTTCTTACATATTTCACCCTCCGAGCGTAGGCCACCCAACGTATTCCCGTTGCGGCGCATGCACTCTCGAGGTCCTTTCCTTGTACAGCAAAACTCACGACGTTCCGCGCCGTGCCGGACGCTGACAAGGAATCCTACCCATTGACGGCACCCCTTTCGGGTACCGATTCCTAATCACGCAACCATATTCGACGCGTGCCTCAAAACACTCGCCGTAACCTTGGCTCGTAACAGGTCCGTGATGAGCGTGCCTTAAGGACAGGTCTTTTACAGGTCCAGTCCTCGTCCTTTTCTTTCTCAAGTGCAGCTTTGCGGCACTTTCCCTTAGTGGTGACCACGGTCTGCTCGCAGTCCATATAATCGACAGATCCAAAGCCGTCTACTTCGACTTCTCTCTCACGTGCACAAGGCACAACCTCGTCGACCTCGTCGACCTCAGTAAAATATTTTGGGTATTTCCGAGCAAGGTAATCTACTTTTGGTCGGATATCATCGATGTCATCAAGTAAGTCCTCAGTTTCATAATCTTCCAATATTATCTCATCGGGATTTTCGAGAATGAAATTTTCTGTTATAATACAACCAGGAATCGGTTGTTAGCGAAGAAACGTCTTCGCACTTCCAACGGTGTCTCATTAGACGCAACTGCAACAACAGTCTTTCGTAAATTTGAGGGAATTATTCTCTCACTCTGAGGTATGAATCGATTATTATTGCCCGATCTATTAGCCGCGACTTGTGGTTAGTATTGCCTATAATAAATCTTAATATTCCTAATCGCGTTAATTCAACGAGATATGGGGTCGGAGAGGATGGGTATGCCTTTGCATGCTTCCATGAAATCTGCAGTATTATGAAGCATTTCGATATCATCTTCATTGTCGGTGATCATTCTCACATCACGTTGACACTGCTGAATTTTTGATTCCATAATAGCAACGGAGACACGATACATCTGATAAATTGTTCCTCTGATTGGAACGTTGTGTAAATCAATCATGGCCAAGAAAGTAGTGATAGATCCAAAACCCATGCTTCTTCAAGTAATGCACAGCGTTATGGCTTTAAGAGTGGACACCGATTTAATTCGATCCGCTGCTGTTTGCTCTGATTTTATACCTGGTAACAATTTATTCTGCAAGGCGCGTGACAACTCCATCTCGGCGACTATTCCCATCTCACGACGTTTTGAATCAACTCGTGATCTTTGGAAATTTTTGCTGGATTTTGACTGTGGCTTTGGCTTTGCGTGGACGACTGATCTTAGTTCATCCGCTATAATCTCGCCAGACTCTCGACTGGTCGAGGCCATTATCGTTCTTCCGATAGTATTAGTGTTTGGTTTGCTGCGATAACTCATCTTGATATCGTCAGTAGGCTGCAATCGGTACCTAAAAACGGTAGATAGGGACATAAAGTCGAGACGATTTTACGTGCGACACCTGGCGTGAGCCTTAATTCACACGGCCCCCCTTACGTGGGCACGGATCGAGATCACGCTCGATCAACCGGCAGTAAACTGCTCTCAGTCTGGAGTGTTGCCGGCCCCTCATCTTACTGGTGGAAGCGAGGTCTTTCTAAATTTCTCTCATAATTTTGTCAACCATGGCAAGGCGAGCTGATTGAGTGCAGCTCCCACACCGGGATTTCATTCCCTCGCCAGCGTAATTTTGGCTATCACCACTGCCACGACGATTGCAACCCCAAAGGGTGCCGTCCCAAATGTGGGCCGCCAACCCCGCCTACCGTAGGTTTCCGCCGGAATTCTCGCCGGAAGAGCCCCCGTGCCGGACGACGAGTCCAGGCCCGAAGGGAACGGGCCCGACTCCGAGAGTATCTGGCCGCCCAGTTTGAATCCGGGGTCTCAGCTCCCCTGACCAACCCCTCTCCCTCCTACGGCCCCAGCGCGGCCCGTCCTTCCTCCCCCAGTCCCAACTATTCCCCTATCCACACCCCCGAACCAACTCTTCCCCCTGAACCCGTCCTTGCAGAATCTTTCGCCGATCCCTATGTATTTGACGACGAACTCGGCAGGCACTATTTGTACCCGTCTGCCGCATATCTGCGAGACCTAATCGAGGGAGTCCCGTCCACGGTTACGGTGACAGAACTCTACGAGGACTCGGACATCGAGATATTGAACTGAAGTGTAACGGCGGTTCCGCAATAAAACCTGACTAAGGACCACCAAAACGTTGACGTATTTCCCCTCCCCTTCACCCCAACGTATTCATACGCATTAAAGTAACCAGTAGGCCGGTTAAACCCCCGCCGAAGCTACAAAGGGTAGAGCCGTAACCATTCGGACAAGTTCTTCTTATATTCCGCGATACATCAGTGCGCCGCTCCACTGACGGATAAACCCTCCTTTCGGTGCGATCCCTCCTTCCTTCTGTCCTCGATCTCCGGTATACCCGGTGAATGCAGGGTGCCAAAAACGAGGACGTAACAGGTAATAATTTATATATTATTTAATATTTTTATTAACTACTTTTTATTTAAATTATTTAATAGTTTTATTAACAAATTATAATTGTTTTAATGAATTCATAAATACTATTGCATTTACGGCATACTTGAACTAAGATACTTGCGGCACACTCATCGCATGAACATAAGTGGCCACATGGGAAAAATACGGCATTAGCCCGACGCACCAGGCAAATAGCACATAAGCCTGGTTCCCGTTCTTTATTGGTATATTCTGTGGCTTCGATTGAACAATACGGTACGTCAAAATTGTCACAGTACCTACTTTGTAGCGTTATGAACGTGCTACCATCATTTTCAGGAATGTCGTCTAAACTGTTATCTAAAAATATAACAATATTTGTTATTACGTAAATACAATGTATAAAATCAATATTTCGATATCTGTTTACAATAAATCTAACCGATGTAACACTAAACCTACCACAACCGCCCAAATCACTGGTTCCAAATTTTGTTTACAAATTCCTGCATTTAACGTTATCACGCAGTCATATCACGACTTTTTGATATAATTTATATAATCAATTTTTCAGTATTCATATTTAATTTTGTTTCTTTTGTTCTAAGAAACATATACATATATCACGTACGGCCATTTAAATTTGAGGTCTTTTATAATGTTATTAAAAAGGAAAGTCGCTATAAATGAAAGGCAATCTGATATATAAATCTGATTACGTCATAACTTTGACCGAAATTGTTTTAGCTTTATAAATGCGCACCGCAAGTTCAGGAAACAGAGTATAATCTTAGAAACCCAAAACAGAATATTCCAGTGTAAAATTGATTATCATCTGCATTCAATTGTAAAGAATATACTTAACTTTCTCTAAAAAAAGCCCATTACTTGACCGGTTGCGGTATAAAATAGGTACATGTTAACTGTCGGTAGGTTTATTTGTTAAAATATGATCTTATTTTAAAAATTTGAAGGCAAATTCACCAGTTCGCCTTCGGTGTTTTTATCTTTCGAGAGATCCAATTGCTCGCTGTTGTTATTTTCTGCAGAAAGATCGATGCGAATATTAGGGTGCTCATTAGATTCACGTTCACCTACAAATAAAGTTTCATTGATAACACTGTCCAACAAATTTTAACTTTTTTTATGTATTCCGAAATCTGTTAAGAGATTCTTATATATTTTGATGCTCTAAACACGAATCTGAAACCCGTTTGTCTCCATCACTCTCAGTTTTTGAGAAGATGAATTTAAAAAAAAATTGCTTATTTTCAACTTTCAACCACAATTGCGTCTCAAGTATAAAAGTTAGACAATTTCTATTCGCGGCAAAAAATTTGGCGCACTTTTCTGAATAATGTGGCATATGCTATTTTTGCAATAAGGACTTGTAAACATGTTTAAACATTGGTAGAAGTTAGCGAGACACGCTTTGCAGGGCTTTTTGTCAAATTTTCGTCAAAATTATAGCTCTAGGCGGGATTCTAACTATACTAAGCGAAAGAGCAGACATTTTTCTATAAAACTCTGTCATAAAAGTATGGAACACAGATTTTGGTTTCGCACAGGAAAGTGAAATATACGTGCGTGTCACCGTATGACGGCAGGGGTTCGTGTCTTATGACGCGCGTATGTGAGCACTCGGTCAGATCTCACTCCTCGGCGGAGCGCGGTACGCACGTAAACGGAAGTGTCGGAGAACCCCTGCCGTCACACGGTGACACGCACGTATAGTTCACTTTCCTGTGCGAAACCAAAATCTGTGTTCCATAATTTCATGACGGATTTTCGTAGAAAAATGTCGGTTCTTTCGCTCAATATATTTTGTATTGTAAAAATAGCATGTGCCACATTATTCGGAAAAGTGCGCTGAATTTTTTGCATTTAATGGATATTGTCTAACTTTTATACTTTAGGCGCAATTGTAGTTGAAAGTTGACAAAAAGCAATTTGTTTTCAAAATTCATATGATCAAAAACTGAGAGTGATGGAGACAAGTGGGTTTCAGATTCGTGTTAAAAGCATCAAAATCTATAAGAACCTCTTAACAGATTTCGGAACACAAAATATGTGTTGGACAGTGTAATTAGAGAATAGTTATGCTTAAACGTCGTAAATAATAAAAATACATTCGTTAAAAGAATAAAATTACATCCAACAATGAATGAGTTATTTTGTTTAACATTTTCAGGCTGGAATTATAATAGTATTGTTAATGAATAAATAAATGTATTAAATGTCCGGTGGTAATTGATAAAAGACGTCCGCTCAAGCGAGGATGGCGGTCCTTCAGTGCCGAATCGCGGTCGCAGTAGGAATGTGAAGCAAACTGGTAATGACGCGGTGCTTTCATAAAGCGGTTTCTATATAACACGGGCCATGGTTTTCCATATAACGCGGTTTGAATTAATCTCATTTTTACTAACTACTATTAAAATTCTTACAACGCGGCCCAAATTAGCCTGATTTGTAGATACTAATTCCGAATTTCTTATAAAGCGGTACGAATTAATCGGGTTATAGGAGGGTTTAACATACTTTCATTTCGGATCTTATTTTCCAACCTTATTTCGAATTGGAGAAAATTATTAAAATTTTAAATACTGCGTGAATTTATAAAACCATTTTAAACGCATTAGTTAATATAAAGATGGAATGATTGATTTATTAACGTCTTTCACAACTTATGAGACTTGATAAAAAAAAGATTTTCAATAACTACATAATTAGAGAAATGAACTTATTGAAGAATATAAATATAAAGAAATATTTGATATTATAATAAATTGTATATGGTCCTTCGAGCCGGATTACAGGAGTGAAGGTTTCGTCCGCAGTGATCCTCGCGAACACGTGGCGCATAGAGCCGTCTTGAACAGTAGCATCTCCACGTGGTCGAAAAGGCCGCCATTACTACATCCACCCACCTCTCCCTGTTCAGGAAAAATTGTAAAAATTAAGCAGCACATTGAACTGCAAAACGACTATTTGGCTCAGATTCAGAAACTCTGGACCAATTACCAAAAGATGCCTATTCCAAGGCGCACGCAGGACGCTATACGGAGTCGCCTTGACAATCTGGACGTCTTTTGGAAAGGGTGTTTGGAAAGGCACGGAGATATTATCTCTCTTTCCAATCCGGACCTCAAACAGTCTTTGGAATACCTCAGTTCCGACTAGTTTACGGCCATAAATGAAGGGGCGGAACAGGTCCGCGACTCCCTCCAGCAGGCCCTGGCGGAAGTTGAAGCCAAGGCTGGAAGGCACGACGAATCCAAACAGGACAAACATCATGCAAGCCACTCCAGTCCAGGTATCAGCTCCTTGCCTGCAATTAATATTGTGACCGTACTTATTTCGGGTTCGCGATGTATGCGTTTGTTCCCCAAAATGAGTGCAATAATCCGCGATGTATTATGAGATTGACACTGCCTTCGATCTTCTAGGTCGCGGGTTTGTTGATATTTCGCCGCGTTTCGTTCGTCCATTGGTGTGCCGGCAAGTCAGTGGTGGTGGTCACGACCACCACTGAGCTCGTGTGTCGGAGCGCGAGCTCGTGCTCCTGTTAAGGAAGCGGATGGTGGGGGTTCTTTCGGGCAATGAACTTTGGTATGTTGACAATTTCGCATTTACTTTAACCGCTCGCTTTTATTCGCACGCCGGTGCAATTCTTGATCTTATAATATGCGCTCGTGACTCTAGTCGGGCTACCACTGGGCTTCAGCCTTCCCTGTGGCGTTTTCTGACCAAAAAGCACACGGGACCCCGGCCGGTACGTGAGCGGAGGAGGTTGCGGCGCAAGTCGTTTCCCTTTTACAATTTATCTCGCTGAAGACCTTTTTTGAACGCCAACAACCTTAACACAACCCTGCGGCCGGTGCGTGAGCGGAGGCAGGGGAGGTCAATGTTGGTATTCCAACTACTCTTATAAGTCGCAGATAACGTCGATTTCTTGGCAACCTTAGCACGTCCCCACGGCCGGTGCGTGAGCGGAGGCGGGGTCGGCCAGTGCTTCTTCTCGACTTCTCTGGTACGTTATAAGCAATTCCTCAGGAAAGGCGCGCTTATGCATGCGCAGGAGATTAAGTCTCCGGTACAACGCTCTGCGGATGATCGACGTGCTACGGCACAGAATCGACCAGGCACACAGGCCCCGATCTTCGGGATTCGCCGCTCTTTATACGCCTCCAGAGGTGGAGATCCTTCCGCGAAATTGCTCGACATCGCGCCTCACGCACCCTGTCGGTCGGTGTGAGGTTGGGGTCGTTCCCCTTGCCGGTAGTGGGGGTGCATTTACCACTAATGTGGTAATAAGCCTATTCGTAAGCGTATCGAACTCGTGCTTAGTCAGGGACGTTGCTTGAATTGTTACAAGCCAGGTCATCGCCCATACGAATGTTTCAGCAAAAATGTTTGCAAAATCTGCAAAAGAAAACATCATACTTTAGTGCATTTGCCAAAGGAAAGTGTGTCCAAGGAAAAAACAGCACCAGTGAGTGCAGAAGTAAAAAGTGATAGTTACCCTGAAGAAGCAACCTCTTCCGTTGAGCGAAGTTATACCCATTATGTGGACGTAGGTAACGATTATACAGTTTTACCTACTGCTTCCGTCATGCTTAAAGGCGATGCCGGACAATTATTACGTGTCCGTGCATTGCTTGATCAAGGATCACAAGCTAGCTTCGTGGCGGAATCAGTGGTGCGCGCTTTAAATCCCGAATGTCACGGTGTGTCGGTAAAGGTCTCCGGGCTGGCCGACACCCCGGTTCGTGTCACTAAACGGGCCGCACGTTTGTATCTCGGTCCTTGCAATGCGGGACAGCCTGAAATGGAAATAACTGCACTTGTAATGCCTAGGCTTCCTGCCTCTTTGCCGCCGTCTACCGCCTTTGCTACGGGATGTCACCATTGAGTCTCGTTAGAATTAGCAGATAACAATCCACTCGGGCGAGAACCCATTCAATTATTAATTGGGTCCGACTACTTCAGTTCTTTACTCCAGGACGGGTTGATTCAAGGCCCTCCTGAATCGCCGATAGCTCAGGAGACCGTGTTTGAGTGGATAATATCCGGGCCGATGTACACTGGCCACGGGCACAGTGCGCGCGTTATGGTAGAACATCTATCAACGGAAGAGGAACTTCGAGTCTCTATTGAGAAATTTTTGACAATAGAGAAGGTGCCACGAACCGTATTATTGTCCCCGGAGGTAATCCAGTGTGAAAAACATTTTTCCTTGACGCATTCACGCTCACCAGACGGACGCTACACAATCAGGCTGCCCTTTAAAACTGCTAAGCCTCTTCCGATCGGGAACACCAGTCGTTCTGCGAAACGTCATTTTCTACGTCAGGAAACGCGCCTACAAAAAGACCTGCAACTAAAAGCGGAATATGATAATTTTATAACTGAATACTCGGATCTCGGTCACATGCAGAAGGTGTACCTTGACGAAGAGGAAGAGCTTAAAGGGGTGTATCTTCCTCATCATCCTGTCCTCAAAACTACTAGTTCGACGACAAAAATCAGAGTGGTGTTTAATACGTCGTTTGGCTCAGATAATACCTCCAGTCTGAACGATTTCTTGCATATTGGGCCTAAATTACAGGCCGATTTGTTTGCCGTTGTTTTGCGATAGCGGATGCACAAGTAGGTTTATACCGCTGACGTCGAAAAAATGTTTCAACAAATACTAGTAGACCAAGAAGATGTCGATTTTCAACGTATCTTTTGGAGAGCCTCACCGAGTGACCGTATCATGAGCTTTCGACTAAATACAGTCACATATGGGACGGCTTGTGCACCCTTCCTAGCAAATCGAGTCTTGAAGCAATTAGCTCGCGATGAGGGGGAAAACTTCCCGTTAGTCGCGTCCATTCTAGAGTCTAACGTATATGTAAACGACGTTATGTTCGGATCTGACAATGTTGCCGAACTGAAACAAACACAAGAACAATTAACACGGCTCCTCATGCGGGTGGCTTTCGGTCGTATAAATGGGTCGCCAACCATCCCGACTTATTGCACGACATCCCGTCGAGCGATTTAGCAATCAATCTTACAAAGACATTTGCAGACGATACGCACCTTAAGGTTTTAGGTATTTACTGGGAGCCAAAGTTGGATTTATTTTCTTTTAACGTAGTGCAACTCCCGGTGGCGAATTCAAAACGGGCATTTTTGTCACTCTTAGCTCGAGTTTTTGACCCCTTGGGATAGGTTACTCCGGTTACGTACAAGGCAAAGATCTTGATACAAATTTTCTGGATACGCAAGCTGGGATGGGATGACCCATTACCCGCCGATCTGGCCGAGAGTTGCAACAATTTCCAACTACAGTTACCAGCATTGAGTAATATTAAAATACCGAGATGGACCGGACAACTCAATAGCTCCAAGGGCTTAGAATTGCACGGATTTTGCGATGCGTCTAATGCCGCATATTCTGCGGTACTATATCTTAAAACTCCGGTATCGTCTGCAAATAGTCAGATTAGTCTTTTATTTTCAAAAACGAAGGTAGCACCTCTTAAAGTACAGAGCATACCTAGACTTGAGCTATGTGGGGCAACATTGTTGGCCAGAGCCATCGTCTACGTCACAGAGGCGATGCAAATGGCGCATTTGCCCATTTTTGGTTCAACAGATTCATCTGTCGTGCTTTACTGGCTGCAAGCCCACCCATCTAAATGGAAGGTTTTCGTCGCAAACCGCGTGTCGGAAATTCAGACTTTACTTCCCCGGGCCACTTGGCGACACGTACCTACCGACGCCAATCCTGCCGATTGTGCGTCGCGCGGAATTAGTCCCTCCGCTCTTTCAAAACACCCACTATGGTGGACAGGGCCAGCCTGGCTGCGTGAGTCATGCGGGGCTTGGCCAGCAAATGAATATACGATAGTATCCAATGGTGACGTTGAGGCAGAGGAACGCAAAGTTATCGTCTCTCTTGCTAGTACCGCGACGATTCCATTTTATATATCGGAACGCTTCTCGTCCTGGCCGAAACTAATTAGGGTTACGGCATTTGTATTGCGCTATATGCATAATTTAAGAAATAAGAAGAACCGCATTACGCTTCCTTACGTTTCCCTCAGCGAAACGCGGGCGGCAATCGTCGTTCTATGCAAGCTCGCTCAAAGAATGCATGCGCCTAAACTCGTGGTAGGGCTGAAACAGAACAAGGTTAATGCCAAATCAAAATATGTACCGAAACTAAATTTATTTATTGATAAGGAAAGCGTTGTACGGGTCGGCGGTCGGTTGCGCAACTCAGATCTTCCGTTTCGCTCAAAATTCCCCATATTTCTGCGACCATGTCATATCGCCGAACTCATTATAGTACATGTACATGAAATTGCGCTACATGGTGGACAGAAATTAACGCTACGCTTACTTCGACAAGACTACTGGGTCACCCATGCACGACCATTGGTCAAAAAATGCATTTATAACTGCATGAAATGTGCACGGCAACGAGCCGTTATTACCTACCAACGCATGGGTGATCTGCCGGCAGTCAGAGTAACGCCTGCTCGTGCCTTTAGTAATAAGGGTATTGATTAAGCCGGTCCATTTTTGCTTCGATCATCTAAAGGCCGTGGACAGAAAACGCACAAAGCGTATTGCGTGCTGTTTATTTGTTTGGCCGTCCGTGCCATTCACCTGGAATGCGCGGACGATTATTCTACTGCAGGATTTATGGCCGCCTTCAATAGATTCGTTTCGCGGCGCGGGCTACCCGCTACAATACTGTCCGACAACGGTACAAACTTCGTAGGCGCCGAGCGTGAATTGGGACAAAATTTTCGTAGTATTACTAGCGATCCCACATTGTTGAGTCACTTTAGTGCAGACGGCATTGAATGGAAATTTAACCCACCCGCAGCGCCCCACTTCGGTGGCCTGTGGGAAGCCGGCGTTAAAAGCGTCAAGTTTCATCTCAAAAGGATTATGGGTGCTTTCAAGCCGACTTTTGAGGAATTTTCAACTCTGTTATGCAAGATCGAATGTGTCTTAAATTCACGCCCGCTCGCCCCTCTCAATGAGGATCCTCAATACTATGACGCATTAACGCCAGGTCATTTGCTGGTAGGATCGTTGTTAAAAGCTATTCCCGAACCAAGTGTACTTCATTTAACACAAACTCACCTTTCACGTTGGCAAACAGTACAACGCTTATACGAATCGTTCTGGAAAATCTGGGCAAGCGACTACTTGAACACCCTGCAACAAAGGGGAAAATGGCTCAAATCACAACCGAACGTTCAGAAAGGCAACTTAGTTCTATTACGCAACGCGTCCTTACCTCCAGTTAAATGGGCGCTTGGCCGAATCAACAAATGTTTTCCGGGTCAAGATGGTTTAGTACGAGTAGTACTCGTACGCACTACCAACTCGATATACAAGCGCCCAGTTACGCAGGCATACAAGTTACCGGTAGATTGCAGTATACTCAACCCGACCAAGACGTCATGCGATATTCATTGAGGCTTCAGAGTCCTCCAAGGCAAAAATGCCAAACTCTAAGGTAATTAAAGCCAACTCGATTGGGCCTTTCCGTTTCTATTTACTTTTGCCTTTGTTGGTCAGCACCGGACCGTGCATCACAATAGCATAAGTTACGAAGCTTCAATGAGGCACCACTGTAAAATAATGTACATACGCGAATATGTAAAGGCCCTACGCCACACGTTTACAACGCTAGTCGATTACGTTAATATTAGCATTACTTACCGAATAAGATGTTCGTCCCGCGATACTTGTGCACATACGCACACCACTCAGCTCACGTTTCTCATACAAACAACACATATCATCGTTCACTACCCTGAACGAGACGGGTGGTATGTTCAAACGTTTCGTTCAGTACGCGTACAGTCCCGTCCGCTTCTACGCAAAACTATCGCTTGAACCGCGCGCTCCCGCGTGGTCCTCCTGCCGTGGCAATACCCGTCATTTGACGCAACTTCCGCGAGCAGTATAGGGACACTGACCGGCGCTCACGGGATTCGTCATAGGACTCACGCAGAGCGCGCGGAAAAGCCGCTAATTGGTTACGCGACCGGCAATTAGCCACCTATTGGCCCAAGCGGTCACGTGCGTCCGAAATCACCGTCAGCGGGGAGCGGGGAAGGGCGACGTCGGCTTCTCGGAATCGCGAGAAGCCGGATTAGTCAGTCACACAAACCTAAGTGAAAAAGTACGCGAAGCATATTCTAAGAAAAGCGAGCCTCTGATTGTTTCTCGTGCATGAAGAGTACAGTGTGTACCAAAAGGTTTTAAATATATATATATATACAGCGCAAAGAAGACCGGCTTATGAACCCGGGCGCCTATTCGACGTGTAAACCGTCTCAGGTATAAAATATACTGCTTTTACAAAATTACATAAGGAGAGTTTCTCCCCAACTATAAGTGCATTTCCACATATGAGCCTCACTTCCTGTGGGTTGTTCCCAGACCGAATCCGCAGCGAATACGAGCACAACACCACTTCGTATTCTCATTGAACAGTATACCTGTATCGATACGTGTGTGAGAAAGAAAATCAGCTCATGTTTCATAATCAGCAACATCGTCATCGTCTATTAAAAATTTAAAAAACATTGATGACAAAGACATATTAATTTTTTTCAACAGAAACAAATGTGCTTTCCTACTTTTCTTAATAGATACACGTACAATTCCTTTATATAACATATCATGACGATATTGCAGTTGCTCATGAACATCATAAAACAATGTCAACAATTCTTTGAGGGGTAACGTTCCAGCGACAAGGTCATCCTGCGCTTGTTTTATTTTTATATTCTTTTCTTTATTAAATCGGGTTCGCGCACGCCTTATCTGTTTTCCTAATTTCAATCGGCCAAAATTTAATTCTTGATCGGTTATTAAGTTCGTCAAGTTTTCTAAAATGGAAATTGAAATTAAGATATGCAATGAATGGCAGTTACGAATATTTAAATGACTACAGGTTACCTACAAATATCCAGAGATTTCGTCGAATAGTTCTCATTTTTAGAGCGGCTGCATTGTGGAATAATTCTACTATATTATTTGTTCTAGTAGGGCATCCATAAACACTTACTTTCGCAGCTGCTGGAAGCCACGTTCGACGCATGTAAGTCATAAACATTAGCATTTGTGGATACGAATCGGATAAATTATCCGCTATACATTGCATTATTTTGAAGGCCTCTCCAAAGAAAGCCTCTGGAGCTAATACCACTGTCATTCACATTGCAAATATGTTGCGGGGGGCATTGCGCAAATTTAACTTACGCCATTTGCGTAATACATCCTGATGAAAGATAAAAGTGCACAAATAATTTTTCCATAAATTTACTGATATATATCGCTATTATTATTACTAAAAAACAATTATGTTTTAAAATATATAATCGCACCTGCGAAAAGTGAAACCAGCACCCATGGAGACTAGCTAAAGGAAACTTGTGAGCCATTACACTCACAGCTGCTGCCTCATAATCTGACATAATGAATTTAATATTATTCCTTGTTTCCGGTACAAGTTCAAATATTTTATCCCATATTGCTTTATACAGCGATGCAGTTCGCGTTTGACATAAAATAAAAACTGTTGCAATACCCTAGAAAATAAAAAATGTTACAAGAATATGTAATTAGCGAAATAAAAAATCAATAGCTGAATATGCTTACTGTATCGAAATAACGTATGTGGACAGTATACAATTGCGCTTGTGCGGAGTTTGAGGTAAAACCTGTAAGTGTAAAAAATGATTGTTTTTTAAAAGTTAAAGGAATATGTCTATCGAAAACACACATTGAACATATAATTACAGAAAAGGTTCCGTCGACGTATATTTCGGAGGAATTTTTTAATGCTTCTACCAAAGTGTTTGATGAAAATATAAGTGCTATTGGATATGAGCCTGAAGGACCGAGAGTGACATCTGTGCGGAGCTGAGCGGACACGGCGAGCGTGCGCGCAGAAGCGAACGTGTTTGTGCTATGAAGCTTGGGCCTTATGCTCAGCGCTCTCTCACTCGTTTGCGGTACACGTTGATAGCACAGTCTGATTTTGTTCAAGTTTAAGCGTACAAAGATTGATGTAGTTCTAACCAGTTTGCAATTGCTATTGTGCAATACTCTGCTTATGTAACATTTATAAGAGTTATCAGTACAAATATATATATAATAAAGATACCAAATTATCTGTGTAAGAGTGCTTCAATAAGTGCTATTTCTCCTACTGCTGATACGGCCGCACCTTTATAGAAGCTTTTTAATGGTTCATACGTCTCAAGCATTTCTCCCAGCAATTGCAAATTATCGGGCAATGGAGGTTTTTGTTTTAATTTTTCACGAGAGAGGGAAGATTTAAATGAATTATATGTTATGTGTACGGCTGCATCCGGGTCCTGCCTCGACACAGTGTCGAATATTTGTTTGTTAGTCATACAAGACTGGACAGTCATTTCCTTCATTTTTTGTTTTAGTTTTATTGTGTTTGACTGTAATGGTGGTGATGGATGGTCATGCTCTTTCTTTAAAACATATTGATCCCCATCCTGAATCAGAACCCCAGGACACTTTGTTGTTCTTCTGTTTGAGCAGTGATATGTTCGCCCACTTCGTTTGTCCAGATGATAGGAATAATCTTCATACGAATACAACGTTGTACCTTCCCTCTTACCTGCCAGTATTTCCATCTGAAAGCAACATGTAATAGTAGGTGAAACTTTGAAAGTAATTTTGAATATAGAGGAGTGCGAGAAGATGCTACACAATATTGTGAGATGTCAGAGATAATTTTGATAATGCAACAAAATTAATGTAAGTTAAAACTTCTAACAGATTATGACTATATATTTGGTCTTTGGGTATAAAATATTACACATTTTATTTTAGATCGCTACTATAGTCGCTTAGTATGCAAGGCATATTAAAAACTTGTTCTAACAAAAGTGTACTCGTTTTTGTGCAAAATATTTGAATTATAAAGCATAACAAAAAACTTGAAGGGCCGTATTCACGTACTCCGCTTAGGCCTACGCGGACGCTTAGCCCAGGCTTAAGTCGCGCTTCCGCATTGTTGTGATTGTCTTAAGCCTGGCCTAAGCGTCCGCGGAGGCCTAAGCGGAGTACGTGAATACGGCCCGAAGAAAATAAAGATATTTGAGTTATTTAGTGGGATCGACACTTGGCCAAGGAGCGACACTGTTGCATACGAGATTTTTAGTTTGAGTCGACCCTCTGGGTATAGTTATTTTTCTTTTAGTTTAAATTTTTAGATCAATCATTGATCATACCAATCAGAAACGTCATTTTGTCCTGTTGCATCCTCTGCTCGTAGCAGGATGGCAACGTTGGGGAAATGGGGAATTTAAGGAAATGCAATAATAACTTTATGATTAACTTTCAAATAACACTTATAACTTTATGATTAACTTTCAAATAACACTTATAACTTTATTCTTAACAGGTAACTCAACACTTTAATTCGTAGTTAACAAATATAATAAGACTCAAGGCTCTAAGGGACAACTGATCTAGACATGTCTGTTCGCGTTGATGTCTCGAAGAAGAATAAAGAACATCTATTATCTTAGCAACTAACTCGCTTATTTAAAAGTTCTTTTGTCATAATCAATAACTCGGGAGGGCATCGATTCTAATCAGAGTTGAAATTGGGCGCCATCGGAAACCTTCGCGAATATTCCGCGTCCTCGGTGGTATTATACCCCAGCGCTCTGTGCGGAGTATAATAAATCTAAGTTTCGATCGCCCATGATGTGATGATAACACAGCAGTGTTACTTGATTCACCGACGAGATATTCCTAAAGACTGCCAGCGCCTGTGTTAAACAGCGGCCCGCAAATGGGGCCTGGATGTGCAATGGGGCAAATGGGGCGCTGAGGTCTCTTGGCGGCGTCGGTTGGCGTCGGTAATTGGGGTTAGTACCGTAGGTAATAGACAAACATAGAACGTTGACATTATCCATTGTATAACTGCTTAAAACATAATGACATTTTATTTTATAATTTTATTTTACCCTCACCTTTGTAATCAATACTTCACAGATGCATACATGATTAAAGACTAATTAGCACGTGATTTAAAAACAACATCAGTTTCTTTTGCTACATTGCAATATCTGTTTAATATATCAAAACCAGTTCGTTGCGCCTCTTATCGAGCTTAATTACGATTTGAAATAGGAACGCGTCCCCCCCAACTCGTTCAAGCGCGACTCAGAGGTGAAGGCCGCGCGGACCTCCCGACTTAAATCCAGAAGGGCCTTAAGTTCGCGCAATGAGCCTGTACTCACACGGGGAAAATCATTCACGCGTTGTAGATGTGAATATAGTATGGCGCGTTTTCTTTGATAACGCTCGGTAAGGAGTTCCAAGGCCTCAGTATAATTTGATTCGGCCACCGGAGTATTAGCTAGTAACCTAGCAGCCTCGCCCTGCAAGCTTGCCTTCAGGTAGTGTAACCTTTGTAGGTCGGTAAGGTCGGTCCGCTTGTCGACGAGGGAGGTGAAAATATCTCTAAAACTAGACCATGCCGTCATGTCGCCGCTGAATTTAGGAAGCGAGATACTCGGTAACAAAAAAGCATTTTTAGGCTCGCTAGCAGGGTTCGAGGATCCTACGGATATGCAAGGCGCAGGTTGCATCGCCGAAAGATGTTCTTGAAGAGACTCGCGTGTCTCATCCATAGTGTCGGTAACCGCTAGAAATATTTCTTCGACGAAATATTTGTGTGTCTTCTTGAATGCGTCGTCTGCGAGCCTGACGATGTCATGATGACGTGTACGGCACTCTCCCCAAACTCGTGTGACGTCTGCACGTCGGTTCTCCAGGGCAGTACGAGTGCGTTTGACTTTAGCCAGTTTAATGAAGCTGGTTACGCGGTATGCGATGTAAACGCGATCCTCTAGTTGGTCGGCTATTAGCTCCTCGATTCTCGTCATGTTGTCCATGAAGAAGCAGTGAAACGTTTAGCTAAAAAGAGAGGAACGAGCAGACACAAGCGTACAAGCGTATTCTTAATACCGCGAAGAAGGAGATAGCAACGAACTGACAGATTAGGTTAGACTGCTGGTTTCAGCTGATGCGCGGGCCTGCTGCGCACGGAGTGAGACGGCAGCACCCAAAAGCCAAGATGGCGGAAACTGAAGAGTCGAGTGCGGATGCGAAGCGTCGGGCGACGTAATCCGAGCGTTGAGTGACGTAACGCTGCTTGCCGAGCGTTGCCGAAGCGGTGTGGCGCGTGCGAACGCACGGGACTTCGTGTTGAGCCGACGGAAGCCGAACACAACCGAACACTTTTAAACTGCCGCACTAACGGACAATGTTACAACTCAGCAATGTTCTGAGCTCTCTGCGGATCTTTGAAAGCCGTCGAACTGCACACTAAACTTTTCTCACTTTCACCCCGAATATCCGGCTCGAAGGACCAAATTTGTACGCGACTAAGGCGTAGATGAGGGATGCTGGGTTATACTGAGGAGTATTTCGGGGAAAAGAGTTGGCGCGTTTAGCAATATGGTCCAGAATTATTTATTGGATAGTCACACGCGATAAAACCGAAATGCAATAATGCTATAACCCGGATATTTACACACACTTATAGTAGATTATTCTAATTTAAGGCTAAACGCGGAAGACACACACACGCGCCGGTATAAATAAAGAAAACTAAAACGCAGCTTAAACGTGCAATGATTAGACGCACGAGGCGAGGCAGGAAGGCTGGAGCTCGCACAACGGCAGACCGCGCCAATAAACCCCGAAGAGATAGGAAATAAAAGGCCGTAGCGGGTGCTACGGAATCCTTTACTTTCTTGGAGAAGGCAGGAACGAGAGCGACTGCACAAAAGGCGCACGCGGTGATACGTCGCCGCAATCACCGGGTAGGAAGGTGTTTTCTGATGTGAGCACAACAGATCGATGGAAAGAATTCCTAATGCACGTGCAACTAAACTTGAAACACAAGAGTACTGCTAGTACGTTTGGAGGATGTCGAACGACTAACTAAAACTCGTTACATTTAAACGTGCGAGGACAACGAAAGGACGCCGTCTCCCCACTCGCTTATCCTAATTAAGCCAATTAGGATCAATGTTTTTGTGGCGGAGACGGCGTTAGGTGTAAGCGCGTGACGGTCACGGTCAAACACCTAGGCGCTTAGCGGAGAGCGCTATACATTATTATACAGCGCCTCGGATCAACTTTTCATGCGGCCTCGAGCTGCCCTCATGTGCATTCGAGTTCAAATTGGTACGCGGCTGCATGTTTTGCAACAAAACGAAAAACTTGTTTAAATAGACCAATGCAAAAAGTAAGAAGTCCGATTAGTGTATTGCAGAAAATATCGAGCGCCCGGGGAAACGGTGCAATATTTATGGGTATGCGGTCACGTTTGACTTCGTTTATCTTGGCTTTTGTCTCGGAAACGGTCAATAGAACACAACCGTGCATGGTATAGCTTTGAAACTCTCGACAAGATCTGTTCGAATATACGAAGAACATTTTGCATTGTTTTAAGCTGAACATTTTAAACATTCTTTACCAAATTCGTCGTGTTGCACTCACAGTTGCCGAGATGGACTGACAATGAGTTAAACGCGGCAGCACACCCGCATGAAATAAACGCTTAGAAACCATACTCGAATAGCTCAACTTCACTCTTCAATCTGCAAGTCTTAGTCCTACACTCCTACCCAACTGACAACTCAATCGAACTTGAGTCTACCCGATTTTTTTATGTAATTGCTCATTAATCGATTTTATAAGGATATAAAATATCGTTTACATCCGCAGCGCTGGACGCTATTAAAACGGTCGGGGAACTACTGCTGTCAGTGCGTGACTTCCACAACTGTTTTATTTATCGATTCATAAGAAATATACCTGTTGTATGAAGCAGTAAAATTAGACAATAGAATTTATAGCAGATTAGTCATTTCGACTAAAAATTGGAAAGGATTCGGAAAAATAGGTGTGCGCAATCATCTTATTCAGAAAAGTTGCCAGATTCTTTTGCTATAACTAATAATAGTCTAACTTTTAAATTTACGATCTGAACGTGTGGGTTTCGGGTAAAGCTTGTAATCGGATTCAAATTCGCTTTTTTATTTTTACGCACGTGTGTCCTGCAAGACAGAGTCGGTGCCGGGCTGACGATGCACGGCAAGGGACTGGTGCGGCGTGTGTGTCACTCCCCACCACTGTGGCCAGATTCTGGCCCACTGGTACCATGGGTACCAGTTGAGTGGGGATACGCGCAAGTGTGCGTGCTTGTCTGTGAAGAGCGCGTGGAGAGAAGGACAGAACTATGCTCCGTCCCCTTTCAACCAACATCGCGCGTTGCCTCTTTGTTCGACATGCAGTCGCGGCGTCACATCTTTGTTCCGCACACAGGCCGGTAGCAGTGGTGCCAGATTTCGCATAAGGCATCGCACGTACCATTGCGTTCTTTCAGCCAGAAGGCAAATCGGACACTACCGCGTTGAGCAGAGCGCGATCCAGCGAAAAATGAATCCAGGAGAGTTTGGGATTGACTCGTCGTACTCATCGTCGGTCGTCGACGCTTTAGTTTTTTTCGCAGGTTCGGGCCCAGCCATGTTTCATTTTTTTTTTTTTTACACAATAATTTTTTTGTAATAATTTGCATCACACGGCAACAAATGATATTCATTTAAAAATGTTTTAGTACTTACTACGGATAGTTTTTAATATTTTGGAATAAATATACACCGATAATTGCGGCAACTGTCGTACGATAACTGGATGCATAGTTTGCATTTCCGTCATAAGATGAATGTTTCTAGAACAGTGTTTCCCAAACTTCCGACATCTCTGTAGCCCCTTCTATAATTCTCGTCAAACACAGAATATCCCGTGTAAAAAGAAAATATTGCATATACTATAATAACAATCAAAATATATTTATTTTTTCCTTTTTAATACAACAAAATAATAATAATAAAATATAAATAAAACGAATAAAAATTATATTATAAATAACATTCATTATAATCAATTACAAGACGACAGATTACCATAATTTGGTTCCCTGGTTGTCTATTTTAATCTAACCGGTTCCACATCCAATAGCCTGTTCCTTTTTTCTGACTTAAACTTTTTTTTACTTTTAACCCGGTGAAGCGCGTACCCCCACCAAACTATTCCCGTCCCCCAGGGGGTAAGCGTACCACACTTTGGGAAACACTGTTCTAGAATATTCAATCTTATACCGCATATAAATATTTCTTTGGAGAAGGGGATTAATATTGAAATAAGGTATGTACGTTTTCGGTTTCGCACCATTTACCCTGTACAATTTAGTGTGTGAAGTAAATGAAACGGTAGGATATACGACGGTAGTAGGCATGAAAGAAAAAGGTACTCTAAATTACGGCAATATTCTCAGATACGGTGTCAATGAGAAACCGCAAATTTTATTGCCTGGTCTGGCCACGTAGCGCTGGTCGCGCTTCAATTAATGACGCCCAGGGCCGCCCCGTGTGGGTGTGCAGGTTGTGCCCCACACAAAGGCGCCTGGTGAAGTCCATTTCACGAGAGAATTAAGGACGCGATTTCGTTCCCTTCTGGCTATGTGAAATCTCTGAGCGGTGGGGATAGCAAAGTGGCGAGAGCACTGATCTGTCTACTACGGGTACGAGGTACGATATCAGTGAGCGAGAAACAAACGCCCGCGTGTTTTTTCATGGATCGTCAATATACCATATTTGGGCAGATCCGCGTTGTTTGCTGAGGGTATTCGTGATATTTTAGCAATAACACTGCACAAACACTAAATTTGCCTTTTGAACGAAAATAGCCAATTTCGATTAATCTTTACCCGCTGAAAACGAATCTGAAACCCGTGTCTGAAAATTGGCTCGAGATTTTGAGTAATTCAATTTAAAAAAAACAGCCTTTTTTCGACTTTGAACAACAATCAGGCCGTAAATATACGAGTTAGACCATTTTTATTGGTTGTAAAAAATTCTCCAGACTTTTCCGAATAAAACGGTATCAAACACTTTTACAATTTAAACTTGCAAACATGTTTAAACATTAGTTAAAGTGGATCAGACACGTTTTGCGTACCTATTTTTCGAGATGTTTTCCAATTTTTACAAAAAACAAGGTGTTCAATATTGAGACGGCTCGACGGCGGGCGGCAGCACTTCCCGCATCTCGTTACAGCACAGATCTTACACACCTCACGAAAAGCAGGCGCGTCACTAGATTAGCATACTCAGTAGCGCGGCCGTGAACTTGTCGCCAATCAATTGGCATTGATCGAGATCCAATCCGCGGTGCGCGTTACGCACTAGTGTCCAACGCCGTAATCAATCATAAGTAAGAACGCGATCAGGTGACGTGACGTCCTTCTGCTCGGCTTCGCGCGGGACCTGGCTATGTTCGGCCATTACTGTTCGTATCGTTACAGTTAACGGTAGTTTTCGTGCTCCCTTGTCACAGTGTACGGGAAGAAACTGATCAATAACGCAATAGTGCAGATTCATCTTTACAAAACACCCAGAACTGAGCAGAAACATAGGCAGGTTCACTCTCAAGCTTATTGTTTGTCGCACAACTCTTAATTGTCGAATTATATCCAGATCAAATCATAGTCACGCCACGTGGTCGCCTACCGCCACATGTGCTGACGAACAGCAAATAGGCCAATTCATTGCAGGATTATCAACTCCACCGTACTCTACATTAGTCCAAAACATTAAGACTCACAGATAGCAAGTTTAGAGCCATTCACACCAACAGGTATTGTTCATTGACACCTAATTAGACAATTACTCAATAAACTATTCATCTACACAGTATCTTGTGCAAATAATTTCTTCACGACTGTCACCAGAGACCATTCCAAGATCCGGCTCCTCAAATACAGTCCACTACCTTTAAATACTAGCAATTAATCACAAACACTAGGAGTCCGACGAGGATTCCAATACCTCTACGCGATAGAGCAGACATTTGTCTTTGGAAAACCACTTTAACACTATGTAAATTATATTTCTGCTTCGCACAGGAAAACGAAAACCTCGTGCATGTTACGCAGTGTGAGCAGTGGTTCTCCGACTCAATGCCGTGCAAACGCTAGGCGACAACAAGCCACAGCGGAACGCGTGTTACTACGTGACGCGCACGAAGTCTTAGTTAGTTTTCCTGTAGGAAGCCGAAATTTGTTTTACATATTATCATGATGCTTTTCCGATGAAAAATGTCTGCTCTATCGTGTAGTGTCATTGGAATTCATGTCGGAATCACCCATTTTTCCAAAAATTGAAAAACATCTCGAAAAATAGGTGCGCGGAACGTGTCTTATCCATTTTAACTAATGTTTAAACATGTTTGCAAGTTTAAATTGTAAAAGTGTTTGATATCGCTTTATTCAGAAAAGTCTGGAGAATTTTTTGCAACAAATGAAAATTGTCGAACTTGTAAACCTATGGCCTGAGTGCTGTTCAAAGTCGAAAAAAGGCTGTTTATTTTCAAAAGTGAATTACTGAAAATCTCGAGCCAATGTTGAAAAACGGGTTTCAGATTCGTTTTCAGCGGGTCAAGATTAATCGAAATTGGCTATTTTCGTTCAAAAGGCAAAAAAAAAGTCCAATTTTGTTGTCCAGTGTACTTGAAAAAAAAATGGTTATTTTCTCTATTTGTATGTTACGAGCCACGGCCTGACGTGGTGAGGATCTTTGTCAGTGCCGGTAGGAAAGAAATCTAGTGAGAGGAATGAGCACGCGAAACACAGGCCTTAACGGGTATTGCACCGCGGCACCCTGTGCTCTCGATACTCTTTGTGACGCCTTTTAGTAAAAAGGGGGAATGAAGGGGAGCGGATTATCTTCCTCGAGCCTCAGCTGATATTTCACAGCGGCACCCTGAGGTTGCTGTCTCGACGTGAATATCTGCAAGGACCTTAACTGATATCGCACAGGGGCACCCCTTGCAGATTTGAGGTAAATGGGAAGCAATTTCTTTTTGGCTCGCTGATTCTCCCGAGCGGTAAGGAGAATCTAGTTCGTGGAATTTGAGGTCTGTGCTGCTAAATAAGGAGACAGTTTATGAATAATGAGAATAATTAAAAACGTTATATTGATAAAAATATATACAACAATAACTGATAGATATAATAAACGCAACGATAATATGAAAATAAATATCAGAAAACGCAATAATAAATAACGCAGAATAGCTGGCAGAATACGATAAATGATTAGGAATACAAATAATAGGAATTTCAAAGTGTCTAGAGAATCTATTCCGAAACTAAAGTTACACACATTTCGTGTGGCGAGAAATTGTCTTTGATTTTACACTAGCGATACGCTAAGAAAACGCACAAGTTGCTCTTTGCAATGAGTCTTATTCCACGAAAATAATGCCCCCAAAATCTCTTTCACTTTCACTTGTATTTCGCTCAGGAGTCACTTACGTAAACCTTTGCACGCACCTTTTCTATAGCCGAATGATCACCGAGCACTCATCCGCTGCCCTTTTTATATGAATCTATCTTGGGTGAGGGGTCATGAGATGTAACGAAGTAGTGCATCGAGGTGGGGTACATTTTTCGGGGAATCGCACGTTCCCAACCGTCGCCATGCACTCGCTGTGCACGTGATCGCTAGGCCGTCGCTATGCCGTCGCTATGCAGGCGCGTCGTGAGACCGGGCGCGTTACTAAGGGGAGTACGTCACTAGTTTGGGCGATGCATGCTGACGTCGCTGTAGGCAGGCAGGCACGACGTCATGGGCCGCAGCGCTGGTCGGCGGCGCTCAGCGGCGCTCGGCGGCGCGGTACGTCACATGTATATACACTTTGTATTAATATGATAAGTATATGCAATTTCCCTGGAACTCATTTTATTGTAATTTTCAAATTCTATTGTATGGGGGCGCTGAAACATAATTATGCACAAAGGCGCCTCTGACTCACGGGGCGGCACTGATGACACCTTTTCGCGCGTACTAACCATCTGATCGCGTATTTCTCTAATCTTCTCGAACGGTCCCCGCAGACGCACGATATTGGGTTGTGTCGGAAGGACGACGCGACGGGACATTCGCAACGAAGCTCTTTGACACATTTTTGCCAACGAATCGAGTAGCCACTGTGACTGTTAGGGGCCATAGGCCAAATATGATTTTGTAAAGATTGAAAAGGGTATTTTATATTAATATTTAATTGCGAGGTTAATAGAGATTTACTCGTACACTCGGTGGTTTAGACAATACGGTTAGCACCAAATTGGCGACAAGTAGAGTATCCTTGTATAGCCTGAATTAAATATTCATAGACAGCTCGTACATCGGGTTCACTCATCGTTACCAGCAGCATCGTTTTGATTTGAGAGTGGCCATAGTCATAGTTCATGCGTGCACCTACACATGCATACTCACTCACAAGACGATGCTTCATTTGTTTGACGACCGACGAAAACGCACACGAACAAGCCACAGTGACACGGTGAGAACAGTTACGAGTAGGTACGATGTGTGTCAAGAGCTGGTGTTTCAAACATGTTTCGCTTTTTCGTCCGACAACTATATTAAATTTGGAAGACTGAACACTAGAAGTATCAAGGGGGTGAAAATCTCTTCTCTGGCACTTTGTAGTAGTGATTATATATTTTTGAAACACAAAATGTTGTTTAAAATAATATCTTAGAAAATAACGGTATATGAAATGAACTTTCATGACTGTTCTGGGGTAAACGCGGAGGGGTAAATCTCCCTCCTTTTCCCAACAGGTAACTCTTGCTCCGATTTTCGGCCAGATCCATTCTCGCATTTGTTTTTATGTCCACCCTTTCTATGCGGGTCAATGCCCCGAGGTGAGCATATGCTCGTCAGCTCGGTCAACCCCTTGATACCTCTCAAACAAGTGGTATAGCAATGCGTCAATGCATGGCACTCTTTAATTAGCGCGTGTCATTGGTCAAAATTCGCAGCTGTGCTAATAAATAAAACGTCTTGAAAAGATTTGATCACTATATATAAATAAAAGCCAAACGAGGGAAGTTGATTCTCTCGGTGCTTCTAGTGCTGATTTTGTAAAACTCATTGTAGCTGTCATTATTGTCAGACGAAAAAGTCAACGCCCGCCCGCATTCTAACCACTTCATCTTGATAGTCATGTTTCGGCGTGGTTGCGTGCGTTTTCGTCGATCGCTAAACAAACGAAAGCATGACCTTGAGAGTGGTTATGCATGTGTAAATGCACGCATGGACTATGCCTACTCTCGCAGCGATACTGTTGTTGCTATGCGACGTATTTGTCGATGTAGCTGAGTGCCACTACTGACAAATTGTTTCGGACTACAGAAGATCGACCAAAACTGCGACCATCGTAACGGCAGCCTTACTTATTTTCAATCTCACCTATAGCGATAATGACCTATACTGTAGATTTTTCCGGGCACCTGTTCTCCAATTTTCAATTTCATGTATCTCACACAGCTTCAAATGTTGGAACAAATGAGCAAATTGCAATGAAACTATACCTGAACTTCATTTGAACATGCAATAATATATATTCCAAATTCAGACCAACAAGACATGGTCAGGTTTGTTTATCAAAATTTTCGCGTCCAATGTTGTACATATATTTTTACGGTTAACGTTGAATAGTTGAACATTTATAAAAATTTTAGTGAACTTTTTATCTTTCATTTTATGTTCCGTACACCCTTTTCTGCCGTTGATAGTAATTTTGCTTCTAATATTTTTAAACTTAAAATTCCACTTGAAATCGTCTGTAAAGAGAGCTTGACTTGCCCACACACGTGTGACATCTCATGATAATAGTTCAGTACGGTAGTGATTCGGCATCAGTTTCTTACTCTGGCCGCAATATATTCTAGAGGACGCCCGAGAACAGTGAATTTTGCTGGAGACACAAAGTCCCATAAGGCTGGCAGTCTTTAGGTTTATCTCGTCGGTGCTTGATTACATTATCGACAGAAATTTGTATGAAGATGGAAATCTCTGGGAGATATTACAGTGACATGGGGTGAACTTACTACTAGTAATTTTACGGTTAACACACCGGCCATGCAACAATATCAACTTTATAACAGTGTTATACTTTTCCTATGTAAATAATTTTCTAGACTCCTGAAGATGGCATACCTTGAATTGCGAAACATGTACAGTAGGAAGAGGAATAAACTCGCATTCAAGTTTCAACAGTAAGAACACATATGTTTCTGATTTTTAACTTGTAAATTTCTTAGAAACTCGTAATAACATCATGTGCACATAATCAATAGGTCTTATGTCACCATTCCAATTAATAAGTCAGCAAAAGGATTTTCATCCTCTCAGTGATGAGCAACATCCACCTCGAACAAGTATTCTTTGATTGTATCTACATTATGAGTCACGTGGGAAGATGTATTCTCGGCCACATTGCGAACCGCTGACTTTGTGAGAGCACGTATGAAAACACATACGGCCTCTATAGCAAAAAACGAGGTGCCTGTAACTCGTATATCTACTGTGAATCATCTAATAGAAAGAGGAACAAAAGTATTTTGGAAGAAAATTCTACAGGTTTTCATCGCATTCTCAAAATCCCATATGACTACTAGGAAGAATGTGTTGGGACCCTTTGGGTTTTGTCACCTCGCACAGGTATCTGTCACCTGTGGTGCACAACGCTTAATATACAAAACTCTGTGTACCTGTATAGGCCATATATGATTTTAATCAGATGGATCAATGAGAACACCACCCATATGAATGTCAGCTTCCAAATAAGGAATTACACATGTATTGGCTATACGACAAAAAGATATCTTTAAACAATATTCAATAACAATGTATAAATATTGACTGTGTTACGTCCTCGTTTTCGGCACCCTGCGTTCACCGGATATACCGGGGATCGAGGACAGACGGAAAGAGGGATCGCACCGAAACAGGGTTCATCCGTCAGTGGAGCGGCGCACTGACGTATCGCGAAGCGTAAGGAGGACGCGTCCGAATGGTTACGGCTCTACTGTTTGTAGCTTCGGCGGGGATTTAACCGGCCTACTGGTTACCTTAATGCGTACGAATACGTTGGGGAGAAGGGAAGGGGAAATACGTCAACGTCTGAGGGTCTTTAGTCGGGGTTTATTGCGGTATCACCGTTACACTTCAGTTCAATACCTCGATGTCCGAGTCTTCGTAGAGTTCTGCCACCGTAACCGTGGACGGGACTCCCTCAACTAGATTTGGTTCGGGGGAGTAGATAGGGGAATAGTTGGGACCGGGGGAGGAAGGAGGGGCCTTGCTGGGGCCGCAGGAGGGAGAGGGGTTGGTCAGGGGAGCTGAGACCTCGGCTTCAAACTGGGTGGCCAAATACTCCCGGGGTCTGGGTCGTTCCCTTCGGGCCTGGATTCGTCGTCCGGCACGGGGGCTCTTTCGGCGTGCGTTCCGACGGAACTACCGGCGGGGACCTACGCGGCGGTTGTTCTTTAAGAGGTGGTTCGTGAACCGCGTAACTACGGAGGTTTCGGCTGGTTCCTATTCACTTACCCAGGGGTTTTCCCATAACCGGGAGAGCGGTTGACTGGGACTGTAAGCGCGGGGTGCAGGAAGCCAGGGAGGGCTTCCGGGTTACCTCGCTGCTAGTCGCCCCTATCAGAGGGCTCGTGTCCGTTGCGGTGCGGGAGCTGCCGCAAGGGAGCCCGGGGGCATCCACGCTCGCTGGTAGCTCGCAGATCGCGGGGATCCCTGGGAAGGACTGGGTATGTAGCCGAAGCTGCCGAGTAAAGAGTGTACCGATATCTGAATGAGTTATCGCGGAGATTTGATGAAGTCGCGATGGTCGTTTGGTTAGGAGGTCTCAGAGGATGGTCGAATGGCTGTCGGAGGTTGTTGTAGGGTCAGGAAGGTTGATAGTTGATGCAATTACCTTGGTTTGATGTAAAGTTGTATTTTGCGGCGGTACACTTTCTTGACGATCTTATTAACTAGTGTTGCGACTTTTCTTTATGCGCGACCGATCAGCGGCTTCGGGCCGCCTCGGTGCCGCTCGGGTCTTACCCGATCTTACGCTTAACTCCTCCCCCGCTCTCCCTTCCGCCGCCCCGGGTGGATCGAGCAGCTCGTGGGCTGCGGGAGCGGGGAGCGGGGGGGACTTGTTTCCCGGAATAGGACACCTGTGCGACCGCTAATTAGTCGTTAGCCTATTACCGGTGAGGATACATCTTTCTGCGAATTGTGAGCTTATCTGTGTGAGTCTTAGTCTTTGTACACGTGCGAACCGTCTACGGTCCGTCTAGGGATCTCGTCCCCATGTTTCTTGAGCGAGAGCTCTCTCGTCGGTGCCTTCTAGACCTTTTTTGGGGAACTCAGAGGTAAAGAATAAAGACTGGGAGCTATACACATAACCCGCGCATTTTTATTCAAACGCCTGCCCTCGTGCAAGCCACACAACCGTCTTTTCCAAACGCACTTACTCTCCTCTCAGATCGGCTGCTCTTTCCGACCATTTCGTGGCTTCGGACGAGCAAAACGATTGAACAACTAGAGCTTGGCTGCTGTGAGCCTGATAATGTAGACGAACGAGTTGCCGAAAGTAAACTGACGTGACTTAGTGCCCGACTTGAACGTGACGTTGACTATGGAGCGGAGAATCGTAATTGGATTGATCGCTTGCTTTGTGGCCCTATTTAAGTAGTGGGTTTTGCTGAGGGTCGCCAGGTCCTTCGCGGAACTGGCACCCTAGCTTCCGTTTTGGAGTTTGCGTTCTCAGAACTGTGTATTGCCGCGGATCGCTAGTCGATCGTTGGGGTTAGCCTATGCTGACTCGATGTCAGCATTCTTACGTTTCTACTTACATTACTATTGTGCGCGGTCGTTATGTAATTCCTTCGCGTGGCGCGGATTACGTCCCGGATGGGAGTCAGCGTTACGTGAAAGGAATTTCGGTGGCGCGGTGCGCCGGCTCTTGTTTCGCTTTTGCGCGACTTACGGCTAATTAGGAAGGTACGCGGTGCGGCGAGCTCGTTGCGAGAATATAGTCGTTGAAAAAGCGGGTGGAGGACGTAGGACGTAACAACTGCAACAAAGGTCTCAGATGTTTAAGTAAGAATGATTAATATTTGCATTTTTAAAACATTTAACCAACTTAGATTGGACCATATTATTGTGATTTGTAGCCACATATGATAACTCATTGTCATTGAAATTTTGAATGGAATTTGTTTGGAAATTGAAGTATATACATAAATCATGGATCACATTGCGCGTGAATTATGATGTTTTAGCAATCTACACGGAATGGATAAATCTACGGCTCAATGTTAAATGCTTTCAAATTGCTGAAGAGTCTTGTACATCTCCTTTGATATACACTTCTGTTGTCTGTGACATACATTTTGAATAGACGCATTTAAGTGCAGTGGACTTTTTATTCTTCCTGCGCGTTTTTATCAACCATTAAAATTTAGTTATTATGTTAAGTTACAATATGTTTATTATAATGTTATATCATTATTTTTATTGTTGCATAAGGTAAATCTCAGGAACACTTACCTTAATAAATCCTTGTGAATCGGTCGAAATGATAATGTAATGGGAGTTTATATAAAAGACGTCCACGGCGTACGGCGGTCAAGAATCGAGAGAACGAACCTGGCGTCTTTATTAAACAATCTCAAATCGAACCGATAACAAATGTATAACTGCTCGAAACGATCGCTTATTGTCATGCTGATCGACTAAATATGTTACGGAATAAAAGTTTTTGTGTATTATAAATTTGTTTTCATATATTTCTTCACTATATTATTCTTCTATATATATATATATATATATAGGTGCATTTAGATCACGTGAGAAAACGCGCGCAAACATGAATTCATTTAAGACGGTAATTATAAAGAAAAAGACATAACAATATTATATATATATATATATGTGTTCTTCAAAGAGTATGCACACAGGGTGTCCAAAATATATTGAACAGTGAACCGTTTCAAAAATTACATAGTTCAGAAAAAATGTTTTAAGCAGAATAATGGTTTATGAATTGTAAGATAGTTAAATATTCTCATAAAAATGAAAGATTCAAGAAGCTATTGTGTTGAAGATACGGGACCCGATATAACATTATATTATTTTAAGTTTCTTGGCAATATCACATGTTAGTGTCGCGCGGGGAAAGGCAGGGCGCATGGAATCCGTGGCGGGGGGCAGCCGATGCATTGTTGCGGGCCGCCAAGGAGATGCGCAATTTTTTCAGAAGGTGCGAGCACGAGGCCGATGACCCGATGTCACCGATGCCTCGTTGCACGCGCAAATCAATAAACAATTGATTAAAGGATCTGGCCATATAGTGGGGAGAGTTCGAGGAAAGGCCGAACCCTCTGGAAAGAGGACCAGTGTTACCGTTTGATACGCTTTCTCGCGCATGCGCATTAACCCTAGTATCACACAATATTAAATGCATATGTATGTAATGTTAAAAAACGATTGAATCTCTTCTTAATATTTAAATATGTAACGAATATTCATTTTAGATTTAAAAAGAAATATTTTGTTACAAATGTTTACCAAATATTTATTTTAGATTTAAAAAGAAATATTTTTTTTCAAATGTTTATCATATATTCATTTTAGATTTAAAAAGAAATATTTTTTTACCAATGTTTACCAAATATTCATTTTAGATTTAAAATGAAATATTTTTTTACAAATGTTTACCAAATATTTATTTTAGATTTAACAAGAAATATTTATTTTCATATGTTTATCATACATTCATTTTAGATTTAAAAAGAAATATTCTTTACAAATGTTTATTAAATATTTATGTTCGATTTGAAAAGAATTATTTTTTTTCAAATGTTCATTAAGGGGTTACACCACGTTGGCACTTGGAAAAAGTGGCACAAAATGAGACAATTTTTTTGATGCAACTATTAACTATACAAATTTGATTTTATTATCACTATTTACAATATACATCAGTGAATATATCATATAAAAATGACTAAAAAAATTTACAAATAGCGGAGATATAAGATAACCCGCAAAACGCCTTCGCTGTGATGCTCGCCGACGGTGGAACATGTAGTATGGTCAAAATTCGTTTGAAAAAAAAAAGTCAGCAATTTTCATGTAAATAAACGTAATAGCTAAGAAGTAGCATAGGGAAAACGTTTTTTAAACATTTTTGTGGAATTGATCGCCGTTTGTAACATGATATTGATTTTTTCGTTACAAATTGGATCCTAAAACTTTAAAAACAGTTTTATGAGGCATCCGATCAAAAAACGGCTATGCTACTTGTTTTTAATTTCAATAAGCTTTGAGGCGCGCCTGAGGAGTCTGGTTAACGCGGTGAGTGAACTGCACGCGAATGAGGGGGCACTACTCTACGGCACACGACACGTGGTCGGCACGAAGGATGTAACACGTGGGGTTGAGGAGTCACAAAATCCGCTTTATTAAACTACACTTGAAACTACACTTAGTCACTAGTTTCAATGTTTTGAGGGGCACCACAGCGTCTTTTAATAATCCCTATACGCTTTGTAGCAACTAAATGCACCGACCCGAGAGGAGAAACACAGAGAAAGCACCACTATTTCGCACGAGAGAAAGCCACCTGTAATCGACACGATGGAAGAGACGGTAATGGCCGTCGAGAGCGCGCGGGAACCGCGAGAGTACAATTGCCCGAGAAGAACGCGACGCGGCGCTGCTAACTAGCAGGCGCGTTTACAAGGAGTATCGCCTGAGTATCGACCGCAATGATTGATCTCGGGCGAGCGCGCCGCGGGCGCCCATTGGCCGCCCGCCAGAGGTGACTATGAATACGCATCACTACTTGATAAATATTAGCGTAGAGAAGATATAGTGTCAATTTGAATAAAATCGGTTCAGTAGTTTTCGAGATATCGTGACCACCAGTTTAAGAAAACTCGTTTCGAGTAAAACACAAAAGAAGAAAAAGTACCGCGTCAGCATGTTAAGATCCAGAATTTTGGTATGTTACCTTTGTTACGTCCTGCGTCCTCCACCCGCCACAAATTTTTGGTTTTCTATATTATTCAAGAATAACTAATCGATTGCTCTCGCAGCATTCTGCCGCTCGCTCAATAGTTCTAAGATTCACTCTAATCTAACCTTAGGAATGTAGCACGGTTCTCACGGACCCCTATTAAAGATAAGACACGTATGATTGAGTCCTGGGAAAGGCACCTGTCGCGCCGTTCCCAGGATATAACGCTGATGCAGTGTCAGCATGCGAACGCCGCTCAGCGGAGCACGGCGTCTATATAGGGCAGTAGGAGACCCTTTTCGGACACTCTTGGTTACGGCAAATACCTGTACGCGCATTCTTGGTCACCACTTACTCTTGGTTGCGACTTACTGTTCGGGACTTGTGACTTACTCGTTGAACGTTTTACTTCAATTCACTTCTTTGGGTGCAGTGCTCCGAACTGCACCGTTGTTCGCGTATTAAGAATTCAAGTGCGGGTGCGAAGCGTAACACCCGACTTAGTATTTACCTTCGGTGTCTTTCAAGTGAATCAAGTGTAACGAAAATAATCAAGTCAAGTCGAGTCGAGTCAATAGAATCAAGTTAAGTCGAAGTGAACAATCAACGCGGTAGAATCAGTGCCATTGTTCCAGTATCTCGTCAGGCAACACCAGGTTTGTGTAACCAAGCAGTCTTTGTAATTCGGACCATTCTAGGCAACCAGCGTGGTGAAGCCTCTGAAATTCGACTAATTATAAGTGATCCGCGTGATCAAACTTCGTAATTCGGACCATTCTAAGCAACCAGCGTGGTGAAGCCTTTGAAATTCAACTAATTATAAGTAACCTGCGTGGTCGAGACCCTGCGTCTAGTCTCGATCTCCGATTCTCCGGTCGCGACAACGAAGTGGAGCCGTTCCACTCCAAATTGTAGGGTTCGATCAACTAATAAACAGCATGTACACAATCTCGTGAATCACCTACTGCACACCCATCCTCACAACGCGACACGTACACCCGCGTAAAACCTGGTTATCGGAGTGTTCTCTGAGTGTAATTAGACGGGGGATATCACCCCTTTTCTTGCCCGCGATAACCTGGGATACCGAAACCGCCGGGCGCATAAATCGAGTGGTCCTTGCTGCCGCCATCGAGCCTGTGCCTGAGTCGCCTTGCGGGCAATATCCCGCCGGCACCGTCGAACCTCCGAGTTCCGGTGATCCCCCTGCGAATCTTTCGTTGCGGCTTCAGCTCACAGGTTTCGTTGGTCCGCGGCGGGCCCCCTCGCTACGATCGTGGCTCCTCAACCATTTCCGGCACACGACGGTTCGGCCCCGAGGCCAGTGATCATTTCCACGGATCGTAACCATTCTCCCACTCAAACCCATCACCAGAGAGCACCCCGACGTCGCCAGCAACGTAAGGATTATAGAAGAACTCGTCGGGGCGGAGTAAAACACTGGGCACATCGCGAAGCAGCTCGCTTGTTTCGCTCGCAGCTATCTCGACAAACAGCGAGCGAATCCGCGAATTCTATTCCGCCTATCCACCCGCACCTCGGACAACACGCGCAACCGGTCTGGACTTCTCCAGAACAGCCTCGTCCGTTCGAACTACCCCCAGGGCGAGATCAGTTCACGGTCTACTTCGAGCCTCTAGAACCGGAAATCGTACCGTCTACCGTCGTGGTAACTGAGATTCGCGAAGATTCGGACGTCGAAATCATAGATTAAGTAACCCGCACGGACGCGAGGAAAACCCTTAGGTTGGTGTAATTTCGAGTCACCAGTGACGCTCACACTTTCTGTGCCGTAACCATTCGGACCCAAAGAAAACCCTTAGGTTGGTGTAATTCCGAGTCACCAGCGACGCTAACGTTTTTTGTGCCGTAACCAGTCGGACGCGAGGAAAGCCCTTATGTTAAAGAGTAAGCAGTATTTAAACTGCGCGCGTGACGGGCGATCTGCGCGTCGCGATCGCCATGCGCGGCAGCTGCCATTTTCGACAACGACCAATCGCCGCCACTCCCGCGCTCGCTCATGGGCTATGAGTGGGTCATCGGGTGAGGTACCCGTGACGTAGCCTTGACGTAGACTAACGTCTAAGACAATAGAACAGGTGATTGGCTCCAACACATGCGTGCTTCACACCGATGGGATGGAGGACGGAACACGTGGTCCTGTCCCGTTAACTGCCTTCCTTCTTGATCAGACAGTGAGCGAGTAAGGACGTATTTCCGAGCAGATCCATTTTTTCCGAGTTTTCCGCAGTTTTGTTAAGCCTTTGCGGCAGTATTATTAAGACAAACAGTTATTTGTTGAGCCGGTACAGAAGTGCAATAAACGACAGTACAATTCCTATAACCTAGTGTACGAGAATAAAATCCATCTCTCCTAACGAGTGCAGTGTCCGGGTTTTTCGTCGGGTTCCATATTCCCTCTTAGCGCACAGCTGCACTAGAGTTGTTCCCAGCTCGATCCGGCATCCGGGAGGCTAGGAGAAAGAATAACCTCCATCCTCTCACTCTCTAACACTTAGGTTGGTGTAATTCCGAGTCACCAGCGACGCTAACACTTTTCGTGCCGTAACCATTCGGACCCAAAGAAAACTCTTAGGTTGGTGTAATTCCGAGTCACCAGCGACGCTAACGCTTTTTGTGCCGTAACCAGTCGGACGCGAGGAAAGCCCTTAGGTTGGTGTAATTCCGAGTCACCAGCGACGCAACCACTTTTAGAGCCGTAATCGTTCGGACGCGAGAATACACGTAGGTTTAGCGTCGAATCTAGGACACCGAGTATATTTAGGCCCGTGCGACGTCTCAGCGAGCCGCTCCACTGACACGTCAAATCTCTTATCGGGCCGGTCACTTCGTCTGTCTTCCGATCCCCGGTATACCCGGTGTACGCAGGGTGCCGAAAAACGGAGGACGTAACACCTTTAATCTGCGATTCCTGGTCCATACTTTCCTAGTCCTTCTATAGACGCGTAAAGATCCATTCCGAAATCACTTGGCTTCATTATAACAGACCTTCAATAACGGTTACAAACGGATATGCCTATCTGAGCGGATAGACGCTCTCTACGACCCTCTGCCGTGCTCACTTCAAGTTGCTATAACTCTGGTAATTTTTGGAATATTAACATGCTTAGCATCGCAAATTCTTCTTGAAAGTACAAGTAATGAAACAAGGCAAAAAAAAAAATCGTTTTTTTTTAAACCTCAAGGTGGTGTAACACCTTAAATAATTAGTTTATGTTCTAAAAAAAATATTTGTCTTACAATGTTCATTAAATATTTATTTTATGTTAGTAGTACATACATATATTTCACCGATAGAGACTTAGACTCTTTCTGTTTACGGCATCAAAAAATTCTGCTGCGACAAGCAACGATACGATCGAGCTTGGCCCAGTCGAGGGAGCTCCCTCTTTAATGTCGAAATAGCGGGAGTTCTGTATCGCCTAAAGATTGTGCCACGCTCAGACAAAACACGTTAACGCCTTGCCTTGAGGTTGTTGCCATGGAGAAATAAATGAACGCTAAGCTCGCGAATACGATGCATGCTTATTGGCATTAATTACGCATCAGTCGTAGGAAGATATCGGGCAAACCAGATAATTGTAATTTCGTCGATTGTAAGAGTGTTTATAGTGATCTCGCCCTACGTTTTACATACGTGTCAAGAGTAAAGTAAGTACATATCTTTATGTAATACTAGCTTTCATATTATTATATATTTGCTCATTGGTAATGTTGCTTCACCTAATATTCTATGTTGTGTATATTAGACTGAGAAATGTCCGACAAGCGAAACAAAAAGTATAAATTTGTTAAGAAAGAGATGGCTTCGTTTCGTCCGAATCGGTCTGTCGATGCAATAGAGGCATTGAGAATTACGCCTGCTATTACTTCAGAAGGAAATATTAATCCTGTCCTCGGTCACGATCACATTATCCAGTCATTTCATTTTCAAAGTACTGAAACAGAAACTACGGAAGTGAGCAGTGCTATTGCAGAACAGCAACGTACCGCTTTTGCAAATTTAAAATTGATAAATCTGTTAAAAAACTGGTCTGCAGAACAGAACATTAATCATACTCAACTAAATTATTTATTAAAGGGTTTAAAGGATATTTTTCCCGAATTTAAAATTCCAGGTGATGCTCGCACTTTATTAAAAACTGAGCAATCATCTAATATTGTATCGTGTTTAATAACTTTATTACAAGCAGAAGGTATATTTCTAGAACTGAAAGAAAGTTGTACAATAAAATTAATTTTTAATATTGATGGTATCCCTATTTCGAAAAATTCAAACAAACAATTTTGGCCTATTTTATGCAGATTGGTTTTAAATAATTATATTGTATCTCCCTTTCCGATTGCAATTTATTACGGCGATGCAAAACCGGATTCGTTGAGTGATTATTTGGATGAATTTACGCGCGAATTGAACGCTATTTTGAAAAATGGAATTTTCCACAATAATATTACATTCAAAGTCCTTATAATTTGCTTCATATGCGAGGCACCCACCAGAGCTTTTCTTAAAAATATTAAAGGACATACAAGTTTATACGGTTGCGAAAGATGCACAGTACGAGGTACATATTATAGTCACCGAATTATATATGAAAACCATAATGCCGGTGCACGAACACATTGTGATTTTGAGAATTTTATTGATATAAATCATCATCAAAATGATCACAGAACTCCATTATTAAATATAAGCCAATTAAACGTAATAGAACATTTTGCTCTTGATTATATGCATCTGTGCTGTTTAGGAGTAATGAAGAAGCTACTTCATTACTGGAATAACAAACTATTCAAATTGCAACAAAGAACCAAATTGTCAAAAAGAATGACTTTTGCTGCAAAATCTTTACCTGCAGAATTTAGTCAGAAATCGCGACCCATAACAGAATTGCCTAGATATAAGGCTACGGAATTCCGCTTATTTTTGTTATATCTGAGACCCATTGTATTAAAAGAAATTCTTCCAAACAAGTATTATGAGCATTTCTTATTATTCCACGTAGCTATCAGAATTTTGTTACATAAAAAATTATATTTAAATCTTGAATGGCTAAACAAAGCTCGAGAGATGCTTTCAATATTTGTACATCATTCTTCCACTTTATATGGCAGAGAATTTTGTATATATAATGTTCACAACTTAATGCATATTACAGACGATGTACAAAATATGAAAATTTCTTTGGAAGAATTAAGTTGTTTTCCCTTTGAAAATTACTTAGGAAAGTTGAAAAATATGCTACGCAGGTGGAATCAGCCATTAGCACAAGTAACAAAAAGATTATCCGAGAAAAGCACATCTACAATCAAAGCAAAATTTAATACTGAAATAACTATTGAAGTTCAAAATAATTAAAAAAAAATTGAACTCCCTTATTTTAATTTAAAAGCGTATGGAATGCGAGACTGTTACGTATTTATAAGAAATGATTATGTTCCACAGATTGTCGATGTATTAGGAAATAAATTAATTGATAGATTATCAACAAAATTGAAAAATTGTCGCTTTTATAAATACCCCATCGATTCTAAATCAATTGGAATTTTTAAATTTAATGATTTCACAAATGAAACCGTGTCATATGATCAGGATGAAGTTGCTGGTAAAGCCTTTGTACATAAATGTCACTCGTATTTTATAGCATGTACTTTGCTTCATGTATGTAATTAATTAATCATTACTTCAGTCTATATTACACACATAATTTATTTTGTTTTTCCCTTTTTCTATATCTGTGCAAATACTTGTGTAAAGTTGTACGTTGTTTTATCACATATCAGTATTAATATTTCCTATATGAAGAATAGATCATAATGTCTGCGAAAAAAGTATCCAAAACTTTGAAAAGGCGATTTGTGCACATTGCATCCGATTCCGATTCTGGGACCGACGAAGTTGGACAAATGGAACCTACAGTAACACGTAAGCAGAAGCAATATATATTACGGTGCTAACATTATATATAACATTGTAAACGTAACAATACGAATAATATATATTTTATATCATCTTTCAGAGACGACATCAAATGATGACAATACGCCAATAACCCGAAAAGAATTTAATACTGTATTGCATCGACAATACAGTGAACTAAAATTTGAGCTAAAAGAAATTTATGAAAAAGTGGAATCAATAGAGAGGCTAGTCAGTAACAAAACAGTTGTTTCGCACAATAATTCGACATTTATGTCAGGCGAGGACGAGACAGATTTTTTAAATAAATGACCTATGGCATCAGTTGAAGAAGTTGAAGAATTTAATGCCAAAATTTCTGAAAGTTCTGGAAATTTTAATTTACTGGTTTGTATTAATATAGAACAATAAAGTCCATACTTCTTTATTTTTACGAGAAATTAAGGCAATATGGTCGCCTAACTTTCATGAAAACAATAAAGGAATATCTCTTCTTTCAGGTACAATTACTTTATTTAGTTGGCGGAGAAACCAACAAAAAAATCATTTATAATATGATGAAAAAATTGTTGAAAAATGAAGTAGCAATTTCTTTTTCGGGTCTGGGAAGAAAACATAAATTCCACTATCCAACACGTATTTTACTTCGTGACACCTGTTGGGTGATTCTTATAGATTTCGATGCTCTAAAACCGAATCTGCAATCCGTTCCTTTCCATCACCCTCAGTTTTCGAAAACATGAATTTTGAAAAAAACACACCTTTTTTCAACTTTGAACAACAATTCTGTTGAAACTATGAAAGATAGACTGATTCTATTAGTCGCAAAAAATTCAGCAGACATTTCTGCATACATTGGCATGAGTCGTTTATGCAATATCAATTTACAAAGATGTTTAAATAATAGTTGAATTGGACAAGACACGTTTTACGCGCTTATTTTGGGACACTTTTTTCAAATTGTTGTGAAAATGGTGGGTCTAGCGTGAATTCCAATTACACCGAACGATAGAGCAGACATTTTTCTATGGAAATCCATCATCAGACTATGCGAAATACGTTTTGGCTTCGCACAGGAAAATGTTAAAGATAATTGTGCGTGTCACGCAACGAGCGCAGGGAACTTGGCGCGCGTGTGAACGGCGCTCGGGCCACTCCACAGCGGAGCGCGGTCAATACGGTAATGTCGGAGAACCACTGCGCTCGTTGCGTGACACGCACGACTATTTCATTTTCCTGTGCGAAGCCAAAAGGTATTTCGCAAAATCTGATGATGGACCTCCAAAGAAAAGTGTCTGCTCTATCGCTCAGTGTAATTGGAATTCTCCCTAGACGCACTATTTTTACGATAATTTGAAAAAAGTGTCCCAAAATAGGTGCGTAAAACGTGTCTTGCCCAATTCAATTATTATTTAAACATCTTTGTAAATTGATATTGCAAAAACGATTCATACCAATTTATGCAGAAATGTCTGCTGAATTTTTTGCGACTAATAGAATCAGTCTATCTTTCATAGTTTCAACAGAATTGTTGTTCAAAGTTGAAAAAAGGTGTTTTTTTTTTCAAAATTCATTTTTTCGAAAACTGAGGGTGATGGAAAGGAACGGATTGCAGATTCGGTTTTAGAGCATCGAAATCTATACGAATCGCCTAACAGATATTACGGAGCATAAAAAAAGTCAAAATTTGTTGGACAGTGTTATGCTTCATGAATTTGAAATTATACGATGCTGTAAGTGGTAAGTAGATTTAATATATACTCATCATATGTACATTTTGCTTGACAACGATATCTAAAATATACCCAACTCATTCTATTTTTTATTTTACAGTAGCATCAAGAAAGAGGCAAGCGAGTATCACGGATGTAGAAATAAAACAAATAATATCATTATTTTTAGCGACAGCTCCATCAAGGATGAAACACATTTAATTATTATTATTTTTCTACTTATTATACCATATCTTATACTTATGACAATAAATGTTCTTGTTTATTTATAAAATATATGTTCTATGTGTTTCTATATGTATATATATGATTGAAGTACACTTCAGTATATCATATCTGTTCTGATTTTATATAAAATATTTTTTATAAAACTCTATGGAAAAGATATTTTTTATAAAAAAATTTTATATGAAATAAGAACAGATCGATGATAAATGCGCGTGCGATTTTAATATTTATGAGCTTAGGAAATTAATATTGTGTACAACGACATGTTTGCATGGCTCAGTGAGGAAGCACTGTATCCAGTAATCGGTAGGTCCCGTGTTCAAATCGCGCCTCATCATAAAAAATTTTCAATTGTATAGTATAGTTTGATTAAAATACAAGAAAAAGAAAAAATTATGCTCCTCTTAAATAATGTGCAAACTATAAAATTCGGTCGTTTCTAATTTTTTAAAAATTTTAACATTATTATTTAAATATTAAATACATATTTTTTCAAAATTATTTATATATCAAATGCATATTTTGCAAATATCTATTGTATACTTTTCAAATATCTATTTTATATTCTCCGAACATTTAATTAATATTTTCTGGACATTCGCTATACATTTTTTTCATTAAAAAGTGTGGCTTAACAAATATTTTTTCAATGTTTGAAAAAGATTTTAAACTAAATATTTCTGTGCTACTAAAATAGGGATATTTTCTGAACATTCTTTTTACATTTTATTATTATTTATTTTATATTCTATGAATATTTATATGATATTTTTCTGACCATTTATTTGACATTGTTTTTATATCTATAGAATATTTTAAACTAATATTTATTTCATATTAAAAAATGTCGCCAAAAAATATTATTATGATATTCGAAAAAGATATTAAATAAACATTTGTGTGCTATTAGGGAAATCTCGCTTAAGGTACGGCCACATTTAGAGAAAAAAGGATACTGTCGGGCCCTCTGCTCGGATAGTAATATACAGAGCCGGATTAAGGGTGAGGCAAATGTGGCTCTTGCCTTAAGTTTAAAATACAAGGGGCGCAAAAATGTCGTTCTGTTAAGTATTAGAGTTGCGTGAGCCCTTAACAAAACGAAACAAATATAGCAATATTATCAATCTATGTAAAACTATCAATTGTGAGTTCGTAATTGATGAATTTGCTTCAGTTAAAGCAAGCAAACTGCAATTTTAAATATTGAACCCGTTAGAATAAAAAATTATGAAGTTAATGTTGTGTTTTGAAATTTAATCAATTTTAATATTTGTTACGTCCGGGCGAGGCTTTTTCACGACTTTTATCCGTCAGAACGGTCGATGAGAATCCGCAAGCGGTCTGCCGTGCGACCGGGCGTAACGCTTGAATAATTTTTGCTATTTAATTATAATAAATAATGGTAATCTAACTGAAGATCAATATTGCATGGTATTTTAATCCCTTCCTGGAAGAGTGGGATTATTATGTCATATGTATAAGCTAAACAGAGAAGTTAATTAGAAAATGATACCGCGTTTAGTTATTTGCAGGACTTATAGGATTCGTCTGCCTCCGAAAACCCGTACAGGTCCCCAATCGTTAGCGAGGTTATGTTTTCGGTTTGTGTAATACTACGGTTGATGAGGTGTGACGTCACAACATAGATGAAATCAAAGAGAATAATATAGGGGGAAAACAAAATAGATATATTGAATTGAAAAATATTAATATAAAGAAAGAATAGAAAAGATGTGTGTTACGTCCTCGTTTTCGGCACCCTGCGTTCACCGGGTATACCAGCGATCGAGGACAGACGGAAGGAGTGATCGCACCGAAAAGAGGGTTGTTTAATCCGTCAGTGGAGTGGCTCACTGACGTATCGAGGAATGAAAGGACGGAGGTGTCCGAATGGCTACGGCTCTGGATGTGTGGGAGTGTGGGTGGTTGTGGATTGCCGATCCCGAAGGTTTTCCCATAACCATGAGTTCACCACGGTGGATGCCGGGGAGGGCGTCCACGCTTGTAGATGGCTCAACGATTACCGGGAGTCGACCACGGTGGATGCCTGGGAGGGCGTCCACGGCTGTAGGTGACGATCACCGGGAGTTCTACCACGGTGGATGCCTGGGAGGGCGTCCACGTCTGTAGGTAGCTCTCTGGGGCCCTGGGTAGAGGCAGAGATGGTGGTGTTTGGTGTTGACGTGCAGGAAGGACACGGTCGTGTGAATTAAATAATGTTCAGATGGTGGAAGTGGACTGGATGTTTTTATCTCGAAGTACACTTAGCTGGTTTACAGTTGCCGAATTTACATGGGTCGTAGCCGCACTTGGTTGGTTGAAGAGCTTGATAACTTAGATTAACGAGTTGCCGAAAGTAAACTGAAGTGACTTGGTGCCCGACTTGAGCGTGACGTTAACTATGGAGCGGAGAATTGTGACTGTCGACTGACTGACTCGTGGCCCATTTAAGTAGTGGGTTTTTGCTGAGGGTCGCCAGGTCCTTCGTGGAACTGGCACCCTAGCTTCCGTTTGGAAGTTGGCGTTCTCGGAACGATGTGTTGCCGCGGATCGCTAGTCGATCGTTGGGGTTAGCCTGTGAGCTGATTCGGCGTCAGCATTCTTATGTCTCTACTTACATCGCTATTGTCGTCATTATGTCATTCCTTCGCGTGGCGCGGATTACGTCCCGGATGGGCGTCAGCGTTACGTGAAGGAATTTCGGTGGCGCGGTGCGCCGGCTCTTGTTTCGTTTATGTACGACTTACATCTAATTAAATAGATACGCGGTGCGATGAGCTCGTTGCGAGAATATAGTCGTTAAAAAAGCGGGTGGAGGACGTAGGACGTAACAATGTGCATTATGAATCTAATAAACAGCCAAGAGATTACTGCAGTAGATATTGTTGCAGTATTGAGAAATATTCAGTTGCTAATGCGCGATAATGATGCGCCTTAACCCTCGGACTCCCACGATGGGTCACTTTTTCGGCGCCTAAAGAGCGGCAACCGTTCATACACAGCATTCTATAATGTTGCACGCCACAGGAGTCGTCAATGTGACGACACAGTTTCGAAACTGTAAAGCGACGGTTACCGACTCGGCGTCACCACTGATACACTTCTCGACGTATATGAAATGATGAATTTTTTGCTTATATTATTTCTGTAAAATCTTGCATAGCCGATATCAGAAATGCGACACGGTAATCAAGATGGGTCAATTGAACCCGAAGCCTGAAGATTGTCAACCCATTTTTTGAGTAAAGTTAAAATGTTTGCCTACGTGCATTTTAGCGATATTAGAATGTATGTTAGACGTTGACAATTTGTTTATAAATAGTTTACAACATATTGAACAAAATAAAAATTTTTGCTTATTTTCTGGCTACATACATATTTACATTCTTCGTGGTGTTTTGAATTTGTTTATAAATTGTTTACAAAATGTTTCGAACAAATTTTAAATTTTCGCCCACGAACATATCCACGACGTTGCAAAGTATTTTACACATTGTCAACAATTTGTTTATAAATTGTTTATAACATTTTTTGAACAAAATTGAAATTTTCGCCTATGAACATTCCTACGACGTTGCAAAGTATTTTACACATTATTAACGATTTGTTTATAAATTGTTTATAAGATTTTTTGACACAAATCGTTAATAATGTGTAAAATACGTTGCAACGTCGTAGGAATGTTCATAAGCGAAAATTTCAATTTTGTTCAAAAAATGTTATAAACAATTTATAAACAAATTGTTGACAATGTGTAAAATACTTTGCAACGCCGTGGAAATGTTCGTGAGCGAAAATTTAAAATTTGTTCGAAACATTTTGTAAACAATTTATAAACAAATTGAAAACACCACGAAGAATGTAAATATGTATGTACCCAGAAAATAAGATTTTCATGCAATAAATAATATAAATGTAACCATTGCTTTATACATTTATTTTCATGCCCTTTCAGTCATCACCTTTCGCTTCAATGGTAACGTCGAGTAAAAAGTAGTTTTGTCACGAGTGGTATTACCGGCTGCATGTTGGGTTGCCTATGTGCAGGCCGGGCAAATTTAGCCCATCGCGGGAGTGCGTGTCTCATTTTTAGTCGGGAGTCCGAGGGTTAATACGAGCGCTCTTTACAAGTTAGGCGGTAGCGCTCTCGGTAATTAACAGTTACGCTTTACAATCGAGAAGTTTTAACAGGAAAGACTTGCACGGTCTGCGACCGTGCCCGTGGGATCTCTCCGTGGCCTAAGCTCGGGCATGGTCATACAACATGATGTTAATAATTTGTCGTACGTCGCGACTGGAGGTTCCTACCGTGTCGCTGGTCTTCGACTATGATCGTTTGCTCTCGCTTTGCGCACGCGCTCTCTGTCTCCTTCACGCTCTATCTCTCTCTCACTCCTTCGCTCTCGCTCGCTCTCTCTCTCTCTCTCTCTCTCTCTCTCTCTCTCTCTCTCTTTCTTTGGCGGTAAGTCGGTTGGAATTTTGGTGGTTTCGGTGTTTTACGATGTTAATACCTTCGAATCGTAATAGAATTTTAGTACTTTGATCTCACTTGGTTTGCCTATGCTCGGTGGGGGTTGAGCCGGGATAGTGCCCGTTACAAGGGTCGGCAAATCAAGAAAAGTAATGCTTCTACTCGTTTAATTCGTTAGAGAATTTCGACTTTAATCGCCATGCGAGCGAGGAACAACCTTTCGCGTTCGTTCAAGTTTTATGTACAATGGAAAAGAAGAATGTAATTGAAGTTTTTGCGTATTCATAGTCATCTCGGGCGGGCGGCCAATGGGCGCTTGCGACGCGCTCGCCCAAATCAATCATTGCGGTCGATACTCGGGCGATACTTTATGTAAACGCGCCTGCTAATTAGCAGCGCCGCGTCGCGTTCTTCTCGGGCAATTGTTGTTGCGCGTTCCCGCGCACTCTCGACGGCCATTATCGTTCTCAGTACAGCAGCGACAGGTGCTCTCTTTTCTTGTGCGTATTAAGCCGATTTTAACGTGTGATATCGCGGGTTAGGAGTATCAGAAACCAACTAGTGAGACTCAGGGAAATAGAAAGACGCTTTGGTGCCCCTCAACATGTGTATAATAGCTATTTAAGTGTACTGTTTAATAAATAATAAGGAACTCCTCAACCGCCACGTGTTATCGTTCTGTGCCGGCCACGTGCCGAGTGGACTAGTTTAAGTGCCTCTTTCTTTGCGTGCGACACATATCCGCGTCTAACCAGACTTCTCAGGCGTTAGACAAAATCCGTTTCAGAAGTCAAAAGGAACCTTAATCTAACGCGTCCGACACAATTTATCGGCCACGTGCAGAACGTACGCGCACACTTTCGCACTGTTCACTTAACGAAAGAAAAACTGAGTCTATATCTCAAAATAATAATTAGAATTTATAAACTATGGTTTTACGAGGATAATTGAATCCATTTCATATCACACTACAAGAAGAGAATGATTATTAGGCTCGAACATTGAGATATCTAAGATATCCTCGGACAATCGACTACGCACCTCGCGACTTTACAGCCAACTGCCCAGAGAAATCCGTCGCGAGACGGCTCCTGGGCTCGCTCTAGGGCGGTTTTTCATGCCCTATTCGCGGAAACGGTCGACCAGCGGTCGATCCGGTGTACAAATATTGCGCTACAGCGCTCGCTCGGTGTTCAGCGACACTTTCTTCGGTCTTAACGTCTTCCTCTAATTATCAAGTTTTATTTTGAATGCAGTATGATTGCATCGACTCAGTGATATAAGATTTCATTGACGTACGCTCCAGACTTCATATACTTGAACAAAATTAGGTTGATATTTGAGCAATGCCTTATTGCCGTGAAAATAATAGTTTAATTTTGTGAGAGAGAGTGTCAGAGAAATCTATATTACCGACTAACTTCACCTCACTTCACGCTCATCACTCACGCGAGATCTCGAATCGATAACTTGTCCACCTATCAGAGATCAATACAGATCTAATCGATTACTTTCGAGATCTCACGTGACGAGCCGGTGCGCTTCCGGCGCCCGCCTTTTACTCGCACTCACCTCGCAACCATTGTACCGCGCGGACGTCACCTCTTGTACCACCTCACACGGTTCTCAAATAAGACGGTTTCACTTCACCTCTTTTCTCATTCTCAATTCACGTACGGTGCAACTCAACACGGGTTCACTCAGTGTGTGTAAATAGCTGTTATTTAGTGTCTAAATAAATAATTTATTGTGTTTTCATAACTTCACCGCCTGCGCTTACTTGCCACTCACCCGTCCACTATCCACTCGCTTTCCATCTACGCGAGCACTTCAATTACAAACAGAGAGAAACTAAAAAATTAACACGCGGAACCTCATCGCAATTCTTAACCTATGCACACACACATTCATACTATACACTCACACTCATACTATGTACACACATTCATACCCGCTCGCTCGCTTATAACTATACTTACAACTACTTATATATATATAATGGGACGAGTATGATTCCACAGTGAGGGAATTCCACTACATACTACCGCTCGACAGTACCACGTATACGATGGGCATAAGCCATGATACGAATATTTCGTATACGCGGCCTGGAGGAAAAATGAAATAATCATGATTTTACAGCTAATACTCTAACAGCGCGCCGAATACGATGGGCCTAAGCCATGATACGAATATTTCGCATTCGGAGGCCGGAATAAAGGAAATAAAAGAGAGTTTAATTAAGAAATTATACTAAAAAGAAGGAAAAAATCAAAAAGTTACGCTGGGACGTAACATATTATTCTTTTTTAAATTGTTCTATTTGCTTAGTTACAGGGAAACATTTAGCAAATGGGGGCGCATATTTGGCCTTTTGCCTCAAGGGTTTAAGGCCCTAGAGCCGGCTCTGGTATTATATATACTAAACACTTCGCGCCAAATTGCCGCAGTCTCCACATAGCCTACATGCGTCGTCCCTGGATTTCTCTGCGAATGCGCTGCGCATGCGCGAAAAAGCGTCCCAAGCGGTAAAACTGAAACTGAACGACTGTGTCAACGGACACGGCACTGCACGGCACCAACTCCAGAACCTCCGTGCAACATGCGTGGCAAGGAATTTTTAACACACATAATTTACATTCCATTCGGAATGCATTTCAAATAACACGATTGAACGTTTTACGAACTAATATTTGCTTAATTTCAACCAAGTTTATACTGGCCTGCTTCATTATAATGTTACATTACAGGTCTTTGCTAACCTTTGGTGCCTTGTCCTTCTGGGACATACTATTACTGCAAAAGGTGCAACGCATTGATTGCAAGGTAAAATTCCTTTATGCTTTTTTAATTTATCAGTTTCCTATCATACATACTTTGCATATGTAAAATTCTAAGGCAAACATTACTCTACTTGATCAAAGATTACAATGATTGAGGTGAAATCGCCTCTTGCTATTTGTAAATTATTAATTTTGTGAAAAAGGTAAAATAACAAAAATTTTCTTTCATTATTTATATTATCATACAATATTGTTTGCATTAACAGATGCCCAACATTCAACATTCTCTTGACCAATCTAAGGTCAAGGCGGAAGTCAAAGTCTCAACCTTTGAATCAATATGTGGAGAAAATGTGCCCTTAACTCAGTGCACCAAGCCTGCTGACTCACATTGTAATATTGATTGGAATGTATTTTCTCCCAATGTTCCAACTTGTGAGAATCCTATGATTGATGTGCAAGAGAAAGAAAATATGAATACAGGATCTAAATGAAACTGCTGATCTTTCCAGTTGTTGCGCTTCTGGAAAATAAAACTTAATATCAGTCACGCTGTTTAGATGTGCAGGATACTCTGGTAAAGAACTAATATCATACTACAGGTATTACACTGATTGTGCCTCTTTTTATTGGTCGAAGGTTTTTTTTTTAAATAAATGTTAAACAGAGGAACACCGTACATTTTTTATATTGCTTTTAAGAAGTGCAGAAAATAGAAACCAACGAAGAAGACTCCAATTGTCCCGTTAGGAGTACTTCCACTCATGAAGTGCAGAAGGGACGTGCTAAATATGCAGCACACGAAAATTCTGATTTGGAAAAACTATCAGGGCTCACCTATTATTCTGGTAAATTTTGTTTTATTTACGTTATTATTGGATGTTGTGCAAAACAGAAACGATTACTATGAAAAATTTAATAATAGTATAATTCAGTTGTTTGAATTGTTTGCGTTTGGTTTTTGTTACCCAGATAAATATCGGCGAGGGTACGCAACAAAATTGGTAACTTTGGAAAGGAAGCTCAACCGCAATATGCATTTAATGGAAGATCCGAATCAAATCCAAAAGATAATGGGAGTTGAAACTCGGATGGATTTGACCCTATTGCCGATTTTTCCACTAACAACAGTGACGACAATTTGTAAGTACTTTGTAATTTTCCTCCGGTTAGTTTTCCAGCAAGTAATGTCTGTATGTTTCACCCTCTAGTATTATATCACCACGTCGCCCAAACTGCGCATACTGGCAACACAGACCAGGTATAGAATAGACACCGCATCTTATAGCTCCGTATAGTTAGCACCCCATCCTCGACCGATTTGAGTTTTAATACTTGCAATCGTTTGAAGGTCGTTTGATAGTGTTTGATAGTCCAATACAAACGTTTGATAGTTAGTCGTTTGCTTGTAATCAAAGAAATAAGTGTCTAGGGACAATTTTGTCGTAGGCATTTCATTGTTAATCTACGAAAATAGATGTAAAATCGTTTGATAGTGATTGATAGTGGGATATAAACGTTTGATAGTCCAATACAAACGTTTGATAGTTAGTCGTTTATTGATAATTAAAAAAAAAAAAAAATTTCTAGGGGACTTTTTGTCGAACTTTTTGTGAAAATTTTAATTATTATCTATACCAATAGATGAAAAATCGTTTGTTAGTGAAGGATATTCAATACAAACGTTTGATAGTTAGTCGTGTTTGCTTGCAATCAAAGAAATAAGTGTTTAGGGGAAATTTTGTCGTAGACATACGCTCGCATTTCATTATTAATCTGCGTAAATAGATGTAAAATCGTTTGATAGTGATTGATAGTCGGGTATAAACATTTGATAGTTCGGAACAGACGTTTGATAGTTCTTCGTTTGCTTCCAATCATAGAAATAAGTGTCTAGGGGGAATGTTGTCATAGGTATACTCTCGCATTTTATTATTAATCCGCGCAAATAGATGTAAAATCGTTTAATAGTGATTGATAGTAGGATATAAACGTTTGGTAGTCCAGTGCAGACGTTTGATAGTTATTCGTTTGCTTGGAATCAAAGAAATAAATGTCTAGGGGAAAGTTTGTCATAAGTTATAATTCCCCGAAGATCTCGGACACAATTGTTTGACAAAATTTCCCCAAGCACTTGTTTCTTTGATTGCAAGCAAACGAATAACTATCAAGCGTCTACACTGGACTATCAAACGTTTATACCCGACTATCAATCAAAATCAAACGATTTTACATCTATTTTCGTACATTAATAATGAAATGCCTACGACAAAATTTCCCCTAGACACTTATTTATTTGATTACAAGCAAACGGCTAACTATCAAACGTTTGAATTGGACTATCAATCACTATCAAACGATTTTACATCAATTGGTATAGATAAAAATTAAATTTGCGACCATAAGGGTGCTAACTATGAAAAACATTCCCCTAGAAATTTGTTTCTTTAATTATTAATAAACGATTAACTATCAAACGTTTATATTGGACTATCAAACACTATCAAACGACCTTCAAACGATTGCAAGTATTAAAACTCAAATCGGTTGAGGATGGGTTGCTAACTATACGGAGCTGTGTGTGCCGCACCCAACGGCATGGCGCTTTTTTCCTTAGTGTCCTCTGAAGGGACGTAACAGCATGCTGTGTCTATTCTATACCTGGTCTGTGCTGGCAACATCGAACACAATACGATTCTTACATGTTCATTCTTTCTGCAACCCGTTAACACATCACTTCTTCTCCGAAATCATACAATGATGTAATTTAATTTGTAACGCTTCAGAAGAGTGTGTTATCGATTGAAAAGTATGTGTTACAAAATTATGTATTCAGTTACAAGAAGAATGAATGGAATAAAAGTTTTACAATGAAATAATACATATATATCGTACGATTTAAAATGCTTCTGTTACAGTTACAGATTGAAAAAATGGCACAATTGGGCGGAGAGGTGGATGCAGAACATGTCAGAAAAGTAATGTTTGCGAATATATGAAATATGAAGTTGCGTAGGCGTATACGTGGACAGAACAAAAAAAGAAGAAAGATACGGGGTGTTTAATGGAAAAAAAAGTGTTTTTGTCATAGGGGTTTTTTTATAACCCTTCCTTATTGTATCACCGCTAAGAAACGAGCGACTTTTTCGTGAAAGATCGCAATTTTTAGTTTAATTGACCACGATCTTGTTAGAAATCGATATTTTAAAAATTGGCTATGATTAACACTAGATAATATACGAAAATGATTACTGAAAGGAACTTTTATTCGCTTTGGTGGTTTTACATGGCTGTCCCGTCTTTTCCCATCGCCGGCTTATAAAAGACTGCCGGACGGCGTGCTGCGCGCCGGCGAGGCGCTCGTCGTCATTGCCCGCGCGATCGGCTCGCGCTTCTCACACGCGCGATTCCTACACGGCCGTCCTGCTATTCGTCCGCCTCGGACGAATTTAATGTGGTGGGCCAAGCCTTTAAGTACTCGGCGCAAGTTGACGTCACAGTTGGACCTTCGTGCGACCCTACTCTTTGCACATCATAAATATCGTTCGATTTTACTCGGCTAATACGGTACGGTCCCAAATACTTGGCCCTCAATTTTCTTCCTGGACCCGCTTGCGTGCGCTTTATTGCTACTAAGTCGCCAATTTTATATTGATTCGCTTCCTTACGTTTACGGTTATACACTTTTCGGTTTTCTTCTTGAGTTTTCAATATTTGTAATTATGCTCGCTTGCGGACCTCGTCACGATCGCTCTCAAATTGGTACAAAAGCTCCTTTTCGATCAACTCCTTTAAGTTTACATCATATTCGTTACGCATTTTTACGCCAAATAATAACTCAAAGGGTGCAGCATCTACGCTACGTTGATAAGTCGAATTCACTATACGCTGTAATCGGTCCAGATGTTTAAACCATTTTGTTGGATCGTCCATGGTAAACTTAGTTAAAACGGATATAATAGTTCTATTTAGCCTCTCAATTTGTCCATTGGCTCTCGGAAGACCAGTAGTAATCGTTACATGTTTAATATTTTCGTCGGTACAATAATGGGCAAATTCTTTGGAAGTGAACGCTGAAGCCTTGTCGGTCACAATTTGACATGGGTTTCCGAAACAACTCTTCTGTACTTCTAACTTATTTAACACCTCACGGGCTGATGTAGTTTTAGTCGGGTAGAGCCACACAAATTTGCTAAAACTATCTATAACGGCAAAAATATAATTGTATTTCTTACTCGTAGTTTCTAACGGTCCTAAATGATCCGCATGGTAGGTGTGTAACGGAATATCGATTTTCGCAAGGGGATGTAAAAATCCTTCCTGTTTGCCTGCCTTTCGATTAGCCAGGATGCATGGGACGCATTTGGAAATACAACTCTCTATTTTACGTCTAAGCTCTGGAATGTAATATTCCTGTCTAACCGCTTCTTCCGTCCTTTTTACGGCAAAATGACCCTTCTGATGAGCTATTTGTATAATCTCTGCCTGCAAGGCTTTAGGCACAACTAATAAATCTCGGCCATCCATAAACTTGTATAACAAATTCTCGCGCAAACAGTAGTCCTGATATGGTTTGTCCTTTAAAATCTCTATAATAGCCGCAATTTCGCTGTCGCTAGCCTGCAACTCTCGAATTTTCAACACCGCAAGGCTTTCGCTGACTAACATTACTGGATATCTGCTCAACGCATCGACATGTTTCATCCGCTCTCCAGGTCGATGCTTGATTTCGTAGTTAAAATCTTCGAGAAAAAGTGCCCATCTGGCAATTCTAGGTATTAATTCCTTTTTGCTCATCGTACGTTGAAAAGCCACACAATCCGTAATAATCGTAAACTCTATTCCTAGCAAATACGTTCGAAACTTCTCGAGTGATCTGACAATAGCGAGCGTCTCAAGTTCATAACTACAGTAATTTTGTTCTTCGCGTTTTGTCTTACGACTCATGTAATATACTGGGTGAAACCTGTCGTCATCGGGCGACTTTTGCATCAAAACGGCCCCGTATCCTTCCTTGGATGCGTCGGTATGCAATTCGGTTAAATAACTTGGATTGTATATGTGCAACACGGGATTTCGCGTCAAAGCCTGTTTAAGTTTCTCAAAAGCAATTTTCTCTTCGTCACCAAGTGTAAACGGTCTATCTTTTCTAAGTAAGTCGCTCAAAGGTTTTGCAATCACCGAGTAATGTGAAATAAATTTCCGAAAATATCCGGTAAGCCCCAAAAAACTTTGGACAGCTTTCATTGATTTAGGTTCCGGAAAATCGACAACAGCTTTCACTTTATTTTCTGACGCAAAAATCTCGCCGGCCTCTACTAGGTGCCCCAAAAATTCAACGCGTCTATGCATAAATTTACACTTCTTAATATTTATCTCGAGTCCGTAGTCACTGGCCGTCTTCAAAACTAACTTCAGTCGCACCAAGCTTTCCTCCTCGCTAGATGCGAGAATGATTATATCGTCCAAATATAGTAATGCAACACCGTCATTGATCAACTCGCGGAAAATGTGGTTAATAAACCGCTGAAAAACCGATGGCGCGTTACATAAACCAAACGGCATCTTCAAAAACTGGTATTGACCACGATGCGTTACAAACGAAGTATATTTTCTACTTTCCGCATTGACTGCCACATGAAAGAATCCGTTCTTTAGATCGAGCGTTGTAAATATGCAGGCATCCTGCAGCTTATCGAGCACGTCTTCAATTAATGGGAGTGGATATTTGTCTTTCTCAAGAAGCTTATTCAAACGACGATAATCTATACACACGCGTGGACTCCCGTCTTTTTTTTTCACCACTACTACCGGACTTGCGTATTCCGACGCGCACGGCACAACAATGTTATCCCTTACCCACTCTTGCACTTGTGTGCGGACAATCGTTTCATCTGGTGCCGACAATCTACGCGGTTTCTGACTCACGGGTTTCTCAGATTTAACAATCAATCGCATTTCGATGTTCGTACTCTTATTCTTCGACGGTTTGTACGAGAGAATCGATTGCTGTAATTCGTCGTGTATTTTCGCACCACTTACTTCGCCTATATCTAAAGTCGGTCGTTCGATTACATTAATTCGCGTCAAAAATGAGGTAGGTAGTCTTTTTCGAATTTTGATACCGTCGTTGTCAATCGTTGTGTTTGATACATTTAATATATCGGCGCCTACTACCGCTTCCAAATTCATCGCGCCATTTGGTACCACGTGTACAGTAATCGGAAAATCGTCTTCATCTATCTTAACAACAGTTTGAAAATATCCCAGCGTTTTAGTTTCGTGCTTTCCAAATCCCGTCAAAGGTAAACACGAAGCGTGCAAGTGAATCGGCTGAATTTTGTTTAATGTGTCTTCGCGAACAATCGTCAACTCGCTTCCGGTATCAACTAAAGCGTTAAGCGCAACTCTATTTATGAAAATCTCCTTTTCCATACTTTGCGTCGTATACGTGGATATGCTATTCACATTTTGTTGCGGTGACTCGACGTTCTCTGCGCAATCAGTAGAAGTATGACCAAACTTACGACATTTAAAACATCGTTTTCCACGTTCTTTACTACGGCAGTCTCTAGATAAATGTCCTTTGCCACCACAATTGTAGCACCGCAGATCGAACTTTGCTTCATCGCTTGTCTTCTTCAAAGTTGTCGTCTTTCCCTCGGGTTCCGCATTCCCTGCGTTGTCTCTCCTTTTTCCAAATCTCGAACGGTCATGGGTTGCTTCTCTTATCGCCGCGTAGGTTCTTAGGCGTTCCTTGAAATCCTCCAGCTTCTTTGCGCCGAACAAGACCATCTTGTTGCGCATGTCGTCCTGAATGCCACCGATGACGTATTTCATCAGTGCATCGGCTTCGATGTCTCCTCTGGATGCCAGGATGCAAATATTCCTGTACGGTTTCGTCCCTTTTCATCTTCCTTTTCGCAAGTTGTTCGTGAAGTTCCGCACTATTGATTGTTCTCGAAAATTCGTCCTTCAAAATCGTCTTTAATTTATTCCAGGTCTTTACGACGCCCTCGCCCTGCACGAACAATTTCGCAAGCCCCGTCACGGATTTCTTTGCAAACACAAAGGTTGCGACTTTTCCAAATGCGTGTATACATTGACGAGCTGCACCGGTTTACTTACAATAAATCGGCACTAGCGAACGCAACACGCGAACACGTGTCTTTTCTAACCTCACCACCAGATGACCTATTCATTTCCGCGCCCTTCCCCGCTCCGCTCCTAAATGTTGGGGAAATGTGTGGGAAAACGAGTGGGAAGGAAAATTTGGTGGGGAAATGTGTGGGAAAACGAGTGGGAAGGAAAATTTAGGAGCGGAGCGGGGAAGGGCGCGGAAATGAATAGGTCATCTGGTGGTGAGGTTAGAAAAGACACGTGTTCGCGTGTTGCGTTCGCTAGTGCCGATTTATTGTAAGTAAACCGGTGCAGCTCGTCAATGTGTGGGAAAACGAGTGGGAAGGAAAATTTAAGAGCGGAGCGGGGAAGGGCGCGGAAATGAATTGGTCATCTGGTGGTGAGGTTAGAAAAGACACGTGTTCGCGTGTTGCGTTCGCTAGTGCCGATTTATTGTAAGTAAACCGGTGCAGCTCGTCAATGTATACAAAAGTCTGTTTTATGTTGATTCGGACACAACAAGTAAGCTCAGACCCCGGGTCAATGAGCAGTCGGGCTTCGTGATTGGTAAATTGTGATCGGGCTTGTGCTACGGCTGTGGCTAGCAGCGTAGCGTGCAATGTGTGGGCGTTGAGCGTGAGTGATTGGGCATTGAGTGTGCGTGATCGGGCGTTGATCGGGCAGACGACTGTGCAACTTCCCTAATGAGCGGTGCGTTGTTCGGCCGATGAGTTGGCGATCTCCTCCGCTCCATGCAGCATGGTGTGGTGTCTTCCAGCGCATGTCTTGCATGTCCGCGCACGGCAGGACCGGACATTATGATGGCCAAGGTAGTTGAAGCACAGGCTCTTAGCCACCGCAAGCCGGTACCGTTGGACTGGTGTCAAAGTCCTAAAGGTGATGCAGCTCACTATGTAATGAGCGCCATCACAGGCGTCGCAGGGATATGTACCGCTGCCTCCTTCTGGCCGTACGCGGGACTGCGTCGACACTGGGTGGGCTGATGGTGGTTTCCTCGATGTGGACGCAGTAGCGGAGGAAGATCCAGGATACACCACCGTCTTCCTGGCGGGTGGTGCTCCTTGAGCGGGCGTTGATTGTGGCGGGGCGGCGGTCTTGTCGGCCATCTCCATGGCGTGCGATCGGGAGATCAAAAATTCCTCCATTCTGGCCAGCGTCGGACACTCCTGCTGCGCCCCTAGCGCCGTCTCCCATGCTTGCCTGGTGGATCGGTCAAGCTGCCTCAGTACATGATGAATGAGGATCGTGTCTAGGATAGCGGCGTCGGATATATGGGTGCGCAGCATCTTCAATGCTTCGGTGACAGTGCCAATAACCTCGTGCAACGCCGTGGGTTTCTTCGTGGTGGTTGAAGCGATGTTGAAGATCCGCTCTACGTGGTGGAACACTATTCTTCGCTTGTTCTCGAAGCGCGCCGTCAGCTTTTCCCACGCCACATCTAAGGAATTGTTGGTGAGCGGAAGTGCACTGATGAGTTGTGCAGGAAACGAGTCGAGCGAGCCGTGCAAGTAATGCAGTTTCTCTACGTCCGAGAGTCGCTTGTTGTTTAAGACAAGCGACTTAAATAAATCTCTGTATGTCGGCCATTCGGCATAGTCTCCGGAGAATCTAGGCAATGAGATGTCTGGAAACTTGCAGTGCTCACTCGACTCGCTTGACTATGATGAGTGGTCGGTGATCGGTGCCGGAATTACATCCTGGAGCGTCGCGAGGGCCTGTCGGATGAGGCGGACAGCTCTCGCCTCGCGCTCAAAAATATCGCCGGTGAAGTATGCGTTGTCGATATGCGCATGAGGCCACGCCGCCTCCAAATAAACATTTTCCGACATAAAGCCCTCGTGTAGTTCAGCTGTGTCCTTGAACCACTGTTCAATCCGGGCGTGGGTGATGTGCTCCGAATTTAAGGGAAGGGATTGCAGGAGATCCATAAGGGCGGATACTCGCCGCTCCTGCGCCCTGGCCTTCAAAATTAAGACAGACGGCAAACGCACCGGAGAGGGCTTCCTCACGCTCTTCTGAGCGGCCGTCTTCGCCATTTTGATTGGTGGAGGCACGGACAGCGTGGCGGTAAACGCTGGGGTCTCGACCAGTATCTCCTCCTGTTGCTGCTCCTCGACGCTCGTCTCCTCTGTCGACGACATCCTCGATGTTCGTCGATGTCACCGAGTGATCGGGCGTTGATTGGACGAACGAACCTTAAATAGCACGAGGATAGTCACCAAAAGTTCGAAACTAACCTCAACCGCACTGAGGTTCGCGTGATTGTCCGTTGTACACTTGAACTGCCACTACGCGCAATTTCACCACCAGATCCGGCTCCGAAGCACCAAAGTCGCGACTTTTCCAAATGCGCGACCGATCAACGGCTTCGGGCCGCCTCGGTACCCCTCGGGTCTTACCCGATCTTACGTGAACTCCTCTCCCGCTCTCCCTTCCGCCGCCCCGGGTGGATCGAGCAGCTCGTGGGCTGCGGGAGCGGGGAGCGGGGGGGACTTGTTTCCCGGAATCGGACACCTGTGCGACCGCTAATTAGTCGTTAGCCTATTGTCGGTGAGGATACATGTATTTCTGAGTATTGCGAGTGATTTTCTGAGAACCTTAGTTTTTGTGAGCGTGCGAACCGTCTACGGTCCGTCTTGGGATCTCTCCCAGACGTCTTATCGAGAACTTTCTCGCCCTGTACTTTATAGACCTTCTTGGGAAATTCGGAGAACATTAAAGGACCGGACTTCATTAAAAAGCGCTAGCTTGGTTTTATTTGCCCGCTACACACCAGTTTCACCAATCGTCTTTTCTTAACACATTATAAAATAGATCGACCACTACTATCCGACCATTCTGGCTTCGGACGAGAAATCGATCAAACACACAATTTTTTCGAGTTCAGTCCAACCAAACAGTACAGCTGTATCCTCAAAATCGGCAATCCATCGCTCTATTGGATATGCGTCGCTTCCGCTAAACGATCGAACAGAATCCTCAATGTCGCGATAATTCATCGTAAATCTCCCTTGCCTTTGCCGCGTACTTCTGTGCGTGGACGCTTGAGATTCGTGGTCGTTGTCGTCTGAATCGTTGGATGCGTTCGATGCCGCATCTCCTTTGTCCGGTTCCGCCTCATCGTCGTCAGCTTCCTCGTCTTCTTCGTTGTCTTGGGCGGTCATCAACGAGTTTAGGTCCATTAATGCGCGGCACACGTTATACGTAATGTCCTCCTTTGTACCACTGTAATCCAAACCGAGGATATTACAGCAGGACACTATGTCGCCAAGAGTCAAACCACTTGCGTACGCTAATTTTGCTGTATGCCCCGTGGAGCCTTCAGAAAACTCGAATCCAGTAAACGCACGCAGTCGTTTACGATTGTTCCGATCACCTTCCGTCTCAAATACCATCTTGCGTAACGCTTTCACCGCCGTTGCTGGTGCGCTCTTGATTTTGCGCTCAATCTTCTCAATAGCCGCTAGATTCTCCATCGTCGCAGTCGTCAGAATATTTGCCACACACCTTTGGCCGTCACAACACTGTTCGTCACAAGTCCAATTAAAACCACCGTAGCCGTCACAATACTATTCGTCACAATTCGTTCACTAACAGTATTTCCCAAAAGAACCCATCTGGATCCCGGCTGAGCCCCCAAAATTTATAGGAAAATGATTACTGAAAGGAACTTTTATTCGCTTTGGTGGTTTTACATGGCTGTCGCGTCTTTTCCCATCGCCGGCTTACAAAAGACTGCCGGACGGCGTGCTGCGCGCCGGCGAGACGCTCGTCGTCATTGCCCGCGCGATCCGCTTGCGCTTCTCACACGCGCGATTCCTACAATAATTTCATTGAGATTGAGAAAATTTTTGTCCCGTCTGTTTCAGATTAGTCATATGCAATTCAGAGCTGTCACAGTTTCGCAAAACGGGTCTTGCGTCGATTGCGATATCTCCACCATTTATTAATGTTTTCGATTGCAATTTTTTTTTTAACATTTTTAAATAACACAGCTTAACCGACAAATCCCGGAATAAATCCCGGATTCCCTCACCGTGGAATCATACTCGTTCCATCTTATATATATATAAGTAGATATAAGTATAGTCATAAGCGAGCGAGCGAGTATGAATGTGTGTATATAGCGTCAATGCCGAACGAATAGCGTGAATGTGTGTGCATAGGTTAAGAATTTCGATGAGGTTCCGCGTGTTAATTTTTGGTTTCTCTCTCTCACGAGTTTCAATTATTATTTTCACGGCAACAAGTCGTTGCTCAAATATCAACCTAATGTTGTTCAAGTATATGAAGTCAGGAGCGTTCGTCGATAAAATCTTAGATAACTGAGTCGATGCAATCATACTGCATTCAAAATAAAACTTAATAATTAGAAGAAGACGAAAGACCGAAGAAAGTGTCTCGCTGAACACCGAGCGAGCGCCGTAGCGCAATATTTGTACACCGGATCGACCGCTGGTCGACCGTTTCCGCGAATAGGGCATGAAAAACCGCCCTAGAGCGAGCCCAGGAGCCGTCTCACGACGGATTCCTCTGGGCAGTTGGCTGTAAAGTCGCGAGGTGCGTAGTCATTTGTCCGAGGATATCTTAGATATCTCAATATACGAGCCTAATAATCATTCTCTTCTTGTAGTGTGATACGAAATGGACTCAATTATCCTCGTTAAACCATAGTTTATAAATTCTAGTTATTATTTTGCGATATAGACCCAGTTTCCTTTCGTTAGTGAACAGTGCGAAAGTGTGCGCGTACGTTCTGCACGTGGCCGATAAATCGTGTCGGACGCGTTAGATTAAGTTCCCTTTGACTTCAATTGCATTCTTCTTTTCATTGTACATAAAACTTGAACGAACGCAGAAAGGTTGTTCCTCGCTCGCGGGGCGATTAAAGTCGGTATTCTCTAACGAAATTCAACGAATAGAAGCATTAATTTTCCTGATTTGCCGACCCTTGTAACGGGCATTATCCCGGCTCAATCACAACCGAGCATAGGCAAACCAAGGAAGATCAAATTACTAAAGTTCTATTACGATTCGAAGGTACTATCATCGTTTAAAACACGCAAACCAAAAACTACCAACCGACTTACCGCCGAGAAGGAGAGCAAGCGAGAGCGAGAGTGAGAGAGCTAGAGTGAGAGAGAGAAGGAGACAGAGCGCGTGCGCAAAGCGAGAGTATACGAACGTAGCCGAAGACCAGCGACACGGTAAGAACCTCCAGTCGCGCCATTTCGACAAAATATTAACATCATATTGTATGATCATGCCCGAGCTTAGGCCACGGAGAGATTCCACGGGCACCGTCGCTGACCGTGCAAGTTCTTCCTGTTAAAACTTCTCGTTTGTAAAGCGTGCAACTGTTAACTACCGAGAGCGCTACCGCATAACTTGTAAAAAGCGTTCGTATTAAGGCGCATCATTGTCGCGCACTAGCATCGGAACATCTCTCAATACTGCAACAATAACTACTGCAATAATCTTTTGGCTGTTTGTTAGATTCATAATACACTTCTTTTCTGTTCTTTCTTTATATTAATATTTTTCAATGCAATATATCTATTTTGCTTTCCACCTATATTATTTTCTCTGATTTCATTTATGTTGTGACGTCACACCTCATCAAACGTAGTACTACGCAAACCGAAAACATAACCTCGCGAACGATTCCGGACCTGTACGGGTCTTTCGGAAGCACACGAATCCTGTAAGTCCTGCAAATAACTAAACGCGATATCATTCCCTGTTCGAGAATCTCGCGATTCCCGCTTAAGGAAATGAGAGCGAATGAAAGGAAAGAGGAAAGGGGGGAAATGAGAAAATCTATTGGCGGTGGAGAGGTTATGTATCCACGTGGTCTACAATGTCCGTTTAACAGAGTCTTTATTATAAAACAATATGGTCAAGGGTGCTCTACGGAAATGAGTGTAACAGTCATATTGAGAGAGATAATCAATTATATTTATCGTATCCGCGTTATAATGATTTGTACCTGTTACGGATGCACGTGCTCAATTCGCGCCGCGTACAGAGCCTGAGATGTCTGTTGTTGATGTACCGTGAGATTTCTCGGCACTTAGTCCGGGATTTGTATGTGCTACTCCGTGAGGTTACGAGTTGGTCCGAATGTAACCGTTTGTGAAATAACCAAAGTAACCGTGATTGTGAAAAGTCGTGTGTTCTCGTTAATAGCTGAGACGATAATGGCCGACCGATTCGGCGGGAACGCCGCCCGCGTTAAAGGCGCGCTCGCATGAACACCGCGTGTGACTCGGCCCTCAGGCCGCCTTGAGGATGCCGCGACGATGATTGGTCAGCGCCGCGGCATGCCCCAACATTCTCTAATTAACTTCTCCGTTTAGCTTATACATATAACCTAATAATCCCACTCTTCAAGAAAGGGATTAAAATATCATGCAATGTTGATCTTCAGTTAGATTACCGTTATTTATTATAATTAAATAGCAGAAAATATTCAAGCGTTACGCCCGGTCGCATGGGAGACCGCTCGCGGATACTCATCGACCATTCTGACGGATAAAAGTCGTGAAAAGCCTCGCCCGGACGGAACACTGTATTTGCTACGCTTTTGGTGCCAATTTGCTAATACAATCTGTACAAAAGCTTTGCGTGCAAAACCGTGGTGAGATTCAATACAAAATTAAATGACTGGGTTTGTAAATAGGTTTTGTCATATTGTTATCTGGGCAACACATTAAATAACATTTTAGAGGAGAAAATTGATAAGCGTCAGGAATATTCAATAAAAAACAACCGCAACCCTATCTTGACAATGGTCGTTATGATTAAATATTATTGTTTCCATTAAATTTGTCTTTTAACCTTAAGAGTTCTGTATTAAAACATTTTGTCTGAACTGTGTAGTTTTCGAAACTGTTCACTGTTCAATACATTTTGGACACCCTGTGTACAGACTCTTTGAAGAACATAATATATATATAGGTGCATTTAGATCACGCGAGGAAACGCGCGCAAACATGAATTCATTTAAGACGCTAATTATAAAGAAAAAAACATAATATTAAAAGAAGAATAATATAGTGAAGAAATATATGAAAACAAATTTATAATACCCAAAAGGAACATATTTAGTTGATCAGCATGAAATAGGCGCGCGTTTCGAGCAGTTATACATTTGTCATCGGTTCGTTTTACTATTGTTTAATAAACACGCCAGGTTCTCGACCGCCGTACGCCGTGGACATCTTTTATATAAACTCCCATTACATATCATTTCGACCGATTCACAAGGATTTGCTAAGGTAAGTGTTTCTGAGATTTACCTTATGCAACAATAAAAATAATTATATAACATTATAATAACCATATTGTAACTTAACATAATAACTAAATTTTAATGGTTGATAAAAACGCGCAGGAAGAATAAAAAGTCCACTGCACCTAAATGCGTCTATTCAAAATATATGTCACAGACAACAGAAGTGTATATCAAAGGAGATTTGTAGAAAAAGTCACAACATGTACAAGACTCTTCAGCAATTTGAAAGTATTTAACATTGAGCCGTAGATTTATCCATTCCGTGTAGATTGCTAAAACATCATGATTCACGCGCAATGTGATCCATGATTTATGTATATACTTCAATTTCCAAACAAATTCCATTCAAAATTTCAATGACAATGAGTTATCATATGTGGCTACAAACCACAATGATATGGTCCAATCTAAGTTGGTTAAATGTTTTAAAAATGCAAATATTAATCATTCTTACTTAAACATCTGAGACCTTTGTTGCAGTCAATATTTATACACTGTTATTGAATATTGTTTAAAGATATCTTTTTGTCGTATAGCCAATACATGTGTAATTCCTTATTTGGAAGCTGACATTCATATGGGTGGTGTTCTCATTGATACATCTGATGAAAATGATATATGGCCTATACAGGTACACAGAGTTTTGTATATTAAGCGTTGTGCACCCCAGGTGACAGATACCTGTGCGAGTTCACAAAACCCAAAGGGTCCCAACACATTCTTCCTAGTAGTCATATGAGATTTTAAGAATGCAATGAAAACCTGTAGAATATTCTTCAAAAATATTTTTGTTCCTCTTTCTATTAGATGATTTACAGTAGATATATACGAGTTACAGGCACCTCAATTTTTGCTATAGAGGCCGTATGTGTTTTCATATCATTCTCTTCTCGCGTGACTCATAATGTTGATACAATCAAACAATACTTGTTCGAGGTGGATGTTGCTCATCGCAGAGAGGATGAAAGTCCTCTTGCTGATTTATTAATTGGAATGGTGACATAATACCTATTGATTATATGCACATGGTGTTATTAGGAGTTTCTAAAAAATTTTCGAGTTAAAAATCAGAAACAAATGTGTTCCTACTGTTGAAACTTGATTGCGAGTTTATTCGTCTTCCTACTGTACATGTTTCACAATTCAAGGTGTGCTATCTTCAGGAATCTAGAAAATTAATTACACATGAAAAGTGTAACACTGTTATAAAGTTGATATCTTAAAAACTAGGAAGTACGTGAACCATAAGAAAAAGATACCGTAACTCAGCAAAATTGACATGTGCAGGTCGCTTTTCATACTTCTAATTGTGATCAGGATAAATACTCAGTCCAAAAACTATTCTTTTATTGGATTCCTTATTGCACATATGTTGTTAAAGGTAGGGTGTGTGAGGTATGTGGCTGGGAAACTTCAAGCTAAACAGACACAACAGTATTATGAAAAAAACAGTCAAGAGTATATTATAATCTGCTTTCTCGAATTCCTAACATACCAGAAAAAACATTGTCTATCTTTCTACTCTTGTTATTTTCCATTTCCATATGCAAGCCTGTTGGGACCTTATTAGCACCAAAAATGCAGCAGACACAAACTACACTGCTACGTTTCTGATCGCATGGCTTCATCTTACATGCTTACGTTCCTCCTGATTGTGATGGAAAAGGATTGAAAAAAACTATCAGAAATGCGTTTGAACAGTTCACCATTGACAGTACATCCAAATGTTAAAAGACAGAGACATAAACGTATGTTTTGGTAAAATTACTCAAATAAAGTATTGATGCTGAGGTAACGTGCATATTAAGACCACCGGAAATTCTACAGTTTTTTTGTTAATAGTCTATTTGTACCATTGCTGCAGGTGAAATGAACATTAATTGTTGTAGGAAACCTCTAAAATGTATAACGACCTATCGAAATTTTTAAATTCTGTCGCACACCTTGCGCAACCAAACCATACACAGTCAACTCGTTTCTTCCATTTTCACGTGGTAATTCTGAAGAATACAAAATACATAAGATTGTAAAGTTTCAACAAAATCGGGGCTGAGGGAGGTATTCTTCAGAAATACCGAATTTCCTTCTGCTGGCGCCATTCTTACTATTTCAAATCCCGTTGTTTTAGACAAAGGTTGTACGGGACAATTTTCAACGGCCACATCCTCGACTTCTAACCCATTTGAAATTTCCGACTCATTTTGAATAAATGACTGAACGTTCTTATCCTATTAACTTAACAATACTTTATGTCTATATCTTCAGGTAGCGATGGACCTCCAGGCAGCTCCCAGCTCCTTCTTCCGGACGAAATCGTTTGTACGGTATCTTCCGAATTATTAGGAGGAAATGATGATTTCCCGGTGCATGTGGATTCCAAGATACCTTGCACGGCCGTCGGAAACACTCGTCTCCGGCATTCACCCGTCGCTCCCTGGGGAAACTGTGCGAAAACCTGGGAGGGAAAGATTGCACGTTTCTGTTTCCGTCCTCGCCTGTTCCTCCAAGTATCCTTTTCGTTCTTTAGGCACCAGTCCGAAAAGGCGTGGGTTCGAATCAATTAAAATGACACAAAAACGTGTCATTTACAAAAATCCCTATAAAAGAGAGACCCGCGTGCTTCTCGAACAATTCTAAGTCAGTATATATGTATGTATATATGTTGATATAGTCGAGGATATGTTGAATTTTTGTAGAGTCTTGCTTGCGTAGATATAGTTACTTTAAGGTTCTATGCAACTAGATTCTGTGGAGTTCTGATTGCTGATTTTTGGGCTATTTGCAATCCTATAGTCGGCTGGATTATAAAGAAGATTACAGAAGCAATAACATCTTTCCATCCACAACATGTCCACTGTCCTAATTGAAACCAGAGTCTACTGGTCACAAAAGAAAGCTGTATGCAGGCCTAAGCAAACGCAGAGTGGAAGTGGTAGGGAACAGCTGGAGCTAAATGTTTGTTTCAAGAGAATCAATCTATGTGCCGCAGGAGAGAAGCGACTGATTTTCTGATGTCAAGTTTCAAGGATTTCCTTGATATTCATTCAAAACAGCCCTTTTCTGGGCCTCAAAGTGATTCCAAATGTTGACAACTCTCGATCAATAAAATATTCCATGTACAAGTCTCTGATTATTTCTATGGTTTGTACGGAAACATATGGAAGAATGTTATTGTCAGCGTTAGATGGCTACAAGCGGAATGACTTACTTGTTTTAAATATACAAGAGGGATCCAGAAATATGAGAAAATGGGCAAATAATGTATAAATATGCAGGTTGTAATCGTACGGTTACATACCGAGGCCCCTGAAGCGCCGTAACACGCAGGTGCCGCGACACACCTCGGGCACGCCGAAACAGGCCGCCGCCTCCAGACGGTGACTACTGGCAACCAGTAGATGCGGAGTTCGCGCAAGCCAAAATGGTCGCGGCGATATTGATAAAGACACAGATGCAGACACAAGCCTACATCGGTAGTCGACCAAGCCGTGAGAGCACAGCGCCTCCGGTACTCATCGGTCATCCAAGTAGCGAATGTTATCGCACAGCCCGTTCTGCGGCTTGCAGAGCGCCTGCCGAGAGCACTTTTCGTCTACTTCTCTTCGTACCTAACAGTAGCGAGTGTGACCGCACAGCCCGTTCTGCGTCTTGCAGAACGCCTGCCGAGAACACTTTTCGTCTACTTCTCTTCGTACCTAACAGTAGCGAGTGTGACTGCACAGCCCGTTCTGCGTCTTGCAGAACGTCTGCCAAGAACATTTTTCGTCTACTTCTCCTCGTACCACACAGTAGCGAGTGTTATCGGAAAGCCCGTCTTGCGTCTTGCAAAGCGTCTGCCGTACAGCACTTTTCGTCCACTTCTCCACATACCATACAGCAGCGAGTGTTACCGCACAGCCCGTTTTGCGTCCGGCAGAACGCCTGCCGTAGAACACTTTTCGTCTACTTCTCAATATACCATACAGTAGCGAGTGTTACCGCACAGCCCGTTTTGCGTCTTGCAGAACGCCTGCCGTAGAACACTTTTCGTCTACTTCTCCTCGTACCATCTAGTAGCGAGTGTTATCGCACAGCCCGTCTTGCGTCTTGCAAAGCGTCTGCCGTACAGCACTTTTCGTCTACTCCTCCTCATATCATACAGTAGCGAGTGTTACCGCACAGCCCATTTTGCGTCTTGCAGAACGCCTGCCGTAGAGCACTTGTCGTCAACTCCCAGTTACAAATTCCGTTCCTCAACACACCGGACGATTCTCACGGGGCCACGGCATCCTGCAGTGTCCGGGCATCCGACCCACCGTCGCGCCGATATCACGTCTAAAAACTAAAATCTTCGCCTAAGTTAAGCGGATCCGAAACGCAGTGATAATCCGGGCTCATTTAAATCGCCTTCGGCCGAGCGGACCGACAATCACCGACACGTACACGCGACGCGTGCGTGAGTTCCGCGCGACAATAACAGCGCATGTATACATTTAGACTTAAAAAATCTTTCGACTTAAAAAAGTATCGCTTTCCTACCAAACTGCTCACCGCCCAGAGGCCGGACCGGCCTCACGACTGTCCGTAACCGCGGTCTGACGATCATCATCACGAAGGTATACGTATCACTACGGCACGGACAGTAGATATCACATGCTCCGTGCAGCACCACCATAAAAACAACGGTTACAAGGTATTTATGAAAGTTGTGAAAGTGCAAAAACTAACCAATTTCAGGTTTCAAATTTCATTAAATGTTTGTAGGTATGTTATAATTCTAAAAAATAGAATCTTCGACGTAATAACCAACCAATCATGCTATTTATTATTAATGATTACTTAACCTAGAAAATCGATTCTACGGCGCGTAGCAACCAACCAAAATAACAATTATTATCCACGACTTTTCGACGAATCTATTGTTTACCCTATAAAATCGATTCTTGAAGACAATCGAACATCCCTATACAACATTTGAATCAATCTGAAATCCCAAATTGTTTGGTTTTTAGCCCGACACAACTTTCATATATCCTGCACATTTCTACGTCATTTGCCCATTTTGTCATTTTGCACGGTCTCCCTTCTACATGGAAACCTAGACGGTCATTCCGGTTGTTGTCATCTAACCCTGGAAATAACGTACTTTCATACAAGCCATTGAAATAATCATACGTGTGTACATAGGAAATTTTATTGAACGAGAGTTGTCAACGTTTGGATTCACGTTGTAGCCCTGAAAAGGACTGATTTAAATGGATCTCAAAGAAATCCTCGACATTTAACGTGAAACAATTAATCGTTTGTGTCACGATCCACCCGGATTCATTCTTTTAAAAGAAACAATTGGCTCCTGCTGTTGCCCACCGCAACTATCTTGCATTTACTTAGTCCTGGATACAGCATTATTTTGTGTCCTGTAAATTCAGATTTCCATTAGGGCAATGGATATATTGAGGACGTAAATAGTTTATTACTTTGTAAAATATTAATGTATTCTCTGATAGCAGTCTTCTCTGTAATATTATTATTATTATCTTTATTTTACTATTTTCCAAATTTGTAGTGCGGAATCAGAATTGCTTCAAACATCTCTATCCTCGTTCAGGACTTCATTATGATCAGAAGGCGTCTTGGCTGCAACCGGCAGTGAATGGTCGTTTCTACAATCCATAACAGGATATATATTTTGAGACATAACTCTATATATAAGTAAAATAAAAAAAACAAAGTTGAAATTATACATTTCATTTCATATGTTATTGCATACACACCCTTTAAGTATATTCTTATTAGTTGCTTACACATGATGTATTCAGAGCAATTTGTCACCCTAAATTTGGCCCCTGCCATTCACCACCGCATTAACCCTTTCAGTACGAGCGCTCTTTCCGCCGCGACACTCCCGCTGTAGGAGGTGCCCCGCCTAAAACGCGCACATAGCACATGGTCAGTCCTCCTTTGTGTGAAGACTTTCCTAACCTTATATATGATCTATGCTTAATGAAACAATGCTTGTTCCAAGTGTTGTTTGTAACTTTAATATTAACCCTTTCGGTACGGCAGTTCAGTCCGCCCTAACGCCACTCCTGAACGGGACCTCCCGCCGAAAGTGTGCACATTGCGCGTGGATAGTGTATTTTACCGGCATGCCGGATATATCCGGCGCTCGTCCACACAGGTCATCAGATGGACGCCGGATATATCCGGCACCCGTACCGAAAGGGTTAATCTTGAATGTGCATACAACATTATACTGCGTTCTTTTGCGTCCTGTAGACTAACAGACGTTATAGCTTCTGTAACCATCTTTATAATGCAGTCCACGATAGTGGTGCACGTGCCACGAACATTGCCAATCGCAAGATCAAAGGATTCACTTGCATCAAACCATAAAGTAACTATTAGCCAATGCAGTGTTGATACAGCATGATATCTGAAATAAAAAGATTTATATTTATTAATGACGAGTCTCTTTACTTATAAAAATAGCATAGCCATTTTATAAAATAACCTGAAAACAAACTAATTCGAATCATATATACCTTTCAATCGTGCTCCTAAGTTTCTTTTGAATGAGTTAGAACCATCTCAAGGATAATTTTCGAAGAAATTGTGCCTTGCTCCGAACGACGGACGATTTACGCCACCTTGGATCAAGTTATGCTCCCACGTGTCACATGTATTTTCATAGTTTACAAGTCGATTTCACGAATTGTAACCGTCCAAATTTCGACGTTACATGCGCCAGTTACATTCCGCGCCATGGCATACGCACTACACATGGCACCTGAGGCAAGGGTGTGTGCGAATGCCGGGAGCGCGTCGAACGTAAACAAACACACCCAAAGGCAAATCGTAGTTACCGACATTGGACAGTAGATGCCTTCTTTTCTCGATGTAGCTTTTATGTGAACCTGCGTATATATGCGGTGCGGCGGCACGACAAGTCGTTCATATCCTGAACCAAATTCGTGGAGCACGCTTCGGCTGTCGCGCACAGTGAGGAGCACGCAATATTGCTGTCGCCCTTACCAACATAACGCAGTACGCCGTACCGCCGGACACCACATCATCGGAAGAAGTGAATAAGACGAGTTAGTGAAACATAATAACGCAAAAGGAGGAATCTGCGACCGTGCTCTCTCCTTCTATAAAGTCTCGCACACGACGTGGAAGTCTGCACAGTCACTGCCACAGCAAACTGCCTTGCCACTAGAAGCACGTGATAAGACGAACGTAAAATAGAAGCATCGCCGATTAACGTACATTCCCGCGTTCGTTCCTACTCGCGCACATATCCGAAACACTGAGTGTACCCGCCTCGTTGTAAGAGCGTCGCGTTAACTGCCAGGATAGTTCCACAAATTATAAAAGACGAAGTATAAAAAAGGAGAATAAAACAAAGATAGATTAGGTCTCAGAGAAACACTCTGAAAACCCTGTAAGCAGGCGGACGTATCCCACGGCTGGCAATTGCCCCCCAAAGGATGCTCCTAGCCTCCCTTGCAGGCAATTTTGCATTGTAGAAACGTAGTACAGGATATCTGCGGTGCGATAGACCCATCGCCCGGCCAGCCTACGGGCCTCCCGCCGTAAGTCGATTTCATAACTGCAGAGTTCCTGTAAACGCATGTTAAACATTTTGCTGTAGAGTCATTAGATTAGTAAAAACGCCTGAGTCCGAACACCAACGTAAAACAGGACAAAGGATAGCTCCCGGCAGACCAGTCTGATTCCCGGCCCATGCACTACGGTGTCCCCCGCCTGACGACGGTTGTCTTCGCCGGCGCGTTCCTTGGTCTAGAAGCCAAATGATCTGCAATTTGAGTTCGTAAAGATAACAGGCGTAGATTTGTACCTGTCCTGGCAGAATATTTGTATAGTTACCGCCACCACAACCGCGACGCCTCATTCAATTTTCTGTACATATTTTTCTGCGTACAATATATTGATTACGTGCATATTAAACCCGTCTACGTCTCTTCTCGCCCAGCAGTCGAATCCGCCGACACCATCTGTGTCTATCCAGAGGAGCAGTTTCTAGTAACCGCTGCTTCTCTGTTCGTTGCGAGATACGGTGCGACCCTCAGGGAAAAAATCTCAACACGAGACAACTCCGTCAATCCGACAAAATCTCGCAGCTGAATTTTGCATAAATCGTTCGCCGTCTATACCGAGACGCGTAACGATAGATTTTCCTCGGCACTAACAGGCCGGAGAAAATTTCGGTTACAAGGGTAAGAGCTGTTTTTCTTATATCTTTAATTCATACATATCTTCTTCTAATTTTCGCTGGCAAGAGCCGAGCGTGTGTTTCACCGATACGTTTTCACACTCAAAATCTAACAAACTTTCGGCATAATATTCGTGAAACTCTAGACAGTTTCGAACCATTGACAAACCGGATCCCCTATTACAACGGGCGAAAGTTCCGATCAACGGGTCGTAACAGAAGCACAAAAAAAAGTACAAGTGCCAGCGGTGTGTTCCTTTCACCGCAACACATCGATTCGAAGTATCATTGTGTCTTCGCATGACTTATCTTCATACGTACGCCTTTTGGCGTGCGGCTAGGGCTCGTATCGGGGTCTCGTCCAGCTTACAAGACGAATCCCCAAGCCAAGGACTGAGTCCCAACAGATCGCAGCGTGGTAACTGCTCTACCGAGTACAACACCCCGCCAGGTACCTAAGTCGTCTACAGACGATTCCGAGTCTCGACATCGATCTTTTAAACCCATGATCGACCGTTAGAGGCCACGACGACGTACGGTGAGATCCCGACGACGGACTGAGGCTCCATACGGCAAACTGGGCTCGTGCAATGCCCTGCCCAGAAGGGCAGGCCACCTAGTAGTGTCACATTGCATTGAGCCTATCGACTCTCGAGACTCCTAGAAATATCGTTGCCGCCTTTGACTAGAAAGGATACGGTCTTAGAGGCGTTCAGGTATAATCCCACGGATGGTAGCTTCGCACCACCGGCCGTTCGACCGAGTCCGTGTACCAAATGTCCTAACCTGCGGTTCCTCTCGTGCTGAGCAGGATTACTAACGCAACGACTAGTTATCAGTACAGTACTGTCCCACGACGGTCTAAACCCAGCTCACGTTCCCTGTTGACGGGTGAACAATCCGACGCTTGGCGAATTCTGCTTCGCAATGATAGGAAGAGCCTCTTGCTGAAAACTCTTCAAGCCAAAAGGATTGATAGGCCGTGCTTTCGCAGTCTCTATGCATATTTGCGACACCTGCGTTATTCTTTGACAGAGGTACCGCCTCAGTCAAACTCCCCGCCTGACAGTATCCTCGAATCGGATCACGCGGGAGTACAATTGACGAGATGTCGAAACGTTTCGTCACTCTTACACGCTTGGCTCAAAAATCCGTGACAGTCGGGGGAATCCCCGACGCACGCGCCCCGCCTAATCGAGTAAGTAAGGAAATAATGAAAGTAGTGGTATTTCACCGGCGATGTTTCCATCTCCCACTTATGCTACACCTCTCATGTCTCCTTACAGTGCCAGACTATAGTCAAGCTCAACAGGATCTTCTTTCCCCGCTAATTCTTCCAAGCCCGTTCCCTTGGCAGTGGTTTCGCTAGAAATTAGATAGGGACATTTAATATAAATGCGCCGGACTCGAAACCCGGATCGCATGTGCAGTCGCCCAGAGAGCACACGCAGTTAAACGAGTTAACCCATTTCCCATCTTACACCATGCCAAGACAACTTGCATTGGAGAGAATCCTTTGGCAATCAACGGCCCGAGTGCGTGAAGGAGTGGCCCCGAACAGAGCCATCCGAATCCACATGCCCAGATTTTTTATTTTTGATTAGTTTTTCCTAATGTAAAGGTCTTGCATGTGCCGACCAGCGTGTTATGCGTCACGCGCGCCTGAGCGAGCGGCAGCCCTTTGTAAGGCTCCTTAGCGACGAGGAAGCGACGCGTTGCTACGCCGTATTTTTCGGACGGTACGATTTTGGACGGCTATCGATGGGTCGTCGGTTGTCAGTGCTTGCCCGTCCTTCATTGCATGCATATCAATGTTTTACCATTTGTCTTTTCACAATATATATATATATATATATATATATATCACGAGTTTAACCACGTCCGGTGAGTGTTGTGGCCATTTGATTGCTTCAGAACCTGACACCCCTTCCGTCTCCCATTTACAAAACTTCAGAAGTGGGATCCCGAATGTGAATGAATTTCGGATTGTGCGAACGCAGGAATATTGTGCGCAAGTTATTGTGTGACTTAAGTTAACGAGCAGCATTCACCTTCCGCGTTCAGTTTTACGAAAGGACAATTGTTAATCCTGTATTGTGACTGAGATGGACGCAGCGGATCGCGTGGTCAAGCTGAGCTCCTACACTGTCGCCAGATTGAAAGAGTTTCCGAAACTATTGAAAATTCAGACGAACGGATCGAAGGCTGAGTTAGTTGCCAGACTTGCTACCGCGGATGACGATGTCTGGTCAGCGTTACCGGCAACCGAACCGGAGGAGGCAAGTGGTGCAGCGGAGGCTGCAGCCACGTCTGAAGCTACGGTTCCGTCGATTCTGGAAAATCTGCCAGGGGCCTCCAACTTCAGCATCGGGGATCGCCCTGAAAGAAGAAGCCAGGTGATGGGTACCGAGAATCGGAATAGTGCATCGGAATTGACGCGTAGAGAGCTGGAATTGCTCAGACGTGAAAAAGACCTGTTGGAGAGGGAAATCGACATACTGCGGAGGGGCACGGTCGCTTCCACCCCCGCAACAAGAGCCGCGAGCGTGATGCCGAACATTGACATACGAGCGATAGCTGACTTATTACCCGATTTCAGCGGAGAGAACGATACTTTCGTAAATTGGAAAATTCAGCTAAATCTATTGTGCACAACCTATAAGTTAGACGAAATGACGTTGAGAGTTCTCGTCAGTATGAAGGTGAACGGAAAAGCACAGACATGGTTCCATTCTTTACCAACGCACCTGCAGATGGACGTTACCGAATTGCTGTCGGATATGGACCGCATGTTCAACCAAAGGCCGAATAAGTTGCAGCTTCGTCGGGATTTTGAGAAGGGAGTGTGGCGACCAGCAGAATCATTTGCGGACTATCTCCATGGCAAAGTAATAATGCAAAATAAAGTGCCGATTCCGAGTGACGAATTGATCGATTATCTTATTGATGGTATTCCGGACAAACAAATGAAAAATCAGGCAAGGATCCAACGTTTTGATTGTACGTCGGAACTATTGAGTGCTTTCGAGGGTATATCGCTGACAGACGAGAAACATCGAGGACAACGCGAATCGCCGTCATACCAGAGGACAGAGGGGAAGGAGATCCGAGCAGCACCTACGGGTCAGAACAGGAACGCTGCTACGAATGAAACGGGCGCTGCGTTGCAGAGGGCGATTAGGTGCTTTAACTGCAGCAAATACGGACATTTTTCCCGGGATTGCACGGAACCAAAAAGGCTCAGGGGTTCCTGCTTGAAATGCGGTGGCATGGGTCACACAATTGCCGAATGTCCGAATCGAGACGAAAAGAAAAGAAACAGGTTGGTTGCGTAGATGAGTCTCTAGCGGAAAGCGATGAATTTAGGAAACTTATTGCGTTAGAAGTAGAGGTTCTTCCGAAAAATCATATTGTGGCCTTAATAACAGCGGACTGATTAGTTTAGGGACGATAATTGTTAGCATGTGGATGGATGGAAAACTGAAAGAGAATGTTCAGTTGCACGTAGTACCGGATACCACCATGGCAGCTTCAGCGGTAATCGGGCGAGAAGTTTTAAAAAGATACGGATTGACACTGACCCCTTCTGCTATTGATGCGGAGAATGAAGCTATCGCGCAAATTCTAAATATTGATACGTATGAGACACGGGAAAAGATTACTGAGTCATTACAGATAAATTCCGAAATACAACCAGACGAACAATTGCATTTGAAAAACATATTTAGAACCGAGTATTTAGAGCCTAAACGTCCAGAGAATCCTAAAGTTGAGACAGAGATGAAAATTGTAGTCAAAGATTTAAAACCCTTTAATTTTTCGGCGCATAGATTATTGTATGCAGAGCGAACTCAATTACGAGTAGTTATTGACACTTTAATGGACAAGGGAGTTATACGTAAAAGTGAATCCGAATATGTGTCGCTTATCGTTTTAGTAAGAAAAAAAAATGGAGAGTATAGAATGTGTGTTGATTATCGAGTGTTGAACAAAAGTATCGCGAAAGATAATTACCCGATACCTGTGATTGAGGATCAACTGAATGTTCTGAACGGGAAAAAATATTTTAGCCTCTTAGATTTGAAGTACGGTTTTTACCATATACCAATAGCAGAAGAGTCAATAAAATATTCGTCATTTATTACACCACTTGGATAGTTTGAATTTGTGAAAATGCCGTTCGGTTTGAAATACGCCCCAACGAAGTTACAGCGTTATGTTAACGAAGTTTTAGAGGAAGTTACTCGATCGGGCGACGGTTACTCGAATCCGGCTCGAAGGACCATATGTTCAGTGTCTTGCTCTCCTTTTGAGAGTCACCAGGATGCGGGTATGGGATGAGGAACCACCCCAGAGAGGCGTAGCACTGTACACGCTTTTTCGGTTGCACTCGGCACTCGCGTCCGATTCTTTATTTTAGAATACAATTAACTTCGGCGCGGCTACAATTAACAATTCGGCGAAACTGCTCAACAGTTGCCGTCGCTTGCACGGTGCCACACTTGGCAATAAGGAACAAAAATCGTGCGCAGGCAGAGTGATTCGCGTTCGGCTGCACACGTGGCGGAGCGTGGAACAAGAAGAAGGAAGTCATCCCGGGCGCACCGGTACATACCTCCCAACAATGGCCCTAGTGCCTAGTTTTAATTAGGATACCGCCAATTATTGGTAGAAACAAAATTGTCCAACCTTGGACGACGTATTGGCGGTTTCCTCAAGCGTGCCATACACAGAATAATTCGCGCACATGTTTACCGCGGTCATCGCGACCGTCGGCCCCGCAGTTGGGCTCGCAGTCCCTTACACATACATTGATGATTTTTTGATTGCAACTGAATCAAAGGAGCATCATTTTAGAGTTCTTAAACGAGTATTTAGATTATTGGTGCAGAATAAACTTCAATTGCGTGTTGATAAGTGTAAGTTTTTGTGTACTGAAATTGAATACCTTGTATATATGATAACAGGAAACGGCATCAGTCCTACCAACGGCGGAATCGACGCAGTTCTAAAATCTCCGATGCCAGAAACCATTCGTAGCGTGGAGAGCTTTATAGGGCTGTGTTCCTATTTCCGTAAGTTTATTCAGAGATTTTCCGTTATTGCAAAACCTTTATATGATTTATTGAAAAAGAATGCGACATTTGTTTTTTCAGAGAGTGAATTGAACGCTTTCGAAACGTTAAAGGCGAAGTTAGTATTTGCCCCTATATTAGCCATATACGATCCGAAAGATAGAACTGAACTGCATTGTGACGCGAGCGCATTGGGCTTTGGCGCCGTGCTCATGCAGCGGAAACAGGACCTTAAGTTACACCCAGTCTTTTATTTTTCAAAACGAACAACAAACCTGGAGAGCAAATACCACAGTTTTGAATTAGAAACAATAGCCATTGTTTACGCACTTAGACGATTCCGGATTTATTTACAGGTTATTCCTTTCAAAATAGTGACAGATTGTAATTCGGTAAAACTTACGTTGCAAAAGAAAGACATTAACCCACGAATTGCTAGGTGGGCAATGGAATTGCTAGATTACGACTATAGCCTTGAGCATAGATCCAGTAAGCAAATGAGGCACTTCGATGCTCTTAGTCGTGTCATAAGTATATTAATCGTAAAGGATAATTCTTTTGAATATAATTTGTCAGTATGCCAAACACAGGATAGTAGCATTAAGGAAATAGCCGATAAGTTAGAAAAAAGTGAAGATGCGACATTTGAAATGAGAAACGGATTAGTGTATAGGAAAAAAGGATCTGAAGTACTGTTCTATGTACCACAACATATGGAAACAAATATAATTTTTAAGTACTACGACCAATTGGGTCATTTAAGCGTAGCGAAAGCTGTTGATGCGATGTCAAAGAGTTATTGGTTCCCGAATATGAAACAAAAAGTAGAAGCTCACATAAGAAATTGTACCAAGTGCATAGCCTACTCCCCAACAACAGGGAAAAAAGAAGGCGTATTGTATTCGATTCCGAAGGGTGAAGTTCCGTTTGTAATGCTACACATTGACCATTTCGGGCCGGTAGATAAGCAACATCTCGCAAAACGACACGTATTTCTGGTTATCGATACGTTTACAAAACATGTACGATTGTATGCGACTAAGACAACCGCCAGTCGAGAGGCGATAAAGCATCTGACGGATTACTTTGATAGTTACAGTAGACCGTGCGTAATCGTATCCGATCGTGGGTCACGTTTTACGTCCCAAAAGTTTCGCGACTTTTTGAACGTCAATAATATATAACACGCGTTAATTGCAACTGGTTCTCCCCAATCGAACGGACAAATAGAGCGAGTAAATCGTATGCTGATACCGATGTTAAATAAAGCAACAGACAACGATAAAGGACAGTATTGGTATAAAATACTTCCGCACATAGAATATTGTATCAATAATACTGTAAGCCAATCAACCGGAGAAACCCCTAGCAGATTGCTTTTTGGCGTTGACCAGCGAGGACAAATTAGCGACGAAATCAAAGAATATTTTGATGAGAATGTACACGGTAAATAGCGAGATATGGAAGAGCTTCGGCAAAAAGCGGCTCGTAAAATTGTTGCGTCGCAGGAGTATAATACAAACTATTTCAACAAAAAGCACAAAGAACCGCATCGTTATAAAGAGGGAGATTATGTTATGCTCCGTAATTTTGATAGTACTTAATTTCAGAACACTCAACGGCAATACCAGGGCGTGTGGGAACCAAAGAACATGCAAGAATGGATAAGACCCGCGCCGCTAGGTACAAAAAATAGCTGACACGCTAAGGGTTAAGCGTAATTTACATTTTTATTGTTAAAAAAAAAGGGACATTTTTTTTCTTTGCATTTCTTTTGATATTATTGTTTAGGTACTTCTGTTATTGTTGTTACGTCCGGGTAAAGTTATCGTTTTATTGAAATGGCGAGCGGCCTCTCCTTACCCGGTGTAACGCTGGATATATTCGATAGTCATAATACGGATGTTAATCGTATCTAGTTAGAGATATCTAATTTCCCCCCTTTATGTAAAACTACAGGCTGGTAGATACCGGCAGGACTTATAGGATTCGCGGCTTCGTAAACCCGTACAGGTTTTATTGGGTTTCTCTTTCTCTGGTCAGGTGTTAGTTCGAATCAGGTTGTTAATAGTTAATAAAGCAATTTAGTTTAGTTATGCTAGACTGAATCTATATTGAAAGAATAACTTTGCTCTCTTACATCTTGTGAGACTATATAATGTGTTGTGGAATAGATCTTATTACAAAGTAAAGCCGAGTGTACGACACCGCTTGCTCGTCACGCGGGCGACGCTTGCGCAGTTACAATATTTTACGGGTTCCTCGCGATCATTGATAAACCGGTATTATTCGAACGGATTTTAGTTCTAACCTTTACGCCTTAGAAATTCAAAGCTTGCGCCAAGACGTAGTTGAGGTCGGTAGACTCAAAACATCGCATAGAAAGATGCTGGAAAGTTCTTACCGTAACGCTGCACACACGCTCTACCACTCGCTCTCTCTCTCTCTCTCGCTCGCTTTCCTCGCTCTTCGCACTTCTCGCTCCTCTAAAATTCGCTTTCCTCGCACGCTGTTTCTCTCTCGCTTTCTTTGCTCGATGAGTACCTTCGGATCGAAATACAGAATGAGTATCGGTGGTTAACACATTAGCCTAACGCTCAACGAGCGTGTTCTGGGAAGCAAGTACTTGATCGTTAACAGGACTCAACAAGCTACAGCCAATTTTGTTCTTATTCCAGTTCGCGACAATCTTATTCAGATTAAATTAAAGAAAGACAAATAGAACTAAAGGAAACTAAAGAAAAGAAATGAAATTAAATTAAATGAACGCTCGAGGCTCGGCGTGAAGCGCCGGCCACGTGGTGGAAAAAGAATAACGATACGCTCTTATCTCTATAACGCAAATAATTTGATTAAACTTTATCACAATGAGTCCTTTGCTCAACTAAAACACTAATTTTTAACGGGGAGTAATGAGTCCTTCGTGATACTGTAAAAATATGCACGATTAAGTTCAAACGTACTATAATACAATAACCCCCGGGCAGGAGTCTACGCACCTCGCGATTTTACAGCCAACTGCCACGAATTTTGCGTCGCGAGCCGGTAGCTGCGCGCGAGAAGGACGTCTTCCGCATCCCCTCCCTTCACGGTTGGGTCAGCGGCTCGCAGTTTTGTTATTGTCGAATTATTGCTACGCAGCGGTTGTCATCCCGGCATTCGATGTTCGTGCGCAACTTGCTACTCGGGCGGTTAATAATAAATCAAAAGAAAAGGAACTTTATGTGAACTAAGAAAAGAATAATGAACGTTTCCTTTAGCCGGATTTAAGGGAGATTGCCGTTCAACAATCACGAGGAGCAATCAGTGCTAAGAGTATATGTGTAACTGAACTAAAAATGCGCATTTGTCGTGGGTAACTATTTACAAAGAAAATGAACTTAAAATGTGAACAAAACTATAATATCCCTGTTCGTAGGTCTCTTATAGACTAACGAGTCTTTTACGCTCACTTAACCTAATGCGTCCTTGTCACACTCACACAAGCACACGTGCGCACCCGGACGCTGGTGATCCCAAGGTTCGTCGGTCTGCCACGGCCCGGAGACGGAAAACTATTAACATTACTACCAAAACGGTCCACTCATATGGGCTAGATTTCTCAATGCTTGCGCAAGCCTCATACAAGGGCATAAAAATTTGAAAATATAACGCCGGGCCGTAACATTGTATATAGTTATTACGTATAATTTAAGAAAACTCATTAGTACTGACATTGTATTGCGACCAACTGTGTCTACGTGCGAGATCGAGGACCGTCTATGGTCAGGACGGCCGAATTGTAAAGTTCTCGCATGTGCCGACCAGCGTGTTATGCGTCACGCGCGCCTGAGCGAGCGCCGGCCCTTTGTAAGGCTCCTTAGCGACGAGTAAGCGACGCGTTGCTACGCCGTAATTTTCGGACGGTACGATTTTGGACGACTGTCGGTGGGTCGTCGATCGTCAGTGCTTGCCCGTCCTTCATTGCATGCGTATCAATGTTTTACCATTTGTCTTTTCACAATATATATCACGAGTTTAACCACGTCCGGTGAGTGTTGTGGCCATTTGATTGCTTCAGAACCTGACACCCCTTTCGTCTCCCATTTACACTAAATAGATTTATTTATCTATTTACTTATTTATGCCATTTGCGGGTAAAGCCCAAAATAATTACAGATCATTGCCAATTATGGCGAGTAACGTAGAGTTAACAGAGGTAGTTGTAAGTAAGTAATCTTACTTTTACAATACAATAAAGTAACTTCATATAATGCTTGATATAATAATGTAGTACGATTTTTGTTTATAAAGTAGTTGACATTAATTAATTGTGTAGCGTACTCTGAAAATTTAAAGTGGGAGGTCTGGTAGACCACAACTTTTGTGCCTCTGACTCGCCAGCTTAAGTCAGGGCTTTGCCTTCCTTGTGTGCGTATTCAAAACGAAGTTTGCGCTTACAAGGGAACATAGGCAACCCGGAAATTCAAAAAAATCTGAAATTTGGCACACATGTAGAGTAATCCATCCGTAACACAACCATATTTTTCGTTGGTGCCATAACTCGTGTTTACGGGGTGAAAACACCCTTTGAAAAAAAATCAGATTTCTCTTCTTCGTCAAATATCTCAAGAACGGTAAAAGATATCGGAAAAAAGTTTAATCAAAAACTAAATCGCTTGTTGGCGTCTACGAAACTGCGTTATTTTTTTTTTAATTCATTTTTTTTTATGCCACCCCCGCCCCCCTTTTTTTGAAATGTTTATCTTTTGCTGGTTGCCATGAAATACCTCTGGACACCCTCTTTTCATACCAGTAAGTGATTTTTGCGTTAAAATTTTTTTTGGTGTGTATAACCGGATGTTGAATTGAAAATGCACGCGATATAAGAGAGATTGTAGGGATGGTAAGGCGTAGGCGTAGTAAAGCTAGTCGGAGATGACAATTTAAAATACATCTTTATTATATTATTCTGTACACGCAACGAATACTGTTAAAATTATGGGCTGTAATTGGTACAATAATGATATTCTTCATAGAAGTGTTTGAAACAAAGGTACTGGCCGCACCACGCACATCGCATAAAAGCTGGCGCTCCACAAATACTACATTTAGGTTCGTGCTTTTCACTCTTAAAGTAACAGAAATCTACTGGATTTTGGAACTCGCTGGGATGGGTTTCTAAATACTCACTTTTAAACCAAGCATATTGGAAAAGATTTGTGAATCTGGGCGAAGAGAGCTGATTATGAGTTAACGGCTGTAATTTAATTATATTATTGCGTGCATGTAGATTGATATTTTCGTCTAGTAGAATTACATTGTCCAAAAATGTCCGCACAAAATTTTTCCAGATTCGGAAACCAAACACATCCAAAGGTTGAATCATGCCCGTTGTCTTCTTTGGGATGATTGAAAATGTCACTTCTTTGTTTTCTGGAATCAACTGATTCAACTGATCTGGACAGTGCCCCGACCACGAATCGAGTAATAGAATGGTTTTATCGCTAGTATTTTTCAGATATACTTCGCTGAACCAAGTTTTTAAATGGCCTGACGTGAGTTTTCCTGATTTTGAAGCTTCGATATACATATTTTGTGGACGGAATAGAGTTTCCTGAACTCTCGGACCAAATGTCCCCGTGGGCTCCTTTAAAACGATGTATAAAGGTGAAAGAAGACGTCCGCTTGCCGAAATAGTAGGCATGATTGTGTAACTGTGTGTCATAGAGGATACCGATTGAATCGCTGCTTCCACTATTTTCACGCCAGACTTTGACAACGTTCGTCTAGAATGAACTTCGAGGTTGAAGCCACTCTCGTCTGCGTTATAAATTTCTTCAATTCCGACAGTTGGGATGTTGGTCCTTACGCTTGCGACAAAAGATTTTGCGATATTGTGTAAATTATCAATGCCTTGAAACGTAGATCGCGTTTTGAAAGTTGTTATCTTCCGAGACACGATTCCATATACATTTTTGAATTTCCAAATCCACCAGGTACTTGCTTTGAAATCAGGTAAGTCCACCAGGTCTTTTGCCTCCAAAGCCCACAATCTCAAATTCATGTCATGGACAATAGATTTTCTGTCAAAAGCCTCTTCAAACTTTTCCAATACATACTTTGCAATCCATGTAAATCTTTCTGCATTTGTTCCACCTTTTTCAACACTTGCAGCCCACCTGGTAGCTGCTGTACGGATTTTACTTTTCGAAAGTTCCTCTGTACGGTGGTAAGCGGCCGATGAGTTATTTTTCCAGACTTCCATAATTCAACGGCTCTCTTCTTGTAGCTTATATCGATTTTTCCTCCTTCGTCATCAACAATACACTCTTCAGGATAATAATTATCTTCTTCCGTTTCTGTCGGCGTACGGTACTCTACAAATTGCGGAACATGTGGTTCCGATGGATCGGCAAAGTCAAGTACGTAATCGTGCTCAATTGACGTGACGGAATCCGTATCTTGACAATTTGTAATAATATCGCGGAGTTCGTTGTGCAAGTCAATTTCTTTCGAATTAATTGGCGTCTGCGTTATACTTGCAACTTGAAAAGTTGCGGCTAACATGTTTATTACGTTAGCAACGTTGAGCAACTGCATTTTGAAGAAGTTTTAACGTACCGTACTTCTTTTACTGGAATGACACGATGTGCACTGACTGTTGTCGTAAGCGTAACTGTTCATAAAAACAACACCCACAGGAGTATTTATACCAAGTTATCGTATGAATAACAAATGTGTTAATATCTCGTGTTTATAACATCTTTGTGCCCTCTGTGGAATATAAGCCTCTCATCGTCGATGTCGCTGAATGACGCGTATATTGCATTATTTTCGGATCATCGCACATGTGAACTTTGTTCCTCGTTACCATTTGATTACAGACGACAAAAATATGACATTTTCAATCATCCCAAAGAAGACATACGAGCATGATTCAACCTTTGGATGTGTTTGGTTTCCGAATCGGGAACAATTTTGTGCGGATATTTTCGGTCAATGTAATTCTACTAGACGAAAATATCAATCTGCATGCACGCAATAATATAATTAAATTACAGTCGTTAACAGTCATAATCAGCTCTCTTCGCCCAGATTCACAAATCTTTTCCAATAAGCTTGGTTTAAAAGTGGGTATTTAGAAACCCATCCCAGCGAGTTCCAAAATCCAGTAGATTTCTGTTACTTTAAGAGTGAAAAGCACGAACCTAAATGTAGTACTTGTGGAGCGCCAGCTTTTATGCGATGTGCGTGGTGCGGCCACTACCTTCGTTTGAAACACTTCTATGAAGAATATCATTATTGTACCAATTACAGCCCATAATTTTAACAGTATTCGTTGCGTGTGCAGAATAATATAATAAAGATGTATTTTAAATTGTCATCTCCGACTAGCTTTACTACGCCTACGCCTTACCATCCCTACAATCTCTCTTATATCGCGTGCATTTTCAATTCAACATCCGGTTATACACGCCAAAAAAAATGTTAACGCACAAATCACTTACTGGTATGAAAAGAGGGTGTCCAAAGGTATTTCATGGCGACCAGCAAAAGATAAACATTTCAAAAAAAGGGGGGAGGGGGTGGCGTAACAAAAAAAAACGAATTAAAAAAAAAACAATAACGCAGTTTCGTAGACGCCAACAAGCGATTTAGTTTTTGATTAAACTTTTTTCCGATATCTCTTACCGTTCTTGAGATATTTGACGAAGAAGAGAAATCTGATTTTTTTTCAAAGGGTGTTTTCACCCCCTAAACACGAGTTATGGCACCAACGAAAAATATGGTTGTGTTACGGATGGATTACTCTACATGTGTGCCAAATTTCAGATTTTTTGAATTTCCGTGTTGCCTATGTTCCCTTGTTAGTGCTTTTATCCTTTACCTTCAGCTTTATGCACATCTCCTTATAATCATCGTTCTGCTTTGTCGGCTCAGGACTAGCTATATCTCACAGTCTACCTAACTGAGTTTCATACTTTCCTACAGAAAGCTTGCATACTCTTCACCGCCTGCAAAGCACGCCTCAGAATTGTCGTCTAAGCGATACACACTCGGTTAGCTCAGCCCCAACACTGACGCACCCGCTCAACTATCCCACAACATGAACAAGTGTTCTCTAGGCAGGTTCGGACAGTGGGGGCCGTGTGTACCAATTCCTACTGGCGGAGGGGCCGCTCAGAAACCGGAGAACCCGGCCTCGATGTGAGAATAGAATTGCAAATGGCGCCAGCCCCTCATCATACCGGTGGAAGCGAGGCCTTTCTAAACCTCTCCCATAGTTCTGCCACTATGGTAGGGCGAGATCATTGAGTGGAACTCCCGCACGGGGGGTTCAGCCCCTCGCCGGCGATGTCGGCTTTAACCCTTTCGCTACGGCAGTCCGTTCCGCGAGAGTAGCACCACTGAACGGGGCACCGCGCCGCGTAGTGTGCACATTGCGCATCGGTAGTCTTCGATGTTCGCACTTACGTCTTTCAATGGCACTTTGGAATTGTCTTGTATGTATACTTTTTTAAGAGTTATGTAACAACTGTTTCGTCATATTATACAGAAAAACATAAAAATTCTGAAATTTCAGAATACCCACAATGTACGTAGGTATATTGTCTGGTCTCGCGGACACCGACTATAGTCGGCACCCGTACACACAGCACGTCTCGCGGACACCGACTATAATCGGCATCCGTACACACAGCACGTCTCGCGTCCGCCGACTATAGTCGGTGTCCGTAGCGAAAGGGTTAACCACTACCACGACGATTGTAACCCCTAAAGGGTGCCGTCCCAAATGAGAGGGACCAGTGGCAGCTCGAGGTAAACATGCGGTGGGACGTTCCGACACGCCGACCGCGCTACCACTGCCGGGCCCCATCCCCGTCTACCGATTATACTCCGGTGGAGTGGACGCACGGTCAGGCAACCGATAAGCGTCCTTCTCATGTTAGCGAGACTTCTCTCACTGCGTTCGATGAGTAACCGTCGAGGTCGCGGCTGCGATCAACTCTACCACACATATTTGCTGCCGGTGGCTTCTGTTACCCACGAGCGCGGGATTGGGTAGCATTTAGATGCCTGACACCACCTTTCGTGGTCGGTTGCAACGCGAATCGCAAAATACGCCTCCAAAAGTTGCGCTTATGAATAGATGAATACAAAAAGATGCGGACGACGCAATATATGTAACGTTTTAAATTGGCTTCAAAAGGAACTGGGACTGCCTTAAAAAAGCGGTCTAAATGTTGTGAGAGCTTGTAAACGTCTTAATTTGAATAAATTTTGAGTTCACGATAAAATGATTTGTGCATTTTTGGTGGTGACCCGAACAAATCTGAATGTATCGCATAAACGGGCATACCTAAGTGTTGTGTTATGCCCGATACTACTGATTTCGTGTTATTTTCTGTTTAGCCGCCAAAGATACGTATGCTTCCTTTCTTAGAACACGTGTCGATACAATACGTTTGTTTGCGTAATAAAAGCATGTTTCTGAAGTCGAAAGAAATCCACTTGGTTCCTAGATACATACACAAAGTAAAATAGAGTAGTATAACGATTCCAATATTTTCCAAGGAAAAGTTGGTTGTACACATAACTTATACCACCCCGACAAGAAGTGGCTTTCACGCGGTTACTTGCCAACAAATTGAACGGACACGCCCTCCGACTAACAAGGGCATCACCTTCACAACCACCAAGGCACTGACGGATAGGCTGAAAAGCGTGTTCAGCCCCAAGAAATCAGTAAACGGGTACAAGGGAGAATTAAACGACATCTGCCAGAAGCCCAACAAACACTTAGTGGTCTACATCGGGAGAGTCATGGACCTAGTAACGGCAATCACAGACGGAGAGCTTAGACGACGCTTTTATCAAAAGTAATCAGGTGGTGGACGCCTTGGAGGCGGAGGCAAGCCGTCGCAGGAGACAAACCCTCCGCGAATACCCGCGACTGGAAAATCGACCGCCACTATTCGACGATAGGAACCCGCCCCTCGCGCCACCACGACATTTCCGCGAACAAAGGGCCTACGATCGAGGAGCCTACGAACCGAGGACCTACGATAGAGGAACCAACGAACCCAGGAACTACTACCCACCGAATCCGCCTATGTAACGCCCTCGGCGAGATGTCTATCCCCCGAGGCCAAACGACCCAGAGAGGCAACGAAATCCGCCCCCACGACGATACGAAGACCCGAGAAACAGTTACGCTCCACCCCGTGCAACCACCTACGAGCCCGTCTGCAACTACTGCAAGAGGCCAGGACACGACATCCAAGAGTGTCGCCGCCTAGCATTCAAAAGGGAACAAGAAGGACGGCGAGACAACCAGCCTAGCCGCCTGGGAAACGATTCGGGCGCCCTGAACCACCGCGACGTCCAGCGGAGCGCCCCGAATGCGGGACGTCAGGTAATGGTGGCGGAAGCAATAACGGCAACAGAGGAACAGCCGCCGTCGCCACAGTAAATTTGAGCAGATCCAAACACGTACCGGCAATAAAACTCAGCTCAGAAAACTTGAAGGGAATCACTTCCCTCATGGTGGACTCCGGATCCGAGTTAAACCTCATCAAGGAAACCGCTCTCACAGGAAACACCAAGGTAGACGATACACCCAGAGTCCACTTGCGCGGAATCTCAGATGGGACAGTTTCCACGATAGGCACAGCAACCATCGACATACTTGGGCTAGCCACGGAATTCCACTTGGTGCCCCACGATTTCCCCATCCCGCAGGACGGAATAATGGGCTCTGCATTCCTACAGCAAAATTTGGTCAAAATCGACTACAGGAAAAAGAGGATCAAGTGCAACGGGATGTACGCGCCCTTCGACGAAGGAGAAACCATCAGGGTCCTCCCCCGAAGCAAGATCCCCTTCCACGTACGAATTGCAAACCCCGAAGTAGAAGTCGGTTATGTGACCAGGATGAAAGTATGCAACGGCGTATATCTAGGTGAAGCCGTCGTGACCAACGATAAAGGAAGGGCCTATCTTCCTCTCCTCAACACCACGGAAAAAGATTTCGATCTCGTGATCCCCGCGATCACGCTCTGGCCCTTCGAAACCCCGGACACGAAGGTAAAAGCCAACAGCGCATGTTTCCCAGTAGATACCGCCATAGGGCAGGCAACCGAAGGGAAACCCCGTGCCGTAGCCGTCCAGGAACTCCTTAGGCTAGATCACCTGGACCAAAAGGAGAAGAAAAGCGTCGAAGACCTGCTGCAGAAATCCGCCGACCTATTTCACCTGCCGAACGAACCACTGGGCGCGACGAATTATGCTTCCCACTCTATCCACACGACCGACGACGTGCCCGTGAGCACCAAGCAGTACCGATTCCCGCCGATCCACGAGGAAGAGATCAACAAGCAAGTGCAGGAGCTCATAACGAACGGGACTATCGAAGATTCACTGTCCCCATACAACTCCCCCTTGTGGATCGTACCAAAGAAAGCAGACTCGCACGGGAAGAAGAGATAGAGAATGGTGATCGACTACCGGGCATTGAACGAAAAAACAATCGAGGACGCATACCCCTTGCCCAACATGACCGAAATCCTGGACCAGTTGAGAGGCGCCAGGTACTTCTCCATTTTCGGTCTAGCGTCGGGCTTCCACCAAATCCCGATGTCGGAAAAGGACGCCGTAAAAACAGCGTTCTCCACACCGTACGGGCACTATCAGTTGAAGAGGATGCCGTTCGGACTTAAAGACGCACCCGCTACATTCCAACGGCTAATGGACAATGTATTGACCGGATTGCAGGGACAAGAGTTATTCGTCTACCTCGACGACATAGTACTCTATGCGAGCTCGCTTCACGAGCACCGGGTCAAGTTCAGGAATTTAGCTGACAGGTTGCGAAAGGCGAATCTAAAACTACAGCCGGACAAGTGTGAGTTTCTGCGACACGAGGTGAATTACCTCGGACACGTAATAGGAGAGGACGGAGTGAAACCCGATCCTAGCAAGGTCGTCGCGGTACAGAACTTCCCTACGCCAAGGAAGGATAAGAATATCAAACAATTCCTGGGACTAGCCGGCTATTACCGGCGCTTCATTCCAAACTTTTCAAAAATCGCAAAACCCCTAACCGACCTACTACGGAAAGATACGGAATTCCAATGGAATCCGCTGCAAGCGAAGGCATTCGAAACGCTGAATCAAGCGCTCATCTCCAAGCCCATCTTACAATATCCAAATTTCACCATCCCCTTCAATTTAACTACGGACGCTTCCGGCTACGCCATCGGCGGAGTCCTTAGCCAGGGACCGATAGGAAACGACCTGCCCATCGGGTACGCCTCAAGACTACTTAATGATCCCGAAACCCGGTAGTCGACCATCGAAAAGGGGTGCCTCGCCATAGTATACTGCGTGTCACACTTCAGACCGTACTTATACGGGCAGAAATTCACGATTGTCACCGACCACAAGCCATTGGTATGGTTGCATTCTATCCAAGACCCCACCTCCCGGTTGTGGAAGTGGAGGCTGAAGTTATCGGAGTTCGACTACAAAATTGAATACAAAAGCGGGACGCTAAACCTAAATGCTGACGCACTCTCACGGAACCCACCGGAGACATCGCACGAAGTGCAAGCCCAGGCATTCCCGGTCCGACCTTGGAAACGACTGCCCACCCACCAAACTCGCAATGACCGGACATCCTCCGATTCCGAAACGGAGGATTCCCCTCCGCGGCGACGAAAAACTCGCACCCAGAATCATCCCCCTAAACTCAAAACCCCACCTCACAGCACCGCCCCACAAACCAAACGCCCCCACCCACACACCTCCTCCTGCGACGCCGCACTGAAACCACATCAGAAACGACCAAAGGATAAAGAAACAAGTTCTTCGACAGTCGTTGAGGGTTTCTCTCCCACAATCACTGCTCCCCCACATATAGGGCCAAACGACGAAGTCCTACCCCTGACTGCCGCAGACAGAGATTTCTACGACACATACGACACGGTTCACTCATTCGAATTCAGAGAATACACTCGCGCATCGGACCCCGAGTGGCTCCCGACACCGGGTCCCTCACGACTCCTCGACCCCGAAACCCCCGACAGACATGACTGACGACGATTCGATCCCGAATCTGAGCTTCGACGCGGAAGAGCTTTCCGACGACGAAAACCTGAGTCACGAACCGAATGCGAACGGGACACGAATCCTGTACACCGACGACCCCGTCTCGATACGAAAGGACAACCTCGTCGTCTTTATCGACATGCAAGGGAACCCCTGCGATAACGGAAGCAAGAACCTAGCAGAAAGCAAACTCCTCCCCGAATACAATAATGCAGACTTAACTTTGGGCCGCGCCAAGGTAACCCCGTTTAAATCGAAAAAATTAATAGCATTGCCAATTAAAGCAGACGGCAGCGACCGCCCCGACGAAAAAACCATGCACGAGGCCGCGTCCTCACTATTAGACGTAGTTTTAGAACTCGGGCTAGATAGGTTCAGCATAGCGCACACGACCAGTATAGACCACTACTGGACGTGGATGATAATTGAAACGATAATGTTCGGAAAATTGAAGGGGCGCATCCCCGAAATCTCCACCTGCACCGCGAGAATCTCAATCCCTCCCCAGGAACGACGAGCGGAGATCATAAAAGAGTACCACTCTTCGGCCCTGGGAGGACATAAAGGAGTAACGAAGACATACCGCCAAATTCGCGAACGCTACTTCTGGGAACGGATGAAGGAAGAAGTCGCGGAACAAATAGGGCAATGCCGTAGTTGCTAACTGAAAAAACTTACTCGAGTGAAAACAAAACAGCCGATGATTATAACGGACACGCCGGGTTCCGCGTTCGATAAAGTTATCCTCGATATGGTCGGGCCGCTTCCAGTCACCCCGCGAGGTAACCGGTACATCCTTACGATGCAAGACCTGCTGACTAAGTACAGTGTGGCCGTTCCACTGCCAAGCGGGGGAGCAATCCCAATCGCTGACGCCGTGACGAACAACCTCATCTGCCGGTTCGGAGCACCACGGGCAATCTTGACCGACCAAGGCACCCCGTTCTGCTCCTCAGTTTTCAAACACATCGCAAGGCGATTTAGAATAAAACAATTCCGGACCACTGCGTACCATCCGCAAACAAACGGGTCGCTAGAAAGGTCGCACAACGTCCTCGCGGAATACCTACACCAGTACATCGAGACTGGCGAGGACTCTGGGATAAGTGGACGGAACTCGCGATGTCGTCTTACAACACGAGCGTGCACGAAAGCACGAAGTACACACCGCACGAATTAGTATTCGGTAAACTCGCGCGAATTCCGTTCAGCACACCGCACATCGAAGACGGCCTAGATATAACATACAAGGACTACCTCGAAGGCCTATTTCATCGGAACCGCGACGTACAGGAGCTCGCCCAAAAGGACCTAGTAGCAAGTAAAATCAGGTCGGCCGATTACTACAACCGACAGGCCAACCCCAAAAATTTCAAGCCAGGCGTTGACGTATTTTTATTAAAGAAGCCGAGGAAAGGCAAATTCGGTAACCAGTATACGGGTCCCCACGTGGTACTCGATATACTACCGCGAAATAATGTTAAAATCGACATCAACGGAAAGGCGCGGGTAGTCCACCAGGATAAGATTAAGCTTAGTAGAATTTAATAAAGCTATTGTAAAGATTGTGTGCGTAACCACCGGAGAAAGTCTGAGCAATTTGGCGATTCATACATACCTATAGGTAACATGGCACCCCGCGAGCAACTATTCCCACGCGTCATCCCGGAAAGGGCCCACACCGACGGCCTCGCAGCGTCGGCATGCGTAATCGTGGAATTCAGCGACTACGGGGAAGAACTCCTATGCCGAAGGTGCACACTGGGAGCCACGGGCGAGGAGAGACGAAGCCACCCGTTGGTCATGATGCACCTACTGCTGGGACCCTACACGTTCGAACCCACGTGCAACCGATGTGGCAGACCACCCATAATCACGCGACCGGACGCGACCTGTTCTCTATGCACGGAAGAATATGAGGAGTCCGGAGCACCCCTCGAGGCCCTGGGCCTGTTGACAAACTACGCCAAATAGTAGACCAATAAAACGAATATTTGCCCTTGTTACGTCCTCCGTTTTTCGGCACTGCGTACACCGGGTATACCGGGGATCGGAAGACAGACGAAGTGACCGGCCCGATAAGAGATTTGACGTGTCAGCGGAGCGGCTCGCTGAGACGTCGCACGCGCCTAAATATACTCGGTGTCCCAGATTCGACGCTAAACCTACGCGTATTCTCGCGTCCGAATGATTATGGCTCTAAAAGTGCTTGCGTCGCTGGTAACTCGGAATTACACCAACCTAAGGGTTTTCCTCGCGTCCGACTGGTTACGGCACAAAAAGTGTTAGCGTCGCTGGTGACTCGGAATTACACCAACCTAAGGTTTTTCCTTGCGTCCGACTGGTTACGGCTCTAAAAGTCTTTGCGTCGCTGGTGACTCGAAATTACACCAACTATGGGTTTTCCTTGCGTCCGACTGGTTACGGCTCCGTGTTGTCGCTTATTGCGTGCGATAATGCTTACGTTTACTCTTATGAGGGTTTCTCGCTGGAGCCCTCGTCCCGCGCGGATTACTTAATCTATGGTTTCTATGTCCGAATCTTCGCGAATCTCGGTTACCACGACGGTAGACGGTACGATTTCCAGTTCTAGGGGCTCGAAGTAGACCGTGAATTGGTCTTGCCCTGGAGGTAGTTCGAACGGACAGGGCTGTTCTGGAGAAGTCCAGACCGGTTGCGCGTGTTGTCCGGGGTGCGGGTAGATAGGCGGAATGGAATTCGCGGATTCGCTCGCTGTTTGTCGAGATAGCTGCGACCGATTCAAGCGAGCAGCTTCGCGACGTGCCCAGTGTTTTACTCCGCCCCGGCGAGTTCCTCTATAATCCTTACGTCGCTGGCGACGTCGGGGTGCTCTCTGGTTATGGATTTGAGTGGGAGAGTAGTTACGATCCGTGGAAACGACCACTGGCTTTGGGGCCGAACCGTCGTGTGTCGAAAGTGGTTGGGGAGCCACGATCGCAGCGAGGGGCCCGCCGCGAGCCAACGGAACCTATGTCCTGAGGTCGCAGCGAATGAATCGCTTAGGGATCGCCGGAACTCGGAAGCTCGACGGTGCCGGCGGGATATTGCCCGCAAGGCGACTCAGGCACAAGCTCTATGGCGGCAGCAAGGAATATTCGATTCATGCGCCCGGTGGTTTCGGTAGCCCAAGTTATCGCGGGCAAGAAAAGGGGTGAAATCCCCCGTCTAATCAGACTCAGAGAACACGCCGATAACCAGGTTTAACGCGGGTGTACGTGTCGCGTCGCGAAGATGGGTGGTGCAGTAGGTGATTCACAAGATTGTGTACATGCTGTTTATTAACTGATCGAACCCTACAATTTGGAGTGCAACGGCTCCACTTCGTTGTCGCGATCGGAGAATCGGAGGTCGAGACTAGACGGAGTGTCTTGACCACGCAGGTTACTTATAATTAGTTGAATTTCAAAGGCTTCACCACGCTGGTTGCCTAGAATGGTCCGAATTACAAAGACTTGTTGATTACACAAACCTGGTGTTGCCAGGCGAGATACAGGAACAATGGCACTGATTCTACCGCGTTGATTGTTCACTTCGACTTAACTTGATTCTATTGACTCGACTCGACTTGACTTGATTCAATTTGTTACACTTGAAAGATACCAAAGGTAAATACTAAGTCGGGTGTTACGCTTCGCACCCGCAATTGAATTCTTAATACGTGAACAACAGTGCAGTTCGGAAGACTACACACACTGAAGTGAATTGAGGGAAAACGTTCAACGGGTAAATCACGAGTAACTGTCGTAGGCAAGAGTGCGCGTACAAGCACTTGTCGTAATCAAAAGAGCGCGTACAGGTACTTGTCGTAACCAAGAGTAAGTGGTGACCAAGAGTGTCGTAACCAAGGGTGCGCGTACAGGTACTTGTCGTAACCAAGAGTGTCCGAAAAGGGTCTCCTACTGCCCTATATAGACACCGTCGTCCGCTGAGCGGCATTTGCATGCTGACACAGCATCAGCGTTATATCCTGGGAACTGCGCGACAGGTGCCTATCCCAGGACTCAATTGTACGTGTCTTATCTTAAATGTGGGTCCGTGAGAACCGTGCTACATTCCTAAAATTAGATTAGGGTAAATCTTAGAACTATTGAGTGAGCGGGAGAATGCGGCGAGAACGATCGATTAGTTATTCTTGAATAATTTAGAAAAGCAAAAATTTGCGGCGGGTGGAGGACGCAGGACGTAACACGACTAACACAGTGGTCGCTTTTTTGTTTTAGATATATATTACAGACTCCATTTTTCCCACCAACTTCGGACCTCACTTAATGAGACGTCGGAATCTTTGATCAATAATAGAGTAACAATTGCATATTTTGTTCCACCATCTCTTCAAACCTCCATTTCCTCTTCCCGATCCAACAAGCCTGCCTCGTTATTATTGCTCCCTTCCTCACCCCCATCTCCACGCCATTGTTCATGACTGTCTGCACAATCTTTCCATGGATGCCCCTTTCCCCAATCGATCCCAAATCTCCTCCTCGCGAAACCCCGTACCTGATCCCTCATTGCTAACCCCTTTCCATACCCTCTTCTTCACCGGCGCCTCCTGTCCCCCATCCCTCGCTCTTGTATACCCCAGGTATGTATAGTTCCCCACTTACTTTCCCTTCCACATCCAGCTCATCTCAACCCCCCCCCCCCCCCCATCCTGGTTCAGATGGAGCCTCTCCTCGTCGAGGTATTTTTCGAGCTGCCCCATCACTTCCTTCATCCCTTTCACGTCTTCCGCCAGCATCGCGATATCGTCCGCGTATGCTAGCGTGTAAACCTTCCTTCCACCTAGCTGCCCCCCCCCCCCCCTTCTGCAGCTCCTCGTCCATGTCCGCCAGCAACACACTGAACATACCTAAACTGAGCCAGCACTTGTGCCTCAAGTTCTAGCTGTCCAGAACGTCCCCCTTCTCTGACCCCACCGTCGCAAAGAAGGCGTTTTCGAAAATTGTCGAACGATTGCCGAACCATCGATCGAATATAATAAAAATGCATTATGTCTAGCAGAAATATTAATAAAATATTTGTTTCGCATTTCTTGTACGAGCAGGGCCACGCACTCCTCGATGCGTACCTGCATCGGGTCACGCAAGTTCACGTGACCAGAGCCTAAGCTCCTTCGCGCTAATTACAGCGCTCCGCTGAAGCCATGTGACGTTGCGCATAAATAAGGCCCGCATTGATCACCACGTGGGTGCTTCGAGCTACCCGGATTCGAGATTCCCGTGTGACGTCATGCACCGCCGGCGTCGCGGAACTGTCGCGTGAGTTCCAGGAAACCGTTGACTCAATTCCAAATCTGAGCGCAAGCGAAGTAGACACAGTCATAACTCATTGTCAATCGATTATAATAATTCTTTTCATCCGCCAAGTTTTGTGAAACATCAATTATATCGATAAGTGTTGTTGTTTGCTTTAAATACACTAGAGTTTAAAACCAGTGATCCACATTTATCAAATCCACGAACATCTCGAGCCTCCTCTCACTCTACCTTTCAACGCCTCTGTCGGAGCCGTGCAGTCCGGTTTGTCTCGTCCAGATCTGGGCGCTCATTCAAATTCTCAAACAATATTATTGTTTTATAGTCATTCAATGTCCGTCAGACCATTTTATTGTAACAATTAGATTATATTACAGAAACATATAAAATTGCTTATATAGAAAAATGTTTAAAACTGGGTGAAGTTTTAATGGTTTTATGATATTGAGAAACAGTTTTTCTACATTTTGGACAAGAATTTAAATGCCGTTTCGTGCCGCTTTGAAAATTATATAACATTTTCCGTCCGGAATAAAACGTAACCTCTCAACTTACTGGAACTTAATATTGTATAGTATTTATATGTTTCGTGAAATAGAATAAAATTCTAACAATAAAATAATCTGACGCATATTGAAGGACCATAATACAATGAGATTTCGTTAATATTAGTAGTTGACACACTGCATTTTTATCATGTAACAGTGACAGTCGTTATGTCCCAACTTTCCTATGTTTCATCCCAATGTGCGTCGCCCTGCTCATCGTTTCCCTCAACACCTCCTTCCACCATTCTACAAATCCTTCCCTCACCCCCCTCTTTGTCTTGTCGCTCATCAACAATCCCCTGTCCACCGTGTAAATCGTGCCTTCAGTTCCAAAAACATCACGACCATAGTCTACCTCTTCATCCTCACTTGTCTATAAATAAGATAGTTAAAAACGCGGACATTATCCCCGTCTTTACAATTGGGAAAATCACCCCTTCCCTCCAATCTTACCATTCTTCCCCTCTCCATAGCCTGTTGTACAACCTTCAAAGCCAATCAACCGCCTCCTCCCCCATACCTCCGTACCTTATTTGGTATCCCATTCCCACAACGCCATCTCGTCCCTCGGTCCATACACCAACGTTTTAATTTCCTCGCTCACTGTCTTCCGCTCCTCTCACTCACCCCTTCCTCTTTCTCCTCTCTTTCTTACCTTCCATTTCACCCCTCCCAGCAATCATTCAAATTATTCCTCCCATTCCTCCACCGTAATGTTCTCACCCACCCTTTGCCCCTTCTTCTCCCCCTAATCACCATCTTCCAAATGTGTGCTTCCGTTTTAATTCCGATTTCCCCTTCTCCGATTTCATTCTTCCGCTTCCTCAACTCCCTCCTCCCCCCACTCCCTCCTCACATCTTCCTTCTCCTCCCAATAATCCTTATTTTAACACCCACCTTCCCTGTTTCCTCTCCTTTACCTGTTACGTCTTCCATCGTCACCTTTATTCTTTCTTTTGACTTCTTCTACTCCTTATCTACCCCATCCGTCTCTTCCCCTTTTTCACCAAACCTCCTCACAACTTCTCTCGGTCCCTCATCCGTTGAGTCCCCTATTTCCTTTTCCTCTGCTCCTCTTCTTCTTCCTTACCCGTTTAACCTTCACCCACACAGTGATGGGGTGATGGTACGAGTCCACTTTTTCCTCAACTTTTATCCTCTCCATTCCCTCTTTTGTACCCTCACTTCCTATCACGTAGCCTATCGCGGAGTTCACCCTTGCTCCTGTGAATGACCATTGCCCCCCCCCCCCTCCCGCTCAACACTTTTCGTGACCCAATTCAAATTCGCCACCCCCTTTCCTCCAAGTGTTTACATAATTCCCTACCCTCCTTTCCACTCCCCTTTTCCTCACCCTCCCATCTCAGATCCCCACCTCCCCTTCATGTTCTCCCTTTGACATTCCCAACTACCAAAGCTTTCGCAGCTCTTCCTTGCCCTCTACCCACTCTCTCAGCTCTCCATCATTCCCTCTGGGTCCTCATTTATATGTTCCCCACCACCTTTCATCAGCCCCCAGCTTAACCTTGTGACCGTACCGAAATTGCGCGTCTAAATGTGCCCGGCGTCGACAGGCAAATTCGACGTGTCGTCTGTCTTGTGCGAATCGTACACTCGCTTAATGAGGATGCGTGCACTGGACACCTAGGATTCGTAGAGGTAGAATTGTTTGTGATTAAACGCTCGGGTGCTGGATTATGGCTCGGGACAGCCCTCGGGGAATCTCCGTTACAATATAAGCTCAAGAGACTGAATGCACATCGACTGACCCGCTTTTTGAAAAAGTGATTTTATTATACTTAAGTAGCGAGTGAGGTGGTTATTGGTGGGTAATTACACTCTGCGTGGGTTATCGGCGCGGTTTCGCACTATGAATCACTAATGCACAGTATTTGGATATCTCGTAACTTTGGAACCTTTTTGGAAACTCAAAAACTGCGGCTACTTCCTTGCACGTACTTTTACAATAAGAAGCGACTGCGGCAGGAAGGCGGACACACGTCGCACCTTCTTCCTACGCGTCGATGGACACCTGATTGGTAGCAATACCAATCAGCTGACCAATTAGCCAATGTGTCGCGGAAACGTCACCGTGACGTCAAACGCCGACAAGCACGTGGCTAGGTAGCGAGCGCGGGAGCGGTAGCTATTGGCCCGAACGTGTGAGCGCTCGGCTTCGCGTGGCGACGACACGTGCAGCGCTAACGCCAAGCAAGACGTACAGCGCGCGCCTTTTGAACGAGGTAAATCTTAAACAAGAATATATCTGTTTTATTTCAACCTAGGGAATACAAAAAAAAAATAGAGTGGCTTACCACGTTCACCCTTTAGGATTTTACTCGATCGTGGTTTGATCTGTTGCACTTGACTGCCTAGTTCCGCTCACAGGTCTTAATAAATATAAAACACCCGACGCAGGGCGGTTCGCCTGGGTTCCTTTACGGAAAACAACCACCCTATCACATGCGCTCGTCGCTCGTTTTAACTATTTCGGCGTGAAGCGGGTAATCGGTGGGCGGTCGGAGTCGCTATTGATTACTCGCAGGAGGTCGGACACTAAGTGACTCAGCACCGCGCTACCAACCGTCACGATCCTCTTCGAGTCGATCAAAACGCGGATGACCTATTATGACCAGTCGGTCTGCTCGCTTTAGTTTTCGAGTCCGCGCTAGTGACGGACGTACCCACTGTGCCCTCTCGCGTCTGTAGGTGACTATAATTTAATCACTAGGGCCGCCTCGGTCGACAGTGGCTGCCCTCCCTACTTACACCGCTCAGTCCCAGTAGACTTCGTCCCTACCACCCAGACCGACTGTACGGTCATAACCTTCTTCTGTATCATTCCCACCCTCCATCCCGTCCGCCCTTTCATCACTCCTATTTCTTTTGTCACCCCATTATCATCCTTCGTTTCACTTTTCCTTACATTCCACCCTGGTCCACTGACTCATCCACACAAACTCTTTCGGCAGCAACTTCTTACCCGCTCTTCTTACTCCCTTTTCTTCCACCTACTTCCCTTCCCTCTCATTCTCGTTCCCCTGCTCTTCATATCGCCCTCCCTTACCTCATCCCACATCTTCACTTTCCCGTTTACCCACATCTTCATGTACCCTACCTGGACCTTTTGCGTCTCCTGTCTCTGCTTCTCCACCTTGCTCTCTAACTTCAACCTCGAATCCCTCTCTCGTGCGTTGGGTCATCCTCTACCCTCTCTCTTCGCCTCCATTACTGTCTTATTCTCCTCCCTCCCTGCTAGCTTATCTAGCACCGTTCCACATCCATCGTTCCCCGCCTTCCAACTCTGCCCACCTCCATTACCCCTCCCCCTCCACCCGCAACCATTCACACAGCCCTGTCACTTCTTTCCTCACGTAATTTGCCTCTTCCTTTATCCTTCTTACCACCATATTATTCGCCCGCTCTTCCCTATCACTTTTATCTTCTTTTACCTCCAAACTCCTCACCCTTTTCCTATTCTCCTCAACCTCCTTCTCTACACCCAACATCTTTTACTGCTCACCCTATCTCCTGCTTCCCATCTTTTCACCTTACTCACCACCTCCCTTTCTCCTCACATTTTCAAAATTCTCGCCTTTCTCTCCCCAAACGCCCTTTCTTCTGTCTACCTCTTTAAAATCTCCCGCTTTTCGCCTTGATTATCCCGCCAACCACCGCTCCTGGCGCTACCTTGCCCTTTCCCGCCTGCCGCCACCAGCTGTCGCTCTTTGTTCCCACCTTATTCCCTATCTGCTCCAGCTCTTCCTTCGACTGTTCCGACCCTAACCTCCAAAATCCCCTATCAATCCCTTTTCCGACTTCAGTATCCTTCTCCTTACCTCCTTATGCTCCCGTACCTTTCCCCCTTCGTCTCACTCTGCTCTCCAGTCTTTCTTTCTGCCACTCATTCTCTCAGCTCCACTCTACCGAGCGACCGGAAACTATATATATGTTAAACTAAGGAAACCGAGCGGGTAGAGTCCAAACAAGGGCCCTCACAAAACGTAAACGCACATATTACCCGCCCACAATACGCGACTACACGGAGCCGTAACCATTCGGACGCGTTCACACACAGAGCCACACCCACTCGGACACGCGACATACATAGAGCCGTAATCATTCAGACGCGAGAACACACATAGAGCCGTAATCATTCGGACGCGAGAATATGTATAGAATAGTGTCCAACCCAAGACACCCAATATATTAAGGCGCGTGCGACGCCTCAGCGAGCTGCTCCGCTGACACGCCAAGTCTTTTATCGGACCGATCCTTTCGTCTGTCCCCGATCCCCGGTATACCCGGTGTACGCTGGGTGCCAAAAAACGGAGGATGTAACAATTGCTAGTCATTATTCGTATTTTGCGTAAATTACTTTGTTGTGTGTTTTTATCGTTGCTCATTTATACATATTTATTATCGTTGTGTTTTTTATATTTAATCGTTTTTATTGTAAATATTTTATTCAATATAGTACATTTATTTATTTGCAACATTGCTAGATCATCTCATCATTCAATCACCCAGCGCTCAAATTTCACGAACATGGTTCTCTTGGCCGCTCAAGAGAGCCAATGAGCCTTTATTCACGTATTCCTCATATCTCAAAGTTTGCAAGGGGTGCCGCTGTGAAAAATCAGCTGAGGCCCCTTTCGACTATCCTTTCGGGTTTATTAAATCAGAGTGCCGCTGTGAAAGATCAGTTGAGGCCTGGGTTAGTGACCTACCAACCTTATCTACCGAGAGGTGCAGCAGATAACACTGCCGAGGCTCGAGAAGATAATCCTCTCCACCTCTACCCCCTTCTAACTGGTGACACGGTCTCTCATAGTACAGATCGGAGAGGCGGAAGGAACGTATCACCAAGGGTATCGAGAGCACAGGGTGCCGCCGTGAAATATCGGTCAAGGCCTGCGTTCGAGTACTCACTCCTCAGATGTATCACCTCCTCCGCCCTAATTATTCAGAAAATCTCACCACATCAGCGCGCGGCTCGTAAAAAACGAATGAATGGAAATACTGTAGCAGAAATTATAGAGCTATACCAGAAATAGGGTACAATTCGGGGTCCTAGCGTGAAGCGCCGACCACGTGTAAACGTAAATCAGAAGCTAATACACTTTACACGTTTACACAGTTGAAAAATTTAATAAGAGTAATGAATAAAATGAATTGAATTCATTTGAGAAAGGGTTTAACACAGGTTTGAATCTCTTTTGCGGCGCACTGGAAGAAACTTCACAATTTAGCTCAGAATAAGGAAATTACAAGAATAATCTTTATAACCCTCGGGCAGAGGACTATGCACCTCGCAAATTTACAGCCCACTGCGACGAGATTCTCGTCGCGAGGTGGTTTCTGCACTAGCACCGAATAGTTCTTCATACACCTCTTCGCGGAATCGGCAAAATAACGGTCCACTCTATATACAAATATGCAGGGGGCGCTCGCTCGGAGTTCGGGGAGACTCCAGGACTTCGCCCTGTAGTCATTTTGTAATAATTACATTTTATTCGGAATGCAATGTGATTGACTTAACTGGAGATTTGAAATTTCTCAGGTACACACTCCGGACGGACAACTCATAAAGAAAATTAGTCTCATGTCGAGGCGATGCCTAGCTGACGCGCAAATAATAAATGAAGCAAGAGACAGAAGGATAACAAAATTAGGTATGCGGAACATCTTCGCAATAACGCTATATACACACATTCATATTCTGTTTACACTCACATACATACTCGCCGCTAGCTCGCGCTCCTTCAACAGAGGTTGTATGGGATGACAATAATTCCAAGGTGAGGGATTTTCCACTACACGCTACTGCCCAGCAGTACCGGGTAAATGATAAGCGTAAGCCGTAATAAACAGGTATATTGGCGCATACGAGGCTTGGGGTGAAATGAAATAAACATGATTTTAATATTAAAACTCAAACAGCACGGCGGATGCGTTAGGCATGAGCCGTAATACAAGTATTGACTCATCCGGAGGCCAGAGTAGGGAAAATAAAGAAAATATACTAATTATACGAAAATATACTAATGAAAAGAAAAACGCAAGTTAGGCTGGGACGTAACGGTTGCAATCTTTATGTAGTTTTCAAATCATTTTTCCAAACTATTCTCCTTACCAATGTCTACGGACATTATGTTTACCTCTGTTAACTTTCTCCACTCTTTCGTAATATCTCTAACTTGTTTAACCACTCGCGAAACAATAGGGGTTTCTGATCATGTCCTAGTACATACATATTAAAATCGCCCCTACGCTCCCGATCGTGTAGTTAAACTTTTACACACCCTAACGGTGGGAAATTGCTCTTGCAATACGTTCGCAATTTTATCTCCGTGCGCTGTAACGACAATTCAGGAAAATTCCTTAACAGTCGCCTTTCATTTACCAACGTAACGGCCGCTCCGCTACCTATTTCAAACGGTACCACGCGGTCCTCCAAGCAGAGTCAGACAATGTACTTTCTCGACAGTCACTCGGCTGATCTCCTGTAGTAACTGTGTTACGTCCCAGCGTAACTTTTTGATTTTTTTTCCTTCTTTTTAGTATAATTTCTTAATTAAACTCTCTTTTATTTCCTTTATTCCGGCCTCCAGATGCGAAATATTCGTGTCATGGCTTAGGCCCATCGTATCCGGCGCGCTGTTAGAGTATTAGTTGTAAAATCATGATTATTCTATTTTTCTTCCAGGCCGCGTATACGACAATATTCGTATCATGGCTTATGCCCATCGTATACGTGGTACTGTCGAGCGGTAATATGTAGTGGAGTTCCCTCACCATGGAATCATACTCGTCCCACCTTACGTATATATGTAAGCGTGCGTGTTCGTACGTTCCTGCGTCCACGTGACGCGTCTTCGCGCGTAGCGGCGATTTCGATGTTTTTCGGGAGGAGCCAAGGTGCGAGCGGGCTCATGGGTAGCGCGGAAAATGGGAGAGGTAAGAAGGAGAGTGACGCGTCGTGCGACGCAGAGTGGCCATTGCGCTAGGCAGCATGAGTGAGTGCAGAACGTCAGAGTGGACAAGCCCATAAGTGTACCTATGATTAATACAGAAATATATTTTTCAAACCCGTTCCTTCGATGCCAAAACCCCTCACTTCTTACATATATAAGTAGTTTAAGAGTAGATGTAAGTATAGTTATAAGAGAGCAAGCGAGTATGAATGTGTGAATGTGTGTATATAGCGTGAATGTGTGTGCATAGTACAAGAATTGCGATGAGGTTCCGCACAGTAATTTTTGGGTTTCTCTCTCTCTCAAGTTTCAATTATTATTTCCACGGCAACAAGCCGTCGCTCAAATATCAACCTCATTTTGTTCAAGTATATGAAGTCAGGAGCGTACGTCGATAAAATCTTAGATAACTGAGTCGATGCAATCATACTGCATTCAAAATAAAACTGAATAATTAGAAGAAGACGAAAGACCGAAGGAAGTGTCTCGCTGAATACCGAGCGAGCGCCGTAGCGCAATATTTGTACACCGGATCGACCGCTGGTCGACCGTTTCCGCGAATAGGGCATGAAAAACCGCCCTAGAGCGAGCCCAGTAGCCGTCTCACGAGGGATTCCTCTGGGCAGTTGGCTGTAAAGTCGCGAGGTGCGTAGTCGATTGTCCGAGGATATCTTAGATATCTCAATGTTCGAGCCTAATAATCATTCTCTTCTTGTGGTGTGATACGAAATGGACTCAATTATCCTCGTAAAACCATAGTTTATAAATTCTAATTATTATTTTGAGATATAGACTCAGTTTTTCTTTCGTTAAGTGAGCTGTGCGAAAGTGTGCGCGTACGGTCTGCACGTGCCAGACAAATTGTGTCGGACGCGTTAGATTAAGTTTCCTTTGACTTCAGTTTCATTATTCTTTTCTTCCCACTATATATAAAACTTGAACGAACGCAGAAAGGCTGTTCCTCGCTCGCGTGGCGATTAAAGTCGGTATTCTCTAACGAAATTCAACGAATAGAAGCATTAATTTTCCTGATTTGCCGACCCTTGTAACGGGCATTATCCCGGCTCAATCACAACCGAGCATAGGCAAACCAAGGAAGATCAAATTACTAAAGTTCTATTACGATTCGAAGGTACTATCATCGTTTAAAACACGGAAACCAAAAACTACCAACCGACTTACCGCCGAGAAGGAGAGCGAGCGAGAGCGAGAGTGAGAGAGCTAGAGTGAGAGAGAGAAGGAGACAGAGCGCGTGCGCAAAGCGAGAGTATACGAACGTAGCCGAAGACCAGCGATATGGTAGAAACCTCCAGTCGCAACGTACAACAAAATATTAACATCATATTGTATGACCATGCCCGAGCTTAGGCCACGGAAATATCCCACGGGCACGGTCGCTGACCGTGCAAGTCTTTCCTGTTAAAACTTCTCGATTGCAAAGCGTAACTGTTAATTACCGAGAGCGCTACCGCGTAACTTGTAAAGAGCGCTCGTATTAAGGCGCATCATTGTCGCGCACTAGCAACTGAATATTTCTCAATACTGCAACAATATCTACTGCAGTAATCTCTTGGCTGTTTATTAGATTCATGATGCACATCTTTTCTATTCTTTCTTTATATTAATATTTTTCAATTCAATATATCTATGTTGTTTTCCACCTAGATTATTCTCTTTGATTTCATTTATGTTGTGACGTCACACCTCATCAAACATAGTACTACACAAATAGAAAACATAACCTCGCGAACGATTGGGGACCTGTACGGGTCTTTCGGAGGCACTCGAATCCTATAAGTCCTGCAAATAACTAAACGCGATATCATTTTCTAATTAACTTCTCCGTTTAGCTTATATATATAACATAATAATCCCACTCTTCCAGGAAGAGATTAAAATACCATGCAATATTGATCTTCAGTTAGATTACCGTTATTTATTATAATTAAGTAGCAAAAATTATTCAAGCGTTACGCACGGTCGCACGGCAGACCGCTCGCGGATTATCATCGACCATTATGACGGATAAAAGTCGTGAAAAAGCCTCGCCCGGGCGTAACAGAGCCGTCCCGCAGACTTGCGATATTATGATAGTGGTTCCACCTACTCGCGATAAGCGGATCGACCAAGAGGCGTTTCTGTCTGCTTAAGATGGTGGTTCGATGGATATACTACTTCCGATGTATAGAGGTGGTGGTTACTGTACACCACTACCTCAGATGGAATAAAATACGCAGAGATAGTTCTTCTCTGATAGGGGCGACAAGGGAGAAAGAGTCGTGATGGTTAGTGTTTACTATTGTTACGTCCAAGCGTAACTTTTGATTTATTATTCATGATTTAATTAGTATATCTTTCCTATTTGTGCTACTCCGGCCTCCGGTTGCGTCAATACTTGTATTACGGCGTATCCCTATCGCATGCGCGGTACTGTTGAGCAGTAACATGTAGTCGAAAATCCCTTGCCTTGAAATCATCGTCGTCCCAAAACAATATAACGACACATAATGTATATATATAGACCTGCGACTTAGTATAGAGTATGAATGCGTGTACATAGTATGAATATGTGTATATATAGAATTAGGTACTACGAAGACGTTCCGCTTATGAAATTTTTGTTTATCCCCCTCTCTCTCTTTTCATTTATTAATTGCGCCTCCGTTAGAAATCGGCTCAAAATAAGACTACTTTTCGTTATGATACTTCGTTCGGAGCGTATGTTTGAGAAATATTGAACCTCCATGTCAAGAGAATCACGTTGTACTCGAAATAAAATTTAATAACTAGAGGAAGACGACCGAGCGAAAACCGGTTCCTCGCGGAAGACCGAGCGACCGCTACCGCGGGTGATTGTTTACATAGTCGACCGCTATTCGGCCGATTCCGCGTGGAGGGCATGAAAACCTATAGCGTCCTAACCTAGGCACCACCTCGTGAGGAATTCCTCGTCGCAGTTGGCTGTATAGTCGCGAGGTACGAAGTCCTCTGTCCGAAAATATTGTGGAGAGCGGAGTCCCCTATAAAGAACCAGAGACGACCGGAGGAGAAACAAAGAAGCGTGCAGAGCGCCTATGAGGCCGGAGGAGCCAATTAAGCCGTAAGATGTCGGTGGCGCAGTTTACAGCGCGCCTGCCTGCGGATCCGAGTGTGGCGGTTCGAATCCGCCCGATACAGTTTACTCTTTCCGATCCTACAATATCTTGTAACGTCCTCGTTTTTGGCACCCTGCGTTCACCGGGTATACCGGCGATCGAGGATGGACCGAAGGAGTGATCGTACCGAAAGAGCTTGATCCGTCAGTGGAGCGGCTCACTGACGTATCGCGGAATGTAAGAAGGAGGTGTCCGGATGGCTGCGGCTCTGGATATGTGGGAGTCTGTGTGGTTGTGGATTGCCGATCCCGAGGGTTTTCCCATACCAGGGAGAGCGATCGTCAGAGGCAGTAGGAGCGTGGTGCAAGAAGCCAGGAAGGCTTCCAAGCTATTTCACTACTGGTCACCCTGCTCGATGGGTTCGATCTTGGTTCAGTGCGTGAGTTACCACGGAGGATGCCGGGAAGGCGCCCACGCTCGCAGATGGCTCGACGATCACTGGGGTCCCTGGGTTAGAGGTAGAGGTGGTGGTGTTTGGCGTTGACCTGCAGGGAGGACACGGTTGTGTGAAGTAATGTTCAGATGGTGGAAGTGGACTGAATGTTTTATCTCGAAGTACACTTACCTGGTTTACAAATACTCGCTCAATGATTAACACTGCCCGCTGCACGACTGAAGTCGGAACAACCTTTGAATGATCGCGGTCGAAAGCTGGTTTATGAGTTACCGAATTTAGATTGATCGTGGTCGAACTTGGTTGGCTAAAAAGTACTCGCTCTGCGGTTGTAAGCCTATTTAAATGATAGATTTTGCTGGCCGTCGCTAGGTGCTTCGGGGAATTGGCGTTGGCATTCTCGGATCTATATTGTCGCGGATTGCTGATCGGTTGTTGGGTGGTTGGCTTGCGGGCTGATTCGGCGTCAGCATTCTTATATTTCTGCTTGTATCTCTATTGTTCTCTACTGTACTAAGATCTTACGCGGAGCATTGGAGCAGATCTCCTATTTTACAATTTCCGAATTTTAATGACCCTTTTACTTTAACAACCGACGCCTCGGACGTTGCGATAGGCGCGGTGCTTAGCCAGAATACGAACGGCCACGATCTGCCAGGGGCGTACTTATCGCGGAATCTAACGAAACCGGAACAGAACTATACTACCACGGAGAAGGAGTGTTTAGCCGTTCTATAGACGGTGTTACATTTCAGAACGTATTTATACGGAAGAAAATTCACGCTTTTCAGTGATCATGAACCTTTGAAGTGGATAGATTCTGTCAAAGATCCGGGATAACGTCTTGTACGATGGCGGCTAAAATTAAGAGATTACGAATACGATTTCGTGCACAAACCGGAAAGGCTCAATACCAATGCCGACGTGTTTTCGCGAAATCCAGTCAAATTAGCTACACCAAATTCCGACGCCAGGATCCGTGAGCGTTCAGAAACAAAGGTGCTACCGTTAAGACAAGAACCCACGGAATCAAACCCGGATAACCCACACGATGGTCCGAGAAATCCTTCTCCGCCGCGAGAAGGAACGGGAAGCATTAGAGTAAATCCGAGGTTGTGCAGTGCGCCAGTCGCTATAGAGATTCCTACCCGGTACCACTACGCGAGCGACGAAGGAGAATCTTCTAGTGATCAATCTGAAAGGACGATCACACTGGGAAATCTATCGGAGTCAATCGTACTCTTTAATGACTCCTTGTTCCGTCATGACTAGCGAACGGACGAGGAAAGCGCGGACGAATTGCCACACGACGACGAGAGCTCGAACAAACAGAACTCGACATTCTTTGACGACTTACAAGATAGAGTACAGGCTGAGTAGGTGACGGAGCGTTCAGAGCCGGACAGATCGGGCAGTGCATCAGACGCTATGGAGTCTCCCACCCACCCTGTCTGTACCGAGCGCAACGCCGCGCGTCCCTCCGTCGGGCCTCTAACGCCGATCGCGGAAATAGTGGAAGCGCTTGGGAAAATTAATGACACTATAATCTCAAAGCCAATACGGCGGTCATTCATACCAACGCCTTTACCCATAACGCGACCACTTGCACTCTTTACACCGATTCCTCGGACAGAAGTTACAATACCGAAAATCACACAGCCGCGACGATTACACTGGACAACAAAATTGAACTTTTTTTTTGCCTTTTGAACGAAAATAGCCAATTTCGATTAATCTTGACCCGCTGAAAACGAATCTGAAACCCGTTTTTCAAAATTGGCTCGAGATTTTGAGTAATTGAATTTTGAAAAAAACAGCCTTTTTTCCACTTTGAACAACAATCAGGCCGTAAGTATACAAGTCAGACAATTTTTATTGGTAGCAAAAAATTCTCCAGACTTTTACGAATAAAACGGTATCAAACACTTTTACATTTTAAACTTACAAACATGTTTAAACATTAGTTAAAGTGAATAAGACACGTTTTGCGCACCAATTTTTCGAGATGTTTTTCAATTTAAAAAAAAAACTGTGAGTCCGACGAGAATTCCAATACCTCTACGCGATAGAGCAGACATTTGTCTTTGGAAAACCACTTTAACACTATGTAAATTATATTTCTGCTTCCCACAGGAAACCGAAAACCTCGTGCGTGTTACGCAGTGTGAGCAGTGGTTCTCTGACTTAATGCCGTGCAAGCGCTAGGCGAAAACAAGCCACAGCGGAGCGCGTGTTACTACGTGACGCGCACGAAGTCTTAGTTAGTTTTCCTGTAGGAAGCCGAAACTTGTTTTACATATTATCATGATGGTTTTCCGATGGAAAATGTCTGCTCTGTCGTGTAGTGTCATTGGAATTCACGTCGGAGTCACAGTTTTTCAAAAAATTGAAAAACATCTCGAAAAATAGGTGCGCGAAACCTGTCTTATCCACTTTAACTAATGTTTAAACATGTTTGCAAGTTGAATTTGTAAAAGTGTTTGATATCGTTTTATTTGCAAGAGTCTGCAGAATTTTTTGCAATAAATGGAAATTGTCTAACTTGTAAACCTACGGCCTGATTGCTCTTCAAAATCGAAAAAAGGATGTTTTTTTAAAAATTCTATTACTCAAAATCTGGAGCCAATTTTCAAAAACGGGTTTCAGATTCGTTTTCAGCGGGTCAAGATTAGTCGAAACTGGCTATTTTCGTTTAAAAGGCAAAAAAAAGTCTAATTCTGTTGCCGAAAGAAATTGAAGAAACCTCCCGAATGATGCGCGCGGAGCATGTTGTACAACTTTAACAAGTTTCTCTGGACAATACACGAATTGCCTTCTAAACGAAAATAACCAATTTCGACTAATCTTGACCCGCTGAAAACGAATTTGAAACCCGTTTTTGAAAATTGGCTCTAGATTTTGAGTAATTGAATTTTGAAAAAAAACAGCCTTTTTTCGACTTTGAACAGCAATCAGGCCGTAGGTTTACAAGTTAGACAATTTTCATTTATTGCAAAAAATTCTCCAGACTTTTCCGAATACAACGATATCAAACACATTTACAATTTAAACTTGCAAACATGGTTAAACATTAGTTAAAATGGATAAGACACGTTTCGCGCACCTACTTTTCGAGATGTTTTTCAATTTTTTGAACAATCTGTGACTCCGACGTGAATTCCAATGACACTACACGATAGAGCAGACATTTTCCATCGAAAAACCATCATGATAATATGTAAAACAAATTTCGGCTTCCTACAGGAAAACTAACTAAGACTTCGTGCGCGTCACGTAGTAATACGCGTTCCGCCGTGGCTTGTTGTCGCCTAGCGTTTGCACGGCATTGAGTCGGAGAACCGCTGCTCACACTGCGTAACACGCACGAGGTTTTCGTTTTCCTGTGCGAAGCAGAACTATAATTTACATAGTGTTAAAGTGGTTTTCCAAAGACAAATGTCTGCTCTATCGCGTACAGGTATTGGAATCCTCGTCAGACACCCAGTTTTTTGTAAAAATTGGAAAACATCTCGAAAAATAGGTGCGCAAAACGTGTCTTATCCACTTTAACTAATGTTTAAACATGTTTGCAAGTTTAAATTGTAAAAGTGTTTGATACCGTTTTATTCGGAAAAGTCTGGAGAATTTTTTGCAACCAATAAAAATTGTCTAACTTGTATACTTACGGCCTGATTGTTGTTCAAAGTCGAAAAAAGGCTGATTTTTTTAAAATTGAATTACTCAAAATCTCGAGCCAATTTTCAAAAACGGGTTTCAGATTCGTTTTCAGCGGGTCAGGATTAATCGAAATTGGCTATTTTCGTTCAAAAGGCAAATTTAGTGTTGTGCAGTGTTATTCGCCGACCCACCACCGGAGGCGACCATCGTCGGATTACCCGTAAGCGTGGATGTGACTCACGAGCCCGATCCGATTCTTCCACAGAACAAACCGATGGACGCGAGAATAGGCAAAGTCAAGCCCGTGCGATATTCACACGAGAATTTAACAGCGCGACGGGGAAACATAGCGCATTTTATAACAGCCGATTGTGAGACAGACAATCCGGTATCGCGCCTGTTAGTGGAATTGCGAGCCATAAACATTGAGGATATGAAATCCGTTAACCAAACGACGGGGAAAATTTTAATTACTCGCTACAAACAACGTTTTATTTTTAGTATGATAGTAGCAAAAAGATTCTATGATATTCCTTCTACCGCGGATTTCCGAGCCGGTTTGACTAATTTAAAGAACACATTAATGGATTACGAGGAAGCGTCATGCGGGCTATCGTTGAAAGGGGATTTTACGGAGAATCTGCCGGGTGGAACTTTCCCAGACTTACTTAATGAAGTAGGCTTTAGGAATTTAAGGCTTCCAGAATAAGTATAACACAATTTACCGGAAATGTCTCGATACCACCGGAGGCATCACCACCTAAAATCATATTAGAATTACACGCAGAGCGCATGGGCGGTCATAAAGGTGTAACAAAAACTTATCACCGTATTCGTGAACAATTTTACTGGCCGGGCATGAAAAGCGAAATCCAAAACGCGCGAGAACGCGAGAGCCGATGGTTATAATGGACACTCCAATAGAACCGTTCGTTAAAATATACTTAGATACTGTCGGGCCGCTTCCCACAACACCGGAAGGGAACAGGCATAGTTTAACCATGCAGGACAACTTGACTAAGTACTGTATTGCCGTGCCCGTACCAGATATAAAAGCGGAAACGATAGCCCACGCAATGGTTACAAATCTCGTTTTACAATTCGGAGCGCCGACTTACAATTTAGACCGATAGGGGCACTAGCTTTATAAACAGAGTTATTAAAGGGATTGCGCGACTTTTCGATATTCAACGTGAAACAACATTGAGTTACCGTCCTCAGTCTAATGGTGCGTTAGAACGCAGCCACTTTGTGCTCACCGAATACACTAAACATTACTTGGGTAAATATGACGACTGGGATCGATTGGTACCGTTTGCAATGTTCTCGTATAACACCTCAGTAAACGAAGCTACGAATTTTACACCATACGAGCTCGTGTATGGCAGAATAGTGCGTTATTCAAGCTCGATCTGCGTTGATGAGAGGTCAGATACGTATTCCGCGTATCTATGGGAGCTTATCCCCCGCCTGTCGGAAATGCAGATTCTAATGGGCCAAAACATATTAAGAGCGAAGCAAAAATCTAAAGTGCAATACGACGCGCGCGCGCGCGGCCGCTTGAGGCGAAAGAAGGCGACATGGTGCGGGTCCTTATCGAGCCCAAAAAGGGCAAATTTGGCAGTCGATATCGGGGTCCTTACCGCATCGTAAAGAGACTGGAGGGGAACACCGTGTTCCTGGAGACGGAGGATGGTAAGCGTCTCCTTAAACACGCGGATAAAATCCCACCCACGGGTTAAGGCTCTCTTTCTCTGAGCGAGGAACAAGCCTCCCACATTCGCCCCGAGCGTAGGAGTGAGCACCATCTTTACAGTCAGCTTCCGCCGAAGTCCACATCTCCCCGTGGAGTAATAGCGCATGGAATGAAATTGATAACCATTAATTGTAATTGTGTAACCCCTGTAACGTACCGCGCCGCCGAGCGCCGCCCAGCATCGCCGCTCAGCGCTACGGACCATGACGTCGTACCTGCCTACCCACCGTCACGTCAGCACGATGCAAGGAGTGTAGTGACGCACCCGCTATAGTCACGTATAGCCCCGATAGTGACGCGCCCGCTATGGTGACGTATAGCCCCGAACAAAGCGCAGCGACCGCACGTGATCACGTGCACAATGCATGCACAGCGACGGTTGGGAACGCCACGCCCCACCGAAAATGCGCCCCACCATGCCATACTACTTCTTTGCATTTCAAAATCCCTTGCCTACGATCTTCTCCTTTAAAAAGGGCATCCGCCAAGCCCAGCCAGTTCAGTCAGCTTCAGAAAAGATCGTGCAAGGGTCGTCGTTAGCAATTCCCGACCGTTACACATAGAGAAAAAGAGAGTGATTTAGAATCACTAAAGTGTCTTTTTACTAGGGAAAGGGAACCAACGAGCCAAAAAGAAATCATAATGTCCTATAACCTCAAAGTTCGCAAGGGGTGCAGCCGTGAAAAATCGGACGAGGACTGGGTCAGTGGCTTAAAAACCAAATCTACCGATAGGTGCAGCCGTGAAAAATCGGACGAGGCTTGAGGTGATTATCCTACACCCCGTCACTCCTCCTTTCGACCGGCAACACGTATTTCCGCAAGGGAGTAAGGAGAGCCGCTAGAAAGGCGTTACAAAGGGTAGCGACAGTGCAGGGTGCCGCGGTAAAACACACGTTAAGGCCTGTATTAAGCTGCTCACTCCTCTCACTTACTTCATTTCCCATCGGCACTGACAATAGAACAAATTCTCACCACGTCAGGCCGTGGCTCGTAACACCCCCATATAAGTCGCGATGAACCGGAGACCAGAGAAGTTGGAAATTAACCGGCTCTTCGTGGCACGGATGGCGAAACACACTAAGGGGCATCATCTGATGCGGGTGTTTGGGTTTATGGGGGCAGTGCATGCGGTGGTACGCAATGGTAGCTCGGGCACCACCGTATTCGTGACCTTCGGCACGGTGGAGGAGGCGCGGGTGGCGCTTGACCAAGTCCTGTTACAGCCCGTGATTGTCCACAAGCACACGTTTGGGGTACGAATGACCGACGCTTGGCACCACCGATCATTGCCGACCACCTCCAGCACAGACTCCACGCCACTGCTCGAACTGTCCGACGGCCTGAGTTTGAGGACGGCACCCATGCCTCAGTTGCCCGAGGAAATCGTGACCTACTTAGGCGCCCACCTCGATTTCGCGGACTTAACATGAATGGAGATGGTGTATAGGCTGTGGCGGGGCGCAATCAGGCGCCTATTGAGCACCACGGAGACCTTGGCTGCAGACTCGAGGTGCCCGCGTCACGGAGGGGACGTCAACCATCATACCAGACACTCTTCAATGGGTTGTTTCATGGTGCGCCCCCGGACTCACAACGGTCATCCTGGACGACAAGAACGTGGGAAAGCGCCTTCCACCCCAGATGCTGACCATCACGGCATCCTGGGCGCAAGGACTATGCAGCCTAGACGTCTCCGGCTTCCGAGTCCTTCCCTCGGGCCTGCGCGCGGTATCTGAATCAGGCGTATTATTAGAAAGTCTCACCGTAGGTGAATACGCCGGTCCGGTGGACAGCGAGCTGCTGTGAGTATTTGCCGCAGTAAAATTGACAAAGTTTGCCGCATTGGGAACGTCTATGACGGGGGCGTCCTTTAGAGTGTTAAGTTCCTGTCTCCAGGGCCTTGTACTGCTGGAGACGAGAGTCAGGCCCGCCCCTCTGGCAGCGCTCATCAGAGCGAACACTTCACTCACCGACTTGACCCTTGATCGACCAATATTCTTTGGGGGAGAGGTCTTAGCTGCTCTGGGATACAACGGGGCACTGGGAGAAACAACGAGGCGGTTGACTTTCCGCTACTGTGACCAGCGGGACGAGGTTCGGGAGCAGGATCTCCAAGAAGCGCAGGAGCACGGTGATGCAGCTGCTTTCATAGAGCTGGGATACGGCTCGGTGGCGGAAGCATTGTGACTGCCCCGCGGTTCACAAGGGTGACAGATTTGTGCATCGTGGGGTGCAGCTGGGTGGACACCTCCTTCGCAGATAAGGTAGGGGAATGCACGGAAGAACTGGAGCGCCTCGACCTGACAGTATGCACGAATGTACGTGGCCAGTTCGCCCTGGACGCGCTCGACGACCTCCCCGACTCAAACACCCTAATATTAGCCATATGTATCAGAGCATGGGGGCGTAATTCTTGATGCGGTTGCGAACCCTGGAAGAATTGGAGTGTCAGGATAACCAAGGGGTGACCGATGAAGATATCTGCGGCCCAATTAGAAACTGTGCAACCATCGGAAGGGTCGACGTAGAGGGGCGTGCGGCGACCCCTTATTGATTGTGTCGTAAAAGTGTTCCGCGGCGACACGAGGGGAGTCAAATTCGACCTGAAAGTCGAAGGGAGAAATGCGATGCCCTACCGACGAGATCAGCGACTGCTGCACCTTTTTATTTGGTACCACCGGACGTCAATAAACGCCTACGAGTGAGACCAGCGCGCGCGACACATCATCGGGGACGATGATAATTCCGGGGGGGGGGGGGGGGGGCGGATGTTACATCCCAGCGTAACTTTTTGCTTTTCTTTTTATTGGTATATTTTCTTAATTAAATTATCCTTCGTATTTTCCTTACACCGGCCTCTGGATGCAGCAATACTTGTATTATGGCGTATGCCTAACCCATCCGGCGAGCTGTTTGAGTATTAACGTTAAAATCATGCTTATTTCATTTTACTCCGGGCCTCGTATGCGGCAATACTTGTATTATGGCTCATGCCCTTCGCATACACGGCATTGTTGAGCACTAGCATGTAGGGGAAATCTCTCACCTTGGAATTATCGTCGTCCCACCCAATGTGTATATATTGTTACGGACGTGAAGGCGCGAAGAACACCACGGCGAAGACACAAACCCTATATTGATTATGTGTCATGTTATAATGTTAATTAGTTCTATCGATTTTATGACGTTCGAATGTTATTGTTGTTGGTAACCAAACCAAAGAGTCTGCATCTGGTCTTGATACCAGACGGACGTGATATATTAAAACCGTTGTCGTTGATAATTCTGGTACGTTGAAATGTCTCGCCCGCGTCCACGTAACAATATATATATATATATATATATATATATATATATTGTCACAGGTCGTTGCCTCCGAGATACTCCAAAACATGTGAATGCGGCGGAGGGAGAGGGGAGATCTCGGTGCTCGACGTGAAGGCCAGACAGAATCGCGCTTCACTTGAATCACGGCATTAAAGCGATACACATTAGCGTTTAAGGGCATTTGAGCCAGTTATAAGAAAGAGTAATTTCAAATAAATAATTATTTTCTACAAAATCAACCTCGTGACATCAACGTGGAACGAGCTGACAGGCAGTACAGACATTTTTACACTTTACCTTGTCCCTCCTCACCAACTACGGAGCTCTGAGCGGGACGCTGCCTTCGTTGCGCTGCAACGATCACACAAAGTGTGACAGCGTACGTTCCAGCACGTGGCCGGCAAATTCTGTGCCGGGCCCGTTAGAGTCTAAGTTCCATTTGAAATCAATTGAACTATTGTAAATATTCTTGAACGGACGCAAAATGTTGCTCCTCCCTCGCAGAGCGATTAGAGTCGCGGAAATTAATGGAATCGTAGCATTTCCTCTCTTGATCAGCCGCCTTTGTAACGGGCATTATCCCGGTTTAATCATATCTGAGCATAGGCAACCAAAGGAAGAGCATTTTACTAAAATGCCATTACGATTCGAAGGTACTCATCATCATGGTATACCGCGCAATTCAACAGACTCTACCGCCGATAAAGAGAGAGGGAGAGAATGATCGTATCGATATATATATCGTAGCGACGGGTCAAGGCTGTCCGAATGATCTGGAATCAATTCGCGAGACGATCCAAACAGGTGAGCGAAGCTGCACACCTGCAGACTACCATAGACTGTTAAGAGCATGCGGCTCGCACGAGGTGCTCGTCGATCGCGACGGAACAGAGAAAGAGAAAGAGAGAGAAGGAACGAGGCGGGCGAGCGAACTAGGAGAGAGAGAGAGAGAGAGAGAAAGAGCGAGTGCGGTAACGAGATTTATCGACTAGAGCCGAATACCAGCGAGACAGTAAGACCCTGCAGTCGCGCCGTACGACAAATGTATCTTAAACATTATTCGACCATGCCCAGCTATTACGTTGTGGAGAGATCCTAGGGCACGGCCATAGGTGTAATACCGACCGTAATGATTGTAAGACATCCAATTGTTAACCATCGGGAACGCTATTATCAAGCATTGTGAAAAGCATTCATATTAAGGCGCATTATTGTCGCACACATGCACTTCGCTCAAACACTGCAACACTATCTACTGCAAAATTGTATCAGCCACTTGTCGAAATAATTGTTTTCATTATTTAATACTCTTCTTGCAACATCAATATTTTTGTTTTCCACCTGTACTTTCTATTTGATTTATTTTATGTCGTGTCGTCACACCTCATCGAACACCGCGTAATACGATTAGGCAACATAACCTCACAAGCGATCGGGACCTGTATGGGTCTTCAAGGAAACACACGCATCCTTTAAGTCCTGCCGATAACTAAACGCGATCTTTCAGTTACAACATTCTAAACAACTTTTACCGTTTAGTTTATCATATAAATTAATCATAAAAATATTAGAAACTTATCCAGACAAGTCGGTCAGCAAAATTATAGTTATGCAGGTTCCCATCCGCCCTGTCTACGCGCATTAATAATCTTTTCTCAATTATATTATCATTAGTCAGATAAATTCAAATTATTTAGCGTTACGCCCGGTCACACGGCAGACCGCTCGCGGATTAACATGGACCATTCTTGACACGTACAATGTCGTGAAAAGCCTCGCCCAGACTTAACAAGCTCTAGAATGACCACAGTTATCCAAGTAAATTTTGGTATGTTCCAAGGAACCATAACTGATTCGATGAGCCATTCGCGGTTTCACCTTATTTCGACATGCATTGGGAAATGCATCGCGTAATCTTTGAGACAAGCATATGACTGCTGGCATGTTCAACCAGGGAGCCTTATAAAGCTGTTTTACGTGCCTTTCGGACACTAGATTTTAATACTTCCATCGTCGGCTCAAAGATCGACTAACTTTCTCCTTCACCGCAGACGGGGGCTCCAGGCAGTCACAAAGCCCAACCCCTTCTGCGCTAACCAGTGTAGCCAGATCTGGCTCTTTGACACCATCGGTATCCGCGGGAGTGGGGATACGGAAAAGTGTGCGTGCCTTGTCCGTGAGAGCTGCGCGCGCCGTTTCTCGCCGAATCGAGCTCGGCTTGGAGAGAAGGACGGAGCTATGCCGCGTCTCCCTTCCACTAACGTCGCGTAACGTCAGGTATCGTGACGACACGTAAGAAGGACAGAACTATGCTCCGTCCCCTTTCAACCAACATCGCGCGTTGCGTCTTTGTTGGACATGCAGTCGCGGCGTCGCGTCTTCGTTCCGCACACAGGCCGGTGACAGTGGTGCCAGATTTCGCATAAGGCATCGCACGTACCACTACATTCAGTCAGCCGGAAGGCAAATCGGGCACCACCGCCCTGAGCAGAGCGCGATCCACAGAAAAGTTAATCGAGGAGAGTTTCGGATTGACTCGTCGTACTCATCGTCGGTCGTCGACGCGGTCGTTTCGTTCGTCGTTTCGCGCCCGGCAATGGTTAAATTTTTTTTCACAGAATAATTTTTTTTTTTTTAATTGTTCATCACACGGCAACAAACGATATTCATTTAAAAATATTTTAGTACTTACTACGGATAGTTTTTAATATTTTGTCAGCGGAATAGATGTGTCGTATTGGTTTATAATAGATATGGGCAAAATATATATTTCATAAATTTTGGTTCCAGTAACATTAATCTTTCTGTGGTAGTAATAAATAAGAAAGTATATAATAAATGTCAATTATTGCGTATTATGCGTTAACCGTGAAACAAGTAATAGGAGCACTTCTTGCACTAGAACGTCTTATTTGAGAACCGTGTGAGGTGGTACAAGAGGTGACGTCCGCGCGATACAATGGTTGCGAGGTGAGTGTCGCGAGGTGAGAGAGAATAAAAGGCGGGCGCCGGAAGCGCACCGGCTCGTCACGTGAATTCTCGAAAGTAATCGATTAGATCTGTATTGATCTCTGATAGGTGGACAAGTTATCGATTCGAGATCTCGCGTGAGTGATGAGCGTGACGTGAGGTGAAGTTAGTCGGTAATATAGATTTCTCTGACATTTCCGCCTGCCATCAGCGGGTGCGCTGATGTAATTGAAGTTGATGTCCAGGTGTAAGTAGGATCACCCCGTGTGGTGAAGTGGGAGTGGCGCAAGCTTTGCGATCGGCCGCATGAGAGTGGTTGTTGCCGTCTTGATGGTCACTACCCTGGTGAGACCGTCCTTCCCTGGATGGAGTTTGATGATCCTTGCTAGTGGCCATTTTGATGGTGGGAGTCTCTCATCGGTGATGAGCACGAGTGAACCCACTTTGATATCATTGGAGGGATGATGCCACTTGGAGATTGATTGCTGCCGTTGTAGGTAGTGAGCCGACCATTGATTCCAGAATTGTTGAAGTTTTTGTTGAAGTAGTTGACATCGAGAGAGCCGACCGATTTTCACATCGTCGAGTGACGGTTCAGGCAGGGTTGTAAGCGCACCGCCTGAGAGAAAGTGGCCAGGTGTGAGTGCTGAGATGTCGTCGGGGTCGTCGCTGAGTGCCTCCAGTGGTCTTGAATTTAAGACCGCCTCTATTTGAGTGAGCACCGTGGTGAGCTCTTCAAATATGAGCAAGGTGTCGCCCACCGTGCGACGGAGGTGAAACTTCATGGACTTCACCACCGCTTCCCATTTGCCACCCATGTGTGGCGCTGCCGGTGGATTGAATTTCCATTGAGTTCTGTCCCTTGACAGAATTGAAGTGATGGCCTGATGTTCTCGAGTGCTCTGGATGAATAGTTTCTGGAGGCTGATGTCTGCGCCGATGAAATTGGTGCCGCAATCAAAGTAGACCGTGTGTGGGATGCCCCGTCGTGACGTGAATCGGCGGTAAGCGGCAATGAATCATTCCGTGGAATAGTCGCTCACCGTCTCAAGGTGGACTGCTGAAGTGCTAAAACAAACAAAAATACAGATCCACCCCTTTGAAGTTTTCGCGCCGCGACCCTTCCAAGTCTTCATGGAGTATGGCCCGGCGTAGTCCACACCCGTGTGGTGGAAAGCTCGAGATGGTGAGACGCGTGACTCTGGCAGCTGGCCATAAGTTGTTGGGCTCGTATCCCTCTCTGTCGTGCACAGGGCATGCATCGAGGGATATGGGACTTTACTGGCGCCCTGCTTCCAATAATCCAATAAGATTGTCGTACAGTTGCTAGAGTCAGTTGAGTGCCGCCATGGAGAGTGCGTTGATGTGCGTCGTCTATAACCAGCGACGATAGTCGTGAATGGCGAGGTAGTATGACTGGGTGTTTTTCGTCGTGGCTGAGTGCTGACATGTTGAGCCGGCCGCCGACTCGTATGACTCCTTGATGATCTAGGAATGCAGTAAGGCGGTTGAATGGGTGATTCTTCGGCAACGTTCCATGTGAGCTAAGCTAATTATTTTTATAAGCTAAAATATTTTTATATGAACATCGTTTGTTGCCGTGTGATGAATAATTAAAAAAAAAATTATTCTGTGAAAAAAAATTGAACCATGGCTTACCGCGAACCTACGAAAAAAATAACTCGAACGCGTCGACGAGCGACGACGAGTCAATCCGAAACTCTCCTCGATTCACTTTTCTGTGGATCGCGCTCTGCTCAGGGCGGTGGTGCCTGATATGCCTTCCGGCTGATTGAACGCAATGGTACGTGCGATGCCCTATGCGAAATCTGGCACCACTGTAACCGGCCTGTGTGCGGAACGAAGACGCGACGCCGCGACTGCATGCCCAACAAAGACGCAACGCGCGATGTTGGTTGAAAGGGGACGGAGCATAGTTCTGTCCTTCTTACGTGTCGTCACGATACCTGACGTCACGCGACGTTAGTGGAAGGGAGACGCGGCATAGCTCCGTCCTTCTCTCCAAGCCGAGCTCGATTCGGCGAGAAACGGCGCGCGCAGCTCTCACGGACAAGGCACGCATACTTTTCCGTATCCCCACTCCCGCGGACACCGATGGTGTCAAAGAGCCAGATCTGGCTACACTGGCGCTAACCGATCTGCAACAATCTCATGCTCTTCACCTTCTCTAAAATGACCATCTTCTGATTTTACCCAAGTACTCCCTGTTGCCAAAACTGTAACGAATTAGATTTGATATTGTTTATTAGATTTTAATATAAGAGCATGGAACGCTTCACCGCGAAAACCGGTAGGGACCATCACAGTGTGAGTCGATCCGTAGGAGCACAAAGTACCGCCAACTTCAGTGGCGCGTATGCTACGTAAGAGCCATTAGGTCAAAGGTACAGACTCGTAGCTATGATGTGACGAAAACATAGTTTCGTGGAACGGTCCTACCGAACCACCGTGTATCTTAACACATTGCGTACGGGTCACGAGATATCTCGATTTTATGCACTCAAACGTTGCGTACGGGTCACGAGATATCTCGTTGTCATGTTTTATTTCGATTCAATCGGCAACGCAATCAAGCAACGGCAAATATTTTTGTTACGTTACCAGGGCAACAAAGCCTCTCCCATTCTTAAGACAAATGATGAGCGAAATAATGGAACCAATAACAAGTACAGGCAAGAAGAAGTTCCCAACCAAACAATGTAAAGTTTGTTCGTCCAATAAAAAAACGAGCGAAACAAGATATTGTTGCAAATTGTGTCGAACAGCATTGCACAAAGGAGTATGCTTTACCAAATATCATACTCTAAAGAATTATCCAAGTTTGTGAAATAAATAATGGTTAAAATGTAAAAAATCTGATACAATAAATAGGTGTGTAAACTATATATATAGTAATATTTAAGAATAATATATGTGAATATAATACCAAATAAAAATTAGAATTCTACGTATCCGCTTTCTATTGCTCGCCAAGCATGCTTCCACAGCGTTCGGAAATGTGCGGGTTTTGAGCGCGGTTTGAGCGCGCAGAGCGCCGTACGCAATGTGTTACGGATACCGCGCGAGACAGGGCGGTCGGCGGGCGTGGACTCCGCCGGGTTAAGTAAGCGGCGGCGCCGAACACAACGACCCCGGGGGGCCGGTGGACGATTGAGTCTTAGATCCATTGAAAATTATCAAACAATTTCAGCATTCACAGCGTGCAACAATCCATCGTACCGAGGATAGTTATGCATATTACGAAAAATGAACAAATCGAAAACAAACTTGTGAAATATCTCGTCAATTGGACGAGATAAACGTTTATAAAGAGAAATCTGGACCGACCGAACGATTTTGTTAAAACTTGCTGGGTTGCTCTCGATTGGCGACACAAGCATTATGTGTAAGATTCGTAAACTTCGTACGGCTGGAAGTGGAGTTGTAAAAAATGTTCATTATCCGAATTTCCGGTCGGCGACTAAGTCCCGTCGTAGCTGTAAGTTCATCGAGAAATCTGAACCGAGCCTACGATCTTCTTCAAACTTGCTGTGTAAGTTTCATAAACTTCGTACGGCTGGAAGTGGAGTTTTAGGAAATATTCGTCGTCCGAATTTTCGCTCAGCGACTAAGTGCCAGCGCCGTGTTCCCACCGTCGAAGCACTACAAAAATTAGAAGTGCCAGAGGCGTGTTCCTTCGCCGAAACTGTTACGTTCCCATAAATTCACACGCTTAAGTTCTTTCCAGTTAAAAATCTAATATCCTGAGCATTCAAAACATACTGCTAGCACTGCTTTCATGCAACCTGTTCCGTGAAAATCGCAAGCCCGCACTGAGTTACTGATATAGGATCTACGTGCCGGCTCAAGCAAGACAAACCTAATTCCCTTTGTGGCCACGCGCACCGACCGCCTAATTCTATTACCGACACGCGCCAAGTAAAATGTTCTCAGTATGAAGCAGAGGATCCCGTTAAAATTCTGAGCTCAAAACTTTATGCAATGATTATAACAACATCGGGTATGGATGAGAAAGGTAACAGTTATTTATACATAATATTGAATACTTTGAAAACTCTCAAATTAACCTTTAAACTTGCAATATTTCCTGTATAATGACAATATTAACAATTATTTGGCTGCGTGACAACTCAATCCTGACAATTAAAACGTGATAGCAAAATTAGAATTTTATATAAGTCTCTTAAATAACATAAGAGGTAAAATATTTTGAACCTAGAAATTGTGTTGAATACCACTGCTTAAACTTGCCAAGAACGCTTGTTCCGACGACAACCCAAGTGGGAAACTGAAACATAAATAAAAGAAGGGACACCAGGAACAGGGATCTTTCAAATAATTAACACCGAAGTCAAACTGACTTAACTAATAAACACCTTACAATTCGAACGAACGACGACGACATAAATTTTGAACAATTAGAATTATCTACATATATACATTACATCTTTTTCACTCTTATTATGCCATCAGAATTACATAAATAAACTGTAACAAATAAGTACACAGGATTTAACTAATCTTTTGCCAAACAGATAATTATGCACTTTAACTATTCCATGACATATTAAGTAAAATATCGAATATTTTACAATGACAAATAGCTGATATACACAGCTGATATACACAAACATACTTACGCAACTAATGCATCTATACTTAACAGCAAGTTCCTATCATTATAAAGTACAACATTTTAGTTTTCACTAATTAAATGCAAAGTCAAATAGTCAATTCTAAGCCATCAAACCAGCAGTTCTTAACGAATCACAGATACGAATATATATACACACTAGAACGTTGTGAAGCGTATGACTAGACCTATTCCTAATGAGGGATGCGACGTAATGTTATAATTTAAAAGCAGAAGAGTCGCCGGGAACAAAGCCGGCAACGGTTCGGTATGCACGTGGTCAGTTTCGAAATTGACCAGATGTAAAGTGCGTAAAAGACTCTCGCAAAGATGAAAGAATGACAGATAGACTTAAATGCAGTGTGAACGGAACAAACGTGTTACCCGGCGTTGCCCGGGTATCGGACGCGGCGCGTCATATAAGTGTTTTGCTGTTGCAAGCGGCAGACATATCGAAAGTAATGTTTCTTTTGTCGTGGCGCATACGGTGCATCATGAAGATTTTTAATCACGATACATTCAATGAACCACCGTAGTTGACCCCCCCCCCCCCCCCCCCCCCCCGACCAAACAATCGAAATCTATGAACAGGTTCCGTAGCAACGTTCCACATCACCCAAATACAATACCGTTAGGTAGAGTAAGGGTTATGTTCTGTTGAAATTAATGCAAATAAATTGTACTTGTCATTTCTCATTTCATTTCAATTCGTAATTTTTATCAAATAGTTTGTGAGGGTGAAACGGCGACATGCACTAAAGTGCATTTTGATTATAGCACAAATAACTAACATTCCCAATCTGAAGACCGCGAACTACGTATCAAAGAGTGGTGTTCCAATTAATCAGTACTATCATTGGGAGGGGACAAACCGTTTGATGCAGACATTAATGTACTACATTTTTTTATATCCGCGTGCAATTTTAAAAATCCTATCCTCACTATTAAGACATTCCAATTGATATCTACAAATTCTATCTGGAATACTTGTTCTTTATTTTTTATGTTCTTCATTGTATCATGCCTCGCTCGATATTTGAATAAAATATGTTTCAATTAACGAAATAAGAAAGATTTTCTCATTTCAATGGTATTGTCATGAATTCTTGGGTTTGTAAGAAAATTGATTGTCTGGCACAAAGATAAATAGCATTTAGTACCAACATTTGAAGACTGGTGTAGAACGTTACTAAATAAGGACACAGGCTAATGTAGGGAGTCGATGCTCGGCAAAAGCCGGACATGCGAAATTGTCTGCTTGTGCTGCTTATCTATTCTGTTCAGCGCGAACTTCTTACATAGATTAAGAACATAAACAATCAGCTTTTTGCAACTTTTCGGACTTATTTCGTTATTCGTAGAACAGGATCTAACGAATGAGAAAAGAATGAAATCTTTAGCACAGCAAACGCCCGAAATCAAAGTCGTCATATCTTTGTTAATGTTTTCTATATGGAAGGAGTTAACTTTTTCAACTTTTGAAAGCATTCCCGTGTGTCTAAGAGGGAGAACTAACAGAGAAAAGATTGTCAAGTAGCTAGCACTTAGGAAAGCACGACGCTTTATTGTTTAAACGATTAGCATTAAACTTTTGCAACGTTTCGGAATTTTCTGATTGCCGGGAGAGCAGGTCTTAACGAATTCAAAACGAATCAAATCTCTAGCACATCTGGAAGTATGAGAACAAAAGCGTTCATATCTTTGTTAATGTTTTTCACATGGAAGGAGTCAACTTTTTCAACTATTTCAAGCTTCCTGAGTGGTTTGACAGTGAAATGTAGTAGAGGACCAAATTGCACTTGGGGAAGTACGAAATCTGGAAGATCGATTAATTTCAATTTGCCGTTCCTTCGTCGTTTAAACATATTAGTGGTAAACTTTTGCAACTTTTTCGACCGTTTCCGTCAGTTTGAAAGCAGGGTCTAACGAATGCAAAAAAAAATCAAGTCGCTAGCACGTCGGCAGGTGGTCTCACTGAATAAACGAACATTTGCCTTTTATATATTAAGAAGATAACGGAAAACAGCCAACAATAACTTATTGAACTTAATAATCTTTAAACATTTCTTCTCCTTTTAAACAGTATAAGTATTAGAATGACATTCACACATCTGAAACATTAACTCTAAAATATATCCTTCGCCCAGGGAAAGCCCTACCTTTTTAACACCAGGATGAACTCTAAAATTAATAACATGTAATAACATTAAAATTGTCGCGATCTGAATCGGCATCCGCGACTATTTAGCGCGGCGCGCTTTTAAATTGGTACGTTGCGACCTCGCCGCTGACGAGGTGTTCCGCGACACACCCGCTCCCCGCCACGGTCACGGGTGGACCGAGTAGCTCGGAGGCCGAGGGGGGACCGCGGGGAGGGGTCGCTTTCCCCGAATCCACCTGTGGATGAGGTGACTAATTAGTCCCTTTGAGCGAGTGTGCGAGATTACAGCGAGCAAGCGATCAGTGGTTTTTCTTTGAGGCGTGAGTTAAGCAGTGAGCGAACTTTGGCGTATTTTCTGCACTTATAAACATCGGCAGTGCGTGGGAGGTTCTTTGAACCTGCCTTTTTGTGACGAGGGTGGAGGCGCCGTGTCTATTTGGCGTAAGACTAGGTCAATAAAAAGGTGCGTAAACACAACGGGCGAGGTTTCTTTCCTATCCGTTCCACAGACTCGGTAGATAGTTATCAACGCAAGTTGCGGCTTCTCCACCGCCGTACCTTTCGAATTATTTTAAACGAGCGAAAGAACGACAGGTTCCGCAGAAACAAAAATCTTTTCTATTACTAACCTCATACATGGCATCTCCAGCTCACCAACTGAATGACTCCTGTCCAGGGGAAATTATTCCTTTTAACAGCAAGACGATCTCTAAAAATTAACAATAATTATTAATATAATCATCCGAATTACTTACCCCATGTATCATACCTACGTCACGCTAAACGATACTGCCTAAAAATAAAAATGAGTGTTTTATCAACTGTAGAAATTTAATATACATGAAACTTTGAGTAAAAACATCAAAAATAAAAGAGGTATTAATACCGACACTTACATCGAGTAGCTGCAAGTCCCCTCGTGGACGGAATTTCTTCTAAGTTCCATAATGTCCGGAATCTTTCTGAGTCCCCTCGTGGACGGAATTTTTGTATGTTCCCTGTTGTCCGGAATTCATCCAAGTCGGTAAACTTCCTTCCTGTCCGACGACGAGTTGCCACAGTCCTGCAGCGCCAGAGTCCTCGCTGCCGGGATTTCTTCTAAGTTCCATGTTGTCCAGAATTCTTCTAAGTCCCTCGTGTAAGATATCCTTCTTGTCCGATGGTGATGGAATTTTTCTTCAGAATCCTCACTGTCGGAAATTCTTCTAAGTACCATGATGTCCGGAAATTTTCTAAGTCCTGTCGTCTGGAGGTTGTGTTCCCTGTGGTAGTCACGAATATTCTGGAAGTCCTTTTTTCCCTGGTAGTCGTGCTCCTGGTGGCATTGCCGATCCGCTGGTAGAAGAATTCCTAAGAAAAAACATTATTAGTGTGGGGACGGAGTCCCCTATCAAGAACGGAGAGGGATCGGAGAAGAAACAAAGGAGCGCGCGCGAGCGGCTTGAGAAGCCGAAAAGCGCATTTAAGACGTAAGGTGTCGGTGGTGCAGTGTCTAGCGCGCCTGCCTGCGGATCCAAAGGGCGCGGTTCGATTCCGCCCGATACGGTTTACTTTTTCCGATCCTACATTTGGGGGCTCGTCCGGGATAGGGGCTCCTACGTTCACCGCCTCGAAAAGCTCCTGGGCGGCATACACGGCGTATGTCCCAAATGATCTGAGGCGAAAAGACCAAAGACGTAATAAGACGGACAATTAGACGATTCGTGCAAAGACATTTGAGGGCAAATGTCGTCGCAGGGGTGTCGAGTGTGGGGACGGAGGCCCCTATAAAGAACGGAGAGGGATCGGAGAAGAAACAAAGGAGCGCGCGCGAGCGGCATGAGAAGCCGAAAGGCGCATTTAAGACGCAAGGTATCGGTGGCGCAGTGTCTAGCGCGCCTGCCTGCGGATCCAAAGGACGCGGTTCGATTCCGCCCGATACGGTTTACTTTTTCCGATCTTACATTAGTTTTTACCCTACCTGGGCTCGGTTCCTTGGTCCGCTGCACGCCGTGCTATGTTCTTGGTAACGCCGCTATCGATGATACTGAAAATCACTACCACACTCATCGAACACGGCGAGCCTCAAACCGCGTAACAACAGCGAGAAAAACCTAATATTGTCAAAAATTAATAAATTAACAATTTCAAGTACTAATTACATAACCGCAAGTACGTACACATATTCATCCACTCACTGTAACTCAACTTTCACGAACACATTGAAGTAAAGCGGGAAACCAACAATCGATAGGGAAGGAGAAAATTAAACAAATCGTTAATTAACAAATACATTTTTACGAATTCGAATCAATGGCCTTTTTCAAATCGGGTAGCAGAACAACAGAATTCGGGCACGATACTGTCTTCCTGAGGATTAACTAACAAACAAATAATTAATTAAAATCGTTAACTAACAATTACTTTTTTTTAACTCTAGCGAAACTTCTACCAAAATCTGGTGGCAGAACGACAGAATTTAGCCACGATCGCGTCTTCCAAAAATTTGTTTACGAATAATTAATGAACAACAATGTTCGAAAACCCCGCTTTCGCGCCAGTTCGTAGTAGAGAGGAGCACACGCCGCGGCTGCGCACAGCGCCGATCGCCCAGCGGGATACGTGCTGCAAAGCACGAGCCTAATGGCGATGCGCGCGCGAATAAGCGCCAGCGGCCCCCTCACCCGCCAACACCCCACTAGCTCGTAGGCCCACCGGTTTCCCGGAGCCGCGAATGTTTTGGCTTTTCGGCGGTTGAGTTTTCGAATAGCTCGACCGGGCGGCTCCTGGAGTTCGGCGGGCATGCGACCGAAGGAGGAGGCGACCGTTGCTTCCTCCTTCGTGTAAGGACCTCCGAGCCGAAAAGACGTGTGCGTAGAGCGATAAAAGAGAGAGAGCGATAAGAGAAAAGAAGAAGGTTTTAGGTGCAATTCCCATTAAATCCGGTGACTAATTTTATTCGGTTCTGTATTCCCGTTCGATTCGGTGAACTCTTATAGTAGGTGCGGTTTTGAAAGGTGCGAGAGCCCGTTCGAGTCGGTGCGTTATAACCAGACATTTTGAGCCCGTTCGAATCGGTGCCGCATTGTTATTCAGGCTTTCGGCAATAAAGTGCTAGTGAGTTGAGGAGAACAGTGTCCCGTTCACACCCTCCTTTCCACAGTGCGAGGCTAGGCTGTACGAGCTGCTCACAACGAGGAGCCCGGGCGCTCTTCGAACAACAATGTTACGGAGTCTCCATGATGTATTCGAGAAAAGGGCTGATATGACTGCGGACAGTCGCAGGGCGAGAAAGGAAGTTGAGGCCGGACAGAATTACGGTAGGATTAATTATTTATGGTGCGGATTAAAGGATTAGCGGGTTAAATATGTGCGCGAAACTGAGTACAGATTTTAATTTTTTTCCTCTATTATTCACTTAAACTCGTTTACAAGAAAAATCCGAACTTGCGTTTTCGTTATAGTACACTGTTTTTCAAATAAAAGTAATCTTAAATCCTTGAGTGCTTAAGATGAATAGCGGCTACGTGGCGCCGGCGACTCGTCGTTTCCCGGCGCCTCAGACAGATTTGTGTCACATGAGCGTGGAGGAACCAATTAGCGGTCATTAAATTGATTATGCCCATATAAGGAGCGTGACGTCAGGCCCACAGCCCTTTCAGAGTATCGGTGAGCGCGGAAACGCGCTCCTGGCTTACATTTATCGCTACTAGGTGTGTATCATCGCTTCACCTGCGTCACGCACCGCCAACCTGCCCGCGCCGCTTAAACGCACCAGAGTCATCTCAGAATCCGCAACAACAACGTTTTCTCGTTACATATAAGAATTTACCGCACTATTCGCCCGATGCATAATGACTAATTGCTTTACACTTTCTTCTTATCGCCTTCTTACTTCTTCCTCCTATCTTCGAGAATTGATCAAACATCCTAATCTGACAGGCCGCCTGCACGTGCACGACAATCGAACGATGTACAATATAGACAATGCGACCGAGATTACCGAGAAATGTCGACTAGGGATGCGACGATTAAAAACGCATGCGGAGATAACCGAAAAATCTCGAATGAAGTGAACAAAGGATACGACGATTAACGAACGACAAATCTAGGGCAGAGATTATCGAGAATTTCCTTAAGATTTAGTATGAAAGGAGGCCTGCGACCCACTATGTGCAGTAAGAAACCGGCCGCCACTACATCAAGATCCCCGCCACAGTATACGCAGTAAGTGAATCCATGTCGAACTTGTAATATTCTTCTTGTAAAAGACTCCGAGTATAAAATGTGCGCGGAGAATATCATCGAAATTTTAATATTCTGTAAGACTTCGTGTTGTGGAATGTGTATTCCTTTACTTTGCCTTTCTTATTTCCCGGGCTATGATGGCGGAATGACGTCACCTCACGCACCAATTAGGGCTCTTCAATACCCTGCGGTACTTTCCCGCGCTCACCGATATGTCGCGTGCTACTGTGCGCCTAACCTGCGCTCCATATATGGGCATGCTAATAAACCACCTGTTCTAATTGGGTCCTCCACCAACGCATGACACAAATGCGTGTGAGGCGCCTGTAGACCGAGTGGCGCCAGCGCCTTCACCTTGACTACCACTTCCGATTAAACAGTGAGAGAAAAAACTGAGTCTTAGTAAAGACGAGAAACGCGCAAGTTTCTATCAGTGTAAAACGATCATATAAACGACTTCTTATTAACAAAACTTCGAGTCAAATTACGCATGTTTAATCCTAATTCTTAATACAAATTTCCTTTTAATAACGTGTCCTCCACTCCTGCATCGACCTCTCCTTCATTCCGCACCTGCGACTGTTCCCAGTCGTTCGGCTTGCAAACAAGTAACGAGCATTAGACAAAACATTTGGTCCTTCGAGCCGGATCGGGTGTGATTTGAAGAAGAAGAAGCAAGTCATCCTCGCCTCCATGAGGTCGAAAGCAGGCCATTTTGCTGAGCGCATCGCCGTTGACGCCATTACGCAACCGACTTCAGCCACGTGGTGAGACAGGTTGCCCGTTATCGACAATCTGATCTTCTCCCAGGAGGAATGCTGTGAGCAGATCGAGCAAATCTGGATTAATTGCCAGAAACTCGGCAAGCCAAGAAGGACCCAGTTCGCGTTCCGTAGCCGCTTGGACACCTTGGAGACACTCTGGGCCACTTGCCTCAAACGACAAAACGACATCATCTCATTCTCAGACCCAAAGATAAAAACTGATAATACTTATTTTACGGAGGCTAAATTCCAAGCAATCACTGAAACCGTTAACAGCGTTCGTGGTAACCTCAACGAAGCGCTGCACGAATTATTGAAGTCAAACCAGTCCGTTAGTGCGGCACCCGGCGCACGTGCTCTCACTCCCCGTAGCCATGTAGATATTTCCCCTATTAACATTAAGAAATTCGCAGGTGAATTAAGTGAATGGGTCGAGTTCCGTGACCTATTCCTTTCGCTAATCGACGCACGCAAGGATCTCTCACAAATTCAGAAGTTGCATTATCCGAAATCCAGCGTGGGAGGGCACGCTGCGAGAATCCTGCGAAAATTCACGGTCACGGAGGCGAACTACAATGAGGCTTGGAAGTTGTTGCAACGACGGTATGAGGATCCCATCGGTATACTATACGCTTACTTAGATGAATTCCTTGCGATACCTTCGGTAGGACATAACCGTTTGCGTGACCTGCAGAAACTGCGTGATGAGTCATACGAGATTTATTTTGATATTAAGTGTCTCGGTCGACCAATTGATGCGTGGGAAGACCAATTTATTCATTCGATACTTACGAAACTTGATTCGGAAACGCGTCATGCCTGAGAGCTCTCACGAACAGAGATCGAGGGGTATCCCACATTCGATAAATTAGACCTCTTCTAGTCAGAACAAATACGAGCCTTACGCAATTCTAGCGCAAATCTCCCCTTGAGGAATCTAAACCGGTATCCAAATCAGGAAGAGTAACGCATGTCAAGGCCCATCAGGCTTCCACCCACAAATTAAATTGTTTTATTTGTAACGGTGACCATCCGCTATTTCAATGTCTGAAACTACTTAGCCATAATCCGGAGCAATGCATGAACTTACTAAAGAATCAGGATCGTTGTATCAACTGCTTCCGTAAGGGACACCGCCCTCGAGACTGCAACAGTAAATTAACCTGTAGATTCTGCCGCATGAAGCATCACTCACTTTTGCATAATGAGAATCGGAAAATTAACGAACAATTCAAACCTGCGGCGGCAGGCTCTGCGGCTAGCAATCCGGAAAAACCACGAGAACCTTAGGTAGTGTCAACCAATTGTACGAATATGGGCACTAAGGACACAATTTTATCTACTGCCACAGTACTGCTCCGATCCCACTCAGGTCGGGCGTTAAAGGTGCGAGCCTTATTAGATCAAGGCTCGCAAGCCTCATTTATAGCCGAATCCGCCGTACAGCTTTTAAGGCCCACGCGACAAACGGTATCGGTCAGCGTGGCCGGCATCGGCGCCCAAGCCTCCAGAAGTAATAAACACTCGGCGACGTTTACTGTAGAGCCTTGCGATAAGCCTTTTGCTACCGCTGAAATAACAGCATTAGTTCTTAATAAGTTATCTGCTTATATCTGTTTGGGATTGGGGCTCCTGCCACGCGCTCGTCCACATATCCCGGGTCCTCTTCTTTTCATGCGGACGCGTCCTTTAATTGCACACTCAGCATTACCGCGAGGGCCGTGGCTCGATGTCATTGGTCGCCGCGATATGCCCGTGTCGAACACCCGATTCCCGCTATTTCGCTCCATTTCGGGCTAATTCGATTGGCTTTCCGCGAATCCCGGAGTGGGGTTGACCGCGTACGCGTCGCCCTTTCCGGCGTTATAGTCCTCTTTCGTTCCGAGAAGTTCACGCAGTTACACGTGCCTTGAGAAGTGTGCTACGGTGTTTTTTTTTTGTGCGTTAAGAATACAGGATATTCCTTTCCAGCGTTCGTACTTCGTGTGCGTTGCGCTTACCCTCCTATCCAACGATCGTGGCGGCGTATCCCCGCGCGCGCTTTATACGATCATTTCCTAGTCCTGCCTGCTCCTTTTACTGTGAAAAACGACGCTTTGCGTCTTCCGCTTCTTGTCACCAAGACCAAACGGACGCACGTCCTACACTCCGAGCCTGTCCCCAGGTATAACAGCACCTGAATTGCTACTCCGTTGAGAGAGCATTTTCCAATAATTTACAATATCCCAACTCCACTTTCACTTCGGCTCAATCACGAATACCTACAGTCCATCACGCTCGCCGATACGATGTATCATAATTCTGAGCCTATACAAATTATAATTGGGGCCGATTATTACGGCATGTTTGTACGCGTTGGGCTTATTAGAGGACCACCGAGAAGTCCTATTGATCAATTGACGATCTTTGGGTGGATACTTTCGGGCCCAGTCTCGTCTACAGTAGTGCAGTCCGCACAGATATCAGTTAACCACGTGTCGGCAGATGAGTTAACTCAGGTTCTCTCCCGGTTCTGGGAACTGGAGGAGACTCCAAAACTTAATGTCCTGTCTGTGGAGGAAGAAGCCTGCGAAAAGCATTTTGTTAATACACATATACGGTTACCCGATGGACGGTATTGTGTCCACTTACCTTTTAAATGTAGCCGTCCTATTCCTATCGGTGATACCCGATCCCATGCTACGAGCATCTTCCTCAGGCAGGAAACTAAGCTCCTCCAGAATCCAGAACTACGCCTGGCTTACCATGATTTCCTACAGGAATATATTACATTAGGGCACATGACCGAAGTTCCACCTGAGGAGATCATTAAAGGCGAAATGTCTTACCTTCCTCACCATCCTGTATTTAAAGCCTCCAGTACAACTACTAAAGTAAGAGTTGTTTTTAACGCATCTTTTAAGTCTCAAAATGAGACTTCACTCAATGATCATTTAATGATTGGAGTGAAGTTACAGGCGCATCTCTTCGCTCTCATAATGAATTGGCGCGCTCATCGATGGGTTGTGACAACCGACCTGGAAAAAATGTTTAGACAGATATTAGTCGCAGAATCCGACCGTGACTGGCAACGCATTATATGGCGTTCCGATTGCTCAGAGCCCTTACGCTCATTCAGACTTTAAACTATTACCTACGGTACTGCGTGTGCACCTTTTCTCGTTAACCGCGTATTAAAACAGCTCGCTCGCGATGAATATAACTCATTTCCTTTGGCCGCGCAGATTCTTGAGAACAACGTCTATGTCGATGATGTTATGTTTGGTGCAGACAATTCTGATGACATTACGACGTCGATTAATCAGCTTAAGCAGCTCCTCATGGCGGGTGGCTTTACGCGCCATAAATGGGCAACTAATTGTCCCGTCCTCCGGTATGAGTTTACTGCAATACAACGGGAGTCACAAAATAAAATAACCATCGGTGAGGAGCCTCACTTAAAGATATTAGGATTATACTGGAACTCAGAACAAGATACCTTCCATTTCTGAGTAGAGGAGACTCTCTTAGTCCCATCCAAGCGAGACTTCCTTTCTTGTATTTCGCGCATCTATGCCCCTCTAGGGTGGATTGCTAATACAATCATTACGGCGAAAATCTTAATACAAGAAATGTGGATTATAAAGATCGGTTGGGACACGCCTTTACATGAAGGCATAGCTATTAAATGTCATAATTTTCAACGGGAACTTACCCTTTTTAATAAGCTCGCAATCCCTCGCTGGACGGGACAACAACGCAGCACTCGGGATACTGAGCTGCACGGGTTCTGTGATGCCTCTAACGTAGCATATGGAGCGTGCGTTTTTATTAAAGTTCGAGAAGTAAGCGGATGGAAGGTCACTGTAGCATTTTCAAATACTAAAGTTGCTCCATTAAAGGTACAGAGTATACCGCTCCTCGAGCTCGGTGCAGCTACTTTATTAGCGCGTGCGCTCAAATTCGTCTCTGAAAGCATGCAATTAACGGGTTATCCGACTTATTGCTGGACGGATTCGAAGGTTGTTCTAGCCTGGCTGCAAAGTTACCCTTCCCGGTGGAAGGTATTCGTTGCCAATCGCGTGTCAGAAATCCGTACTACATTACCCAATTCCGAATGGCGACATGTTCCCACAGCACAAAATCCGGCTGACCCCGCTTCACGGGGCATATCAGCAACTCAACTCCTTTCCCATTCATTATAGTGGACGGGGCCTCCTTGGCTTAAGTCAGACCCTTTCTGAATGGTCCTCGAGCAATGCTGTGGTAGTGGATGAGGAATGCGATGAGCAGCGTTGTAAAATAAGCAGGTTGAACACAACCATTCAGTACAACTTCACTCTTCCTGAGCGCGTGTCCCCATGGACAAAATTACTGCGCATTATAGGTTATATATTTAGATTTATTAATTTTAAGTGCGTCAAGGAACCTCGTGCAGTGACAGCCTTTGTAACAGTACCTGAATTGCGGTACGCCTACTTTGTTAGAGTTTGTAACGGCTGCCGTGTCGGACCGGGGACAGTCCACGGGTGAACTTGAGGAAGCGTTTTCTGGATGGTCACTGGATGACTTTTTTCAGTCGCGGAGATTTAATTGCACTGAACTATCTTTTTAATAATAACTTTATTAGGCTGGAGTTGTATAGGCGTTTCGTCTTTCTTCTTCAGTAATCGGATTTAAACAGAGCGTAACGCAGCGTTGCTCAGCTGTTTTTGTTTTTCATAACGTGTTCGACGAGACGATACTGTGCACATGTACAGAGACGAGGTAAACGGATAAGACATAGGACAAATTAGGAAGGAGAGGGATAGCTGGCTGGTACAAACAAGCGGTAGCACGGACGAATGTACAGGATGGGACGGAAACTAAAAGGAACGTTCTTGTCGAGTAGAGCGTAATGATATTTACCTAGTATTCTTATTTCTAAGTATCCTTAACAGAGGGAGAAATGTTACTGTTTGTGATTAATTGCTAGTATTTAAGGTAGTGGACTGTATTTGAGGAGCCGGATCTTGGGATGGTCTCTGGTGACAGTCGTGAAGAAATTAATTGCACAAGATACTGTGTTGATGAATAGTTTATTGAGTAATTGTCTAATTAGGTGTCAATGAACAATACCTGTTTGTGTGAATGGCTCTAAACTTGCTATCTGTGAGTCTTAATGATTTGGACTAATGTAGAGTACGGTGGAGTTGAATAATCCTGTAATGAATTGGCCTAGCTGCTGTTCTTCAGCACATGTGGCGGTATGCGACCACGTGGCGTGACTATGATTTGATCTGGATATAACTTGACAATTAAGAGTTGTACTAGAAAACAATAAGCGAGAGAGTGAACCTGCCTATATTCCTGCTTAGTTCTGGGTGTTTTGTTTAGATGAATCTGCACTATTGCGTTGTTGATCAGTTTCTTCTCGTACACTGTGACAAGGGAGCACGAAAAACTACCTTTCACTGTAACGATACGAACAGTAATGGCCGAACATAGCCAGATCCCGCTCCAAGCCGAGCAGAAGGACGTGACGTCACGTCACCTGATCGCGTTCTTACTTATGATTGGTTACGGCGTTGGACACTAGTGCGTAACGCGCACCGCGGATTGGATCTCGATCGATGCCAATTGATTGGCGACAAGTTCACGGCCGCGCTAACTAAGTATGCTAATCTAGTGACGCGCCTGCTATTCGTGAGGTGTGTATGATCTGTGCTGTAATGAGATGCGGGAAGTGCTGCCGCCCGCCGTCGAGCCGTCTCAATATTGAACAGTTACCACAATGTAATATAAAAGATACTTTCATACCGATATGTATAGACGAGATGAAAACGAGAATAGTAAAAGTAAAAACAAATTCGGCATCGGGGCTAGATGGGATAAAAAACGGTCACTTAAATAAGAAAGGTATTTTAGAAGTTTTAACAATTTTATACAATATTTTAGTCTTAATGAATTATTACCTGGAATCATGGAAAAATAATCGTACTCAACTTATACCTAAACCCGATAATGGTTTATGTTGTAGCGCAATATGAAATTGTTCAAGTACCCGAGGCGAAATAATAATCGAGGAAATATATGAATATTCTTTTGGATTTTATTATTTCCTTTTGAGTCGCTCACCGTGTCTCTCCTTTGCCAGTCGGTTACAGAAGAAGGAAGAAGGTACGGCGAGGGGAACAGTTTCCGCTTAACCATAGACTACATACTATATAGATATCCATGTCGTTTCAACCATAAACTAAGATTCTTAACAGTTTAAAAGAGGTTAAAAATTGGAGACCAATCACAGTCGGATCTTTATTGGCCCGTACCTTCTCGGAAGTCATTGACAGCAAGATGCGATCATTCATTTCAACAATGATGATGGTTGTAAATTGAATACCCTCATTTTAAATGAGGTTATCGCGGGCATGAAAGCCGAAACTCGGGGTGTAGTAACGCGGGTAGGTATTAATAAGGCATTAGATAACTTACCACATGAAATGATTAAAATAGGTTTAAAACGAAAAAGCGTTCAGGACAAAATAATAAATCTAATTTTAAATATGTACAATGGTATTAAAAAGGAGTGTCGCGATTTTTATTATTGCGCTACCATCAACCGACGGTCACCTTCGGGCCGCCTCGGCTTTGCTTTGGGTCCTTCCGAATTCCGTGTCCATCCGACCACCCGCTTGGATCGAACGAGGAAACCGATAAAACAAGGGGTGTTAAGCAAGGAGACCCCCTATCACCACTCATGTTTAACTTATGCATTGAGCCCTTTATTAAAAAAATGGTAGAATCACTATCCGGCATCTAAATGGGAAATACACAATTTTCCATATGGCCATTGCTGATGATATTGTGTTAATTGCACGCGACAAAATGCAGGCTCAGATGCAAATGAGTAAACTGAACGATTATTTGCAAAAACTAGGCATGTTACCATGAGGGTTAAAATGTGCCATCTTCGAAGTGGTGCACGTGGCACGATCGTGAAATATAATGGATCTTGGCCTAAGTACTGTTGATGGAAAGATCCCCAATATAAAACCGGACGAGCCACATTTAGGATGCAAAACATATTTAGGTGCTAAGATAAGCCCTTGGGGCGAGCTAAAGAGTAGAAACGCGGTACCTAGAGTAATAAAATCGATAAAAAATTACAAACGTCTAAACCTAAATCTGCAACAAAAAATTCATCTAATAAACTGTAACGATTTTATCTCCCGAGGGGTCGTCACATTTACAAACATATATAATTGGTCATATAAAAGAAAGGGACAAGAATGAGTTATATTTATAATAAATTATATATTGCATGGTATCGACAGACATACAATAACTATTATAACAAAACAAAAGATCCCATACTCGTCAAAAATAATAAAATACACAAATAATAATAAAAGATGAATAAAATACCATAGTCAGAACCAAGAACATATGAAGAAATAATACGTTAACATAAATTATTCACATCTACTCACTTTTTCTTTGTCATACATCACACACGCACACACATACCATATATATATTAGAAACAAGATTACAATATATATATATATATATATACAATATATATATAAATATATAAGATTACAATATATATATATATATATACAATATATATATAAATATATAAGATTACAATATATATATATATATTGTAATCTTGTAGATGTTTATTTGTTCCCTTTCGGGTTACAAGCTCCCTTTACATCCCCTTCCTCTCTCCTCCATCCATTCCTTCCATCCATTCATCTTCTTATCCTACTTATCTCTACTTTGTTACGAGCCAAGGCGTGTGGCGAGTGTTTTTAGGCACAAGCCTCATTTGGTTGCGTGATAGGTTATCGGAATGGTAAGGATTCCTTTACTCAGGGCGGCCACGACGTGAATGCGTCGGGAAGGCTGAGCAAAGAATTAGGAGATTCCTATGACAGGGGCGGCTACGACGTGAATGTGTCGGGAAGGACTGTCCTAGGGTCTGCGTCAGAAACACCGGATTGGATTAGGGAAAATATGACTCGTAATTGATTCTCCTCGAGCGGTTGTGGAGAATCTATGGGTTCTCTGATCTATCACGAATTTAAGATTAATGGTGAATGGTGTTACGTCCCCGGCCGTTTTCACGTCCAGAAGTAGGAATCGTTCAAATATATTACACTCGCATGGTCTTCGTCAAGCAAATAGAAAGTCGAGCCAACTCCTTCCCAGGCCGCAATAATCTTGCAGGACATCGTAAAACATAGTCGAGTGTTTAGTTTATTGAGCAAAAGAAAATGAGTAAAGCCAGTCATAAAAATCCTGAAGAATAGCAAAGGGGAGATGGAACAAACTCAAGGACCCACACATGGGAAGTCTTAGTCATGGAGTTTTTCATGCCCATCTTTGTTCAAAGAGTTGTCCTCAAGAAAACAAAGACGGGCGTTGATCAAGGAAGAGGAAGAGAGAGGAAAGACTAAGGCCCCGTGCGTGGGAGAAGATGGGGAAAACCGAAAAAGGACGACGTGTGATACGTCCTTTTTCGAAAAGTGGGCGAATACCAAGGATCGGGAGGAAGGGGGGTAGTTTTGAGACTCTCTAGCGGGAGCCGCTCGATTTGAGAGAACGGAGTCACTTCCATTTTGGTCTTGAAGCTGAGCAGTCAGCACAGTTCTCACCCTATCTTTGGTTTTGCTCATTGCGTACCATCCAATTAGTTATAGTTATCATTAGTTAAATTCATTCAATCTGTTGTGGCATTTGAAATCAATAAAATCAGTGTCGCTGAATCTCAGGCATAATCGGAACAAAAGTGAATAAGACGAGTCAGTGAAACATATTAACGCAAAGGAGGATTCTGCGACCGTGCGCTCTCCTTCTGTAAAGTCTCGCACACGACGTGGAAGTCTGCAATAGTCACTGCCACTGCAAACTGCCTTGCAACTAGAAGCGCGTGATAAGACGAACGTAAAATAGAAGCACCGCCGAATAACGTACATTCCCGCGTTCGTTTCTGCTCGCGCACATATCCGAAACACTGAGTGTACCCGCCTCGTTATAAGAGCGTCGCGTTAACTGCCAGAATAGTTCCACAAATAATAAAAGACGAAGTATAAAAAAGGAGAATAAAACAAAGACAGATTAGGTCTCAGAGAAACTCTCTGAAAACCCTGTAAGCAGGCGGACGTATCCCACGGCTGGCAATTGCCCCCCTCCTAGCCTCCCTTGCAGGCAATTTTGCATAGTAGAAACGTAGTACAGGATATCCGCGGTGCGATAGACCCTTCGCCCTGCCAGCCTAGGGGCCTCCCGCCGTAAGTCGATTTCATAACTGCAGAGCTCCTGTAAACGCATGTTAAATATTTTGCCGTAGAGTCAATAGATTAGTAAAAACGCTTGAGTCCGAACACCAACGTAAAACGGGACAAAGGATAGCTCCCGGCAGACCAGTCTGATGCATGGCCCATGCATTACGGTGTCCCCCGCCTGACGACGGTTGTCTTCGCCGGCGCGTTCCTTGGTCTAGAAGCCAAATGATCTGCGAATTGAGTTCGTAAAGATAACAGGCATAGATTTGCTCCTGTCCTGGCAGAGTACTTGTATAAACCGAGACTGTAAAGTTACCGCCTCTGTAACAGCGACGCCTCATTGCAATTTTCTGCACATATTTTTCTGCGTACAATATACTGATTACGTGCACATTAAACCCGTCTCCGTCTCTTCTCGCCCAGCGGTCGAATCCGCCGACACCATCTGTATCTATCCGGAGGAGCAGTATCTAGTAACCGCTGCTTCTCTGTTCGTTGCGAGATACGGTGCGACCCTCAGGGAAACGATCTCAACACGAGACAACTCCGTCAATCCGACAAAATCTCGCAGCTGAATTTTGCATAAATCGTACGCCGTCTATACCGAGACGCGTCACGATAGATTTTCCTCGACACTAAAAGGCCGCAGAAAATTTCGGTTACAACCTAAATCAACCAGCACCCCACGACAAGTTTCAAGGTAAGTGATTTCTAATATCTATCGTTGGTGGAGGTTTATTTGGTCTTCGTTCACATCACCGGTGGAGGGTAGTAACCGTTAGCAATTATCCCAAGTGTGTACTCAATTCCGTTACACACCATACCCAGCCTCCTTATTGCGTCTGGTCCTAGTAAAACCGCGAGTTCGCGGTTGACTGAAAACAGACATCACGCCCGCGTCTTGATCAAGGTCAGGTGCGTACAATTGTTATTTAACGGGACGTGAGAGATCGCGAAGACAGTATCCATATCGCGTATTTCTGACGTAACTCGTGCCGTGACGTAACAATGGTTAAGAATTCAGTAAGGAGTAGCACAATTACTAAAATTAACTTTGGTATATTGAAAGAGTGTAAAATATATACAATGAAAGAATGGTTTCTTTGAATTGAGTTTGAGATTAAAGCTACTTACAGACTACTAGCTGACAAATGCTAGGCGAATTGTTACTTAAACTATATTTGCTATGAAGGGGACTCGTACCCGTTCTGGCATTGAGTTTTGAACAAAAAGGTCTCTACTTTTATATGGTTGCAAGAAGTTAGGCTGCTTGCAACAGAGTACTCAATAGAGTATGCTCTAGAATTTTGCTTGAAAGAGAACTTGAGCCCGATCTTGCTGACAGTACTTAAGAGATCGACGTTAAATTCGAGTGGTCAATAGACTACGGCTCGACTTTACAGAGTTGACTCCCGTGGTAACACTGCAGTTGAGCTCACTGCAGCTCGCCTTTTTATACTCGAAATCTTGAGAAAAATGCGTGTGTCTGAGAGAGATGAAGATAGGTGAAGTTAGTGGGAGAACTGCTCCCGCTGCCAGAACGTACTATCTTACTATCTAAACAAGGGCGGTAGGGACTCCAAGAGGAGGCTACGTTCAATCCGTGGGAACGGAGGATAACGGAGAATCCGTATGTGACAAATTATACCTACTTATTTTACTTATTATACTTATTCTACTTATTCTACTTATTCTACTTTCTACTTTACTATTTACATCCTATTTACATCTCACGCTTCCCTCCTCCGCTCGCAATTCCTTCTCTCTCCGTTCGCCTATTCTCTCTCTCTCTCTCTCCGCCTTGCCTCTTTCGCTCTCTATTCCCTTCCGCACGCCTTCCTTCTCTTTCCTCTTACTTATCTACTATTTACAGCTTTGTACACTTATCCTCTACCTTAGTCTACTACCATTCTCCCCTCCCCCTGTCCCTCTGGACTTTCGTTTCCTTCCATTCACACCTTCTCTCCTCTCCTCCTCCACTTTCTACCTTTCTCTCATTCATTTCCATCCATACCTTCCTTCATACTTTTCCCTTTCGTCCTTCCCTCATCCTACCCTCTCCCCTCCCTTCCCCTCTCCTTCCTCCTTTTCCCGTCTTGCTCCCTCCAGTTCCTTCATTGACTTCTCCCCTCCCCCTCCTCATCCATTACCTCTTTTACTTTCCTCTCCATCTTTTCCCACCCTCCACACCTTTCCCACACATGCTCCCATGTCTCCTCCTCCTCCCCGCGCAGTCTGCACCCCCTCTGTTCCTCTCCCTCCCAATACCTCTCTTCTCTCATCTCATTCCCCATCTTAAATCTTGCCACCCTCCTCACTCTTTCCTCAATCCATCCCTTGTTCAGATAGCCCTTCCTACCTTCTCCTACCACTTCCCTATATCATCTATTTGATCTCGACCCCTCTATCCTCTTCTCCCTTTCCTTCTTCTGTTCCTCTATCTGTACCATGCCTTCATCTTCCCCCTCGTCCAACCCTCTTTCTCTGAAAAACACCGTTCTCTCCTCCTCCCACCTCCCCACTATCTTCACCCTACTCGCCTCCTCCCTTAATATGTATCCTGGTGTCGTCCAGCTTACTCCCATTACCCACCTTATATATCTCTCCTGCGCTGCTTCTACTGTCTTCCTTTCTTTACATCCCCACACCTCCACCCCGTACTCCGCCACCGTCCACACTAGCGTATCGAATAACCATATCCTTCTATCCCAATCCTTGCTCCATAACCTTTTTCTCAATCCCCACACCTCCCTCATCGCCGCCGCCGCCCTCCTTCCTCTTCCCTCACATTTGTTTCACATCCCCCACCTTGCTCTACGCAATACCCTAGGTATTTAACCTCCTTCACCTCCACCAAATTGTTCCCCCCTCCCCCCATCTCCAGTCCACCACCCTTTTTCTTCCTGCCCCCTTCCTGAACCTCACGATCTTCGTCTTTTCGGTGTTTACTTCCAATCCCCTCTATTCCAAATATTTCTCTAGCCTCGCCATCACCGCCCTCATTTCTCCTTCCTCCCTCGCTATCACCACCACATCATCCGCATACGACAATGTGTACATCTTCTCCCTTCCCACTTTAATACCCCCCCCCCCAACCTGTTTTTCTCAAATCCTCCTCCATATCTGCTATTAATACGTTAAATAGGATTGGGCTGAGTGAGCATCCCTGCCCCAGTCCTCTGGCTGTCCAGAACACCTCGCCTTGTCCCTCCCCCACTCTCAACCTTCTCATCGTTTCTCGCATCACCTACTCCACCCTCCTCACCAGTCCCTCCCTGACCCCCCTCTCCATCATCGCCTCTACCACCTTCCTTTTCCCCACCGAATCGAACGCAGCCCTAAGGTCTAGGAATAGTGCCACCATTTTCCCTCCCTTCCTGCCTATCTCCCTGTGTTTGAGGGTCGGACTTCCAGCTTCAGCGCCTTCACCGCGCGTTCTGAGGCAAATGATAGATCTGAGTCGGGGTTGATCAGTATGCGTACCTGGTGCGAGGTGCCATAGATTGACAAAGTGATGGCCTGGCAGGTGACAAGAAGCACATTTGGCCTGAGGAACCCTGATGGTGGAAGGGTGAATGCGCTGGCCCGCGATGGTGCGAGAGGAGTACCCACTGCTGCGAGAGGGGTGCCCAGTTAAGGATTTTCCGTGGTCTTGGCGAGTAGGCCCGGTGAGGCTGCAGCTCCCAGCCCTGAGATCTCTTGCCACTTCGATAAATAGTGCGGCCGGAGACCCTGCCCGTCGGTGCTGACACTAACGTGCGATACTGCCGGAGGTGTACGTGACCTCGGCGGAGGCGAGGGCGCCCTGGTCGTTCCGACTGGCGCAGCAGCAGCTGTAAGCGCTCTGGCCCCGAGAGGAGGCCTGGAACGGGCCTGCGAGGAGGTGAAGGGGTGAGAGGGTCCTGCACGTGATAGGGTTCCTGCGGAGTGCCCTGTGCCGTAGTTGCAGTGGTAAACAGATCGAGGCACCGGTCGTACACCCCCTCGGAGGTGTACTCCAACTTGAAAACGGCCTCCTGAGTAGTTCGCACAGCCCATTGTGATGCTCGTCTAACATCTTCCACGATCGCTCAGAATGATCGAGCTGCGTCCTGCCCTCCTCCGGGTGGAGCGTTTTGAGTGGCGCCGCACGTGTCTCCTCTTCGAGCCGCCGGATAGCCCGGAAACGGCTCATCTGGCCAGCCACGTTGCCGTCGCGTTCCGTCCATTCTCGGGTTCACTGTCACTTCCACACGCGTTAATCCGGCTCGAAGGACCAATGTTTTGTGTATGTTTGGTACGGAATCAGTTTTGTGACTGGCGCACGCCTGAGAGATCTGGTTTACAGCGCCGTGGGATTGTCTGTGACAATGAGGAGAAAAGAAATGCAACTTAGTCACTACTACGGCACGTGGCTGGCACACAAACGAACACGCGGATTTTGAGGAGCTCACTGATTATTTATTAACTAAATACTTATTCTACTATAATACAACTGTTTGAGGGGCACCTAAGTGGTTTTGAGAATTCCCTGTTTCGCTGACACCTACTTACAATACGTAGGGCTGAGAGAACATTTTGAATTATGCACTGCAATTTATAACGGGTGAGAAAGCACCCATCGCTACTATGGAGAGGACGGTAATGGCCGTCGAGTGCGCGCGGGAACGCGCGAGAACAATTGCCCGAGAAGAACGCGACGCGGCGCTGCTAATTAGCAGGCGCGTTTACATAGAGTATCGCCCGAGTATCGACTGCAATGATTGATTTGGGCGAGCACGTCGCGGGCGTCCATTGGCCGCCCGCCCGAGATGACTATGAATACGCAACACCCTGTTCACTATATAATTTAGCGCATATACCTGGTCTCTTGCCCCCATTCCTTTCCTAAACCCCGCTTGTGTCTCCCCTAAAATTTCCTTGCTTTCAAACTTTCCCCTATCCTGTCCGCCAACATCTTTGTTTATATTATGTACAGGGAGGGCATTATAGTGACCCCCCTGTATTCCTCAGCTTTCCTCCCCTCTCCCTTTTTTGCTATGGGGACTACTTCTCCCTCACACCACTCTTCCGGCCACCCCTCACCAATCCATATCCTCTTGCATACCTCTCCTCCCCATTCCCTCACCCTTTCCCCTCGGTATTTCCACACCTTATTGGGTATCCCATCCCCTCTATCGCCTTTCCGTCCTTCAACCCTCTAATCACTCTATTTATTTCCCCCAGGCTTAATTCGTTCTTTTCGTCCTTTTTCCTCCCCCCTGCTCTTCTTCTGCAAACCACCTTACTTTCCACTCCTCCCAGCAGCCCCATAAAATGTGCTTTCCATTCCTCCTCAGTAATCCGTTCACACACCCCTTTGCTTCTTTTCCTATTCCTCCTAACTATCCCCCATACTTCCCCCTCCGTTCTCGCCTCCCCTGCCTCCTTCACTAACCTCTCCCTTTCTTCAGCCTTTTTCCTATCACACAGCTCCTTATATCTGCTCTTCCTTGCCCTATACCCCTCCCCCTCCCCTACCCTCCCCTACCCTCCCCTCTTCCATTTCCTTAGTTCCTTTCTCAGCTCGTTCTTCTCCTCCCTGCATCCCTTATCCCACCATCCCTCCCTCCTTCTCCCTCCCCCAACCCGCTTCTTTTCCTCGTCTATCGCCGCCTTTATCCTCTCCCCTAGCCCCCTCATCTCCTCCCCTGTCGTTCTTCCCCTCTCTACCTCTCCCTCCCCTTCCCTAATCTTCCCTTTCAATTTCTCTCTTCCTTCTTCGTCCCACTTCCCCCTGTCCCTCCCTATCCTTCCACTCTTCCTTCCTTCCCCTCTTTCCAATTCCCCCTTTACCCATATCACTACCAGCTGATGGTCCGAGTCCACCCTCTCCCCCACCTCCACCTTTCTCACCTTGTCCCTCGTCTTCCTGTCCCCCAACACGTAGTAATCACCGACCTCCCCTTCCCCCTGTGTATGTATATTCACCCTCTTCATGCCCCTCCGTGCATCCATTTAGTATCCCCCCCCCCTCTCCACCACGCATTCCACCAGCAGTCTTCCCTCCCTATTTATCTTCCCGTCCTTAGACCTCCTTCCTTTCTGTACCTCATCCCCTTCCACCCACCCCCGTTCCCTTCCTGTCCACGCATTGAAGTCCCTTAGTATAATTCTTGCCTCTCCCCCTCTTCCTCTTCCATGCTTCCCCTTATTCCTTCTATTTTACCCTCTATATCCCCCCTTACATACACCCCTATCACTCTCCATTTCTCTCCCCAAACTCTCATCCCCCATTCTCATTTTCCCTCTTCCTCCCGTCCTTTCTCCTCCTCTTCAATTACTATCCCCCTTCTCGTCCCCCTTATCATTCCACCGCATGCCCTCCCTTCTTTGTTACATCTCTTCGCAAACATCGCTTCCGATTCATACTCCCTCGGCAGCCTCTCTTTTACCTTTTCCCATCCTTTCTCCTCTACCCATGTCTCTACCCATAATACTACATCCCACTCTTCCATCCCCTCCCAAAACTCCCTATCTTTATTCCCAATCCGCGCCACGTTCCAGAATGCCAACTTCCGCCCCTCCTCCCTCTCCCCCTACCTCTCCCCTGCCCCTTCCTCTTCTCCCATTGTTTCTTCTTCCTCTCCGCCCCCTCCCCACCTAGCATCCATCCCTCCCCCTCTCTTCCCTTCCCCCTCCCCTTCATTCCACCCCTCCAGCAGTCTTTCCTCTTCTTCATCCCACCTCCATCCCATTTCCCCTCTATCCTCACCTTCCCATAGCCCACACATACGTTGTTCCCTTCGCTCCTCTCCTCTCTCGCTATTTCCTCGATCCTCCACCTCATCTTTCTCTCTCCACGTTAAATCGTCATCGATCCTTATATCTTTATCCTTTATTTTTCTCCTTCCCAACATCACCTCCTTCTTTTTCTCCCTCTCCTTCAAGTCTACTATCACCGATCCCCCCTCTCCTTCCCACAGTCCTCTCCCAATCTCCCTCATTCCCTGTATCTTCATACCCACCCCCATTTCTCCTAACATTCCCTCTATCTCCTCCCTACTCTCTTCCCCCTTTTTCTTCAGCCCTCTTATCATTATATTATTCCTTCTTTCCTCTCTCTCCTTCCTTTCCTCCCTCCATTCCATTCCCTTTACCTTCCTCATTACCTCTTCCACTTTATCCCTCCCTTCGCTCCCCCTTCCTTTCCCCCTTCCTCTTTCTCTTTCCTCTTTGTCCCCACCAATTCCTCTATCCTTTTCTCCAGCTCCCTTTTCTCCCTTCCCCATTTCTCCTCTCCCTCCCTCATCTGTCTTCTCAGTTCCTCTATCTCACCTCTCACCGTCTTCTTCATCTCCTTTATCTCCCCCCTTAGCCCTCCTCCTTGCTTAACCATCATCACCGTCATGCTCCTCACCCCATCCCTCAACTCCTCCCTCATTTCTCTCACTTCTTTCACCCGCTCACTCACTCTCCACTGCTCTAACTATCACGCCGGAAACGGAAGTCGCATGTAGTCTAGTGAGAAGGATGAAACCATTTTCAATCGAAGATGTTCCAAGGGAGATACTCTGGTATGGTGTTCCTCTTGTTCCCTGGTTCTAAAATTTTCATCTGTGCGAAGAGGGGCATGGGAATTTAAGAAGAGCATGTGACGCTCGACGTATGTACCTTCTTCCATACACTTCCAACATCCAAAATATCCATTGTGGGATTTTGTTTTTGTCACAAAATCTCTGGCAGGGCTGTCACAAATGATACTCCTGATCTGTACCGTATATTTTTCCTGACCGTTATCAAGACCGGTATTCCGAAGAATTGCATGCTCCTCACAAATAGGTTTTAAAAAATTGTCCAGACAGGGCGGTTTGGATTCCCCATGAAATGCACTGATGACAAAAGGAGCGCAAGGCTTTTGACTATATATTCGACCTATGTTCAATCGTTTTGCTCGTCCGAAGCCACGAAATGGTCGGAAAGAGCAGCCGATCTGAGAGGAGAGTAAGTGCGTTTGGAAAAGACGGTTGTGTGGCTTGCACGAGGGCAGGCGTTTGAATAAAAATGCGCGGGTTTTGTGTATAGCTCCCAGTCTTTATTCTTTACCTCTGAGTTCCCCAAAAAGGGTCTAGAAGGCACCGACGAGAGAGCTCTCGCTCAAGAAACGTGGGGACGAGATCCCTAGACGGACCGTAGACGATTCGCACGTGTACAAAACTAAGGCTCACACAGATAAGCTCACAATTTGCAGAAAGATGTATCCTCACCGGTAATAGGCTAACGACTAATTAGCGGTCGCACAGGTGTCCTATTCCGGGAAATAAGTTCCCCCCGCTCCCCGCTCCCGCAGCCCACGAGCTGCTCGATCCACCCGGGGCGGCGGAAGGGAGAGCGGGAGAGGAGTTAAGCGTAAGATCGGGTAAGACCCGAGCGGTACCGAGGCGGCCCGAAGCCGCTGATCGGTCGCGCATAAGGAAAAGTCGCAACAACCTAATATCGGCCAAATTTGGCTTTTGCTGCTCTTCGATATTGGCAACCCATCTATGTTTATGTCAAGAAGAATAGTTCCATTTTCCACAATGACGTCGGTGTGTGCTAACTTATGCAACAATGCTTCCTGTTATGTCCTACGTCCTCCACCCGCTTTTTCTATAACCATATTCTCGCAACGGGTTCATTGCACCGCGTATCCTCCCACTAGCACTAAGTCGCACATAGACGAAATAAGAGCCGGCGCACCGCGCCACCGAAATTCCTTCACGTAACGCTGACGCCCGCCCGCGCCACGCGAAGGAATAACCTTGCAACCGCGCACAATAGAACAATAGAAATATAAGTAGAAATATAAGAACGCTGACGCCGAGTCAGCCCGCAGGCTAATCACCCGACAATCGATCGGCAATCCGCGACAATCGGGATCCGAGAATGCCGACACCAGTTCCACGATGCGCCTAGCGACCGTTAGCAAAATCTACAATTTAAATAGGCTTACAACCGCAGAGCGAGTGCTCTTCAGCCAACCGAGTTCGGCCACGATCAGTGTAAATTCGGCAACTCATAAACCAGCGTTCGACCGCGATCATTCAAAAGGTTGTTCCGACTTCAGACGCGCAGCGAGCAGTGTTAATCATTGGGCGAGCAACTGTAAACCACCTAAGTGTACTTCGAGATAAAACATTCAGTCCACTTCCACCACCTGAACATTATTTCACACGACAGTGTCCTTCCTGCACGTCAACACCAAACACCACCACCTCTACCTCTAACCCAGGGACCCCAGTGACCGTCGAGCGACCTGCGAGCGTAGACGCCTCCCTGGCCTCCTCCGCGGCAGCTCCCGCACTGCACCAGGATCGAGCCCTCCGAGTGGGGCGACTAGCAGCCAGATAGCTTGGAAGCCTCCCTGGCTTCCTGCACCCCGCGCTTACTGCCCTGACGACCGCTCTCCCGGGCATGGGAAAACCCTCGGGATTGGCAATCCACAACCACACACACTCCCACACATCCAGGGCCGTAGACATTCGGACACCTCCTTCTTACATCCCTCGATACGTCAGTGAGCCGCTCCACTGACGGATCAAACCCTTTTCGGTGCAATCCATCCTTCCGTCCGTCCTCGATCCCCGGTATACCCGGTGAACGCAGGGTGCCAAAAACGAGGACGTAACACTTCCTTCAAGCCGTAGTGAAAAAAAAACACATTTTCTCTCCTATATTTAAACAATTGTATTCCTTGGAGAATGCAGCAATGTTCTCGCATCCCGCGGAGGTCATGGTGACCAAATGTACGTAATTTTTGCAATAATTCCGAGAACGCATTATGTAGGATATTGTATTTTAATTTTCACGCATGTAACCATCTAGGCAATGATTGCTCACCAGTTTCATTCAAATTGGGTTCAATGGTCTCTTTTTCCTCCAGAATATGAGAGACTTCAATGTCGCCAATTCGAATATTGGAACAAACTGGAGAAGACTCAGTACTCGTGTAGCTGAATTTTCTTCAGGTAAAGCGTGGAGTACTTACACTCCTACACTGGTTGTGGGTCCTTGAACAGAATGTCCAATTCCTTGACGTTCACGTCTCTCGTATGCTTGCAAGCGCCTAATTTGTTGTCGGTGATGTGTATGATGCTCGTTAATCTTGTGCGAGCAACTCGACTGGGGACAGTCGAAGATGTGGAGTGAAGGAGAAGTCGATACTGGGCTGAAGGAATGATAATTTAAGGACGTTATTAGGAATTAGGAATTTGGAATTAAGAATTAGGATTAACTTAGGAGTAGTGAGCGAGAACTTCACGTTATAATAAGTCCCTTTATATAAACTCTTTTACAAATAGAAACTTGCGCGTTTGTCGTTTTCTATACAATGTCGGTGTGCACGTGCTCACGGTCTTTTCAGAATTAGTCAAGGTGAGGACGCTGGCGCCACGCGGTCTCCCGGCTCCTCACACGCATTTTTGTCAGGCGTTAGTATTGGATCCAATCAGATTGGGTGATTTATGATCATGCCCATATAAAGAGCGAGCTTAGGCACACTAAAGAGCGCGCTAAGTAGGTGAGCGCGGGAAGTAGCGCACCGTCGTGGAGCGTCCTAATTGGTGCGTGAGATGACGTCACGCAATCATTAGCCCGGGAAATATGAACGGCTCGTAAATCGATGCATAGTCCAGAACAGTCGGTATGATAACTGCTGGAACGTTTTCTGCATCTGTTAATGAAAACATTATTATAACATTAAGATATCTCATTTCTGTTTGAGATATGAAGTGCTCGCGTAGGCGGTTGAAGTTATAAAAAACACAACAGTTGATTTATTTTACGCACTAAATAACAGTTATCTATACACTGAGTGAACCCGTGTTGAGTTGCACCGTACGAGAAGTAATACTGATAGAAAAGAGATGAAGTGAAACCGTCCGAAAAGAGAAACGTTTGCTATGGCACAAGAAGTAATGAGGTCCGCACGATACAATGGTTGCGAGGTGAGTGAGAATAAAGGCGGGCGCCGGTAGCGCACCGGCTCGTCACGTGAGTTCTCGAAAGCAATCGATTAGATCTATGGTGATTGCTGATAGGTGGACAAGTTATCGATTCGAGATCTCGCATGATTAATGAGTGTGAAGTGAGGTGAAGTTAGTCGGTAACATAGATTTCTCTGACACATTTCAACTTTTTCATAGTTGTAATATTTTTTATTTTATATAACTTAACCATGGACTGCTACCATGTTAACAATAATTCATAGGTCCGTATCTCATGGATCGATAGGTAATAATAATGATTAATTATTTTTACTATCACAGGAATATATATTTAACTTCCATAATAAACTTGGTATGAAATAAAATACAAGGTTCACATACGCTCTCTTTACAGATGCGACTCTTAACCCACTCTCTAAGCGACTGACCGTCGACCGACTAACTCACACACTCACTTGTATACTCTTAGTACAATATGCTCACGCTCCCTCGTACTTGGCGGGACATACAAAATTACATGTATTCCAAGAAAGGCAATTCGTGTATTGTCCAGAGAAACTTGTTAAAGTTGTACAACATGCTCCGCGCGCATCATTCGGGATGTTTTTTCAGTTTCTTTCGGCAACAGAATTGACTTTTTTTGCCTTTTAAACGAAAATAGCCAATTTCGACTAATCCTGACCAGCTGAAAAAGAATCTGAAACCCGTTTTTGAACATTGGCTCAAGTTTTTGAGTAATTGAATTTTGAAAAAACAGCCTTTTTTCGAATTTGAACAGCAACCAGATCGTAGGTTTACAAGTTAGAATATTTTGATTTGTTGCAAAAAATTCTCCAGACTTTTCCGAATAAAACGATATCAAACACTTTTACGATTTAAACTTGCAAACATGTTTAAACGTTAGTTGAAGTGGATAAGACACGTTTCGCGCACCTATTTTTCGAGATGCTTTTCAATTTTTGGAAAAAACTGCGACGTGAATTCCAATGACACTACACGATAGAGCAGACATTTTCCACCGGAAAAGCATCATGATAATATGTATAACAAATTTCGCTTTACTCCAGGAAAAATAACTTCGTGCGCGTCACGTAGTAACACGCGCTCCGGTGTGGCTTGTTTTCGACTAGCGTTTGAACGGCATTGAGTCGGAGAACCACTGCTCACACTGCGTAACACGCACGAGGTTTTCGTTCTCCTGTCTGCTCTATCGCGTAGAGGCATTGGAATCCTCGTCGGACTCACAGTTTTTTCTAAAAATTGAAAAACATCTGGAAAAAGAGGTGCGCAAAACGTGTCTTATTCACTTTAACTAATGTATAAACATGTTTGCAAGTTTAAATTGTAAAAGTGTTTGATACCGTTTTATTCGGGAAAGTCTGGAGAATTTTTTGCAATGAATAAAAATTATCTAACTTCTATACTTACGCCCTGATTGTTGTACAAAGTGGAAAAAAGGCTGTTTTTTTTTCAAAATTCAATTACTCAAAATCTCCAGCCAATTTTGGAAAACGGGTTTCAGATTTATGTTTAGCGGGTCAAGGTTAATCGAAATTGGTTGTTTTCGTTCAAAAGACAAAAAAAAAGTCCAATTTTGTTGTCCAGTGTAATTGGCTTAAGTAGGCGAGAGTGGTGGGGGTGACTAAGCACGCGCCTCTGATGACCGTTTCCTCGGGTCAGAATTAAATTCGACCTCTAAACCACGCTACGTGTATCTGCATTTCCTCGCGCAGTTCTAAAAGTTCTAAACCGTTCTATTATCGTTTGCCCTCAAAGAGATATCGCCGAATAACTACAGTGTCGCCTACTCAGGTAGGAATCAAATATGCGCTCTAACGAGGCTATAAATCGGAGTTCACCTTCCTTCCTTGGCGGCTGCGGCGGCGTATCCCCACGCGCGCCCTTTTTGCAGTCGTCCTCGTTCCTTACGCAATCCAAAAGGCAAGTTGAGTGCGGAGTGTCCGACGCGCTTGCCTCCGTCAACTCCGAGGTACTTTGCCTAAAGCAGTCTGTCTTAGGCGAGCCTGCACCTTCCTTCCCGCTACCTTAGAGCAGTGGTTCTCAAAGTGGGCGCCACCGCCCCCTGGGGGGCGTTGTTTTAATGTAGGGGGCGAAACCAAATGAAAAGTTTCGGCTAATTTATTTTTTGTTCAATTATGCGCACATAAGTTCATGGAAAATAAATTGTTGCCTTATTTTTTGCAAGATAAATGCAGATTAACTTCCTAATTTGTTCGTGTAGTCAGTGTAGTCTGTGTTGTTTTTTTGTTTAGATTAGGGTGGGGGGCGTTGGGCATGCGTTTATACATGGAAGGGGGCAGTGGCTTCGAAAAGGTTGGGAAACACTGCATTAGAGTATTCAAATCGCACGTAGGAGCACCTTCTTTTGTTTCTTTTATTGTATATGCCACTTAGTGTAATCAAGTCCCGCGGTCGTCAAGTTATATCTAATCCTAGTCTTAATCATTATCTAGTGTTAAGTTAAACTAAGTGAACAATAAAATACGTTTGTGCTCGTGGACGCTTGCAGTGCCTCGTATAGCCGCAACGCTCTCGTGACTGTTGCCGGTCAACCCGCACCTACTTCCTTTATAATTTCCAATCACAAACAAATGTAATAAAGGAGCATACCAAATTTCAGAATTCCCTACTACATAGTTCAGAAAAATAATTGATTCATTTAACACTGTCTCTTTAGGAGAAATCGCAATTGAAGCTCATTTGTCATTTGGGTTAGCAGTTGCACACTTAATATAAAAAATTCTGTGCTGCGTTACCGAAAAATGATCATTTTTACCGTAAATAACATTTTAAATGGAAATCAATCGTTCGTAGTACCAATTACATATCTTGCATTTGTCCCTGTTAAAAATACACTACACTATAGACATTTGTATATATGCATGCATTTTCACAATATGGCATTAACTTTTAACGAGATTGTCCGATTCCTCCTTAATAGTACACGGTGGACCACCATACAAATGCTAAATATGGCTCTATGTAATGCACGAATAAGTGAGTGTCGGTAGGGTAAGAGATGCGGGCAATGTCGCAGAATCGGTGTAGCTTGCTCGGCCCGATCGGAACCAATCCGAACTGACAGATCAAGCCGAACAAGCTACACCGATTCTTCAATACTAGAATGAATCTCCAACGCACCAATGATTTCTCGTTCGCTCACTAAGAGAGCCGCAGATCGGTCAGAGCAAGTTACACTTCCGACTTGGTCCGTTTGCACGATCGGTGACGTCGGAGTGGGGATACGCGCAATTGTGCGTGCCTTGTGTGTGAAAGCCGCGTGGACAGATGGACGGAACTATGCTGCGTTTTCCTTCCACCAACGTCGTGTGACGTCAGGTATCGTGACGACACATAAGATGGACAGAACTATGCTCCGTCCCCTTTCAACCAACATCGCGCGCTGCGTCTTTGTTCGACATGCAGTCACGGCGTCGCGTCTTCGTTCCGCACACAGGCCGGTATAAGCTTCTGCCAGTGGTGCCAGATTTCGCATAAGGCTTCACACGTACCATTGCGTTCTTTCAGCCGGAAGGCAAATCGGGCACCACCGCCCTGAGCAGAGCGCGATCGAGAGAAAAGTGAATCGAGGAGAGTTTGGGATTGACTCGTCGTACTCATTGTCGCTCGTGACGCGGTCATTTTTGTCGTCGGTTCGCGCCCAGCCATGGTTTGATTTGTTTTCACAGAATAATTATTTTTTAATTATTCATCACACGGCAACAAACAATATTCATTTAAAAATATTTTGGTACTTACTAGCGATAGTTTTTAATAATTTGTCAGCGGAATAGATGTGTCGTATTGGTTTATAATAGACATGGGCAATATATATATTTCATAAATTTTCGTTTCAGTAACATTAATCTTTCTGTGGTAGTAATAAATAAGAATGTATATAATAACTGTTAATTTTTGCGTATTATGCATTATCCGTGAAACAAGTAATAGGAGCTTCTTGCACTAGAACGTTCTGAGGGATCGTAGTAATACGTGATTTTAACACACGACAGCGTACGTCAGGAAGAATTTGCTTGACACGACGCGACGGCGGCGCGAATGTTTCTATGAGTTGTTCTTTATGATTTGTTTTCTAAATAGAAGGTGACCAAATTGTGCATCTATTCTAACAGTTCTCATTAAGTCCCACCACATTGATTTGAAACCTTTTTCGCACTACGCACGTTTAGTTTAAGAACGCTTTCCCCATTTCGAGAAAGAAAAAGGTGTTCCGTTTATGGCAATTCTCCGTTCATACTGTAATCCATATGTGCGTCCATTGTCGCATTCTGCCCACGAAATGTCGCAACGTGCGTATTGTCGGAGAAGCCATAATAAAAGACGACAGTAATAGCAAAATCCCTGTCAATGTCTCTTACTTTTCCAATGTCTCTTATTCATCATTATTTTGCAACCAATTGTACGATATGTATTACTTTCAAATGCACATGTACAGGGTCCACAGGTTTTGCTAGTCAGCTTTTTTCCTGTAAACGGTAAGTATTAGACAAAATGATGGAGGAAAGGGTTCAATGGGATCGTAATATTTCGATCTTGGACTTTTTTTTGTTCATTTTATTTCATATTAATGTTGACATTATATTTTTGTGTGGAGGTCCCCCCGCTGGCGCCCCCCCCCCCCCCATGGCGCCGCCACGCTGGCGCCCACGCGCCTTAATATACTCGGTGTCCTAGATTTGACACTAAACCTACGTGTATTCTTGCGTCCGAATGGATACGGCTCCGTGTAGGCTTTACGTCGCGGGTGACATCGAGGCGCTAGGTAACGGGGTGTTCTCTGGTTATGAAATTGAGTGGGGGGTAGTTACGATCCGCTGAGGTAACTACTGACCTTGGGGCCGAACCATCGTGCGCCGAAAGCAGCTGAGTAGCTACGATCACAGGAACCAGTGTCCTGAGGTCACAGTGAATGAATCGCTCTAGAGGTCACAGGAACACGGAGGTTCGACGGTGCCAGCGGGGTATTGCCCGCTAGGTGACTCAGGCAGAAGTACTACGGTGGCAGCGAAGACCGCTCGGTTTACGCGCCCGGTGGTTTCGGTAGCCCAAGTTACTGCGGAGGGGATAAGGTGTGCAATGCCCCGTTTGATTAGACTCAGAGAACACTCGGATAACCAGGTTTTATACGGCGTTGCGGCGAATTCATAATTCGTGCGCCCAGTGACGTGTCGCCCGGCACCGCTCGCACTTTCGGCCCGCTCGGCTCGGCCCGTTCGGCATCGGGCGGACCGAGTAGTTCTGTGGCCGGGCGGAACGGGGCGAGGGGGCCGCTGCGAGTGCGATAATTAGGCCGACGACGGTACGGTGCCTTCTTCCCTTACGCGACTCCGATCCGTAAAGTGATAAGTCATTACACAGTTCTTTTCTCGCGCACGTGCTCTAGTCGTTTGACCGGACCGTCGGAGGCCTCGCTTTGAAGCGCTTTGCTTTTCTTTGCTTTATACTTTCAATTCTCTTTACTTTAGAATAACGCGTGCCGTCTTTTCATTATACTTTACTTTATAGCGTTTAGGATTAATCACATTAGCGGTACAATAGGTTTAGGTCATTGCGTCTCTTAATCCGTTACATTTAAATCGTGCCGTTCTTGTTTACGTCCTGTTCGCGTCTTACCTTTAGAGTCTTGTTATCGTCTTAGCTTGTACTTTGTACAGTGCCGTTACTAATTAATATATTCTTTAGCATTAAATTATCTTTAGCACTTAGTTCCCGCGCTTCTTTCTTTTTCTTATTTCTTCCCGCAATCCGCGCCTTACTTTAAAGGTTGAAGAGAGTTACCGCTTCTCGCTTTACAGAAGCGAAACTGATATTTAACGAACAACGCGGGTGTGTGCGCGTACGTGTCGCGAAGGATGGTGGTAGAGTAAGTGATTCACGAGGTTGTTTACTTAGTGTTTATTAAACGCAGTGCGCATCTAATTGGGGATGCAGGATAACTGTGTTTTACACGACGTTCCAGCCTATCTATGCACGGGTTGTAAAGCACTTTGACATCGGTATACATCGGCCCTAAAGACTTTCGCATCCCACCTCCTGGTGGTGCGCCCGGACCCCCTGCATTTATGTAGGGGGAGAACCAAGTAGGATCGTAAGCAACCCCAGTGAGCTTCTGGGTGATCAAACCTCCCCTGTGTTTGCTGTGCAGGGCGTCCCGTGTCGGTGGAAAAGGGGATCCTGGGCATTGAGGAGGCCCAACCCTGCGGGGTTGACGCCTCCAACACTTGTCTTTGGCCCACGCTTCACCTAGAACGGTGGCTGGACGAGAAAAGAGCCCTTTGTCCAGTCAATCGGCTTGAAACGATCATACGTGTTCGCACGAGTGGGTTTCGATGGGCGAGGAAGCGGGGTGCGGAGGCTGGGGAGACCCAGGTGGCCGCACTCAGCGGTCTATATCCGACATGATGCGCCGACCCGGCACCCCCTGTGGTGGTCCATGACCACGGGGCTACTGTCGGGTCCCATTGAGGGTCCGAGGAGGCTGGCGCAAATGTCCGGATGAAGACACGAACAGAGTATGGATTCCTGTGTTTCTGAGGTCGACGAGGTCGACGTGGTGGTGCCTAGTGCACGAGGAGATGAAATAGAAGGGGCGGCTGGTATTGGGGACCACTCCGATCCGCCGGCCCAAGAGGCCTCTAATGTGGAGGGTTATGAGTCCGCCGGGTCCATGGACTGCGAGCGGGCCGCAATTGCCACAAAGAGGAAGTGCAGCAAAGCTGCACTGGAGGAGAAGGGCGAGGACTGGACACCTGTGGGGAAAAGACCCGTCCTGAAGGCACGCTCATCGCGGACTTCTGCACCGAAGTCCGCAAAGCCAGTAGCCCCTGAGGCCTCTAAGGTCACAGAGGTGAAAACTTTACGAGTGGTGATCGAAAAATGTCCGGACCCTGGGAAGCCCAAACCCAGTAAAAAGAAAAGGGCAAGAAAACCGCAGCGGCTTGGCAACCCGCCTCCGTCTCAGACGGAGATAACGGAGAAAGTGCGCGCCATACAGGCGATTTGCCTCAGCTCAACCAATAGGGTGAGCAAGGAGGCATCTAGCCTTATAATGACGTAGGTCGAGGCTCTTGCCCAAGTGGCAAGGGACCTCGTCCTTCAAAATAGTATCTGTGAAGGGAAGGCCAAGATTGCCTCGCAAGAGGCGGTCAAAGCCCAAAAGGTGGTTAAGAGCCCCATCTCCGAGTCCCTGAAATAGGTGACTCAGGCAGAAAAGAAACCCTTGTCCTATGCCGACGTGGCAAAAAGGATGAAGGGAGGCGTAGGTGCAGCGCCAGTACAAAAACCACAGGTGCATGTGGTAAAGATCTTCCCCACTGCCAAGGAGAAAGATCAGTATGCGAACAGCGATGAGACCAAGAAAAAGGTCCTGCAATTGGAGAACCCGACCAAGAAAAAGGTCCTGCAATTGGTGAACCCGACCAAGAACAGGATCGCGGTCAAGGCTGTTAAACGCATACACGGAAACGGCGTTTCCGTAGAGACGAAATCTCCGGTAGACCTGAAGGTCTTCCTAGAAAGCTCGAAATTGAAAGAGGCTCTCCTGAAGGTGGAGCTCCCGGCCAAGAGGAGGCCGCTCGTAATTATTTACGACGTGCCCTCCTCAATGAGCCAGAAGGAGCTCCTCTCAGGCCTCCGCAAGCAAAATCTTAAAGATTTGCCCAAGGAGGAATTTGAGAAGGCTGTCATTCCCCGTTTCAGGATGGGGATGAAAGCCGAAACTAAGCACTGGATTGTCGAGGTTGACCCGGTGATTAGAAAGAAGCTCCACACCGGAGCTAGAGTCTTCCTTGGATGGTCGTCCTGTCGGGTTCAGGACTACCTATCTGTGACGCGGTGTTTCAAGTCTCAGGCCTTCGGGCATGTGGCCAAACACTGCCGATCAAAAGAGGATGTCTGCGGTCACAGCGCCCAACCGCATACCTTTGCTAAGTGCACAGATAGGGACAAGCCTGCGGCTTGCCCTTCTTGTAAGTCACTTGGCAAATCGCACAAACATCCCTCAAGAGACAAGAAGTGTCCATCATACTTGATGGCACTAGAGAATCTCGTTAGCCGAACGAATTATGGCTAATAGTCGTTCTGAACTTCCGAAACCACTGAGAATGCTGCAGCTTAATATGCAGCGTTCCAAAGCGGTTGCTGACGAAGTCAGACAGACGATGGAGCGCAGGAATATCGATGTGCTGCTTGCACAAGAGCCTTACAATGTCCGGGGAAAAATCTCCGGCTTGGGGCTCACTGCGAGAGTGATGACGGGCGCGCCCGACGGAGCTCAGGCTCTGGCGGCGATCGTCTTCCGGAACTCTGACTACAACGTAGCCAAGCTTTCGCAGTTGTGCGACACACATTGTGCCTGCGCTGAGGTAACTGGCCAGTTCGGCGCTCTCTACGTGGTCAGCCAGTACTTCCAATTCTCTGATGAGATTGGGGTCGGCTTGGCGGCGTTAGAGAAGCTGTTATTTGTGTTGCGGGACCGTCCGGTTGTTATCGCTGCCGACGTCAATGCCAAGTCTCCCCTCTGGGGGAGTGCGGCAAATGACGAACGTGGCGAAGCTATGGAGGATTTCATAGAGCGACACGACCTGATTGTCCTAAATGAGGCTGGAAACGTTCCGACGTTTTCTGGCCCGACTGTTGAGTCGAATATCGACATTACAATGGTCACGCAGAAGGCCGTTCACTCGATGAATGCCTGGAAGGTTCGCCCATCATGGACGAATAGTGACCATAATTCGATTGAGATAGTGCTTGCTAGGCCATCTACTGATGGTGGGCAGGCCGAGCGGGAGCCCTTTGCTAAAAGGCGCTTTCTGCTTAATTCTCTTGACTGGCGGAAATTTTATCCAACGCTATTGAATGAGAGAGGTGCACTCTCCTCCTTTGAAGTCGAACGACGCAAGGACGTTGAACGTTTGGCCGAGGCGGTCGAGAAATCGATCGTCAAAGCCTGTGTAGCGTCCATGCGCAGAAAGACAAAGCATGTTAAGTCGGTCCCGTGGTGGACGTCGGACTTAACACAATTGAAGTACTTGACGTACAAAAAAAGAGTCGCTTTCCAAAAGGAAAGAAACGAAGAAAAGCGAGCGCAGCTCAAGAAAAGTTACTTGGAACAGCGTAGGCAGTATACCTATGCTATCCGAATTGCTAAAAAGAAGTCCTGGGAGGACTTCATTAGCACAGAGTGTAATAAGAGTGAAAAAACTTGGGATTTGCCCATAAGGCATCCCTTAACAAGCTCCGTGTAGAGCAGGCGGTTAACAACCTGCGTACGGCTAATGGCTATACGTTAGGTTGGCACGATACGGCTAAGGCCTTATTGGATACTCTCGTCCCCGACGACAGTCGGGAGGACGAAACCCCGGAGCAAATGACGGTGCGGGCCGATGCTTCGACTATACCCTTGGCGGAAGATACTCCAGTCTTCTTGCTGAAGGAGGTAGGCGCGGCGATATCGTCCCTTAAGCGCAAGAAATGCCCGGGGATCGATTTGATCGATAATGAGATCATTCAGTGCTCGTGGAGGATGCTCCACAAACCACTGTTGAAATTGTTTAATGAGTGTCTCCGGTGGGGAGTATTCCCCACTGCTTGGAAAGTAGGTTCTATTAGAACGCTGCTCAAAAGCGAAGATAAGGATAAAACCTTGGCGAAATCGTATAGACCGATTTGCCTGCTCTCTGGACTTGGCAAAGTCCTAGAGAAGCTCATTGCTATGAGGGTGCGGACGGTGTTTGGCGACCCGGTGCATAGCTCCGGTCGTCAATATGGATTTAAGACCGGGAGGTCGACCGAGGATGCCTTGGTCAAATTCCGGTCGCTGATATCCAACTGTCCTGGGAAATATGCGGTTGCTCTTTCTTTTGACATCTCTGGTGCCTTCGACAATGTCTGGTGGCCTAGTGTCTTCAAGAATTTGAAGTGCCGGGCATGCCCTCCAAATCTGTACTTGCTAATGCAAGATTACTTCTTGAACCGGGAGGTGAGGATCACCTCCAATTACGGTCAAGTTGCGAAGCAGGTGACCAAAGGTTGCCCACAAGGATCGATTCTCGGTCCGAGCTGTTGGAATCTCATCTTCGATGAGGTTCTGCAGCTCCTCGAACGTGTGCCCAATAGCGATACTATCGCTTACGCGGACGACCTCCTTGCAGTCATCTATGGTAACTCAAGTTTGGAATTCGAGCGTACGGGCCAAAGTGTGACGGATGCTATAGTTGAATGGTGTAAAACCCAGAAACTTGCTCTGTCGGCAGCAAAGAGCGAAATGATCCTTATTAACCCTTTGGCCCATAACCACGAGTCTGACTCGTGGTAAAGAATTTGTGTCATAAACAAAAACCACGAGTTTAACTCGTGGTAAAGAATTTGTGTCATAAACGAAAATCACGAATCCGACTCCTGGTAAAGCATTTGTGTCATAAACGAAAACCACGAGTCTGAAAGTCTGAACAGCTGAATGGCACGGCGCGCGATCGACTTTCTTGTTTACTATGGCACGCGGAATTGGCAGATACCGTGTAGGCCAAGGGGTTAAGGGTCATTTCGATTTGAACAGACCACCCGTGATACAGATTGAAGGGAAAAGTGTGGCGATGAAGAGGACCATGAGGTACTTCGGCGTCCACTTTAGCACCAGACTTGGCATGGCTGCTCATGTCAAGCATATAGGAGAGAAGTGCGTTAAAGCATTCAATAGTCTGGCTAGATTAGCCAGAGCAAATTGGGGCCTGAACTATAGGACTCTTGCAGCTTTGTACAGAGGACTATACGTTCCTGTGGCCACATATGCTAGTACAGGCTGGGCTAATCTGTTGACCAACACCAACAAGAACGTCTTGTTAAGAGGTCAGCACCAGGTCTTGCTCAGGATCGCCAAGGCTTACCGAACGGTGTCAACCGACGCTATCTCCATGATAGCGGGAGTTTTGCCGATCGACTTGGCGATCATTGAACGATCATATATATATATATAGAGCTTCGAAAGGTTCGGATTTCGAATTCGAAGGCTATGTCTTCCGCCAGAGTGATGTCGATCGCGAGATCATAACCCTTGATGAGGTGAAAGCCTCGATAAGCGGGAAGATCTTGCAGCTGTGGCAGTCCCGTTGGGAACAGTCATCGAGGGGCAGAACTACGTTTGCCTTCTTTGACAATGTCACGGACAGACTCACCAGAAAATGGATTACATTGGACTGTTATACGACCCAGTTCCTTAGCGGCCACGGAGATTTCCGAGGCAAGCTGAAGGAGCGGGCCCTGGTAAAGAGCGGCGAGTGTGAGTGTGGGATGTTGGAAACATCCCACCTCCTCTTCGACTGCACCAAATATGTGAATGAAAGACAAGTCGTGATGCAGGCGGTGGACGGGGGCCGGTGCCCGGTACCCGAATCCACCTTAACCTCGAAAGTACTGCTCGGGGCTTTCAAGAAATTCGCGAAATTGGTTCTCAAAGCCAGAGAGGAGGATCGGAAGGCTCGATTGCTTGAGCCTCCTCCTCCTGTGTAAGACCGATAATCCACAAGCGACATTGAACAGCTAAGAACTGATTCGCAGGAGGAGGCAGTTGTCTCACGGGGGTGACGATCCCGCGAACTCCAGTTGGTTCACCAAACCTAGCCGGTACCTCGGGGCCGGGAAAGCCCGGCTGTGCTTGCACAGTCGTTCCCGGCGATGGGTGAAGGATTCGAGGGGGTAGTGGCGGAGTCGCTTTGGCAAGCGTCCGCTGGATTGTGGAGAAATGGCTATTTGGACTACCCGCCCGAACATCAGGCAATTTATGCGTGTGTGTGGTTTCGGTAGTATAGACCAGAGTGTCGAGGAAAACCGCTAGCCACCACCTCGAAAAGGCATATAGAACAGATGCCCTATGTAGCCGGCACGATCCGCTGAGCGGCGTTCGCTTACTGACGCTGCATCAGCATTCTTCTGTGGGACCGGCGCGACAGGTGCCTTTCCCAGGACTCGGCTACACGTGTCTTATCTTTTGAGATCACTTTTCTGGCATACAGCGTTATTAGGCGCTTGTCCGGTCGGCGTATGCGAGAATTCGGCGGCGTCATATCCCGTACGCTTCGCTCGTTTGTTATTCGCGTCGTCTCGGTTATCGGCCGGGTGTAGATTACCTTTACTTCTCGCGCGTGGCATGTCTTATCGCTAACGGGGGTCCGTGAGAACCGCACTACATTCCTACAGTTAAATCTCAGAACTATTGAACGAGCAGCAGGCTGCTGCGAGAGCAATCGATTAGTTAACTCTTGCATAATTTAGAAAAGTAAAAATTTGCGGGCGGGTGGAGGACGCAGGACGTAACAGTTGTTTCTTTGTTATTACAGGTGGGATTTGGGATTAGGATAAGGAGTATATAAGTGTTTTGTTGAATTTTGTGTAAAATAATAAAATACCTTTGTTATTACAGAGAAACGATTCTACTTATTATTCAGAAATCATGGCGAATTAGATCGCACATTACAAAACAACATTCTCGTTGGAATTCACAATGGACAAACTGCAATTTACATTCAAGATTCTCAGCACCGCAGGCGATAATAAATCAAATGTGCTGTCCATAACCTCAATTAGTACACCAGATGGTTGCTCGTACGCATTACCAGATGACTATAAACTCGCACAACTACACAAGGAAATAGTGAAAACATCAGCATTTACTAAAGTAAAAAATACACTAACAAAGAGAGGCCAAACAAGAAGGATATGGATTAACCTAACTGAAGAGTTGAGAAACACCTATTTAGATGATGGAGAAAATTTACAATTCGCGGACACATACTTGGAAAAAGAAAGTACTAAGATAAATGTTGATGTCCCAGCACAACCATTAACACAATTGTTAGAAAAATTGCTTGAAAATGTCAAGAGAAATCTGAAGAAAAAAATATCGGCAAAATAGCTAAAGAATTTACAAATGAAAAATTTAGTGGGACAAATCCATATGCAGATCAATGGATGACTAGTTTCGAAAAGGAATGCGAACGGTTCAACATATCTGAAGATGGAAAAAAAATTGAGATTCTAAAATCGTTCATGGATAAAAATGCTATAGATTGGTACAGCTATACACTAATGAAACTCACTATCGAAGAAGAATGGAAAGAAAGGAAAAAAAATGTCTGTGACGCATTTGCAAGTAAAGGCTGGGCTCCAATAAGATATGCACTATCATTTAGATACCAAACCTCTTTACTAGATTATGCCATAAAGAAAGAAAAACTCTTACTAGAAGTGACTTTAGCTCTTTACTAGAATATGCCATAAAGAAAGAAAAACTCTTACTAGAAGTGAGAAAATCCACTGACAATGGAACATTAATAGATTTAATTGCAGCAGGCTTGCCAAGTTTCGTAGCCGATAGGATTGATAGAGGAAAATTGGAAAAGACCGAAGACCTACATAAGGAAATAGGTAAATTAGAACATTTAGTTTACAAAAAGAATTTTTAAACAAAAATGAATAAAAATTACACGACCAAAGAAAAAACTGAAAAGACACCATGCGGAATTTGTAAAAATAAGGGCAAAGGTACCCGCTTCCATGCTGAAGCCGAATGCTGGTTCAAAGATAAAGAAGACAAAATAACACATGTTATTAATAATGCAGTATTAGAAGTAGAACTGAATAACAATGATCCAAGAAACTAATAATTCCACCATTAATTAGACTCAAAGTAATATTAAACGATATTTTAGAAGTATCTGCTATTTATGGTCCAGGCTCAAATATTTCACTGATAAATTCAAAACTAATACATGTGAAGCCGAACGGAAACAATACCATGCAAAAAGTTAACTTGAGAACAATTAATGGTGTGAATGAAACAGATGGATTGATTAGAATAAAAGAAAAAATATTGAATATAGAAGAACTTATAGATGTATTCATAATTAATAATGAAAATTTTAAATATGACCTTCTAATAGGATTAGATTGCATAAAAAAAATCAAGTTAGTACAAAATGAAAAGTTCGAAATAGAACAGAAAAACTCAGATTCCACAGAAAAACAGGAATATCAAATAAACTTCAATGAACACGTAAATTTAGACAATTTCGAAGTCTTAACAAATCACTTGGATCAGTAAGAAGAAACAACAATAAAAAATGTCATAGATAAATCTGGGGACTGAGTCCCCTATAAAGAAAGGCGCATTTAAGACGTAGGGTGTCGGTGGCGCAGTGTCTAGTGCGCCTGCCTGCGGATCCAAAGGTCGCGGTTCGAATCCGCCCGATACGGTTTACTTTTTCCGATCCTACATAAATATAAAAATATATTTGCAAAAGACAAATAGGATATAGGCACAATAAAAGATCACGAAGCCAGGATAGATCTCATAATAAATAAATATTGTAGTAAAAGACCTTATAGATGTACAATTGAAGATAAGAAAGAGATTGAGAAACAGATTTCAGAATTACTTAAAAGAAACCTAATTGAAAAATCATGTAGTCCTTTTGCGGCTCCAATAACACAAGTGTAGGATCCATGACTATATATCCTGGTCGATCCGCGGCAGTGATCGTTCCGCCTTAAGGATTACCCCTTCCCGATAGCTAGGTTAGCGCGCGGATATAAGGAATTAATTGCGATCGGGCGGGCGCGGTGACGAGACCTAAACGAAAGTAACGGGAGCGCGAGGTTCACTGGAACGCGGAGAGTGCGGGAGTGTTAGGCGAAGAACGGCCTAATGTGGGCATGCGAGTGGCCAACGTTTGTATAGGGTAAAGACCTAATCTTGTGAGGAGAACAATAAAGAAGCGGCGTTTGTGCCAGTGCCCAATACCGAGATATCCAACGGAGTGTGAGTCTATCTTGAGTAGATCCCTGCCCGGCCTCCTACACAAGCATACAAAAGAGATGAAGAGAAAAAGTCGAGACTATGCATAGACTTCAGAGATTTGAATAAGATAATAGTTCCTCAGTCACAACCATTCCCAGTAATTGAAGATTTAGTAACAAAAACAAGCAATTGCAAATATTTTTCAAAACTCGATATAAACTAAGCGTTTTGGTCTATTCCTTTACGAATCGAAGATAGAAGAAAAACGGAATTTGTAACCCAGGAAGGTCACTTTCAATGGACTTGCCTACTGTTACGTCCTCCGCTTTTTGGCACCCTGCGTACACCGGGTATACCGGGGATCGGAAGACAGACGAAGTGACCGGGCCGATAAGAAATATGACGTGTCAGCGGAGCGGCTCGCTGAGACGTCGCACACGCCTAAATATACTCGGTGTCCTAGCTTCGACACTAAACCTACGTGTATTCTCGCGTCCGACTGGTTACGGCGCAGAAAGTGTGAGCGTCGCTGGTGACTCGGAATTACACCAACCTGAGAATTTACTCGCGTCCGTGGTTACGGCGCAGAAAGTGTGAGCGTCGCTGGTGATTCGGGATTACACCAACCTGAGAATCTACTCGCGTCCGTGCGGTTACGGCGCAGAAAGTGTGAGCGTCGCTGGTGACTCGGTATTACACCAACCTGAGAATTTAATCGCGTCCGTGCAGATTACTTAATCTATGACTTCGACGTCCGAATCTTCGCGAATCTCAGTTACCACGAAGGTAGACGGTACGATTTCCGGTTCTAGAGGCTCGAAGTAGACCGTGAACTGATCTTGCCCTGGGGGTAGTTCGAACGGACAAGGCTGTTCTGGAGAAGTCCAGACCGGTAGCGCGTGGTGTCCGGGGTACGGGTAGGTAGGCGGAAGGGAATTCGCGGATTCGCTCGCTGTTTGTCGAGATAGCTGCGACCGGTACAAGCGAGCAGCGGCGCGACGTGCCCAGTGTTTTACTCCGCCCCGCCGATTTCCTCTATAATCCTTACGTGGCTGGCGTCGTCGGGGTGCTCTCTGGTTACGGGTTTGAGTGAGAGAATAGTTGCGATCCGTGGATATGACCACTGACCTCGGGCCCGAACCGTTGTGCGCCGAAAGTGGTTGAGGAGCCACGATCGTAGCGAGGGGGCCCGCCGCGGGCTAACGAAACCTGTGAGCTGATGTCGCAGCGAAAGATTCGCTGAGGGGTCACCGGAACTCGGAGGTTCGACGGTGCCCACGGGATATTGCCCGCACGGCGACTCAGGCACAGGCTCGAAGGCGGCAGCTAGGACCATTCGATTTATGCGGCCGGCGATTTCGGTGCCTCAGGTTATCGCGGGCAAGAAAAGGGGTGAGGTCGCCCGTCTAATTACACTCAGAGACTCCGATAACCAGGTTTTACGCGTGTGTACGAGTCGCGTTGTGAGGATGGGTGTGCAATAGGTGATTCACGAGATTGTGTACATGCTGTTTATTAGTTGATCGAACCCTACAATTTGGAGTGGAACGGCTCCACTTCGTTATCGCGACCGGACAATCGGAGATCGAGACTAGACGCAGTGTCTCGATCACGCACGTTACTTATAATTAGCTGAATTTCAGAGGCAAAAACCACGCTGGTTGCCTAGAACGGTCCGGATTACAAAGTTTGGTTGATTACACAAACCTGACGTTGCCTGACGAGATACAGGAACGGTGGCACTGATTCTAGCGCGTTGATTATTCACTGGACTTCGGTTGATTCGATTGACTCGACTTGGCTTGACTTGATTCTATTCGTTACACTTGAATCACTTGAAAGATACCGAAGGTAAAACTAAGTCGGGTGTTACGCTTCGCATCCGGACTTGAATTCTCAATACGCGAACAAAGGTGCAGTTCGGAGGACTGCACTCAAAAGAAGTGAACTGAAGTACAACGTTTAACGAGCAAGTCACAAGTCCCAAATGGTACGTGAGAGTGTCCAAAAATGGTCTCCTACTGCCCTATATACCCGCCACGCTCCGCTGAGCGGGGCTTGCTTGCTGACACTGCATCAGCGTTATATCCTGGGAACGGCGCGACAGATGCCTTTCCCAGGACTCGGCTACACGTATCTTATCTTTTGGAATTCCTTTTCTGGCAGGTTGCATTACTTGGCGGTTGTCCGGTCGCTCAGCGCGAGAATTCGGCGGAGCTATTTCTCGTACGTTTCGCACGTTCCCTACTCGCGCTGTCTTAGCTATCGCTCGGGTGTAAGTTACCTCTACTAGTCGCACGTGGCATGTCTTATCGCTAACGGGGGTTCGTGAGAACCGCACTTCATTCCTAAAGTTAGATTAGAGTAAATCTTAGAACTATTGAGCGAACGGGAGACTGCGGCAAGAACGATCGATTAGTTATTCTTGAATAATTTAGAAAAGCGAAAAATTGTAGCGGGTGGAGGACGCAGGACGCAACACTACCATTCGGATTGAAAACGGCACCAGCTATCTTTCAAAGAATCTTGAGCAATATAATAAGGAAACATAAATAATCAGATTGTAGAGTAAACTACATAGATGATATATTAATTTTTTCAAAATCTTTTGAAGAACATATAAGTCATCTAACGAAATTACTGGAAGCGATAACGAAGGAAGGTTTTAGACTAAAACTTTCTAAATGCACATTTGCGTGGGACTCCGTACAATACTTAGGTCACATAATAAGACACAACTCGATTTCTCCAATAAAAGACAACTTGATTTCAATACGAAATTTTCCTATACCGAAAAATCAGAAAAATGTCAGACAGTTCTTAGGAAAAATTGACTTTTACAATGAATACGTACCCAAAATCTCACTATTTCTAGAACCTTTACATAATCTATTAAGAAAAGGAAAAAAATTAATTTGGTCTGAGGAATGCCAAAGAGCCTTTGAATATATGAAAAATCTCCTCTGTACCCAACCAGTCTTAGCCATCTACGATCCGGATCTACCAATCTAATATATATGCAGATGCAAGCTTATAGGGTATAGGAGCTGTATTAAAACAGCCACAACTAAATGATAATTCAAAAATTGAAAAAATTGGAAAACAAAAATTGAAAATAGCATATGTTTCGAAAAAACTGAATGAATCACAAAAAAGAAAGAAGGCTATCTACTTAGAATGCCTAGCAATAAAAGAATCAGTAAAGTATTGGCAACACTGGCTTATAGGCAAACCATTTAAAGTATTTTCAGATTATAAACCATTAGAAAAAATGTATATCAGAGCTAGAACGGATGAAGAATTGGGTGATCTGACCTACTATTTATCACAGTTCGACTTAAAAATAATATACCGTCCAGGCAGGGCCGAATTAACCCCCTTTGTGGCCCCAGACATTTTCTTCTTACTGGGCCCTCTCCCTCTCCCACAAGAAATAGGGCACACAACAAATGTAAAACAATAAATAAAATAAAACTACATAATGTCAAAAACTAAAACAACTCATAAATTTTTATTAAAATATTTGGTAAATATGCGGTTCAGGGGACCCACCTCCGATTTGGTCGGCCTTGGAATATGTTATATACTTCGTTGTTTGGGAATGCCGCGACGCCGACCAATCGTCGTCGCGGCATCCTCAAGGCGGCCTGAGGGCCGAGTCACACGCGGCTTTTATGCGAGCGCGCCTTTAACGCGCGCGGCACGCGGGCGGCTTTTCCGCCGAATCGGGCGGCCATTATCGTCTCAGCAGTTATAGAGAACACACACGGATTATCGCTTTTAGCTTTTCTAGTTTATCTCGCACATTGCTATTCTTAGGATTTCACTCAGTGTATCACGGTTTATTTCTCATCCATCTCAGGCGAAGCACATAATAATACACACGGTACATCCACACTAGACGACTCAGGCTCGGCACGCGGCGCGAATCGTGCACGTGCACTGGCAAAGGTATAAATCATTGTACGGCGGATACAATTCATACAATTGACTATCTCGCTCATTATAATTGCTACTCTCACTACCGTAGAGCACCTGTGACCATGATTTTATAGACAATAAAGACTCTGTTAAACGGACATTATGTAGACCACGTGGAAACATAACCTCTCCACCGCCAATAGATTTTCTCATTTCCCCCCTTTCCTCTTTCCTTTCATTCCCTCTCATCTCCTCTTACCGGGAATCGCGAGATTCTCGAACATTCGTCATTCTGAACAACTCTTTCCTCTACATTTATGCGCGCTTGACCTTCGTTTCGGAGTTATTAGCGAAAACATGTTAATTATTGGAGACTCATCTATGTAAGATTGTAGGTAGTTTCAGAGTATGTTTTGGCTGTTGGTGTGGTTGGACAGTTAGGGGGAAGGGGCAGGAGTGGACAATGCTGTATAATTGTAATTGAAAGTCAGAATTGCTCCACGGTAAGATCATGTTTATGTTTTCCGTGCCGAACGTCAGCGTTCATCTGCAACGCTTGACGCGCCTTCGGTGCGGATAAATATCTAACAACCCTCTCATTGCAACAACGATTCCAGTTAAAAGTACAGGCGTCACTCTATTTTCATTTTCATATGACTTGGAACTTGGAATTAACATTAGACAGCCTTGCCCAATCGCCCCCCCCCCCCACACCAAGTATTGTTGTTGTTGTACGCTAGATAAGCCGGACATCAACAGCATACCACAGTCGCTTACAGTATAACGAAGCGTACTTATAACAAAAGTTTTTCGCTAATAACTCCGAAACGAAGGTCAAGCGCGCATAAATGTAGAGGAAAAAGTTGTTCAGAATGTCGAAATATATAACATACTCTGTATGCGCATGAGGCATTGAGGGAAAGGAAGGAAAGTGGACTGTATGGGGGAACTGGTTTTACTGGGGGCAGCGATCGAGGTGTAAAAGCAATGTAACGCACGCGTGATTTATATTAGACACTGAACACAGCACCGTCGTTTATTACTTAAAATTCACTTATTTTACATGTAAAGTACTACGCGACGCGACTCTCTTCGTTAGAGATATTCGGGCACGGGAAGGAGGGCGGAGGTTCGACTAACCCACCGTCAGAACGAATGCCTCGGTAACAACGGATGGAATAAGACCGCGGTAACGTCCACAAGTCTTATCCTAGGAAATAGGAAGGAAGTCGGACGGCCACATAAAAGGGCGCACGCGGGGATACGTCGCCGTAGCCGCCAGGGAAGGCAGGGTAATTACACGATTAATGGCGGAGCTCGGGCGAGCGGGAGCAGCCTATCGTTGACGACGAAAGGCGATCGGATTTCTTTAAGTTACTATCGTATACTTTTACTACACGCACGCGTCGGTACAAAGATGCGATGAAAGCGCACAATTCTGGTATAGCTAAGGCGTAAAAACGCACGGAAAACTCAGCACGCGGGCACGTGGCAGAGCAAAGAAAAACGAGTGTGTGTAGCGCGTAGCGAGCAAACAGCAACTGCCGCTGCCGGATCCGCGTGAATTCGCCGTTTCTCACCTGCTCCAATGAGCAACGCGATTAATGAGTTGACCAATGCGTGCTAGACACGCGTGAGTCGTAGGTGCGCGAGACGGATTACGCATTCGCGTGAATTGCTCAAGACATGTGATGATGCGCGCGGATGGCACGCTCGTCGTGGCGCCAATCTCAAACACACCGCCCGCCTTCAACAATACTGTTGAATAACGCAGAAATGAAATAATAGTTACAATGAGAATAAGAATTGAACCTGGGGCGCAGTTCTAAGCCTGAGCGGGTATCGGATGAGGGGTGACATCGAAGTGGGAAGCACTCCGTATCCTAAAAGGTGCCCTCGATGCCTAGCGCTCTAAACTTTGGAAACGCTTGAGCCGCAGGTGAGCTTGACAAAACTTAGGTCTAACGTAAGCGAATGTCGGGGCCAAGACGTTGGCGAACAAGACGCAGACTTATATCTAGAAACTTCGAGAATATTGGAGTAGAACGCTTGATCTGAAACATAATCCTGTGCGTAGGAGGACGTCGAACGACGTGGGACATCGAAGTGGGAAAACGCCATGGCCGCAATAGTTGTCCTCGATGCCCGACGTCTCCGCGTTTATAATAAACGATATTATGCCAAAGATATACTTAAGATAAACTTATGTCTAAACGGTTGCGCCTGCACTACATATTGACTTCAACCGGCAGTCTGCACAATTGTGTAATGGGACGCTTAAAGTCGGAGACGGAGGTACGTACGGAGACGACGCGTACCAATCCATCGGCACCTGGGAACACCTCGGTTATACGCCCTAACTCCCACTTCGCCGGGGGGAGATGGTGACTTTTTAACAGAACCAAGTCACCAGGCTTTAGATTCGGTTGACGATCTCGCCATTTACCGCGTTGCTGCACCGAATTCAGGTAATCTGCCGCCCACCGTTTCCAGAAAGCCTCGGCGGCTCGTGATACGAATTGCCATCGTCCTAGACGATTTTCGCTAATATCCAGTAACGAAGGTTGCGGCGGGATTTTAAGGTAAGTTCCCGTAAGTAGATGACCCGGAGTCAATACATCTAAGCTCTCAACGTCGTCGTGCAGCGGACCTATCGGACGGGAATTTAAGACGCATTCGATCTTACACAGGAGGGTAGTAAATTCTTCGAACGTCGGCGTAAAATTACCGATTACTCGCTTCAGATGATGCTTACAACTCTTTACACCCGCCTCCCAGAGGCCGCCAAAATGCGGAGCTGAAGGGGGGATAAAGTGCCATCTGAGTCCGTCGCCGGCAAGTCGCGACCGCAGGTCGGGATTCCGAAGAACAGCGTTCAAACGCCGCGATAGTTCCCTATCTGCACCGACAAAATTCGTCCCGTTATCCGAATACATGTCCGAGGGTATTCCTCTGCGTGCGGTAAAGCGGTAGAACGCGGCGATGAAGCCCTCAGAGGTGTAGTCGTCGGCCACCTCGAGGTGTACGGCCCGAGTGGATAGGCAAACAAAAATTGACAAGTATGCCTTATGCGTTTTTATACCGCGCCCTTTAGAGGAGCGGATATTGAATGGGCCCGCGAAATCTACGGCCGTATGAGAAAATGGCCTTGATGGGACAACCCTTGGTCTAGGGAGGTCCGCTAACATCTGCACCGAGCATTGCGCGCGGGCTCGGGTGCAGGTTACACAATTATGGATGCAACGTTTTACCACGGAACGTGCGTGAACAATCCAATAACGCTGTCGTAGCATATGTAGCGAAACTCGGAGTCCTCCATGAAGAGTGCAAATGTGTGCCTGACGCGCTAACAAGTCCGCGACGTGTCCCGCAGGAATTAAGATGGGATGCTTGGCATCGAATGGCAGGAGCGCGTTCGTAATTCGACTGCCCACACGAATGAGCCCGTGCTCGTCAAGAAAAGGAGACAGGGCTTTTAGTTTGCGGAGTGCGTCGGGGGGACGCGTTTTGCCGTCAGCGTGTAACGCTAGTCCAAGTACACGAGTCTGTTCGAACCGACACACCATAAGTCGTGCCGACTCGATTTCGGTCGCAGAAAGACAGAGATCCGCATGCTTAATACTAGCCTTAATTCTATGTATAAAACGCAGTACATAAGAAAGAACTCGCAAAAGTCGCGGAAAGGAGGAGAACCTGCGCGGGAGGTCCCACCCACCATCAGTGTCAGTTGTAATCCCGACATGAATTTTTGTGCACCCCCCACGTATTTCCGTTTCATCTACGGAATCAATATTGGTCAGTTTCTGAGGCCAGGAGGACGGATGTCCCTGTAACCAAGCAGGGCCCCGCCACCAGAGCGGGTGCTCTAGAAGGGCTGTTGCTGAAATGCCACGTGAAGCACAATCAGCTGGATTATCCCCGGTCGGCACATGCCGCCAGGAGGCGTGTGGTAACGCATTCTGAATTTTTGCTACACGATGCGCAACAAACACCTTCCAACGTGACGCTGGAGACTGAAGCCATGACAAGACTGTCGTAGAGTCCGTCCAACAATATACGGGAATGGATTCTAGTTTCATAGCTCGTTGTACAAACGTAATCGATCGCACGAGCAGCTCTGCGCCGCAGAGTTCAAGTCGGGGCACGCTAAGTAACTTTAACGGTGCCACCCTGGATTTTGCGTACAACAGAGAGGTTTTGACCAGGCCGGAGCTCGTCTCCACTCGCAGGTACACTACCGACGAGTACGCGGAGTTAGAGGCATCCGCGTACCCGTGGAGCTCCAAGCGGGGAGACGAGTCCGTCTGGTATGTCCAACGCGGTATCACTACCTGATTTAACATCCGCAGTTGGGAACTAAAAAACGAAAGAGAGCTGGACAGGTCGGAAGGCAGTGACTCGTCCCAGCCCACCTTATGGAGCCAAAGCTTTTGCATAAGAATTTTGCCACTAATAGTAAATGGGGTTACCCACCCAAGGGGATCAAAAACGCGTGCAATGAGAGAAAGAAAGGTGCGTTTGGTCAAAGGACCAAGTTCGGGACTTACGCGAAAAGAAAATACGTCTGGGGCAGGATCCCAGTATATTCCCAGGACCTTGATAGGTAATTCGTCCCCGAGAGGTTTGTCCGGCCTAACACTACGTTCTGCGCTCGGGATGTCGTCAAGCAAAGTGCTCGAGTTAGAGATCCATTTGTACGCCCGGAAACCGCCCGCCCTGAGGAGTTCAATTAATTGATCACGCGCCTGTCTTAGTTTTCCCAAGTCGTCGCCTCCAAACATAAGGTCGTCGACGTATATCTCACTGGCAAGGATGGGCGCTGCGAGTGGAAAATTTCCGCCTTCATCAGCAGCGAGCTGCTGAATTACCCGGTTCGCGAGGAACGGCGCGGGGGCAGTACCGTAGGTGACGGTGGTTAAGCGGTATTCTTGAACCTCCTCCTGAGGGTGGGGGCGCCAAAAGATACGCTGGAAATCAGTGTCCGGCGGTTGGACCCGTATCTGCCTGAACATTTTCTCGAGGTCGGCGGTGTACACGTATTTGTACGCACGCCAGCGCAGGATGAGCGCGAATAAATCGACTTGCAACTTAGGCCCGACGTATAAAAGATCATTTAACGACGTTCCGTTTGAAGATGCAGCCGAGGCATTGAACACGACACGAGCTTTAGTGGTGGAGCTGGACTCCTTTAATACAACATGGTGTGGGAAATAGACGGCGGAGGGCTGTCTACGTTGCTCGGCGGGAACCTTGCTCATATGGCCTAACTCTTCGTATTCGCGCAAGAAATCATTATACACGCGAGCCAGGTCCGGCTGTTTGTTCAGACGTGCTTCACTCGCGAGCAAAATACGCATTGCCATACGCGAGGTATCACCTATCGGGAGAGGTTGTGATTCCCGGAAGGGGAGACGAACGGAATACCGTCCGTCAGGTAGTCGTATATGAGTCTGAAGAAAATGCGCCTCGCAGGCCTCATCTTCGGCGGACACCGGAGTAACCGAGGGCACTTCCTCCACCTCCCAGAACGCATGCAGTAAGTCGTGCAGGGGGTCCGGACCCGATGTAGCCAAATGGCAGGAGGCGGATTCCTTTACCAGAGAAGATAGCTGTCCGGACAGCACCCATCCGAACGCGGTATTCTGCGCGGAGGGGGAATTAGGGGGGCCAATGATTAAGCCCTCGCGGAGGAATTGACAATAATAGTCAGCTATTCATACTTTAATTGCCAACACGGTGTACAGATAGAAAATAAAAAAATAAATAATAACGACCAAGTGTGGGACCGATTACCGCCTCCTCTACACTTGGCCGCCAGGCATTTCCTCAATTGGCAATTAAAGTATGAATATCATATATGCACCGGTGAAATAATAAACTTACATACATTACATACGCCGTAATATTTTTGATTGAATTGTTCCCCAATAGATGGCGTATAGGAATTGTACATTTCTCGCAAACATTGTTCGCGAGATAATGGACATATTCCGAGATTGTAACCACCTTAGCCACTGTAACCGATGGCACGTCTAGGGCAGGTTCTACTCGACATCAGCCCTACTGATGAGTCCTGTCGAGTGGATCCAGGACGAAACGTAATTTTAATCCAGGATTGTCCCATTTTTGAGGAAATGCCTGGCGGCCAAGTGTAGAGGAGGCGGTAATCGGTCCCACACTTGGTCGTTATTATTTATTTTTTGATTTTCTATCTGTACACCGTGTTGGCAATTAAAGTATGAATATCATATATGCACCGGTGAAATAATAAACTTACATAAATAATAGTCAGCACCAATTATCAAGTGTATCGCGGCATTGGAGAAAGGGGCACGATCAGCAAGTGGTAGCATGGAAAGATGCGACAAGTCAGCGTTGACCGGAACCGGCGGAGGTACATACGCGGTAAGTTTAGACAAGACTAATACGGAAATAGTGGTGTCGGAGGGGTCCCCAGATCGGGCCCGTACGGTCACGGTCGCGGAATGGCGTGCCGCTCCGACGGAGGCGGCTCCGATACCGGTGACATTTACCGATACCGGCTTGACAAACGGTCGTAAAATCTGCATCAAGGACTCTGACATAAACGAAGACTGGGAGCCCTGATCTAATAACGCCCGGACTTCTACTGCGCGTCCCGAAGTGCCCATTAGCACTACAGAAGCGGTAGGGAGTACGGTTCGACATGACCCGGCCTGAGAAAGACTACTGGAAGTAGTGGGGGCGGCTTCTTCGACGAAGGAGTTCGCGGGAGCAAGAGCCGGGGGTTGAGGAATGGGTTTATCCCCGTCACCTGCAGGAGATCGGGGCGGTAAGTGCAACAGAGTATGGTGGTTCTGCTGACACAGTCGGCAACGGTACTTGCCAGTACACTGCTTGGCTGAGTGACCAGGGGCGAAGCAGTTTACGCAGCGGCGCTGCTTTTGTATCAACGTTAAGCGCTGTGTGACAGAAAGGCTTAAAAACGTAGGACACTGATAGGTGAGATGAGACCCCCCGCAGCAGACGCACGTTAGCCTGGCGGAGGGGCGCGACGCAGTGCTAAAACTAGGAGCATTATTACGCGCAGTGCAGACTTGGTGCGTTCGTGTAGATTCACTCTTGGGCTTACTACTACGTGAGACCGGCTCAGTTATAACGGAAGGGTCCGAGGTTTCCCAGGCGCCGATGCGCTTATTCAAGAACTCCGAAAGCGTCGTGAACGTTGGCATAACATTGGCATCCGGGAGCGACAATTCCCAATCTCGACGTGTGCCTTTATCTAGTTTAGATACTACCCAATACACAAACGCGTCTTCGCCTAATTCCGCAAGACGAGATTCACATGAGAAGGCAGCCCTTACCTCCCTGCTTACGTCCAACAAGGATTTGAGCTCGCGTACCGATCCGGAAGTTACCCTAGGAACGTCCATTATGCGTTGGAGTGTCGAGTAGAGAATAGCGCGCTTGCGTTCGTATCGCTCAGTAAGTAGCGTCCAAGCCTCTGTGTAGCGTGACTCCACGATTGGGGTATTCGTCAGAAGACGTGCAGCCTCCCCTTGTAGACTGGCCTTTAAGTAATGCAGCCGTTGGAGGTTAGATAAATCTACGCGCGAAGCTACCAAAGACTTGAACACGTCCCTAAAACTAGGCCACGCCGAAAGATCCCCATTAAACTTGGGTAACGTAATAGCAGGAAGCGTCATCTGCATCGGTCGAGACGCGAGCGAGTAGGCTTCGTCACCTGGGTGATTGGGAGCTGGGCTCAATGGCGGCGCTATAGTCGCAAGATGCTCCCGTAGGGCGTCGCGTGTTTCGTCCATCGAATCGGTTATGCCGGCGAAGGTGTCCTCAAGAAAATACTTGTGCGTCTTCTTGAACGTGTCATCGGCGAGAGTAAGGATGTCCAAATGACGGGTTCGACACTCTTCCCAGGTTCGTTGGACGTCATCGAGTCGGCTCTCGATGGCGGTAAGCGTCCTCTTTGGTTTCGCAAGCTTGATAAAGCTTGAGAGTCGGTACTCTATCTGTTCCTGGCAAGCGAGTTGCGCGGAAATCAGTTCCTCGATCCTCGTCATGATATGCCAGAATAACAAAAGAAAGAAACAACCCGAGGAGAACAGATTCTATACGCTTACACGAGAGATTATGACGCAAAGTAAACAAAGGCTCTACAGACAGGGTTTGAGGTTAGCTCGCAGTTGAGCGCGATCTGTCGGCGCAGGCGTCGGGCGGCGTCGGCAAGGTGAGGAGACAAGATGGCGTCAACTGAGCAAACGTGTGCGGGCGATGCTGGCTCCGCAGACGGCGAGGTAAGATGGCGGCGCTGGCTGACCACGTGCGGTGACTATTTTCTTTTGGCGGTCGTAGCACACGAACCAAAACCACACGCACTCACTTTACTTATCTACACCTCGAAAATCCGGCTCGAAGGACCATTTGTATGCGCATGAGGCATTGAGGGAAAGGAAGGAAAGTGGACTGTATGGGGGAACTGGTTTTACTGGGGGCAGCGATCGAGGTGTAAAAGCAATGTAACGCACGCGTGATTTATATTAGACACTGAACACAGCACCGTCGTTTATTACTTAAAATTCACTTATTTTACATGTAAAGTACTACGCGACGCGACTCTCTTCGTTAGAGATATTCGGGCACGGGAAGGAGGGCGGAGGTTCGACTAACCCACCGTCAGAACGAATGCCTCGGTAACAACGGATGGAATAAGACCGCGGTAACGTCCACAAGTCTTATCCTAGGAAATAGGAAGGAAGTCGGACGGCCACATAAAAGGGCGCACGCGGGGATACGTCGCCGTAGCCGCCAGGGAAGGCAGGGTAATTACACGATTAATGGCGCAGCTCGGGCGAGCGGGAGCAGCCTATCGTTGACGACGAAAGGCGATCGGATTTCTTTAAGTTACTATCGTATACTTTTACTACACGCACGCGTCGGTACAAAGATGCGATGAAAGCGCACAATTCTGGTATAGCTAAGGCGTAAAAACGCACGGAAAACTCAGCACGCGGGCACGTGGCAGAGCAAAGAAAAACGAGTGTGTGTAGCGCGTAGCGAGCAAACAGCAACTGCCGCTGCCGGATCCGCGTGAATTCGCCGTTTCTCACCTGCTCCAATGAGCAACGCGATTAATGAGTTGACCAATGCGTGCTAGACACGCGTGAGTCGTAGGTGCGCGAGACGGATTACGCATTCGCGTGAATTGCTCAAGACATGTGATGATGCGCGCGGATGGCACGCTCGTCGTGGCGCCAATCTCAAACATACTCCAAGCCCGTCCAAATCAGAGGTGGGTCCCCTGAACCGCATAATTACCAAATATTTAATACACAACAATAATTTTTAGTTTTTCTAGAAAATGTCGGTTTGTTTATAATTTTTGAAAAATGTCTAACATAAGTAACAATATAATTATGAATAAACATTATTTAAAATTTCGTTTTCTTGTCTTTAAATCCGCAAAATTATCAATAATTTCAGCATAATTAATATTTTCTAAAGTATTTTGTTCAATGTATAAAACAGCTAAATAATTTAATTTTGGTTGAGACAGTGAGTTCCGTAAATAATTTTGTACACGTTTTAACACTGAGAACGACCTTTCACCAGATGCATTTGATATAGGCAAAGTTAAATATATTCACAATAATATTTCTATATTTGGAAATGTTGATACTATTTTTGTGCTCTTTATAAATTGCAGCATATCAGATGGCAACGTTAAATTTTGGCTTTTGCAAATGAATTTAAATTGCAACAATTCCTCGTCCAATTTTTCAGTATCAATGTCGCGACTGTATCATTTTTTTAGCAATGCGGTATTAATTGATACATCCTCGCCGTCGCCGTTAGCTGTTTGTGTGAAGTATTTAAAAAATGAGGTCAATATCTTTGTAGCTTTTGCTTCTAACTTTTAATTCAAGCGATATTTCATCACAAATTACGTAGAAACAATTTCGCTTAAACATTTCTTGGCCCTGACATGAATATACATTTTCCTCATCATTATTTGTTTCATCAAAAAACGTTTTCTTTTTTGGGACCTTTTTTTAAAATCAGAACTTTTATTTCTCACGTGCTTAATGCCTCTGGTTTTATTTCCAGAAATGAACTTCTTAAACTATTAATGTACTCATATAAACTGTCAAACATATTTACTGCGAACGAGAGCGGCAAAGTAGGATTTTAAACACTTGGTCGGGACGGTATATAAACTTCAATTCCGCACACCCAATTTCACATAAAGTGGGAGTCACCATCGGGTTAATCGACCGTTCTTTACACCTGTCCAACGTCTGCTTCCGAGAAAAGAATTTAGACCTAATACGAAAAACGCTTAAAGAAAATAACTATCCCATTTTCTTTATAAATAAATTGATCAAACAGCGTACTTTCCACTACTACCATCCGGTGGAATCTGAAATATCAAAAGGACTTAGAGAGCTTTCAAGAGGGCTATTCACAAGCCTCAGCTCCTTATTTCCTCCTATTAAGGATCCCATACCAAAGGACAAGCACACTGCAATTGTATACCGCATCCCCTGTGGCGGCTGTGACGCCTGTTATATTGGCCAAACCGGTCGAAACTCCAAAATCCGAACCTATGAACACAAGAGAAACATTAATCTGCCGGAAACGCAACACATAGCACTGACAAAACATAGAATAGAAAATGACCATCTGTTTGACTTAGATAATCTTGACACTCTACATAAGGAGAGAATCTACCACAGAAGGTTACACCTTGAAACCTTTGAAATTATTAAGAATGACAAATGTGTAAACTTAAGATATGAAAAACCGGCCATTACGGACATTTACCAACATTTGCTCCGTAATTGGTAATACACCGCTGAACGCTACGACGTTCATCTGTCACAGGCTAACTTAATAATTCAGTCCTTCTGTGTAACTGTCTCAAGAAAATAAGATGAATTTTATTCACTTTGCCAAAATTGATGTACGTGGCCCTGACATGACAACGACACCCGTCACTCAGGTGAGCTACATATGACAGAACACATAACCTCTCCTGTCACAATCATTTTCTACTCGGGCCCTGGACGACGCCATGACACGACGTTGCCCAGGTGAGCTCTGGTCAGTGCGCGGCATTTTCAAATGTGTTCGTTTCTCCTTAGTTTAACCCGTTCCTTCTTTCCCCCCTCTCCAACTCCTTCCACACACTTGCGGCAATTCAAACGGCCACATATATTCCTCAGTATACGCATCCTTTTGCCCTTCAATACGCAGTACATTACATTAAAACACAACAAATCTCTGCCTCCTTTATAACTCCTTTAACCTCACCAGAATCCACACGTGAGTAATGTGCTCTTGTTTTATTGCTTTCAGTGTAAAAATTTAAGTGTAAATTTACCTCTAAATTATTATACTTGGACGAATGTCTACTAAATACTATTTCCTTCTTTTCTACTCTCTATTTAATGCTGTTAACTTATTTCACTCAAGACTTACATTAAAAATTCTTATAAAGTAACTTAATGTATAACAATTGATTACCACATTATATTTTTACGATTCTCTGTATTACACAGTTTAACAGTCCCTGAGGAGGGCCAGGAAACCCGGCCGAAACGTTGGACAACCTTATTATTTCAGCAGACCGTTATATCACGCCAAACAATTTATTAATAACATCAAGGTAGGATTTTGTAAAGATTTATTACTTGCCTTTATTCTGGAAAGAATTTTATCCCATATAACTGTTAATAAAACGAACTCTAGAGTGTTTATTTTGTTTGCTATTTCTTGTGATTCTACTTTAACAGGACATTTCTGAGATTCGTCTAAAGATATTTCGAGCAGAGCACTTTTTATTTGGTTGAACCCAGGGCGAATTGCCTTAACTGCATCAGCTTGTAACCGCACAGCACCGCGATACAGACACACAGTAGAAAAACACCAGCATGTCCGCACGTGTACGGGACAAAACACTCATTTGCCTTACGCGCCTCACCTTCTCCCAGTTTTGCCGAACCTATACCGCGATAGCATCTCTTTCTACTCACTTACCGTTTCTATAATAACACCATCTCTTTCTACTTCTCTGCCATCTCGTTTTACTTACGTACCATTTCTATTTTCGCGCCGTCTCTTTCTACTTACCAGCCGTCTCGACCAAGCATGCCCGTACACGCATGACACCGACAGTACACAAATCATATCAATCACACATTAGACATAACGGTACCGAGCCTCGGCGAAGGAGGAGAAGCGATTCCCGCCAATGGAAGAAATCACCCGAGTGGAACTTCCCCTTTGCCCAAATGGGGTATATAAGGTGCGAGGAAGCTTCACTCGGGGCGAGATTTACATCGAGCTAAGTGCCGTTGAAGAGATCCCATGTGAGATCCTTCCGGACATCGAGTACGTAGATCAAGCCATAATTAGCAATTGAACGACGTAGTAGCGCGACGATTCGGGAAGACTTTGCTTCGACGATCCTCGATCGATCAGACTCTGCGGCCGCCTATTCGAGGGTTCGTGTATTCGTAAAATACAGTCACGTTTGTCAAACGCTGTTACGCTTAATACATATCAATAGCTTGCTCGCCACCAACACCTACCTGCTCATCATCAAACTCATACGACTAATCTTCGCCGCAAGCCATCCCCGCTCTTAGCACCGGTCACGGCTGCGATAGCGAATGATTACCCATCTCTCATACAAACGACAATAGAACTCTTACCGTAACCATCTCCGCTCTTGGTACCGGCCACGGTTACGTAAGTAAGTAGTTCAAAAGACTGAGACATCGCACGGTTACCGTACGCCTTCCCCGCTCTTGCCACCGGTCACGGCTACGAGTGGTTAGTTCTAACGAACAAACGACAACGAACACTTGCAACTACAGAACAAACATTGACAGACATCCCCGTATCTGTGTTGGCTGCAGCCTGGGGCGATCTCGATATACTGTCAGAGTTGTAATTCAAACACTTGCTGTGCAGCACTCTTTTAATAAACACAATATAGTTAGACTCAAGTCATCGCTCCTAACATTACGTTCCCGGCTCCTATCACTCGCGACCGCGAACGCTCCACAGCCGCGATCGTCGACAAAGGGCGAACCTGCCCGCGCAACAAGGGATTATATTCCCTCTGACGCGGAAGGACGGATTGCGAAACTGTAACCACTCGCGGCCGTGACAGATCGAACACACTACTGACAAGAAGACGTACGGTTACAAGCTCTACAAGACCAACTCGTAGTACATAACTTTTTTAATGTGAAATGTTTATTATTTGCGGTAAAACATGTTTCTAAAACGTTCCACCTATAAGTAGAGGCCGAAAAAAAGGTATAAATCATTTCCAGTAAATTAAAATACCTAATTGCCTGCCAGCATGATTCACTAGCACTATTTATTACTAGATTTAATGAATGCGAAGCACAAAGAATGTAATGGGCTGCTTCACTATGTCTTTTAATGCGGTTTTGGAGCCCATTGTATTTGCCGGACATATTTGCCGCATTATCGTAGCTTTGTCCTTTACAATTGCTAATGTCCAATTCTAATTTTGCAATATACTGCAAAACTTCATTTTCTAATGATTCCGCTGAATGAGAATAAATGGGAATAAATTCAAAAAATCTCTCGATTGGAGTTCCATCTTCTGATAAATAGCGCAATATAAAAGTTATTTGGTCTACATGTGTTATATCAGGAGTAGAGTCAAATATTGTAGAAAAATATTTGGCAGCTTTAACTTCTGACACAAATGTTTCTAACATTTTCTTGTTTAATATTTGAATAAATTCGTCACAAACAGTTGACGAAAGATAAGACAGGTTGCCTCTTCCAGCTGATCCATATTGTTTTATATGCGATGCTAAAAACTCGTCAAATTCTGCCAAATATTCCAGAGCTCCAATGTAATTCCCGCTATGACATCCAGAAAAGACTTCATTAGAGCCACGGAATGCAAGAGAATTTTTCGCTAAAAATTTCATTGTTGCTACTACCAACGCTGTTGTACTTTTCTCCAATATTTTTTTTCTTCTAAATACTTTTTTTCAACCACTGTATCTACACGTCGATCAACTGAATTTCTTGTCATACAAATTTCAATAGAATGCCGATGATCAGTAGAACTTTCGTGTTCTTTTACTCTTACATTTGCATTTTTCCAGTCCGAGTAACCTTCTGTAAAAGCGGTTCTTCTAATCGCAAATATTTTGCAAACATAGCAGTAAATTGCTTTACTTCTTGGGCTATACACTAACCATTTTCGTTCAATTTTTTCTCCGTTTGTCTTATTACGAGTAAAAATATTTTTCTTTAATGTCCGAGTCACAGTTTTTCCACCTTCCGTCAGTACTTTTTTAGCGGTATGTTCAAGAGAAATATTTGACGATGGTTTATTTTTAAGCAAATAACGTTGCATGTCTGTTGTTAAATTTAAAGGCCATAACGAAATGTCCAAATTGTCAAAAATTAAAATATCATTAACAATATTGGGTACACTTTCTATATTTTGTATTTTCACTTCATTAATTGGATTTTTGCTTTTCTTCTCAACCTCTGGTATGTCTTTGTCTTCTATATTTTTCATTTCTACTAGTTCAATTGTATGTTCATTGTTTTCTGTCTTTTCAACTTGTACTTCTTGATTTTCGCTGTTTCCAGAATATTGACCAATGTCCTTTTCGTTAAGGACATTGGTCAATATTCTGCAGGCTGTACTTCCATATCGATATTGTGTGCTTTTGTATCAATAACATATTTTAACAGAGCGTTTCTCTGTTTACTTGTTTCTTCCTCCAATTTCTCCTTACGCTTTCTTTTTTCACAACCCGAAGCGTGATGATAATTCATTTTCTTTAAAATATTTAAAAACTTATAATGTAACAAGGTCAAATGATCAACATTATATAATTATTATAATTAATGGTAAATGACCTACCTCAACTTGCCTTTACACTAAAAAAATGAAGAAGTCAAAATTTACACTTGCAACTACTTAGTGTTACAAACCACTGAGAAAGCAATTACTTTGTTTTAAAATGTCTGGTTCTTTCGATTAATAAATCTTGTTACTATTGTTTTGTTACGAGACAACACCAAATGCACACACAAACAAGACCATTGGAACCATGCTACAAGCAAATGAAGAGAGCTTCTAGAATATTCTTAATAACAAGCCTGTCGCGTAGCAACAGATCTGACTCGTGGCAACGATGCTTGTTGATCAGGCATAGATGCTTAGCAACGAGCGGTTTAAAAATGCGACGCAAGAGAGATGATAAGAAGAAACATAAAAAACACATTTACTTTAGATTTTAGAATTCACAATAGTCAAATACAAAGCAGTATGTTACGTCCTACGTCCTCCACCCGCTTTTTCTATAACTATATTCTCGCAACGAGCTCATCGCACCGCGTATCTATTTAATTAGATGTAAGTCGTACATAAACGAAACAAGAGCCGGCGCACCGCGCCACCGAAATTCCTTCACGTAACGCTGACGCCCATCCGGGACGTAATCCGCGCCACGCGAAGGAATGACATAACGACCGCGCACAATAGTAACAGAAGTAAAAGACATAAGAATGCTGACGCCGAATCAGCTAACAAGCCAAACCCCGACAATCGATCAGCGATCCGCGGCAACACATAGTTCTGAGAACGCCAACTTCAAAACGGAAGCTAGGGTGCCAGTTTCACGAAGGACCTGGCGACCCTCAGCAAAACCCACTACTTAAATGAGCCACAAAGCAAGCGATCAGTCAGTCAGTCACAATTCTCGGCTCCATAGTTAACGTCACGCTCAAGTCGGGCAACAAGTCACTTCAGTTTACTTTCGGCAACTCATCCATCTAAGTTATCAGGCTCTTCAGTCAACCAAGTTCGGCCACGATCCATGTAAATTCGGCAACTGTAAACCAGCTAAGTGTACTTCGAGATAAAACATCCAGTCCACTTCTACCATCTGAACATTATTTAATTCACACGACCGTATCCTTCCTGCACGTCAACACCAAACACTACCACCTCTACCTCTAACCCAGGGACCCCCGCGATCGGCGAGCTACCAGCGAGAGTGGACGCCCCCGGGCTCCCCCGCGGCAGCTCCCGCACCGCACCGGACACGAGCCCTCTGATAGGGGCGACTAGCAGCGAGGTAGCCCGGAAGCCCTCGCTGGCTTCCTGCACCCCGCGCTTACTGCCCCAGTCGACCGCTTTCCCGGTTATGGGAAAACCTTCGGGATCGGCAATCCACAACCACACACACTCCCACACATCCAGAGCCGTAGCCATTCGGACACATCCTTCTTACATTCCTCGATACGTCAGTGAGCCGCTCCACTGACAGATCAAACCCCCCTCTTTTCGTTGCGATCATTCCTTCCGTCTGTCCTCGATCCCCGGTATACCCGGTGAACGCAGGGTGCCGAAAACGAGGACGTAACAAATATATTTTTTTTTATTTGTTTATTACATATAGTTGTTTAACAGAAAAGTAAACTATCTTATTTAGAATTTTTTTCAAAATAGACAATTTGACCGGGCGCTTGAAAAAATCGGGCCCTAGACATTTGTCTCATTTGTCTATGCGATGACCCGTCCCTGTGCCTCATCGCGTAAATTTTGCAGATCTCGCAACCGATTTTCGCCTACCTTAGGAATAAGAAGGAATGCTTCGAGATACGAATATAATATCGCTATTGGGTCCTCATACCGACACTGTAGGAGTTTCCAGGCTCCATAATAATTCTTTTCCGTGACCTTGATTTTGCGCAGAATACGGGCGGCGTGTCCATCCACGCTCGTCTTTAAGAAATGAAGTTTCTGGACTTTTGTAAGATCAGTTCTAGCGTCGATTAGCGACAGAAAGATGTCACGGAATTCCACCCACTCGTCTAATTCACCTGTAAAGTTTTTAATATGTATAGGCGACATGTCGAATGGGCGCGATGTAACAGACGGTTTGACCGCAGCGACGTCCTCTTTATCAGCGGATGCGGGAGGAGCGCATTCTAACAAAGCTGCGTCTAAATTATCGCGAACCTCCCCGACGGCATCGTTGATCTGTTGGTACATGCTATTCGAGAAATATGCGTTGGAGGATCTTATCTTTGCGTCGGTGAGGGCGACGATCTCCTCGTGGCGGCTGTTGCATGCTTCCTCGATGGTCTCCAGAGAGGTAACTTTGTTGCGTACTGCGGCTCTCGTCCACTTCGGTATGCCCAGCTTCTGGTAGTTTACCCATAGTCTTGGAATTTGCAGCAAAGCCTCCTCCTGGAGGTATATAAGTGAATCCATGTCCATCGTATCGGTTCCCCTGGATTGAAACGGTCTTCAAGATGTCGGCGTAACGGTCGTGCCGGACAAAGATGACCAAATTAACCGACCTCGTGGAGGCGAGGATTACTCGTCCCTTCTTCCTTCCTTCAGTCCGGATCCGGCTCTAAGGACCAGAAATGTTTGTGCTTAACGAACGCTGATGGTTTGCGCTCGTGCCAGATTGCCTGGGTGCAGGCACCGGTTGAAGCAAGGGAGAGATCGTAGAGGAGAGGAACAGGATATTAGAAGATAGGGTTGAAAAGGGAGGAAAGGAGACTTGCCGTTGAGGAGAAATTTACGGAACGGGAGTACGGGTAGCAGAATCTTCGCAACGATGATGATTTATAACTGACTCTATTAATTTCTGTACAGATTCGATCACTCGTTGGTCTCGTAAATTAATTTATAAATAATATAAAGATCTGCGGCTTATACTCTCGACGTTTTAGAAGCAAGTGAAGTGTGCTCGCCAGGAAGTCGCCGTTTGCCCTTCCGCACACGTACTTGCACTTACACTAATTAATCTCCAATTAAAGAGAAGGCGCGACCTATTCGCCAATAAAGGGCGTGTGACGTCAGCTCCAACACCTGCACATGCCGTCGGTGAGCGCGGGAAAGCGCAGCTAATCAGGCGGGAAGCCCGCCAGTGTAATGTGTTAGGTGCTAATGCCGTGATAGCGCGAATCAATGAGACGACATAAAATAAAATATAATAATGAATACTTTATTAAGAATGAATGGAGTTACTGGCAGAGATTCGGTGTTAAAATGTAGACTAAGACTAAACTCGCAGTGTATAATAATGTATAGCGCTCTCCTCGACGCGCCTAGGTGTTTGACCGTGACCGTCACGCGCTTACACCTAACGCCGTCTCCGCCGCAAAAACATTGATCCTAATTGGTTTAATTAGGACAAGCGAGTGGGGAGACGGCGTCGTTTCGTTGTCCTCGCACGTTTAAATGTAACGAGTTTTAGTTAGTCGTTCGACATCCTTCAAACGTACTGGCAGTACTCTTGTTCTCAAGTTTAACTCCACGTGCAATAGAAGCTCTTTACATCGGTCTTAATTTTCTGGTGTGCTCACATCAGAAAACACCTTCCTACCCGGTGATTGCGGTGACGTATCACCGCGTGCGCCTTTTGTGCAGTCGCTCTCTTTCCTGCCTTCTCCTAGTAAGTAAAGGATTCCGTAGCACCCGCTACGGCCTTTTACTTCCTTTATCTTCGGTGTTAAGGACATAACGGGCTCACCCTGGTTCCAGATTGGGGACAATCACGGGAGCGATTTTATTATAAAACTCAAAGTATATTTTATTTCGGAGCCCCGAATTTATTTCCAGTCACTATACACCCACGTGCACAGCGCGTATTGGTCTTACGAAGAACTCGGCCGTTAAAAAGAACTAAACTTGGCTAGACAATTGCCTAATGTAAACGCGCGCGGCGAGAGCGGGTCTTCGCGACGCGAGGTAAGGATCGGAGAATACGTGTGCACAACGGTGCTACACGCACGGAATAAAACACTGGAACCGGACCACGGATGATTGAGGAGACTGAGCTACCTCTGATTCTACTTAGACGAGAGGACTAGGGCAGGGAAGAACCGTCAGAGCGTAAAGGCTACTACACGGGTGTGGTCCGGACACGTGGCGGATACGTTACAAGCCACCTCTCACTATTGCCTTTAACCAGGAAGTTCAGCACGTCAGCTGAGCAAAGGAAGGGAAAAAGAGAGAACGCGAGACTGAGAATTTCACAACCAGTAAACGAAAGGGCCGCGAATCTAGCCAAGAATAAGTACGAAAAACGACCAGGCAAAATTATCGACGCTCGCACTTAAGGGAACCACGCGTGTTCGTTCAGACTTTCCGCACAAGAAGAAGGACCTCACGCACGCGCCGCACGCTCGAAATCCTCGCTACGGGCAATACAATCAAACCCGCGCAATGACTAATTGCGCGGAGCAATTACCGCGTGCAACGCGTCGCACATACATGATCGCACACATAGGTGCCGGCGGCGCTCGAGAGCAACAAGAAGGTCTCGCTTCAGGTGGCACACCAGAGGTCGGCGGGCGACGGTCAAATAAAATCAAAATACACGGCCAGTATAGCGCCGTGCAATTTTGTCGCCCCGATCTCTAACATTCGGGGTTTATCGGCGCGGTCTGCCGTTGTGCGAGCACCAGCCTTCCTACCTAGCCTCTTTGTCTAATCATTGCACGTTTAAGCTGCGTTTTAGTTTTCTTTATTTATACCGGCGTGTGTGTGTCTTCCGCGTTTAGCCTTAAATTAAATATAATCTACCATAAGTGCGTGTAAATATCCGGGTTATAGTATTATTGCATTTAGGTTTTATCGCGTGTGACTAACTAATAAATAATTCTGGGCCATCCTGTAAAACGCGCCAGCACTTTCCCCCGACATACTCCTCAGTACAACCCAACATCCCTCGTTTACGCCTTAGTCGCGTACACGCAGCGTAGAACATGCTTCTTATATCTACGGTTTGTAAGAAAAGGGGGTTGCGTCGGTAGCTCAGAGAAGGGCGAAAGCGTCCTCCACGACGTCTCTCTTCTTGGTAAGGGAGTCTCTAGGAATTTAGGCTATCTAGACATCTGTGTACACTCAGATGTCGCCACAGCTGCATGTACTTCGCTATCTGTCAATTTCTGGTTACCCGGATGTCGTAAAGTATCCCTCGGTACGATATGGGTGGTCAAAAAGGGAAAGCGGCGAAGGGCTCGGTACCTGGGCCCGCTTACACTAATTGGTGCGCTGGGCTGACGCCACGTTCCGCCATGGGTAGGCGCTTCATTTAAAAGGGAGAAGTCGCCATGTTTGAGATTGGCGCCACGACCATCGTGCCATCCGCGCTCATCTTCACATGTCTCGAGCGATTTACGCGAATGCGTAATTCGTCTCGCGCACCTACGACTAACGCGTGTCTCGCACGCATTGGTCACCTCATTAACCGCGTAGTTTATTGGAGTAGGTGAGAAACGGCGAATTCACGCGGTTCCGGCTTTCGCGCCCGCGTCCGCTTTTCCCGCGCAGTTGCTAGTTGCTCGTTGCTCGTTACTCATCACATTCGATTTCTTTCCGCTCTGCCACGTGTCCGCGTGCTCAGTTTCTGTGCGTTATTACGCTTGTGCCATACCAAATCGTACGTTTTCATCGCCCTTTTGTACCTACGCGTGTGTTGTAGTAAAGTATACGATAGAAACTTAAGAAACCCGACCGCCTTTCGTCGTCGACGATAGGCAGCTACCGCTCGCTCGGGCTCTGCGATTAATCGCATAATTATCCTGCCTTCCCTGCGGCTGCGGCGACGTATCCCCGCGTGTGCCCTTTTCATGTGGTCGTCCGACTTCCTTCCAACTTCCTAGGGTAAGACTTGTGGACGTTACCGCGGTGTCATTCCATCCGTCTTTACCGAGGCTTTCTTTCTGACGGTGTGTTAGTCGAACCTCCGCCCTCCTTCCCGCGCCCGAATATCTCTAGCGAAGGAAGTAGCGTCGCGTAGTTCTTTGGATACAGAATAAGTGAATTTTAATCAATAAACGACGGTGCTGTGCTCAGCGTCTAATATAATCCTCGTTAACGTTACATTTAATCTACACCCCGATCGCTGCCCCCAGTAAAACCAGTCCTCCCATACAGTTCACTTTCCTTCCTTTCCCTCAATGCCTCAAGCGCATACACGCCAAATGACAATTGTTGTCATTTTGGCGAATGGGCCCGCAGGCCAGCGACCACCTCGACTCTACTGGTCCTATATGACGCTAACACTCTTCAATGATCGAGATCACGCTCGATTAACGGGCAGTAAACTGCTACCAGTCTAGAGGGTTGCTTGGCCCTTCATCTTACTGGTGGAAGCGAGGCCTTTCTAAACCTCTCCCATAATTCTGCCACCATGGTAAGGCGAGCTGATTCAGTGCAGCTCCCACACCGGGGAAGAACCCCTCGCCAGCTATGGCTTCACCAACTGCCACAACGATTGCAACCCCAATGAGGCAGAGAAAAGGGGTGCCGTCCCAAATGTTGGGGGACCGGTGGCAGCTAAGGGCAACGCGGGTGGGACGTTCCCACGCGCAACCCTACCACTGCCACCGGCGGGCCCCCCAACCCCGTCTACCGAGTATCCTCCGGTGGAGTGGACCCACAGCCCAAGCAGCCGATTAGGGGTCCAGTACGAGCGTATGTCGGGTCCGTGGGTACGCTAAGCCCCAAAGGTCACATACCACAAGGGCAGGACCCCCCTGCGGGGACGCCAAATGACAGTGTTCAATCCGGAACACCCGATATAAAGGCCGAGACTTTGCTCACAATAGTCTTAGTGACTAGCCTTATATTGCAGTACGGAGCCCCGCGAGTAATATTAACACACAAAGGTACTAGTTTTATAAATAAGATTATTCACGAAATTGGACGACTATTCGATATCGATCACGTAACGACTTCCGGTTATCACCCGCAGACTAATGGAGCCTTAGAGCGTAGCCATATAGTACTTACCGAATACATAAAACATTATTTAGGCGAATACGACGATTGGGATCGGTTGGTACCGTTCGCAATGTTCTTGTATAATACGTCGGTGCACGAAGCAACTAACTTCACGCCTTACGAACTAGTATTCGGTAGACTAGCAAGATACCCGAATTCTTTTTGCTTTGACGACAGGACAGATACATACGGATCGTATCTACGGGAATTAATACCTCGCCTGTCTGAGATGCAAATGATAGCGGGGATAAATTTAATTGCGGCAAAACAAAAATCTAAGGCGCGATGCGACTTACGCGCGCGACCGCTAAATGCGAAGGAAGGCGACATGGTGCGAGTGCTTATCGAACCAAAGAAGGGAAAGTTTAGTAGCAGATACCAAGGGCCCTACAGAGTTATTAAGATCTTAGAGGGAAATACGGTGTTGCTGGAAAACGAGAATAGCGAGCGTATGCTCAAACACGCCGACAAAGTGCAACCCCTGTATCAATAATATAGGTGGGTATAAGGTAAGACCAAGGGCACGTCGCACTCTAGATACACATCGCGCACACTTTCAGCTAGCTGCGTAGCCTCCTCCGATTGTGACAATAACAGAAAAACGGCATTCATCGGACAAGCCACTGAATTGATAATAATTGTATTTCTACTGATACCATAGTCCCTAGCTAGTATGGCAAGCAGACTGGAAAACCTGGAGAGTAGGCGCTTGTTCGTAACACGCCTGGCACGGGGAACGAAGAAGAGGGACCTGATGCGCATTTTTGCGTCGTCCGGAGCAGAACACGCTGTCGTACGCCAATGCCCATATGGGAATTGTGGGTACGTGACCTTCGCCACCGCCGATCAGGTGAAGGCTGTGGTGGAGAGCGCAGCTCAACAACCTATCATCCTGCACAAGCGGCGGATCGCTGTACAGATGGCGGACGCCTGGCACGACCGAACTCCACCGCCAGTCCCGTCAACCCCGGAGATGCACCCGTTCGACGGGTTGAGATGGAGGGGGATTCCATTACTTCCGGCGGACGTAGTGGGCGAAATTGCTAAACACGTGCCCTACGTCGTGCTGTCCAAGATGGAGCAGGTCAGCAAGGCGTGGAGGGTTGGAGTGCTCCACCATCTAAAAAATACTACCACCCTGACGCTGACGAGCTAGCGCTGGCCGGAGTTCCGGGACCAGAAGGTGGTCATCCACGACGCATACTACTGGCTGCTGCGTAGGTGCGCTCCAGCACTGCGTTCCGTCGTGCTTTGCGATTATGCGGTAGTAGCAAATTTGCGTCCGTCACTGCTAACCATGACTGCGTCGTATGCCCCGCTCTTAGAACAGCTAGACTTAGTCGGGCTTAGTATCCTGCCTTCTGGATTGCGTGCGATTGTGAATGGGGCCCCTAATTTAAGATATTTAAGCGTAGGGGAGTGTGGACGTCCGGTGGATCCTGAGTTAAAATGGGTATTCGCCGCCCACAAGTTAATAAAATTCTCCGCCTACGATACACGTAAGACAGGCGCCGCGTTCGTTACTTTGAGCTGTTGCCTGGAGAAGCTCGCGCTCACCAGGACCCGAACGGGACACGGTCACCTCGCAACATTCCTCTCAAAGCCAGTCGGTCTGACGGAACTCACGCTAGACCTGCCCGTGTTCTTTGGAGACGAAGTTCTCACAGCACTGGTCCACAACCCTGCGATGGGAGAGACGATGGAGAAAATGTGCCTGCGCTATTGTGACCAGAGGGACGAGACACTGGATGGCGAGCTGGCGGAGACGGAGGAACACGGTGACGTCGCCGATTTTATGGAATTGGGTTATGGCTCGGTGACGGGTGCGATGTGGATCCCACCACGTTTCACGGCAGTGAAACATTTAACTCTCCATTGCAACAGCTGGGTAGAGATGGCATTCGTAGATGCGGTCGGTACCCATATGAAATCATTGGAATTCCTAGATATCACGGGGTCCACGAATATCCGGGGACAATTTTCGTTGGAGTCACTTGGAGACTTGCCGATGCTGCGACAACAACATCGGCCTCATGCATCCTTCCGTCGGCGCACATTTTCTTTCACGCATGCGCGCACTTGAAAAACTGGAGTGCAGGGACAACGCCGGTGTGACCGACGAAGACATTTGTGGCCTAGTGCGAAATTCCAATACCATCAGGGAAGTGGACGTAGAGGGGTGCATAGGCGTGCGGCGGCCGTTAACAGACTGCGTGCTCCAAGTGCTCCGGGGAGACCCGCATGGACATAGTTTTGATTTGAAGGTGGGAGGAACCAGTGCAGTGCGTCATCGCCGTGAGCGACAAATGCTCCACGTTAGAATCCCCTACCACCGGACGTCAGAAAGCCCCTACGCTTAAATTAGCTCCTGGCACATCATCGGGGGCGATGATGATTCTAAGGGGGGGAGGGTGTTACGTCCCAGCGTAACTTTTAACTTATTTGCCTAGTATTTTTCCTATTTTTGCTACTCCGATCTCCAGTTGCGCCTATACTCGTATATTTCGGCGTTTGCCTATCGCAGCTGGCGTGCCGTTAGAGTATTAGAGTTAAAATCATGTCCTTTCATTTCACTCCGGGCTTCGTATGCGCCTATACTTGTATATTACGGCCTATGCCTAGCGCATGCGCGGTACCGTTGAGCGGTAATTTCTAGTAGAATATCCGTCGCCTTGGAATCATCGTCGTCCCTACCCAATATGGCGACTTTCGTTGTACATATGCATGCATATGTATATATATATATATATAGCCATAACGGACTAGTATAGGGAATGAATGCGTGTACGAGGTATGCATGTGTGTGTATGTAGACTTAAGGCTAGCGAAGAGTTTCCGCTTAAGAACTTTGTTTATCTTTCTCAATCTATTTTCGTTTATTAACTGCGCCTCTGTTAGGCATCGCCACGGCATAAGACTATTTTTCGTTATTATTATTTCAACCAAAGCGTGCGTTTGAGAGATACAAACTCTCTACGACCAGGAATCGCGTCGCAGTCACAATAAAATTCGTTAATTAGCGAGAGAGACTAACGAGCGAAACCAATGTCTCGCTGTACATAGCCAGGCGGATATTTGTATATACCGCCGACCGCTATATGGCCGATTCCGTAAAAAGGGCATAAAAACTATCCCTGAGCCAGCCTAGGAACCACCTCGAGACGCGATCATCGTCGCAGTTGGCTGTACAGTCGCGAGGTGCGTAGTCCTCTGTCCGAGGATATCTTAGTTTATTCTTTCGTGAGCTAATCTGTGCAAATTCTTACAGTTTAATCAGAGACTCATTAATCCTCGTTAAATCGTAGTCTTAAATCTAGTTATTAATAAGAGCAAGGAGTCATATTTCTTATGGTTTGAATTTAATCTAGAGTGCGAAAGTGCGATCCGCGATAGCTTCCGAAACGTGGTCGGCGAATTGCGCCGAACCCGTTAATTCTTAAGTTTCATTTAAAGCGCATTGTACTATTATAATTTAGAATTTAACGGAATAAGTCTTCTCTTGTGTGCGGAATTGGTATTGAATTTAGACTGACTTGAAACATCTATACTGGTCTAAGGAGTCTCGTCGCGAGTAACTTGCATAGCTCACATAACATCTGAGCTCAGGCAATTTCAAGCCTGATCGTAATATTAATACACATTTACGATTCGAAGGTACTCATCGTTGTTACACGTACGAATTCCATCGACATACCGCTGATCTAAGAGAGAGAGAGAGTAGCACAGCGAGCGAAATACACCGAGCGAGCGTGCGAGACGGTAAGAATATTCCAACTATCTACCCCGATCATGATTGCTGGCCTGACTCTTGTCCCAATACTAGTCTTACGGGGAACCTAGGGCAACAGTCGCAAGGGCACACTCATAACCGAGTGCTCCGAGCGCCAGGCGAAACAAAAATTGTCTTTATATCTTATCCGAACGAATACTCTTGTACCAATTATATCGCGAGCAGTAGCGCAATACGAGCTGCGTCGTTTGAACCAAGATGTATCACGCGTAGCATACCAGCGAATTTGTACAACCGAATATTGCGTAATAGTTAGCTTTTCTGTTTCTTCATTGTACAAATATTACGATTTTCAACCGAACGTTATACCCACTGTTAGAGGTAGGGAATTGGTGTCAGAAATCTGCGTTTGAAACAAATGTACTCAATAATGGCTTTGCTTTGTTAACCACCGAAACATCTCTGGAACGGTAACGCATGTCGACACATTTATACAAGCACCATATCAATCTATTACGGAATATACACTTTTGGTTTCACAGTATATCCGATCTATCCTTTTATTTTCTTTGCATGCTTTTATAAATAACATTATCTACACTCGAATACAAACGTAACAATTCAGAACTTGTACGGGTTTAGTGGAGGTGGGCATCCTATAAGTCCTGCAGAACGAGCAGATTAATTCCTTTCTCGTTATTATTCTTTTCGGTCATCGTTTAATAAACCTATAATCATCTTTTCGGTTTATATCAATAATGTTAAATATTCACGCGTTACTCCCGGGCGGAACGGTCGACCGCTCGAATGCACCGTCCATCCTTGACAAACTTTTGATCGACTATTAAAAATATCGACTCTTCGCGACGCCCGGACGTAACAATGGCTACTATATGTGCAAGTAGAAGTATTTTCTATATTATTCTTGTTATAGCGCAATATGAGATTGTTCAAATACACGAGACGAAATAATAATCGAGGCAATATATGAATGTACGTTTAATTTTATTTTCTTTGAAGCGCTCACCATGTTATTCCTCTACTGGTCATTTACTGAAAAAGGAGACGGTACGGCGAAAGGAACAGTTCCCGCGTGACCGCAAACTATATAATACGTAGATATCCATGTCGTTTCAACCATAAACTAAAATACTTAACATTTCCACTTTGAATCGACATGGTTGATGTTGATACATTTCTCTTACATTTGTTGTTTGATTCCTAACATATTTCTCAGTCTTACATATCTGAATTTTGGTAATGCCTTAATATATCAGCTACTTGATTCTTACTTTCTACATAAACTAAAATAAACGCATTTTGCTGATACAATTCTCTTATAAAGTGATACTTGACGTCAATATGTTTGCTTCTTTTATGGAATTCTGGATTCTTCACCAGCTTGATCGCGCTCTGGTTGTCCATGTACAGAGTTGATTTCATGGTATTTTTCTTGATCAGTTCATACAGTAGTCGCTTGGTCCATATCAGTTCTTTAGCTGTTTGACATGCAGCTACGTATTCGGATTCTGTGGTAGATAGAGATACCGACTTCTGTTGCTGCGAACCCCATAATATTGTTGATTCACCCAATTTTATAATGAATCCTGTTGTCGATTTCCTCGTGTTTGTATCTCCTGCAAAATCTGCATCGCTATACGCATATAAATTTAAATCATTATTGCTACTAAACAAAATTCCATAATCTACAGTTCCTTTTATATATTTTATTATTCTTTTGATAGCTCCCCAATGTACTTTACTTGGGTTTTCAACATATTGACTCAGATTATTCACTGCATAACTAATATCTGGTCTTGTTAAGTTTGACAAATACATAAGGCTTCCAATAGCTTCTCTATAAGGAATAGAAAGTTTTTCTATTTCTTCTGTCTTGTATAAACATAAATTCTGATCATTGTCTATTGGAGTCCCTACTGCATTCGCTTGCTCTAAATTAAATCGTCCTATAATCTTATTTGCATACTGACTTTGGTTCACAAAAATGCATCCATTTGGCAGTCTTTGTATTTGGATACCTAAAAATAAACTCAGATTCCCTATTTTAATATCAAATTCCTTTTGTAAATCTGTTAATAACATATTAACTGTACTTTTGGTTTCACCTAAAATTAATCCATCATCCACATACAAAGCTAATATCAATCTTTCCGTATTATTATTATTACTTATGAATATACATGGATCTGCTGTACTTACAGTCATACCAATGTCATTTAGGAACTTAGTGAAACGATTATTCCGGCATCGAGATGCTTGCTTTAGTCCATATAGTCCTCTTTTGAGTTTACATAATTTGTCGGAATCGTCTTCAAATCCTTTTATTTGTTTCATATAGATTATTTCATGGAGGTCTCCGTAAAGAAACGCTGTGTTTACGTCAAATTGCTGCATTTGCAAGTTGCTGGCTAGCATCATTCTCAATGATTCACAGCGAACCGTTGGGCTGACTGTTTCTTTGTAGTCGATCCCATGCCTCTGTTGGAAGCCTCTGGCCACCAACCGTGCTCAATATTTTACTATGGCTCCTTCTAGATTTCGTTTTGTTTTATAGACCCATTTACTATCAATGAGTGTTGCTCCTTGCAGCAATTTCTCCAGCGTCCAAGTTCCGTTTTTTATTAATGCTGCATATTCTTCTTCCATAGCATATTTCTATTTTCTGGCATTTGTAGAATTTATCGCTTTTTCGTAGGTTTCGGGTTCATTTTCTTCGTTCATCATTGTTAGAGAGCTCCAGTAATCGCTGAATCTGATTGGAGTTTTCAATTGACTCCTGTCTCTCAGTTTCCTTTCTGTCTGTTGAATTCTCTCCTGTAGTTCTTGTTCCTCTTGAATTCTTCCTTGTGGCTCTTCATCTTCTTGTATTCTTTCCTGTGATTCTTCATCCTCTTGAATTCCTTCTTGTGGTTCTTCATCTTCCTGTGTTCTTTCCTGTGGCTCCTCATCTTCTTGTATTCTTTCCTGTGGCTCTTCATCCTCTTGAATTCTTTCCTTTTCTAAACTAGTCTCTTTCTTGTCTCATATTGTTGCGTGTTCTTCTTTTAAGGTGTTTGATTTGTAGCCATCTTTACGTAGTCCGTTTTCAAATATTAAGTTTCTTGAATATTCGATCTATTCTTCGTTTGGTATCCATATTTGATATCCTTTTGTATTTTCGCTGTATCCGATGAATATGCCTTCCTTTCCTTTTGCATCAAATTTCTTCCTTTTTTCTTTTGGTATGTGTGTTACGACTCTTGTTCCAAATACTTTCAGGTGTCTTATGTTTGCCTTTATATCATATATTAGTTCCCATGGTGTCTTGTCTTTAATACTACTTGTTCCTGTTCTATTTAAAATATATGCAACTGTGTTAATAGTTTCTGCCCAAAGGCATTTGTCTAACTCTTTGGCATTCAACATCGTTCTAGCTGCTTCCACTAGCGTTCTATTCTCACGCTCAGCAGATCCATTCTGTTCCGGTGTATATGCTATTGTCCTTTGGTGTTGAATTCCATTTTCCTCAGTTATTTTGTTTACTTTGTCATTTATGAACCTCTAGACCGTTGTCTGTCCTGAGAGCTTTACATTTAATAACAAGTTGTCTGTGCATGTAATTCAAGAAATTCTTCAATTTATCAGGCACTTCTGCTTTAAATTTTAGAAAGTGTACTATTTTGAAGTGCGTATAGTCGTCCTTAAATAATAAAAAATATTTAGATCCCCCTATGGGTTCCTTTTCCATGGGTCCACACAAATCTGCATGAATTATATCTCCTGCTTTATTTGACCTTGCAATGCTCTGTTTAAAAGGCAGTCGGTGTATCTTACCAAACGCACAGAGCTTACAAAAATAATCTTCTTTATATGTTTCGATTTCAAAGTCTTTTAATATTTGTGATACTTGCCTTGCATTTTGATGCGCTAGTCTTTCATGCCACAGTTTGATTGTATTCTTGGCCGTTGCTTGGGCTTGTAGAGTTTTAATATCTTGTTTTATGGTCTCTTGCTCCTTGTCTACTGTGAATTTCATTTTGAACAACTTCTCACAACGAATTGTTTTGGTATCTGAGCATGCACAGTAATGCGCAATGACGTATTTGGGGGGCTGCAGTGGGTAAGGTTTTGTAATTGTTCGTATTTCCAGTATGAAGAATCTTGATCAATTAAAAGAAATAGAGTGACGCCTGTACTTTGAACTGGAATCGTTGCCACAATGAGGGGGTTTGTAATGTAATGTAAAATTATTACAATTTCAATTCAAAATTCCTACTGCATGTGACATTTCCTTTCCGATATGATGTTATGACTTTTGTACCTATAAGTAGAGAATACATTTTATGAACTTTATATTACTTTATATATATTCGTGAAAAATATATTGTTTGTTATTGACACTTATACCAATACCAGTCAAAATGACTGATGCATGTTTCTATGTGGTGAAATGACATTGGGACAGCTATAACAATTGATGGGTACTCCAACGTTTTATCAGACACAGAAATATGATTTCGGGAGAATCATGAGACCGATGCAATATAGGTAGCGGCCCTTGGAACTGTATATTACACAGGGCTTCGGCCGCAGATAAGGTTTTCCTTGTTTCCCGGCTATCACGTGGCCACTTGGCTATCTGTAAATGCGTAAATGCGAGTTAGAAGTTACGGCAGTGTGGTCCACGGGTGGGGCCCCTCACGCGGCTGCTTCCACCTCCATTAGCTGGACGCAACACCGACCAGGGGGGTTCTCCCCCATATACCCTACCGGCGCAGCGCAAGCGATCATGTGACGCACTCAGCGTCGCCCGTCACCATAACAACGGGTAGTCGGGTGGGGACTCGAAATCGCACCTAGGTGTGGTGCTTGGACCACACTGAGTTACAGAGTCGCGGGCGTAATCGTGTGTGTGTTCTTCGAGTAAAAATCATTGTGAGGCGTGAAATTTTGCTATGACACTGGTAAGAAACGTTTATGTGGATATTGAAATATTCGAAAATAGATTCTTCAGTAAGAAACCTAAATACTGAAAGATATATTTAGTTTCAACTTATTTTTATAGTGATCGTCAGGCCCTGAAAATGGCAAAACGAATGAAAGTTTCTGCATATTTGAAAAATGCAATCAGCATACTTATGGAATGTTCAGATGTAGAAAGTGATGAATTATATGATAGCGACGGCGAATTATTGGAGAAGCAAAGTGATCCACAAGGCAATAACGATAACAGTGCTATTATCGAGAGTAGTAATGAAGAAATTGCTGAAAAAGACAATAGAGATCAGTCAAGCGACAGTGATTCCGAAAACATTCCAAACAAACGTATGAGAAGATGTATGCGATTCCCTTCCAGTTCTGAACACGAAGGTGGAAGTGAAGTACCAAATCAGGAAACTGAAATTGCTTCAGACGGAACAGTTTGGAAAAGAATTGAAGTAGGTGGTGTTGCTGGAAGATTACCAGTTCATAGTATTTTCACAGATGTACCCGGGCCTACAGCACATGTTAAAATAAACATTATCAAGGGGAATCTAAGTAGTGCGTTTCTATTACTGATTGACAACCATATTTTGGAACATGTACGAATTTGTACAGAGTTAGAAGCCTCTCGAGTTTTGGGGAAAAATTTGACAATTACGCAAGCAAAATTGAAGGCGTTTCTTGCAATACTGTATGCAGGTGGGGCGTACGAGGTAAACACTTTGAGGCTTCAATATTTATGGAACAACAAGTCGGGACCATCATTGTTTTCCAGCACTATGAGTAGACGTGATTTTATTGAGATTCTGCGATACATTCGTTTCGGCAAAAGAAATCAGAGGAGTCAACGTTTGCAAACAGACAAATTCGCTTTAGTCTCAGCAGTTTGGGACGAATTTATTGAAAACAGTCGAAATTGCTTCAAACCGGGAGCTTATATTACCGTGGATGAGCAACTTTCTCCAACGATGCCCAGATGCAGGTTTACCCAGTATATGCCAAACAAACCCCATAAATTTGGCATAAAATTTTGGCTAACGTCTGATGTACAGACAAAATATGTGACAAGTGGCTCTCCGTACTTAGGAAAAGATGAGACTCGAAATGCATCAAACTCTCTAGGCGAATTTGTCGTAATGAAACTTCTTGAACCATATACCATGAAAGGTAGAACTGTAATAACCGATAATTTTTTTACAAGTATTCCTTTGGCGTTAAAATTAAGATCTAAAAATACTTCGTTGCTTGGAACAATACGCGCAAACAAGAGGCAACTGCCGAAAATTTGCAAACTGAAAAAAGACAGCATGGCTCGTTTCTCAACGTTGTTGTACCAATCCAATAGATGTACACTTACCGTTTACAAGAGCAAACCAAATAAGAAAGTACTTATACTAAATACAAGACAGCGACACGTAAAAATTAATAAAACTGATAAGAAATTACCTGAAACGGTATCATTTTATAATAGTGCTAAATTTGGCGTCGATGTCACTTACCAAATAGCACAAAAATATACCGTAAAATCAGGTTCCAGAAGGTGGCCACTTCAAGTCTCTTTCAACATTTTAGATCTAGCCGGAATAAATTGTTGGATATTGCACAAAAAAACATCAGGAGAAAATATCTCCAGAAAGACTTTCTGTTTCGATTAGCAGAACTTGCTGCAGAGTATCAGACTTCAAGGCAAGAACCACACGAAGCTGATATACCAACTACAAGTGGCACGGATCCTGTACACAAATGGTGTCAAATAGGACATTGCAATAACAATAAGACTACAAATATTTGTAATACATGCAAAAAAAATGAATGCGGAAAGTGTACTCACAGCAAAATCTACATATGCAGAAATTTGCACCGACAAACTGTAAACAATTAAGCGTTTAATTATCTGAAAATGTTTATATATCCATTTATGTATTACAATTAATATTGTCCAACTTTTTTTGTCATTTTTGAAGGGTGAATAAAGACTGGAAACCTCAATAAGCATTTTTTCTATAGACCAGTCATTCTGACTGGTTTTGATAGAAATAGGTATATTTAAATTGCTGGTAAATCTAGTGTTGAGCCTGAAAAAAATAAAAAAATAACAAAAATAAAAAAACATGTCCAAATTGGACCCTGGGTAAGCCTGAAAAAACGAAAACATTTCTAAATTCGGGCTTGATTAACTTGGCGGCCGCTCCGCAGCCGTCGGAGATAAATTGAATTTTACGGGCGCGACGCATCCGTTAACAAAATTTTGTTATCTCAGCGGCCGCGAAAAAATTATTACAAGTTAGCGGTTGCTGAGCGGCCGCCGAAAATGTTTTTTTTCATGTTGTCACATACGGACTCTCCGTTTTCCTCCGTTGCCACAGATTCAACGTAGCCTCCTCTTGAAGTCCCTGCCGCCCTTGTTTAGATAGTAAGATAGTACGTTCTGGCAGTGGGAGCAGTTTTCCCACTAACTTGACCTATCTTCATCTCTCTCAGACACACGAATTTTTCTCAAGATTTCGAGTATAAAAAGGCGAGCCGTAGCGAGCTCAACTGCAGTCTTACCACGGGAGTCAACTCTGTAAAGTCGAGCCATAGTCTATTGACCACTCGAATTTCACGTCGATCACTTAAGCACTGTCAGCAAGATCGGGCTCAAGTTCCCTTTCGAGCAAAATTCTAGAGCATACTCTATTGAGTACTCTGTTGCGAGCGAGCCTAACTCCTTGCAACCATATAAAAGTAGAGTCCTTTTTGTTCAAAACTCACTGCCAGAACGGGTACGAGTCCCCTTCGTAGCAAATCTAGTATAAGTAATAACTCGCCTAGCATTTGTCGGCTAGTAGTGAGTAAGTAGCTTTAATCTCAATTCAATTCAAGAAAACCATTCTTTCATTGTATATATTTTACATTCTTTCAATACACCAAAGTTAATTGTAGTTGTTCGCGATAGAACGAGTAAACTAGTTCACGGGGAATAGGGATAGTCGCGGGAACGCGTGGGGGTGTAACGTGGATAATTAGAGGCGTCACAGAATTTATTATTATCACAGCCACGAACTGATTGTTAAACGGACTTCCACAAATTGCTCGTTACAAGACTGCGGTGCGTTGAGCACGTGGTGCGCCATACGTCGTGTTTCCTCTTATTCACAGTTCTCAGAGAGCGGGGCCACGACCAGCGTTCTCGCAAGCGACGAATCGCAGTCGTGGGGGAAGAGATAAAGGACAAATCCTCTGACCCTGAGAAGGACTTGCATGGGAAGACCGTTGCGGTCCGTGGAAAGGAAGGGATCCGAAAAGTCGCCTAATGCGCACGATGGGATTCGTCGCAGCAACCCAGAAGGAGAGTTTACTGGAGAAGGAAAGCTTCGGTTCAGCAATGGAAAATCGAAGGAAGAACAAAGTATAATAGAGGTGGAATAACGCTGATTCTCATCTTGAGAAACCAAGATGGCTACTCACTCGAAAGGGCCACGACGCACGACGGCACACACGTGTTGATCTCTCAACGGACGGAAGAAGACGCAGGAAGAAGGAAGCGGGAGATGCCCCCGCTGATCCTTCATTAGTCACGCACGTAAACGGCGGATGGCGTTACTGATAGACCGCAACGCCAATCAGCGGAAAGTCGCAACATACGCTACACGCCAAAGCCCTATTGTCTACGCGCGCGGTAACGCGAATTAGCCTTAAAACTGAACTATATACAAGTAGGCCGCTGCCTATACGCAATCGGCTCCCGCCACGCGCAAGTAGCGAGGCCAACGCGCCAACGCCCCAACGACTTTAAATCCCCAACAGTAGTAATTGTGCTACTCTTTACCGAATACTTTATCATTCACCATTAATCGTAAATTCGTGATAGATCAGAGAGCCCACAGATTCTCCACAACCGCTCGAGGAGAATCAATTACGAGTCATATTTCCCTAATCCAATCCGGTGTTTCTGACGCAGACCTTCCCGACGCATTCACGTCGTGGCCGCCTCTGCTCTTAAACACTGTATCCTCCTAAGAGAGTCCTCCCCGACGCATTCACGTTGTGGCCGCCACTGTCATAGGAAACTCCTAATTCTTTGCTCAGCCTTCCCGACGCATTCACGTCGTGGCCGTCCTGAGTAAAGGAATCCCTACCATACCGATAACCTATCACGCAACCATATGAGGCTTGTGCCTAAAAACACTCGCCACACACCTTGGCTCATAACAATGTCGGCGGCCGCTCCGCGCCCGCTCCAATGAATTTCGAAATAGCGGCCGCTGGCCATGAGTTGATATTCGCGGCCGCCGAACATTATTTTTCATGCCAGCGGCCGCTCCGCGCCCACTCCAATGAATTTCGAAATAGCGGCCGCCCTGCGGCCGCTGGCGACGAGTTGAATTCCGCGGACGCAATGCGTCCTCCAAAAAAGTTTTTTGAACTTGAATTTTGAACTTGAAACCACTTGAATTTTGCGGCTGCGAAGCGGCCGCCGCGAAATTTATTCAAGTCGGCGGCCACTCCGCGCCCGCCCCAAAGATTATCGAAACAGCGGCTGCCGTGTAAGCGGCTCCAGGAAACGAACCCTTCGCCGCTTTCCCTTGTTGATCACCCCTATCGTACTGTGGGATAATTTACGACATCCTGGTAAATAGAAACCACCCGATAGTGAAGGACTCATCTGGTGTACATAAATGTCCAGATAAGACAGAAACGTCTTGGACAATGTCCTCGCCCTTCTCTGGGCTACCGACGCAACCCCCTCTTCTCACAAACCGTAGATATAAGAAGCATGTTCTGCGCTGCGAGTTTAGTCCTAGTCTACATTTTAACATCAAATCTCTGCCAGTATCTCTATTCATTCTTAATAAAGTATTCATTATTATATTTTATTTTGTCGTCTCATTGATTCGCGCTATCACGACAGCCGGACATAAGTTCAATTTCGCGGCCGCCCGGCGGCCGCCAAAACTTTTTGTCAATTTAGTGGCCACTTCGCCGCCAAACGGTCCTGAATGGATTGAGACATGTTTGTAAAGCATTTATATTTTCGTACAAATATTTATAAATATAAATCTTAAGACAATATCTGTGTAAATGAAGTTAAAAAATGAAATTTTGTTGTACGCGGGAGAGTGCGTTTCAGGCGATTTTGAGTCGATTGAGATAGGCTTGTGAAGCATTTTTTTTATTGTTTTTGTTTTAAATGAAATTTTGTTTGTACGCCGGAGAGTGCGTTTCACACGATTCTGAATCGATTGAGATAGGTTTGTGAGGAATTTTTTATTTTTTTGTGGAAATATTTATAAACAATGAGCATGCGCACTCAATTCTCCCGCGCCGTAGCCAACCCGTCGCATTTTCCGGAACTTCGAAATTGGAGTAGAAAGCCTACCCTATTCCTAACCGCGTGGCACACGCTTTTTCGTTCCGCCCCCCCCCCCCCTCCCTAACTAAATTCTTCCAACATCAACGCCTATCGAGCTACTTTCGCACTGATGTCTTTCTTTGACAGAGTCTTTTGCACCGCTTTGCAATCGGTAACTATTCCAACGTTAATGCCCAACAGGTAAACTCTAAACTTCTGTACCGCCTTAACGACAGCTAACAACTCCGACTCGTACAAATTATACTTTCGCTCCGCATCAGTCGTTTTCAGATGGAAGGTTTTCTCGTCGCAAACCTTTTTGAAGCAAAACTGTCCCATAGCCCTCGCAGCTTGCATCGGTGTGTACGGTTCGGTATCCGACAACGGCTGGTAAATTCGTAACACTGGTTCGTTGGATAAGACAGACTTTAGCGCTGTAACGGCCCGCTTCTGTTCGTCTCCAAAATAAAACTTAGCGTCTGTTAGAGAGTAAGCTGTATTTAAACTGCGCGCGTGACGGGCGATCTGCGCGTCGCGACCGCCATGCGCGTCAGACGCCATTCCGACAACGACCAATTACTGCCACTCCCGCGCTCGCTCATGAGCTATGAGTGTCGTCGAGTGACGTACCTGTGACGTAGCCTTGACGCAGGCTGACGTCTAATACAATAGACCATATGATTGGCCCCAACACATGCATGCTCCTCACCGATATGAAGGAAGACGGAACACATGGTCCTGTCCCGTTAACTTCCTTCTTCTTGGTCAGACAGTGGACAAGCAAGGACGTGATTTCCGATTAGCAAAGTTTTCCGAATATTTATTCAGTTATTTGTTGAGCCACTACGGCAGTATAATAAGCAATAGGACAGCACTTGTAAATTAGAGTACATAAATAAAATACAAATTCCATCACACTCGTGAAGTGCCAGTGTTTCTTCGCCAAGTTACATACTCCCTCATAAAGCGCCTCTGCACTAGAGTTGTTCCCAGCTCGATCCGGCATCCGGGAAGCGGGGAAATATTTGAAAACTCCATCCTCTCATACTCCAACCGCGTCGTTCTTAAGAAGGTCTGACAACGTGTTAGCCAACTTCGCATAGTCTTTCACAAACTTTCGGAAATAAGCGGTGAGCCCCAAGAAGGACTGCACATCTTTCCTTTTCCTGGGCTCTGGAAAATTTGGTACGGCTTTGATTTTGGCTGGTGACCGTCTAACCGTGCCTCCCGCGATCACATACCCCAAAACGTCGTTGACTGCGCACGCATAAAAAGGAGCCACGATTCAGAGTTACTGTTTTCAAAAAATGTTCTCCATATTTTGGGCATATTCGCTATACTGAAAAAGTAGTTTTTTAATGGCTTGTACAGCTTCAAAATCCTCTCGATAGCTGGCATAAGCGCAAGCCACCTAGTTCAACTTCGTTACAAAATCCTTTCAGAACTTCCACGCGAACACGATAGATATAAAAGTGTGAATATATTTTCACAATAACGCGTTGAAAGTCTATATGTAGACGATTTGCGGCAGTTTTAACCGCATCGTGAATTATGCGTGCTCCACATCCTATCGCTAACAATGTTCATAAATTTTGTTTTGCGTAAACGTCGTTGACGCCTCGTCTCTTCTGTCCGCCAAAATTACAATTAGCATTATCTCCACAAAGTGTCACGATTTTTGAAGTCAAATTATTTTCGACCGGTAAATCGAACTGAAACAGGGAATATTTTCTTGGATCCATGGTTCGAAGCATCGGTTGATATATAGCGTCACGGTTGCATTTGCATATATACAAAGAACGTAGAACAAATGAAAACAGGTAGCGAAGAACTTCTCGCATCTATTTCCATTCATTATTCCAACTGATCCGGTATTGTTACACCGAAATACCTGCAAAGACGGTGCAAACAGGCAGGAGCCGATCAACCAATGAGAGCGCCGCAATGCGGGTAATGCAAATTCACCCGAGAGCAGTGATCTCAGAAGTGGCATCCTGCCGCATTGCGGCACGCGTGGTGGGGGAAGGCGAGAAGTTGTATGCGTGCCGTGTCCGTGAGCGCTGCGCGCGCACCGTACGTAAACAAGGAAGGAGCTATGCTTCTCGTCTTCTTTCTACCAATGTAGAGTAAAATGACGTGAGAAGCTGCGCGCGCACCCAATAGAAAGAGGCACAAAATTATGCTCCGTCTTCTTTCCACCACGATCGCACGCACGTGCTTCGTTCGGTATGCGACAGCGGCACCGGATTTACCTTTCGGCTGAGCGTTGAGCCGGCAGAAATAGTCAAAAATGCACTGGTACCAAATTTATCTCGGAAGGCGTCATTCGATAGGGGTTCAAAAAAAACGCTCTATGCCAGGTTTCAACCCTCTATCTCCATCAGAAGAGTAGTTATAAAAGAAATAAAAAAATCAGTTTTTGACATATTTTCCGTATTTAGCGGTGCGGAAAAATTCTGAAAAAAATTGAGAATATTCCGAACATTTGAATTTATGGTTGAGAATTTTTGCAGATTTTTGTCTAGCAAATCCTAAGCATAAAAAATCAAAAACCCCCCAAAAACACGAAAAATTCCAATTACGTGTTGCAGTTTCCGACCCACAGAATTTTTATAAATTCTGTAGTGAAGTATTGGCATAAGTAGATATTTACGACATATTTCGTGTAATAACTTATTGAATACTTAAAATAATTGCGTTTTCTTGATATTGTCAGTCAGTTATACGATGCTCTATGTTTTTGCATGCGATAGAGCAATGTAGAAATAAAGGGAATAAAGTTATTTCGAGTTTATTGAAAGAATGTGTGCACCGTACTTCGAAAAATATTGAACAATAACCCAACAGCACGAGTAGCTCGTTGGTTAAGCTACACCCGTCTGTGACATCCTTGGACACTTTTGTCGGAGGTTCGTGCCCAGGAAGGGTCACCTTTTTTTTCTTTCTAACAACTACACGACGGTAAGCAATATTCACTTACAAATATTTTAATCATACTTCTATAATATTCAACTGTATTGTGTATAAAATATGTGTGCACGCATTGCATTATTTATTTAATCTTTACTTATATTTCATCACCTAATGAAGCTTCCAATGCGTGTAATGCATTCGAACACAGGAACATTCTACGTATCTGCTAGTATAAGTATTTTATTCCCGAAATATACATTTCCACGTGGTCTTCCACGCCACCCATGAGGTGCCACGACTAGCGCGTTTGGTTTTTTTATTGTAGACCTTCGCCGGTAGCCCTATTGTACCACATTTTTAATTTATGAAATTACAGTGGTGATGGTATATGTGTAAAGAAAATCATATTTTCAACACATGACAGCAATCTCCATACGACAGATTTCTTAAACGTAAAGACATGCGGTCTGACACAAGTGAGGCCAGACCAATATTTTCTGCTGTACCTCTCCTTTTCTGGGAGGTACGGTCTCCTGTTCGAAGAGGTACGGTCTGCCACAAGTGAGACCAGACCAATTTTTGTTTGCTGTACCTCTCCTTTTCGGAGAGGTACGGTCTGACACAAGTGAGACCAGACCAATTTTTTTTTGCTGTACCTCTCCTTTTCGGAGAGGTATGGTCTGACACAAGTGAGGCCAGACCAATTTTTTTTTGCTGTACCTCTTCTTTTCGGAGAGGTACTGTCTGACAGAAGTGAGGCCAGACCAATTTTTTCTTTTGTTTAGACTAAGATTTACCATAAAATAAACTATTCTATGGTACACATTAGTCTTATACATTATGAGACAAGCAGGGAGTAGCAATGTCTGCTGCATGTTCTGTGACTATTTTACGGGAACATGCAGGATATAAAGTTTTACTTGACATGGGAGACAAATGTTTCTCAGTGACATCTAACTTCTTAGCAGTTTCCCTTCTCGCCTTTAACCCTTTCGGTACGAGCGCTCTTTCCGCCGCGACACTCCCGCTGTACGAGGTGCCCCGCCTAAAACGCGCACATAGCACATGGTCAGTCCTCCTTTGTGTGAAGACTTTCCTAACCTTATATATGATCTATGCTTAATAAAACAATGCTTTTTCCAAGTGTTGTTTGTAACTTTAATATTAACCCTTTCGGTACGGCAGTTCAGTCCGCCGTAGCGCCACTCCTGAACGGGACCTCCCGCCGAAAGTGTGCACATTGCGCGTGGATAGTGTATTTTACCGGCATGCCGGATATATCCGGCACCCGTACCGAAAGGGTTAATGCCGACTTTACAACACAAGTGGCATTTACATTAGCGGACGACAGTTTGTTTCTTTTTCTTGTTTTTAAATCTGTCAAGAGGGAAAAGATTCTTTCCGAATCAGCTGTTGCGTGATGGGTGACCCGTGGACGATGAAACGTTTCCGGATCTAGTTCAGGATCCCAGGCGCAGTCGGGAATATTCGACTGGTTTGTTATGGTTATTCACAGAGTTTATTCGCACTATAACTATCTGACTTGCGGTATACAATAAATCGTAGGAACTTATGTGACGCTTGCGTGCATGTCGTTGCACGTCGCTACGGAATCTGCCCTCCTAGCGGAACGCGTGTGGACGCGTCGCCGAATAATTCGGGAAACGTGAGTGGGGAATGCGGTATGATTGGCAGATGATGACGAAAGGACAGAAAGAAAGCAGGCAATTGGTCAAGATCGGTTGCCGGGCGAAATGATGCCGACATGCCATATTGAGGAGAGGTGATGTCTGGAAGGTTCCAGAATGTTCGAGAATGTTCGCAGTATAGCGTCCTAAAACCCTGCATGATAGAGTACGCCGCAACATATTGCCCCCCTTGAACGGCTTGCGTTCAATAGTACGTGGAGGTGAGAATTTTTCAAAGAAAATGAACGCGAATTAATGTCTAATCCTAATTCTAACGAAAGCGATAAACATCTAAAAAGAATGAAGCGGTAACAAAATAAACTTATACTTAATCTACCATAAGTAAATGGAATGAAATAAACTCATGCTTAATCTAGTGTAAACAAAAGTAATAAATGTAACTTATGCTTTGTTACGTCCCAGCGTAACTTTTTGATTTTTTCCTTTCTTCTTAGCATTATTTCTTAATTAAACTCTCTTTCATTTCCTTTATTCCGGCCTCCGGATGCGAAATATTCGTATCATGGCTTAGGTCCATCGTATACGTGGTACTGTCGAGCAGTAATATGTAGTGGAATTCCCTCGCCGTGGAATCATACTCGTCCCATTATATATATAAGTAGTTTTAAGGTAGACGTAAGTATAGATATAAGCGTGCGAACGGGTATGAATGCATGAACATAGTATGAGTGTGTGTGTGCAGTATGAGTGTGTGTGTGAATAGGTTAAGAAATCGCGATGAGGTTCCGCGTGATAAATTTTTAGTTTCTCTTTCTCTCCAAAGTAAATTATTATTTCCATGGCAATAAGGCATTGCTCGAATATCAACCTAATTTTGTTCAAGGATACGAAACCACGAGCGTACGCTGTTAAAATCTTAAATAACTGAGTCAATGCAATTATACCGTATTTGAAATAAAACTTGATAATTAGAAAAGGATAAATGAGTGAGCGAAAGTATCTCACTGAACATCGAGCGAGCATCGTAGCACAATATTTGTATACCGGAGCGACCGCTGATCGACCGTTTCCGCGAATAGGGCATGAAAAACCATCCTAGAGCGAGCCCAGGAGCCGTCTCGCGACGGATTTCTCTGGGCAGTTGGCTGTAAAGTCGTGAGGTACGTGGTCGATTGTCCGAGGATATCTTAGATATCAGTTTATTTCGATCCTAATAGTGGATATTCTTCTTGCAGTGTGTTGCTTAAGGACTCAATTATCCTGGTAAAGCCTTAGTTATAAATTGTGATTATTATTTCGAGATACAGACTCAGTTTTTCTTTTCTTTCGCTAGTGAAAAGTGCGAAAGTGTGCGCGTACGTTCTGCATGTGGCCGACAAATTGTGTCGGACGCGTTAACTTAAGTTTCCTTTCTTTGATTTCATTTACACTATTCTTTTATATATATATACCTTGAACAGAACGCGGAAAGGTTGTTCCTCGCTTGCGTGGCGATAAAGTCGGAATTACCTAACGAAATTAACGAATAGAAGCATTAACTTCCTGATTTGTCGATCCTTGTAACGGGCTATATCCCGGCTCAGTTATCACAGAGCATGGGCAAATCAAGGAGGAACAAAGTACTAAAATTCCATTTCGATTCGAAGGTACTATCATCGTTTAAAACACCGAACATTGAGAAATTCCGACCGACATACCGCCAAAGAGAGAGAGAGAGAGGGAGAGAGAGAGAGAGGGAGGGAGGGAGGGAGGGAGAGAGAGAGGGAGGGAGAGAGAGAGAGGGAGAGAGAGAGGGAGGGAGAGAGAGAGAGGGGAGAGAGAGGGAGGGAGAGAGAGATGAGAGAGAGAGAGAGAGAGAGAGAGAGAGAGATGAGAGAGAGAGAGAGAGAGAGAGAGAGAGAGAGAGAGAGAGAGAGAGAGCGAGGAGATAGAGCGCCTGCGCAAGGCGCAGTTATACGGACATAGCCGAAGACCAGCGACACGGTAGGAACCTCCAGTCGCGCCATACGACAATTATTAACATCTCATTGTATGATCATGCCCGAGCTCAGGCTATGGAGAGATCTCACGGGCACGGTCGCTTGACCGTACACGTTCCTCCTGTTTAACTTCTCGATTGTAAAGGCGTAACTGTTAATTACCGAGAGCGTATCCGTAAACTGTGTAAAGAGCGCCCGTATTAAGGCGCATAATTGTCGCGCACTAGTATCGAACATTTATCAATACTGCAAATACTATCTACTGCAGTCATTCTTTTCGTTGTTTATCAGATTCATAATATATCTTTTCTATTTTTCTTTATATCAATATTTTCCGATTCAATATATCTATTTTGTTTTCCCCTTATATTATTTTCTTTGATTTCATCTATGTTGTGACGTCACACCTCACCAGCCGTAGTATTGCACAAACCGAAAACATAACCTCACGCGAACGATTGGGGACCTGTACGGATCTTACGGGGCACACGAATCCTATTAGTCCTGCATATAACTAAACGCGATATCAACTTCTAATTTAACTTCTCCGTTTAGCTTATACTTATAACCTAATAATCCCCCTCTTCCAGGAAGGGATTACAATCCTTGCAATATTGATCTTTAGTTAGATTACCGTTATTAATTGTAACTAAATAACAAAATTATTCAAGCGTTACGCCCGGTCGCACGGCAGACCGCTCGCGGATTTCCCATCGACCGTTCTGATGGATACAAGTCGTGAAAAAGCCTCGCCCGAACGTAACATATTTCATAAATTTTGGTTTCAGTAACATTAACCTTTCTGTGGTAGTAATAAATAAGAAAAGTAATAAATAAATGTCAATTATTGCGTATTATGCATTAACCGTGAAACAAGTAACAGGAGCTTCTTGCACTAGAACGTTCTGAGGGATCGTACTAACACGCGATTTTAACACACGACAGCGTACGTTAGAAAGAATTTGCTTGACCCGACGCGACGACGCGACTGTGCGAATGTTTGTATGAGTTGTTCTTTATGATTTGTTTTCTAAATAGAAGGTGACCAAATTGTGCATATATTCTAACAGTTCTCATCAAGTCCCATCACATTGATTTGAAACCTTATTCTTATTACGCACGTTTAGTTTAACAACGCTATCCCCATTTTGAGAAAGAAGAAGGTGTTCCTTCTTTGGCAATGCACCATGCATACTGTAATCCATATATACGTCCATTGTCGAATTCTGCCCACGAAATGTCGCAACGTGCGTATTGTCGAAGAAGGCATGATGAAAGACGACAATAATAGCAAAAACCCTGTCAATAGAAAACCGAAACTCACATTGTGCCGCTCCCGACTAATTGAAATATCTGAAAAGTCAAACCATTCTGAGCGCGTATTTTACGTACCTACTGGCAATTATTTCCCCGGGACTCTAACTGACTTTTCCAATGTCATTTATTCATCATTATTTTGCAACCAATTGTACGATATGTATTACTTTTAAAAATGCACATGTAAAGGGTCCACAAGTTGCGCTAGTCAGCTTTTTTCCTGTAAACGGTAAGTATTAGTCAAAATTATAAAGGAAAGGGTTCAATGGGATCGTAATATCTATCTTCTACGAGACTTCATTCTATTGAAAAGTGCAACGCTGCACCCGACATCTAGTGTGACTCAACGCGAGGGGGCCCGAAGGCCGGCGACCACCACGACTCTAAAAGGTCTATATGACGCCAACCCTCATTCAAGGATCGAGATACGCTCGATCAACGCACAACAAAACTGCTACCAGTCTATCGGGGTGCTAGCCCCAGCATCTTACTGGTGGAAGCGAGGCCTTCCTAAACCTCTCCCATAGTTCTGCTAACCATGGTAAACCGAGCTGATTGAGTGCAGCTCCCACACCGGGTTTTCACACCCTAGCCAGCACTATGGCTTCACCAACTGCCACGACGATTGCAACCCCGGTGCCTTAGATATAATCAGAAGTTAGTACCCGGGGTGCCGTCCCAAATGTGGGGGACCGGTGGCAGCTAAGGGCAACGCGGGTGGGACGTTCCCACACGCTACCCTACCACTGCCACCGGTGGGCCCCCCACCCCGTCTACCGATTATCCTCCGGTGGAGTGGACCCACAGCCTAGCAGCCGATTCAGGGTCCAGTACCGGCTTATGTAGGGTCCGTGGGTACGCCAAGCCCCAAAGGTCCCCACAACCAAGGGCGGGACCCCCCCGCTGCACCCGACAAATGCAAATGCGTATGTAAGGTTGTTGTTTATGTAATTTCGGATACGTGGACTTCCACGCCACCCATGAGGTGCCACGACTATCGCGTTCGGTTTTTTAACGTGGACCATCGGCTATAGTCCTATTATACCACATTTTATGATAATCATACAGCGTGCGGCAATACCTCTGTAAACTTTTAACGACGGAGATATTCAACGTGGACAGAGTTATTGCCCCACGCTGTAGAAGTAAGGGTTAGAAAAGAAATGAGAGCATATTTGTGTGGGCGCGTCAGCGGGGGGGCCGCCACACAAAAATACAATGTCAACATTAACATGTGTTGCGTATTCACAGTCGCCTCGGGCGGGCGGCCAATGGGCGCCCGCGGCGCGCTCGCCCGAGATCAATCATTGCGGTCGATACTCAGGCGATACTCTATGTAAACGCGCCTACTAATCAGTAGCGCCGCGTCGCGTTCTTCTCGGGCAATTGTTCTCTCGCGGTTCCCGCGCGCTCTCGACGGCCATTACCGTTTCTTCTATCGTGACGACAAGTGGCGTTACTCTCACGTGCGAAATAAATTGTGATTCCTCCCCCGGTGCTTTCTCAATTTGTGCTTAAGTGACTCTCAAAGGGTTTGAAAGACGCTATAGTGCCCCTCGATCAGTGTAAACATAGTTTAAGTGCGCTAAATAGACAATAAAGAACTCTCTGGAACTCCTCACCCACGTGTTCGTGATTCGTGCCGGCCACGTGCCGTATTAGCGGTTAAGCGCGCACTCGCTAAGTACCCCTCACCTTCACCGACCGCACTCGTCAACCAGACTCCTCAAGCACTTGCCAAATTCGTGAACAACATGAAATAAAATGAACAAAAAAAAAAAAATGCTCTCATTTATTTTCTAACCCTTACTTGTACAGCGTGGTGCAATAACTCTGTCCACGTTGAATATCTCCGTCGTTCAAAGTGGACAGAGGTATTCCCGCACGCTGTATGATTATCATAAAATGTGGTATAATAGGACTATAGCCGATGGTCCACGTTAAAAAACCGAACGCGATAGTTGTGGCACCTCACGGGTGGCATGGAAGACCACGCAAAACTACTCAGATTATATAAAAACAAAGTATATACGTGTTACGTCCCAGCGTAACTTTTTGATTTTTCCTTTCCTATTAACTTAATTTCTTAACTAAACTCTCTTTTCTTTCCTGTCCTAAGGAACCATCAAAATACATTTAATTTTCGCACCACGCCATGCATGACCCGTAGTAAAATGCTTCCACCCCAGCCCCCCCCCCCTTCCTTTGACCCACTTTGAACCCCCTGCAAACCGCCTTTAACCCCTTTCAACCCCCGTGGGAAGGCAATTAATTAGCGGAGGGGTCGAAGGGATGACAAAGTGCGGTCGACGCGATGCATTATTAATGCAGTTCGAATGGGTAGCTCGGCCTTTTAACTATCGGGGCGTATTGTTAAATTTCGAGTAAATTGTTAGATATAGATTTGGTGCAAATTAATTAAAGAGTTCATTCCTAATTGATGCGACCCACGCAGTGCATTGCCGCTTTTAGTTTTGTTGTACATGGTATATATGATACATTATGTATAACATACACGATGTGTACGTCACATAACCAGTCATCAAATCTAGATAAGCGATTATACGTCAGATATTGGATCCCGAAAAACAGTTGACAGGTTGTCTAGATAACGAGATAAATATACGATTGGGTGACAAATTGGCCAGATAATAAACGGGAAAGTGATCAGGTAAACAGATGAACAGATAGGTGGTAGATAATGGTATCAGCAGACCATCAGGCACTAGATGACCAAATAACACGTGAATGCGAGGTAATGTATTTTCCAATCAGATTTTTCCGTATTTTCTAGCATTTTACGTCTCTCTCCCATTATCCCTTATTTTCTTTTGCTCTCCATCCTTCTCCATTTCTTTCTCTCTCTCTTTCTTTCTCAGTTTCTGATTTATTCGGTCGGCAACCCTTTTTGGCTCTCACTCCCCTGCGCTTACACGTCTCTGGGTACAATGTGCTTCAATGTGTTAGTCGCTGTGGGCATTCCCGCGGTGGGAGTTAAGGGGTTACACCACCTTGACATTTAAAAAAAAACGATTTTTTTTTTTGCCTTATTTCATTACTTGTACTTTCATGAAGAATTTGCGATGTCAAACATGTTAATATTCCAAAAATTACCAGAGTTATAGCAACTTGAAGTGAGCACGGCAGAGAGTCGTAGAGAGCGTCTGTCCGCTCAGATAGGCATATCCGTTTGTAACCGTTATTGAAGGTCTGTTATAATGAAGCCAAATTATTTCGAAATGGATCTTTACGCGTCTATAGAAGGACTAGGAATGTATGGACCAGGAATCGCAGATTAAAGGTAACATACAAAAATTCTGGATCTTAACATGCTGACGCGGTACTTTTTCTTCTTTTGCGTTTTACTCGAAACGAGTTTTCTCAAACTGGTGGACACGATATCTCGAAAACTACTGAACCGATTTTATTCAAATTTACACTGTATCTTCTCTACGCTAATATCTATCAAGTAGCGTAGCCGTTTTTTGATCGGATGCCTCATAAATTTGTTATTAATGTTTTAGTGTCCAATTTTTAGCGAAAAAATCAATATTTTGATACAAACGGCCGTCAATTCCACAAAAATGTTTAAAAAATGTTTTCCCTACGCTACTTCATAGCTATTACGTTTATTTACATGTTAATTGCTGACTTTTTTTTTTCGGAAGAATTTTGACCATGCTACAATGTCCACCGTCGGCGAGGATCACAGCGAAGGCGTTTTGCCGATCACCTTATATCTCCGCCATTTGTAAATATTTTTTAGTCATTTTTATATGATATATTCATTGGTGTATATTGTAAATAGTGATAATAAAATCACATTTGTATAGTTAATAGTTGCGTCAAAAAAATTGTCTCATTTTATGCCACTTTTTCCAAGTGCCAAGGTGGTGTAACCCCTTAAGGAAATAAAGTTAAATTTCTGACAGGGGGAGAGAAATTTATGTCTCTCGCTCGACGTTCCTCTGTATTCTCTCTCCTTCTCTCCATTCCTGCATTCTCTTTCTCCATCTCTCTCTCTCCCACATATATATATAAAATAGTATATATGTAAGATTTGTGCACACGTACACGCATATGCGTTCTCAATGATGGGACGTTCGGGAGGTGGCGCCACGGAAGAAACGGACATATAGAGGACCGGCAGAGGAAGATCGAGAAAAATCGAGAAAACGGAGAGATACGAAATTATTGTGAGAAATAGAGAATAAAGTAGAGTAAATAGTTTAGCTCAGCCTCCAGTAAATTTACGGACTGGGAGATAGCGTTAAGTATAATTCGAGATTTGTCAACAAGGACGGTTCCACAAAAAGAGTAGGAGCATAAACATTTAATTGTTGATTCTCTTATTTTTAGGTTAGCCAAACCACGTGCAATTAGTGTAAGCCTAGTCTAATCCATTTTATACAATAAACTAACTCTTATTTTTAGACGAATCACGGTGTGTTTATCGTTCCAATAAACCCCAATATTATATATATATACTATTTTAATTACACTATAACTTTAATATCATATAAATAATTCATTTTAAACGTGCATTAATGTGTGTATTGGGCACGTTGCGAATCCAATGATTTGGAAACCAACATATATATAATCCTAGTAACTTTTTTAGTTCCACGGATGACCGCTTGCGACTCCACCATTCAATTGGCTACGCATAGCCAGCACGGGATCTCGCATCCATTGTATATAGATCAGTGGTGCAGACTCACTCACTTCATTTAATCCTGACTGCGCAGATTACAGCGTATTGCGCAATGTTGCCAAATGTTGCGCAATACTTCGAAACATTCCACAAAAACGCTATTTACTCAAAATTCTTACATCCTATCGCGTTAAAAATACCACAGGTACGTTACCGAGTCTCTGACTCCGGAACCACCTGTCCGACTCGTCCGAATAGACCGAAAACACGGGTTATCCTAAGACCGCCGCCACGCGCCGCGAAGTTATAAAAACTTTAAACCCTTCTAATTTCAAAAATAATACGAATTTTCACAAACTAATCATAGATTCTCAATAGATTCAGATACATTTGTGGAGCATTAATTTTGTCATGCAAATATTTACAAACCTAACTATTAGAACAATATTTGTACGAATAAAATGAAAAATTGAAATTTTGTCGTAAATGTGAGAATCCGTTTCAGACGATTCTGAATCGATTGAGATGGCTTTGTGGAGCATGTTTTTTCCGGTACGAATATTTATAAACATAAGTATTAGAACAAGATTTGTAGAAATTAAGTGAAAAATTGACATTTTGTAGTAACCGGGAGAGTACGTTTCAGAGCATTCTGAATAGATTGAGATAGATTTGTGGAGCACATTTTTTCCGATCCAAATATTTATACACATAAGTATTACGACAATATTTATAGAAATGAAGTGAAAAATTCACATTTTGTAGTAAGCGGCAGAATGCGTTTCAGAGGATTCTGAATCGATTGAGATAGATTTGTGGAGCATATTTTTCTCCGATAAAAATATTTATACACATAAGTATTAGGACAAGATTTGTAGAAATGAAGTGAAAAATCGACATTTTCTTGTAAGCGGGAGAGTGCGTGTTTGGGATTGGGTACTGTCTCCGAACAGTATTAGTACTTTGCGCATAGCGCTGCTCGGGGACCCACCTCACACCTCGTTCGCTAATTGATCAGCGTGACGTCACACCGACAGTCGTGTGGTTTTCCGCGCGTAGTGGCGAATCTAGGTAAGGCGAAATTTCGGTTCTTCCTCGTTTGGCGAGCCGCGTTACGCTAGTCGTCGTTCTCCTACCGTGCGTGCGCTCACTGTGCTTCCTTTTCCGCTCCATCACTCGTTAATATTTGGGCGATCTCGCCTTCCGAAGTCGCGTATACAAGTATATTATACCGTAGCTCGCGTACTTCGACGGAAATCAAGTCTTTGCTGTGTGCTCGTACGTGGAGCACAGGTATCGTAGCTTTTCCGTCTTTCCGTCCCTCGCAGCCTTCCTTCCGCGGTTACGGCGACGAATCCCATCGTGCACCTTAAGGGGGTCTTCTAGTGTGTCAGGAAAAAAAAAACGATTTTTTTTTTTTCATATTCTTATAGTTTGGGGTCTTAAGAATGTGTCTCAAAAATTTTAAAGTGATTTTCGTAAAAATAACCGAGCTAAGAAGGTTTAGCCGATGCGACTCCATAGAGCGCGTCGACCGGTTCTTCGCGCGCCAGGTAACAACTTTACCCAGGCGGATGGTGCCTAGCTGAGCACGTGGACGATCCATCCTTTATTGCCCCCTTATATACTGTCGTCCGAAATTTGCGTTACAATCAGTATACTCTCGACCTCCGAGCAAAATAGACGCGAGTTTTTTAAGACAACATGGAGCGGAAAGGCAAACGAGGTGGTCAAAAGCGTATCGGTGGAAAAGGAGCAGGGAAATTGACTGACCAGTTGATAAAAGAATTAACTACATACTACGGCTTGGCAATACGAAGAAATCCGCAGTCAGTGGAAAACATGAAGAACGCCCTATGGGCCACATATGACCACAAACGATCCACCGACGAGAATCCACACCACGAACGTTATCCTGAAGGCTCCACGAGCTGGTGCGCGTGGCGTAAAGCGGAAGCTGCGCGAACATTAGACAGCTATACCCATAATAATCCTCCGCTGAACGATGTGGTGTTAGACGTCATCAGGCCCATTTATGAAGACTTGACATCGGACGACTTATTGGAGCGATGCCTGGGATGTTACACCCAAAACAATAACGAAAGCCTGAATGCGGTGATCTGGTCGTTCGCACCAAAACATTTGCACAGTGGCAAAAACATTGTAGAAATTGCCAGTTTCTTGGCCACTTGTATTTTTAATGGTGGATATCACACAATTCTACAAATTATGTCTGCGATGGGACTAAAAATCGGGTGTAACATTGTCATGTTCGCAAACGCCAGAGACAACGAGCGCGTCGAACGTTCCAACAAGCGAGCAACATTAGAATCAAAAGAGGCAAGGACTGCCAGAAGAAATGAGAAAGCGGGTAAACTTGACTTCTACGAAGCTCAGGAGGGTGTCTTGTATGGCCCTGGTATAGCCGACTAAAGGTAAATTGCTGAAATCACTCAATATGCACCGTACAACTGCATGACAAACTTTAAACGCGTTTTCCTCGAAATGACATTTTTCAACTCGGGCGTGCATGTATCTCAGAAACTACTGGGCCGATCGACTTGCAATTTTGCACACATGTACAGTACATGTCGGGCTATCGTCCGTGCCTCCACTTTTATTATTGCTTTATTATTACTATTTTTCCGGGCCACGAGAAGTGAGAATTTTACCGTGAAAATCAGAGTTCTGTCTTTGAAGCGCCGCCATTTTGTCAATTGTTCTTGAAATTTTTTTTTCGAGGCTGGAACGATAGCCACATTCATAAAGAATAGAATAAGACCAAAAACGTTTGTTTCAGATCACCAGCTACCCCTAGCTACACGCCCGATTGAACACAATTTTCAAAACATGACCTGCGCAACATTAAATATCTTACATAATTATCAACAAAATACTTTGAAAAAATTTAATATGGTTCTTCAAACATGTATAAATATAACTGTGAAATTCAAACACAATACAATTAACAGTTTTCCCACAATTAATTCCCAAAGAACCACCTCAGAAATGGGTGTACACACTAGAAGACCCCCTTAAGTAGCTGCCGATATTCCTCATTCTTCTCCGGCTAATCTAGCCTTCCTCGAGCAATCCTTCGAAGGGCATCGCGGCTCCAGCTCGCGTGTTCCTTCTTTCCTGCTCTTTCCGGGTCCTCGAGACGTCGGTAGGACGATCTCATTAGGAGGCCCTTCCATCCTGTGGTGAGACCCTTCCCACCATTTTCATTTACGATACCGGAGAATCGGACTAGAGAGCACGCACGCGTATTTCCTAAGTTACCTAGCGCGTCACGATATTAGTATTATTTAGTCTTTACGCGTCGGGACGACTCCCGTTTTAAAACCGACAAGTCTGTGTATCATTCAGTGCAACCTAAAATAAAAACCTCGTTAACGTAATCCGCGTACTTTAACACTCGCTACTCCCCAGTATCCCCAGCGCCTCGCTGTTGCCTTAGACGCAATCATGCATTTCAGAGGATTCTGAATCGATTGGGATAGGAATGTCGTTTTGGTGCCGCGAAGCGGCCTGTCTTTAGAATGTCATTTTGGTACCGCGAAGCGGCTGCTACCTGGGCCTAATCCAGACCTTTTGTTTTTTTTTGTTGTCGAGGAGGAAATCTTTGAAAGACACCCCGCGGCCCAACGAGGGGGTGGCGGGGTAGTGCCGGATTTCCACCGGCTAAAACCTCGCCGATGCCACGTCCCTGCTCGAGAGTGGGTGCGTTACGAGAATTTCGCGCACGAATTACGTCCGCGACGCACCCGAGGCTGGCGTGAAGCGCCCAATACCTTGGAGGCCGCGAAGCGGCCTCCGAAACGGCTAGGTTATCAACTCGGCGCCGCTTCGCTAGCTGCACATCGAATTAATTGCCAAAAGACTCTATAATTCACAATTGAGTGACGATCACTCGTTTCAATTTGGAAATCTACCCAGCTACTCGCGTAGATAAGACCGCCCGACCAGGTATCTGCCGAGCGGCCAAAACTGCCGAGGGCGCTCAGAGTGAGCGCCCTGGCTCGACGCGCGCGAGGCGCCTTAAGAAACTACCCGGCCGACGGCGGCTACGAATCCGAAACCGTCAGCCACCGGTGATACGGCGACCGCAGAGAGGGCAGCTCCCGGCGGTCGCCCACGCGGTTATCCTCCGTCCCCTCGCACAGCGGGACGGAGGAAGGGAGGCGGAAGCCTCCTCGGACGCCGCACGCGGAGTGAGTCGGGATCGCGTTCCCGCTCTCGCTCGGCAGCCTCCTTCCGGGACATGACATCCTCGCAGAAGGAGGCGAACGCTCTCCAGGACCGGTCGCTCCGGAGCATCTCGGGGAGAATGGCCCGAAGAGAGAGGTCCGGGCCGCAAACGCTACGTACGACACGGCGTTCCCGTGCCCACGCTGGACACTCCTCGACGGTGTGCGCCGCCGTGTCCCTACCCTCCCCACAGTGATGGCACTGCTCGGACAGTTCCCTCCCTAGGCGACACAGGTACACCACGAAACATCCGTGTCCGGTGAGCACCTGCGTCGTCCTGAAACTAAGCGCGCCCCGCGATCTGCTGACCCAATCTTCGAAGATGGCGAGCAGCGCCTCGACGAGCGTCCGGCTCTTACCGTTGGGGAGATCCGTCAGCCGATCGCGCTATGTGCCGATCGAACTTCTTCTCCCCTCACTGCGCTCGATACCCATGGTGTTCGCCGCAACCACCGGATCGATACGTCGCTCTCGCAGCTCGACTCGACGCCAATGAGTCGCTGCGAGTTCGCGCGCCATAAGATCTATGGGCACGATGCCCGCGAGAGTCCTCGCCGCCTCCAGGGAGACGGTTCGGTATCCCCTTATCACCCTCAGAGCCATCAGGGGCTGGAGGGAGTCCAGCGCCCTCCAGGTGGGGGCAGATAATCTATCCGCCCATATCGGTGAGCCGTACATCACCATCGCGTGCACGACCCCCAAATACAGGCGGCGAGCGCTGGCCCCGGGGCCCCCTAGGTTCGGCAGCAGCAGCGCGAGTGCCGCCGCCGCGCCTTCCACCCGTGGTATCAACTTTTTGATATGTCGATCAAATTTCCACGTTTGATCAAGGAGGATTCCCAGATAGCGGAACCCCTCGCCGACGGGGGTTAACTCCCCGTTGTCGCCGAGTCCGATGCCCGCGACCACCGGGACGCCCCGACCATGGAGCCTGCGGTAAAACCACATGGCCTCCGTCTTGGCCGGAGCGACGCAAAGGCCGAGAGCACGGATGCGATCGAGGACAGAGGCCAGCGCCTGGCCGGCCAGCTCGATGGCCCTCTCGCAGGAGTCCTCCCCGGCGAGGACGAGCGTGTCGTCCGCGTAGCAGACGACACTTACCCCTGGATGCCGAGGGACCCGCAGAACTCAGTCATAAGTCAGGTTCCACAAGAGTGGACCCAACACCGAGCCGTGCCGTATCCCGCGCGCAACCCGCCGCGTTTGGACGCCGCCGTCCTTTACGGTAAATGTCACCGTTCTGTCCCGCAGGTAGTCCCGGACGACGGCCTGGAGATACGGCGGAAGGCCGTAATGCTCCAACGCATCCCGAATCGCCCCCCAGGGGAGAGTGTTGAATGCGTTGACGATGTCGATTCTAACCGCCAACACCACTCCACCCCCGGAAGTCACGCCCGTCGTGAAGCCGCGCACGCGCTCCAACGCGTCGATCGTCGAGCGCCCGCGACGAAACCCGAACTGGTCGTCTTCCAGGTTCGGTCCTACCCCGGACAGATGCGCACTTATCCTACCGGCGAGCAAGGTCTCGAAGAGCTTGCCCGCCTCGTCCAGAAGGCATATGGGGCGGTAAGCGGAAGGAGAGTCCGCCGGCCGCCCCACTTTGGGGACCAGAACCAGGTTCGCCGTCTTCCGTGGTGCGGGGAATATTCCTCTTCGGAGGCAATCGTCGAAGATCTTCGTCAGCCTCGGGTGAAACGTCTTGAGGGCCGACGCGAGCACCCTACCGGGTACACCGTCGGGCCATGGCGCGGCGGTCTTGGCGCGCAGCCTGTTCACCGCGAGGCTGATCTCGTCTCCCGCGACGCGAAGCTCCTCGTCCCATTCTGGGGAGTCGCGCGGGGCAGGTCGCGGCTCCTCTCCATCCTCGTCCGGAGGGAAGAGCGCGTCCAACACCTGCTTCAAGAACTCCGGATCGAGTCTGCTCGTAACCGGAGTTCCCCCGTCACGCAGCTTGCGCAGAACGATCTTGTACGGGCGGCCCCATGGATCTAGCTCGACTGTCTCCACGAGTTCCGCCCACGCTCTGCTCTTCGCGCTGCGTATCGCGCTCTGGAGTGCCCGACGAGCGCAGGAGTACGCGTCGTACAGAGCGCGCTCCTCCTGCGGCGTCCCACGTTGTCGTCGGCGACGGAAGCGGAGCAACCGGCGTCGCGCGGAGACGCAGGCGCTACGTTGCGCCGCGATCTCCGCGGACCACCAGTACACTTCCCGATGGGCTTCATCTTAGCTCGGGGCATGGAGGCATCACAGATTCTCGTCATCGTGCGCCGAAAGCGCACAGCCGAGTCATCCGGATGCTCCTCCTCCTTCTCTTCCCGCAAAGCGGGCGGCGGTGGTTGCGCCCAGTCCTCCATGATGACGGCTGTGGTCATCGCGTCCTCGTCGAGCCCCCGGAGGACCCACCTACGGGCCTGGACCCCGCGCTCGCGTTGCGGCGGGCCCGCAGGGCGCCCCCCACGTTGAGCTCGATCACGATGTAGAGGTGGTCGGAGAGAGACTCGATATCCTCCGCTACCGACCACCCCCGCACCAAGCGCGCAGCAGAAGGCGTCGCCCACGATACGTCAACTATCGAGCCGCCATTCCACCGCACGCAGGTGCACGAGCTTCCCACGTTGAGGAGTCGAAGTCCTCTTGGTACTGCCCATCCCTCGAGGGTCGCTCCTCTTCGGTCCGTGGCTCTGTTCCCCCATGCCGCGGACTTCGCATTGAAGTCGCCCAGGACGAACGCACAGGCTCCCGGCAGCATGTCCAGGCGACTGCCCAGCCGCTCGAGGAACGCCTCGATGTCGGCCAGGCGTGCATTGGGGGAGAAATAACACCCGACAATGTACAACCTCCCCCATTTCGCGATCGCGAACCCATCCCCACGCTCTACGAGCGAGCACGGTGAGGAGTTTGCGACATGCCGCTGCACGATCGCAACGGCACCGCACGCGGAGCCAATCCATCCCGGACGGTCCGAATAGCGTATGGCTCCTATACGACGGCGAGCCCAACGCATCGCTCCATCATGCTCTGGATCAGGAGATCCTGAGCACGGGCGGAACGATTCAAATTTGCCTGGATTAAGCGGGTGAAGGCGAAGCCTCCATCGCCTCCTCCAGGCCGTCAAACATGTTTGCCGTCGGGACCGGTACCGACGGTACGTCGCATCTCTCAAGTTCGACGGCGGGCACCAGCACCGACTCAGAGGGAGCAGGGGGCGGAGTGCTCGTCGCGGTCGACCCGCTCGCGATGGACGCGGGTTCCGGCGCGGACGCAGTCGCGACGGACGCGGGCTCCAGCGCGGATTCGGGCGCGGGTTCGGGCGCGGGTTTCGGCGCGGCTTTCGGCGCGGACGCAATCGTGACGGCGCGCGCGGGCACGACAGGCTCCACGCTCACGATGCGTGGACCTCGCGGCGCGGGGGCGTCGGTCGAGACGGCCGCGACGCATTCGGGGTCGAAGAAGCCGGCTTTCCGGCCCCTTTCCCCGTCTTTTTACGAGGCGGGGCACAGGACTTACTGCCGAGCCGATGCCCCGACGGCCTCCCGAGATCCCAGCACAGCACGCAAAGCGGAGCGACCGTGCAAGTATTCGCGCGGTGTTCGGTGCTACCGCAGTTGTAGTACCGATTGCTACGGTCAATGTCACTAGGGCACGTCGCCCGGACGTGTCCAATGTGCAGGCACCTGTAGCACTGTAGGGGGCGCCTCTGCAGGGCTTCCACCCTTGCGGCAGCCCAACCTACTTGGAGGTCCCTGGCCACGGTGATCTTGCGAGCCGCCATGGCAGGGCACCTCACCCATATGGTGCGCATTCTGGAGGGAGCAGCACGCACCCCGCCAGTGCGCACCTCTCCCTCCGAGCACCCCGTCGCGGCGCATATCGCGGCGGTGACGTCTGCCGGGGTAGCGGACGCGTCGAGCCCCAGCAGACGTACGTCTCCCGTTGGGGTGGGACGTCCGACGCGGACGCCCATCGGCCCCACCACGTCCCGAAATCGCTGGGCGAGAGCGTCAGCCAGTGCCGCGCTCTTCGCCCCGGGAATGGTCACGGCCATCCCTCCCGCGGCGGTGTACCTGAAGCGGAAGCCACCGGTGATGCCGATGGCCACCAGGTCTATATTCGCGCGCGCCTTTTTAATAATCTCGGCCCACCCCTCGTAGGATGAGTGACGCTCCACCGCCGCTCGCCGCTTCCTCGCGAGAGGGACGGCCGATCCCCTCTTAATATTACTCTTCCCGCCAATGTTCGCAGGGGCGGGAGCCGTGACGCTTGCGGCCTGTTTCCGGGCCGTTTGCCTGGAAGCGCGTTTCGCCTTTTTGCCGACGATCTGTGCCCACGACAATGGGCCAGGTTCGTCGGTAACGCTCGCAGAGGAAGGGGCGTCGCCACTTACCTTAGGCGCGGCGGCTGGCGTCCCGGGAGCCACTCCCCTTCCCTCGTCGTCCCGTCGCCGCTTCTTCCCCGGGTTCGCCGAGGTTGCAGCGGCCGAGCAGGACACAGCGGAGGCTGCAGGCTTCGTCGCGGCTCGCGGAACGGCCGGCGAAGGGGAGCGCGTCCTCTTCGGAGCCGCTTCCCGCGGTGGCCGAAGCTGCTGCTGTTGCGTAGCGGGCGGTTGGGCAGGTGCTCGAGACGCCGCAACGAGGGGCTGAACCATCGCCGTCAGAGCAGCGATGGCGGCGCGCAACCCATCGTTGTCCTCTCGGATAAGGCAGGGCACCTCATTCCGAATCCGCACCAGGGGGTCGATTTCGGCGATCGGCCCCCTCCTCGCCGCCTCCAGCCTCGAGGCGGCGGTGGACGACGTCGTCTTCGGCCGCGTCCTCGCCGGCATCGCCGCCGGCGTCACGGCCCGGACGTCCCTCGGTGGCGGCACTATGCCCCCTTCCTGAAGGGCCCTTTGCAGCTCCGCGTTCTCCCGCTGGGAGCACGCAAGCTGCTCGCGGAGCGAAGCGACCAGCAGCGCATCCCGGGGCGCCGCCGTGGCACTGTCCCCGCACGTGTCGCCTCGGGCGAATCCGAAACAGAACGCGGCCTCCATCGTGTCGACCGCGCCCCTGAGTGCCCTCGCGCTTTGGCCCTTCAAGTTATTGGAGTTGGTGGCAATCTTCCACACCTCCTCCCTCTTGAGGGCCACCACCTCCTGCAGTTCGGCTTCCGTAAGGCCCCGAAGCCACTGTTTAAGCTCCTGACCGGAGGGGAGCGGCTCCGCCGGCGGCCGCCTCTTTCTTTTACCCTCCGCAGAGCGAGGAGACGTCGTGCCCGTCCGCGACGGGCTCACCGGCAGCGCGGTCGCCGCTGCCGGCCTCTTTTTGCCCGCTGCGCTCCGACGGCGCAGCGACGACGAGCAGGACGGCGCGATGCTCGTCGAGTCGGACTCGCACTCGCGCACGACCGAGTCGTCCGACCCCCGCACTAAAATGGCCCCCGCGGCGCCGGCGACCTTCCTATGAATAATGTCGCGGAGTTCGCCTTCGAGCGACCCCGCGACCGACGTGGCGTCCGACACCACCACCACCGTGTCCATATCCTCCTCGTCCGACGTCCAAAGGACGTTCGGCGGACGAGTTTTCGCCGCACTTCTAGTAATGGGCACCCTCGCGGGGGCGCGGCCCTTCCCCGGCGAGCGCTTAGTTTTGGGGGAGGCTGCCTTCGACCGCAGCCCGCCCTCGCTGTCACTTTCTGCGTGCGACATACCGTGGTATGCCGCAACGCAGCACTACACCGCTTAAAGTCTCTAAAAGCCGCAGGCACCAGGCACCGGTGCAATGAAGAAAAAGTGAAGGAAAGGTAGCAGCAAAGAGGGAGAGTGACAGGAGGGAAGAGAGAGGGATAACAGATAGAGAATAGGCAGGAGAAATAAGATTAGTAGAGAAGGAAATGAGAAAAGAGCAGAAAATTTGAGAAAAGTGACTCTACAGGGGAGAAAAGAGATAGTAAAAGTGAGCGTATTCTAAGGAATGTGGAGAGAGAATGGAGAAAGGGAGATGAAAAAGAGAAAAGGATTCTAAAAGGGGAGAGTCCGCTGTACTATAAAAGTGCCAGCAGAACTCAGAGGAATGAAAGTAAGGTAGAAATAGAGGGCAGTGAAAATGGGAATAATTTAGGGTTACGCTACAGAAATGCCCACTATCTTTAGAAGGAAAGTAAAATGAAGAATAGATTCAGAAAGGAAGGGAGGTAGAGTAGAGTGAGAGAGGGAGAGGAGATAATGAGGGGAAGATAGAGAGAGAGTAAAAGAGACAGGGAGAAAGGAAAGCGCAGAGGCGCGTGGACAGAAAGGGCAGAAATAATGAAAAATGAGAATAAAAGAAGTAGGGGATAGAGAAAGGAGATGAGATAGAGGGAGAGAGGGAGTAGGAATGGAAGAAGGAATGAAAGAAGGTAGAAGAGGAAGTAGAAATAGGGAAGAATAGGGTAGGGCGCAGAGAAGCGCAGGAGAAAAAGAGACAGGAAAGAGGAAAGAGACTGCGTAAGAGAAAATGCACACACGCACAGTACCTTTGGCAGTCCTTCAGCACCTGTATTATCCTAGACAGCTGTTAGGTGTTCTAGGGACGTCGCACTACACTGCACTACACTGCAGATGTCTCCAGAACAACGCCTAACAGAGTTTGTCACGCACAAGTGTCTGTCACTTTCTGCTGCTTCCCAGCGGTCAGGGAATGCAGCAGGGATCGTCCTCGACGCGGCAGGAACACACACGAGCCCCCCAAAGGCAGAGAAAACCGACGAGAGCGTCGCGCATGCACCGCGCGCGCTGCGACGCTTCCGCGTGGCGCGCGAGGTTATGTCGCCACGTGGCGACCGGCGTCAATGTTTTCACAGTTCCCCGCACTCGCACTTGTACCGCACGATAATCCAAGTGTTCCAGGGCGTATTCTGATCGTTCTTCGATGCACTACTGTTGCACAGAGTGCCCGAATCGCGATCGCGAACGCGAAAATCGCGCCCGTCGCCACGCGGTCTTCGACGCACGAGGTTAAACGGCACGGCCGAATTCCACCGAGCGCGATTTCCGCGTTTTCGCGTGCCGGAGGCGACGCGATTCCGTACCCGGGTGTAGAGTGCAGTGCTGCACCGACTCTGACAACGCACCTTATCGAAAATTCGGCGAATTTAAGAAAAAATTCGGAAATTCTCGGGAGCAGTCGGCGCGCACGTACCTTTTTTTTTTTTTTTTTTTTTGTCGAGGAGGAAATCTTTCAAAGACACCCCGCGGCCCAAAGAAGGGGGCGCGGGGTAGTGCCGGATTTCCACCGGCCAAACCCTCCCCGATGCCACGTCCCTGCTCGAGAGTGGGTGCGTTACGGGAATTTCGCGCACGAATTACGTCCGCGACGCACCCGAGGCTGGCGTCAAGCGCCCAATCAGTGATCTCAGAAATAGCATCCTGCCGCATTGCGGCACGCGTGGTGGGGGAAGGCGAAAAGTGTGTGCGTGCCATGTCCGTGAGCGCTGCGCGCGCACCGTACGTAGACAAGGAAGGAGCTATGCTTCTCGTCTTCTTTCTACTAATGCAAGGGAAAATGACGTCAGAAGCTGCGCGCGCACCGATGGAGGACAAGGAAGGAGCTATGCTTCTCGTCTTCTTTCTACCAATGTAGAATAAAATGACGTCAGAAGCTGCGCGCGCACCGTCGAGGACAAGGAAGGAGCTATGCTTCTCGTCTTCTTTCTACCAATGTAGAGAAAAATGACGTCAGAAGCTGCACGCGCACCCAATAGAAAGAGGCACAAAATTATGCTCCGTCTTCTTTCCACCACGATCGCACGCACGTGCTTCGTTCGGGATGCGACAGCGGTACCGAATTTACCTTTCGGCTGAGCGTTGAGCCGGCTGAAATTGTCAAAAATGCACTTGTACCAAATTTATCTCGCAAGGCGTCATTCGATACGGGATCAAAAGAAAACGCTCTATGGCAAGTTTCAACCCTCTGTCTCCATCAGAAGGGTAGTTATAGGGTAAATAAAAAAATCAGTTTTTGACACATTTGTCGTATTTAGCGGTGCGGAAAAATTCTGAAAAAAATTAAGAATATTCAGAACATGTGAATTTATGGTTGGGAATTTTTGCAGATTTTTGTCTCGCAAATCCTAAGCATAAAAAATGAAAAACCCCCCAAAAACACGAAAAATTCCAATTAAGTGTTGAAGTTTCCGACCCACAGAATTTTTTTAAATTCTGTAGTGAAGTATGGGCATAAGTAGTACCACCAATTTTTTTTAGATTTTTTGGTAGTGTGCGTCGTAGTTCAAATAAATAAAAATCGATATTTACGACATATTTCGTGTAATAACTTATTGAATACTTAAAATAATTGCGTTTTCTTGATATTGCAAGTCAGTTATACGATGCTCTATGTTTTTGCATGCGAGAGAGCAATGTACAAATTAAGGGAATTAAGTTATTTCGAGTTTATTGAAAGTCAGTGTGCACCGCACTTTGAGAAATATTGAACAATAATCCAACAGCACGAGTAGCTCGTTGGTTAAGCTACACCCGTCTGATTGTGAGACATCGTTGTGCACTTTTGTCGCAGGTTCGCGCCCAGGAAGGCTCACCTTTTTTTTTCTTTCCAACAACTACACGACGGTAAGCGATATTCACTTACAAATATTTTAAACATATTTCTATAATATTTAACTGTATTGTGTATGAAATATGTATGCACGCATTGCATTATTTATGTGATCTTTACTTATATTTTATCACCCAATGCAGCTTCCAATGCGTGTAATGCATTCGAACACAGGAACATTGTACGAATCTGCTAGTATAAGTATTTTATTCCCCAAATATAAATTTTCACGTGGTCTTCCACGCCACCCAAGAGGTGCCACGACTAGCGCGTTCGGCTTTTTATTGTGCACCTTCGCCGGTAGCCCTATTGTACCACATTTTTCATTTATTAAATTACAGTCATCATGGGATATGTTTCAAGGAATTGTTGGGGATTTAAAGTCGTTGGCGCGTTTGCCTCGCTACTTGCGCGTAGCGGGAGCCGTTTGCGTATAGGCAGCGGCCTACTTTTATATAGTTTAGTTTTAAGGCTAATTTGCGTTACCACGCGCGTATACAATAGGACTGTGGCGTGTAGCGTATGTTGCGACTTTCCGCTGATTGGCGTTGCGGACTATCAGTAACGCCATCCGCCGTTTACGTGCGTGACTAATGAAGGATCAGCGGGGGCATGTCCCGCTTCCTTCTTCCTGCGTCGTCTTCTTCCGTCCGTTGAGAGATCAACACGTGTGTGCCGTCGTGCGTCGTGGCCCTTTCGAGAGAGTAGCCATCTTGGTTTCTCAAGGTGAGAATCTGCGTTATTCCACCTCTATTATACGTTGTGTTCCCTTCGAGTTCCATTACTGAACCGAAGCCTTCCTTCGAGTTCCATTACTGAACCGAAGCTTTCCTTCTCCGGCAAACTCTCCTTCTGGGTTGCTGCGACGAATCCCATCGTGCGCACTAAGCGATCATTCGGATTCCTTCCTTTCCACGGACCGCAACGGTCTTCCCGTGCGAGTCCTTCTCTCGGTCAGAGGATTTATCCTTTTTCCCGTCACACACGACTGCGATTCGTCGCTTGCGATAAAGCTAGTCGTGGCCCCGCTCTCTGAGAGCAGTTAATACTAGGGAACACGACGTACGGCGCACCACGTGCTCAACGCACCACAGTCTTGTAACGAGTGATTTGACGAAGTCCGTTCAACAATAAGTTCGCGGCTGTGATAAATAATAAATTCTGTGACGCCTCTAAATATCGAAGTTACACCCACACACGCTCCCGCGGCTATCCCTATTCCACTTGAACTAGCTTACTCGTTCCATCGCGAACAGAATGGTGTAGGTATATTGACTTTTTATAAAAGAATAAGAAAATAGTGTTAGTGAAATACGTGAAAATAGATTTATATAATAATAAGAAATAAATAAGATTTATAAAATGTTTATTGATAGTATTGATAAATATAGGTTGCGCCACCACCTCCGCGACCACCTCCGCGACCCCCTCGGCCACCCCCTCGGCCTCCCCGGTGCTCTTTCCACTGCGCCTTGAGGGCGCCGGCTCCCTTCCTTTTCTTCCCTAAAACATAAAGATATACACATATAATAAATGAAACACATCTATAATAGATACTATGTAATGTCGACTCATGTAGCCCAATCGTGATCGAGCTTGCTCGTGTATGGGCCGCTAATACAATAATAATACGGTAAGTATTGATATTATATTTACTTTTTCTTTTTTGTTGCTGCTGCTTCGCCTGTTGCTGCTGCTGCGGCTGTTGCTGCTGCTCCGGCTGTGGCTGGTGATTCGGCTGCTGCTGTTGTTGTTGCTGCTGCAGCAGTTGCGGCAGCGATTGCATATGCTGCAGCAGTTGCATATGCTGGTGGGGCTGCAACTGCAACTGCTGCAGTAGATGCAACCGCTTCTGCCCCTGCTGCTGCAGGAATTGGTGTTGCTGCAGCTGCTGCAGTTGCAGGCACTGCAGGAATGACAGCAGCCCAGGCTCCAATGCAACCTCCGCCTGGGGCTGCTGTTGCAGCAGGGGCTGCTGTTGCGGCGGGGGCTGTGGTTGCGGCAGGGGCTGCTGCGGGAGCTGCTGCTGCTGGTGATCCCCCCCCGTCCCACCCTCTCCCGCTTTCTGTTGTTCTCTTTCTGCGAGAAGAAAGAAAGCGACACATAAATTGGATTATATTTCAGTTAGAAATACAAGGATTCATTACATTAAGGTGACCAACTTGTATGCAATGAAACGGACAGAAAAAAATTGAAAACAAAGATAGCGTAAATCACACACAACGGATCGACTCTGCATCGATCAAATACGGAGATTTATAGATTAGTCTTCAAACATGAAATAGGAGGACATGTGGGAGGAAACTTTCAGAGGAAGGACAGAACTTACAAAAGAAGGATTGTCCTTCCCTAAGGAGGACGATTGGTCACCTTAATTGTATAAAAATGAAAGAAGAATTGTAATGATATATGCATTACTTACCGGACACAGTGGAAGCCATCGACATAATTCGTCTCACTTGTAAAGAATGTCGTGCGAGACTGACACGCGCTCCGCTGTCGCGAACAATTGCCTACTGTGTAAGTGTAGCAGAGTATGCGTGTGCGTGTGGATGGAGGGACCCGGCAACGGACGCGCTCGTCCCTATATTCCGTTGCATGAAAACACACACACATACTGCAGTACTTTCCGAAGTTTCGGTGTGTGGTAACGACTGCTTTCTTCGATTGTTTACGTGTCTAAGAATAAATCAGTCGCGCTGGATCGTTTGTCTGTACGTGGCACGTGAGTACGTTTATTCTGTAGTGCTTGTACTAATTGTACGGTAGTTTGCGCGAATTAATTTTCTTTCTGTTGTAATTATTTCTTTGTTGCTTTTTGTTGCTTTCTGTAAAATTAGTTGTGGGCTATTATTTATATTAGTTTTATTGTTAAAAGACATTTCTGTTAGTTCCTTTTTGAATTTACACGTCAATGATGAGTGATTCTCTAAAAAGCAGGCAAAAGCGTACATTTTGTGACACATGGCTTCGCGATAGTAGATACAGTTCTTGGGTACGCAAAGTACCATTAAATGATAATTTATTTCATTGTATTGTATGTCAGAAAAATTTGTCATGTGACACGAATATTTCCAGACATGCGGATTCTCAGAGTCACACAACAAATATAAATGAAAATTCAGTTGTGAACATAAGCAGTAATAATTCGCCAAAAACTTGTCCAATCATACAAAAATTTCGTAAGCAATGGTTAGAAATTGTAACATTTCAACCATGGCTATGCGAAGTATCAAACGACTCGACATTAGCTTTTTGCCGATATTGTGAAATAGAAATAATTGCAAGAGTGGCTGCCATTTATCGGCATGCAGAATCCGCAATGCATCTGGCAAAAGAACAAGCATGTTTAGAAAAAAAAGGAACAGACAAAGATGTTTATATGACGGACGACAGTAATGTATGTTTTGACATGCGAAAGAAGAAAGCAGAAATTCAATTCGCTATGTTGATCGCGGAAAAGAATATTGCGTTTTCAACAGCATCTGAATTACTAACTTTCTTTCAAACCGTGGGAAAAGATTCTGACATATTGCAAAGTATGACAATGGGGAAAACAAAATGTAAAAATATTATTTCAAACGTCATCTGTCCGGTTGAAACTGAACGTGTTGCGAGCATACTTCAGAATACTAAATTCAGCGTTTTTATTGATGAAACATCTGATATTTCTAATACGAAATGGATGACGTTTCATGTTCGATATGTTGATCCTGACACTTCACATATTGTCTCACAATTACTGAAATTGATCGATCTTGATGCAAGAAATTGTGGCGCTGACAAATTGTTTGAAGCATTTCGAAACGAAATGTATAGATTCGAAATTCCATTTTCAAATATTGTTGCCCTGTCATGCGACAATGCAAGCGTTATGACAGGGAAAAAATCATCATTTAAAAAAAAGCTAGAGGAAAAGTCTGGACATGTTAAAACATTGCCATGTCCATGCCATTCCGTAGCGTTAGTCGCCAATACTGCATGCAAGATGATTCCAGGTAAATGTGAGGACTTTGTAAAGCAAATAACGAACTTTGTTAACTGTAGTCCAAAGCGATCTGCTATTTTTGCCGATTGTCAGGAATCGAACCGTAAGATTCTCAAATTAGCCGAAACACGATGGCTTTCACGGCACTCGTGTATCTCAAGACTTTTAGAAACTTGGGAAAATATCGAATACTTTTTGATAACTGTCAATAGTAACGATAAAACGAAAACCTCAGAGCAGTTACTGTTAACTATACAAGATCCTGATTTGAAAGCCTACCTTCTATTCCTAAATTATATTTTGCATTATTTCAATACATTTACAATCTTTTTCCAAGCTGTCGAAACCAGAATTCAGTTACTGCAAACCAAATCATTGCAATTATTGCATATAGTTTGTAAGCAGTTTCTGAAACCAGAGCTTTTGAAAGATTGTAGCAGTAACGTAGATTATTCAAATCTTGAAAATATTAAACCCTTAGCAGATATTACACTAGGAATAGAATGTGAAGAGTACCTAAACGAATTGTCATCAGAAGGGCACACAGCTATAGTTACAAACATTCGACAGAATTGTTTGCAATTTTATATGAGTGCCGCTCAGGACATTCGCACTAGGTTACCGATAAAAGACGCATTTTTATCAAAGTTGAAAGTTTTTGAACTCGAAACAACTTTGCGCGATATGAACAGAGAAATATCATTTATTGATGTTTCTTTTGTCGCCGAATCTTTGAGAGGCTTTGATAACAATGGTCTAAGATCGGAATGGTTCGCTTTGTATGATCATTTTGAAGCAACAGAAAAAGATTACTTCTTAAAATTTAGTTTTGACGAAATGTGGGAACAAATTTTCCGCCTTCGTCATTATCCCAACTTGCAGTGTCTTGTAAATGCTGTAAGGTCCCTCCCGAATTCAAATGCTGATTCGGAAAGAATCTTTTCCCTCTTGACAGATTTAAAAACAAAAAAAAGAAACAAACTGTCGTCCGCTAATGTAAATGCCACTTGTGTTGTAAAGTCGGCATTAAAAGCGAGAAGGGAAACTGCTAAGAAGTTAGATGTCACTGAGAGACATTTGTCTCTCATGTCAAGTAAAACTTTATATCCTGCATGTTCCCATAAAATAGTCACAGAACATGCAGCAGACATTGCTACTCCCTGCTCGTCTCATAATGTATAGGACTAATGTGTACCATAAAATAAACTATTTTACGGTAAATGCTAGTCTAAACAAAAAAAAAATTCGTCTGGCCTCACTTGTGTCAGACCGTACCTCTCCTTTTCGGAGAGGTACAGCAAAAATTCGTCTGGCCTCACTTGTGTCAGACCGTACCTCTCCTTTTCGGAGAGGTACAGCAAAAAATCGTCTGGCCTCACTTGTGTCAGACCGCATGTCTTTACGTTTAAGAAATCTGTCGTATGGTGATTGCTGTCATGTGTTGAAAATATGCTTTTCTTTACACATATCCCTTCACGGCTGTAATTTAATAAATGAAAAATGTGGTACAATAGGGCTACCGGCGAAGGTCCACAATAAAAAACCGAACGCGCTAGTCGTGGCACCTCTTGGGTGGCGTGGAAGACCACGTGAAAATTTATATTTGGGGAATAAAATACTTATACTAGCAGATTCGTACAATGTTCCTGTGTTCGAATGCATTACACGCATTGGAAGCTGCATTGGGTGATAAAATATAAGTAAAGATCACATAAATAATGCAATGCGTGCATACATATTTCATACACAATACAGTTAAATATTATAGAAATATGTTTAAAATATTTGTAAGTGAATATCGCTTACCGTCGTGTAGTTGTTGGAAAGAAAAAAAAAAAAGGTGAGCCTTCCTGGGCGCGAACCTGCGACAAAAGTGCACAACGATGTCTCACAATCAGACGGGTGTAGCTTAACCAACGAGCTACTCGTGCTGTTGGATTATTGTTCAATATTTCTCAAAGTACGGTGCACACTGACTTTCAATAAACTCGAAATAACTTAATTCCCTTAATGTGTACATTGCTCTCTCGCATGCAAAAACATAGAGCATCGTATAACTGACTTGCAATATCAAGAAAACGCAATTATTTTAAGTATTCAATAAGTTATTACACGAAATATGTCGTAAATATCGATTTTTATTTATTTGAACTACGACGCACACTACCAAAAAATCTAAAAAAAATTGGTGGTACTACTTATGCCCATACTTCACTACAGAATTTAAAAAAATTCTGTGGGTCGGAAACTTCAACACTTAATTGGAATTTTTCGTGTTTTTGGGGGGTTTTTCATTTTTTATGCTTAGGATTTGCGAGACAAAAATCTGCAAAAATTCCCAACCATAAATTCACATGTTCTGAATATTCTTAATTTTTTTCAGAATTTTTCCGCACCGCTAAATACGACAAATGTGTCAAAAACTGATTTTTTTATTTACCCTATAACTACCCTTCTGATGGAGACAGAGGGTTGAAACTTGCCATAGAGCGTTTTCTTTTGATCCCGTATCGAATGACGCCTTGCGAGATAAATTTGGTACAAGTGCATTTTTGACAATTTCAGCCGGCTCAACGCTCAGCCGAAAGGTAAATTCGGTACCGCTGTCGCATCCCGAACGAAGCACGTGCGTGCGATCGTGGTGGAAAGAAGACGGAGCATAATTTTGTGCCTCTTTCTATTGGGTGCGCGCGCAGCTTCTGACGTCATTTTTCTCTACATTGGTAGAAAGAAGACGAGAAGCATAGCTCCTTCCTTGTCCTCGACGGTGCGCGCGCAGCTTCTGACGTCATTTTATTCTACATTGGTAGAAAGAAGACGAGAAGCATAGCTCCTTCCTTGTCCTCCATCGGTGCGCGCGCAGCTTCTGACGTCATTTTCCCTTGCATTAGTAGAAAGAAGACGAGAAGCATAGCTCCTTCCTTGTCTACGTACGGTGCGCGCGCAGCGCTCACGGACATGGCACGCACACACTTCTCGCCTTCCCCCACCACGCGTGCCGCAATGCGGCAGGATGCTATTTCTGAGATCACTGCGCCCAATACGGAACAGCTAGGTTATCAACTCGGCGACGCGAAGCGGCGCCGAGCTCCACATCGAATTAATTGCCAAAGGACTCTATAATTCACAATTGAGTGACGATCACTCGTTTCAATTTAGATATCTACCCGACGACTCGCGTAGATAAGACCGCTCGACCAGGCATCTGCCGAGCGGCCAAAACTCCCGAGGGCGCTCAGAGTGAACGCCCTAGCTCGACGCGCGCGAGGAGCCTTAGGAAACTATCCGGCCGACGGCGGCTACGAATCCGAAACCGTCGGCCACCGCTGATACGGCGACCGCAGAGAGGGCAGCTCCCGGCGGTCGCCCACGCGGTTATCCTACGGCGGGACGGAGGAAGGGAGGCGGAAGCCTCCTCGGACGCCGCACGCGGAGCGAGTCGGGATCACGTTCGCGCTCTCGCTCGGCAGCCTCCTTCCGGTACATGACGTCCTCGCAGATGGAGGCGAAGACATAACCCAGACCTAACCCAGACATAACCCAGAATTGCCGATGAAGTCCAATGATATAAATGCAAATAACTTTACTGCTATCAATTTGACAGGATTCTGCCTAACCGTATGTTGTCCAGAAGGTCCAAATGTACAAGATTTGTGCAGCAGCACTTGTCCAAAGCGACTCTCTTTGGACTCAGGTCGAACCATAAGTCGAAGCATCAGAAATTTTCGATATTATCCAATGATATAGAAGCAAATATCTTAACTCCTATCAAACTGCCAGGATTTTGCCTCATCGTATCTTGTCCAGGAGGTCGAAATGTACAAGATTTGTGCGGTAGCAATTGTCCAAAGCGGCTCTCTTTAGATTTAGGTCCAATCATATAGCGAAACATCCAGAATTGCCGATGAGGTCCAATGATATAGATGCAATTATCTTGCCTTCAATCAATTTGCCAGGATTCTGGCTAACCGTATCTTGTCCAGAAGGTCCAAATGTACAAGATTTGGGCGGCAGCATTCGTCCAAAGCTCTCTTTGGATTTTCAGGTACAAGATTTTCGATATTGTCCTATGATATGGATGCAAATATCTTCATTCCTATCAATTTGACAGGATTCTGCCTCATCGTATCTTTTCCAGGAGGTCCAAATGCACAAGATTTGTGCAGCAGCACTTGTCCAAAGCGACTCTCTTTGGCCTCCGATCGATCCATAAGCCGAAGTATCGAGGATTGCCAATGTCGTAAAAAGATATAGATGGAAATACCTTTACTCCTATCAATGTGACAGAATTCTGCCTCATCACATATTTTCCAGGAGGTCCAAATGCACAAGTTTTGGGCGGCAGCATTTGTCCAATCCGACACTCTTTGGACTCAGGTCGATCCATATGCCAAAGTATCCAGAATTGTCAATGTCGTCCAATGATATCGACTCAAATATCTTTACTCTTATCAATGTGATAGGATTCTGCCTCATCATACGTTGTCCAGGAGGTTCAAATGTACAAGATTTGTGCGGTAGCACTTGTCCAAAGCGACTCCCTTTGGATTCAGGTCGAACGATAAGGCGAAGAATCCAAACTTGCCGATATTGTCCAATGATATAGAGGCAAATATCTTCATTCCTATCAATTTGACAGGATTCTGCCTCATCGTATCTTGTCCAGCAGGTACTAATGTACAAGATTTGTGCGGTAGCACTTGACAAAACCGAATCTCTTTGGACTCAGGTCGAATCACAAGCCTGAGCATCCAGAATTGCCAATGTCGTTCAATGATATAAATGCAAATATCTTTACTCCTATCAATGTGACAGGATTCTGCCTCATCATACCTTTTCCAGGAGGTTCAAGTGTATACGAGTTGTGCGGTAGCACTTGACAAAAGCGAATCTCTTTGGACTCAGGTCGATCCATAAGCCGATGCATCCGGAATTGCCAATGTCGTCCAATGATATAGATGCAAATATCTTTACTCCTATCAATTTGACAGGCCTCATCGTATCTTGTCCAGGAGGTTCTAATGTACAAGATTTGTGGTTTAGTACTTGTCCAGACCGACTCTCTTTGGATTCAGGTCGAATCATAAACCGGATCCCCAGAATTGCCAATGTCGTCCAATGATATAAATGCAAATATCTTTACTCCTATCAATTTGCCAGGATTCTGCCTTATCTTATCTTGTCCAGGGGGTCCAATTGTACAGGATTTGTGCGGTAGCACTTGTCCAAAGCGACTCTCTTTGGCCTCCGATCGATCCATAAGCCGAAGTATCGAGGATTGCCAATGTCGTAAAAAGATATAGATGTAAATATCTTTACTCGTATCAATGTGACAGGATTCTGCCTCATCATACGTTTTCCAGGAGGTTCAAATGCACAAGTTTTGGGCGCCAGCATTTGTCCAAACCGTCTCTCTTTGGACACAAGTCGATCCATATGCCGAAGTAACAAAAATTGCCGATGTTATGCGAATGATATAGATGCAAATATCTTAACTCCTATCCATTTTCCAGGATTCTGACTCATCATACCTTGTTCCGGAGGTTCAAATGTACAAGATTTGTGCGGTAGCACTTGTCCAAAGCAACTCTCTTTGGACTCAGGTCGAATCATATGCCGAGCATCCAGAATTGCCAATGTCGTCCAATGATATAGTTGCAAATATCTTTACTCCTATCAATGTGATAGGATTCTGCCTCAACACACCTTGTCCAGGAGGTGCAAATGGACAAGATTTTGGCGGCAGCATTAGTCCAAAGCAACTCTCTTCGGACTCAGGTCGAATCATATGCCGAGCATCCAGAATTGCCAATGTCGTCCAATGATATAGTTGCAAATATCTTTACTCCTATGAATGTGATAGGATTCTGCCTCAACATACCTTGTCTAGGAGGTCCAAATGTACAACATTTGTGCGGTAGCACTTGTCCAAAGCGACTCTCTTTGGACTCACGTCGAATCATATGCCGAGCATCCAGAATTGCCAATGTCGTCCAATGATATAGTTGCAAATATCTTTACTCCTATCAATGTGATAGGATTCTGCCTCATCGTATCTTGCCCAGCAGGTTCTAATGTACAAGATTTGTGCGGTCGCACTTGACAAAAGCGAATCTCTTTGGACTCAGGTCGATCCATAAGCCGAAGTATCCAGAATTCCTAATGTCGTCCAATTGTATAGACTCAAATATCTTTACTCATTTCAATTGTACAGGATTATGTCTCGTCGTATCTTGTCCAGGGGCTCCAAATGAACAAGATTCGCGTGGTAGCACTTGTCCAAAGCGACTCCCTTTGTATTCAGGTCGAATCATAAGCCGGATCCCCATGATTGCCAATGTCGTCCAATGATATAGATGCAAATATCTTCACTCCAATCAATTTGACAGGATTCTGCCTCATGGTATCTTGTCAAGGAGGTTCAAATGTACAAGATTTGTGCGGTAGCACTTGATAAAAGCGAATCTCTTTGGACTCAGGTCGAATCATAAGCCGAGCATCCAGAATTGCCAATGTCGTCCAATTATATAGATGCAAATATCTTTACTCCTATCAATTTGCCATGATTCTGACTTACCTTGTTCCGGAGGTGCAAATGTACAAGATTTGTGCGGTAGCACTTGTCCAAAGCGACTCTCGTTGGACTCAGGTCGAATCATATGCCGAAGCATCCAGAATTGCCAATGTCGTCCAATGATATAGATGCAAATATCTTTACTACACTAAATAACACGTTATTGTATTCCGACGATTACCCGTCCGAAAGCAGCACTGCACTGTACTTGCTGCCCGTGCTTGCTGCCTGTGCTTGCTGCCTGTGCTTGCTGCCTGTGCCTGCTGCCTGTGCTGCGTGTGCTGCCTGTGCTTGCTGCCTGTGCCTGCTGCCTGTGCTGCGTGTGCTTGCTGCCTGTGCTCGCTGCCTGTGCTGCCTGTGCTGCCTGTGCTTGCTGCCTGTGCTTGCTGCCTGTGCTTGCTGCCTGTGCTGCCTGTGCTTGCTACCTGTGCTTGCTACCTGTGCTTGCTGCCTGTGCTTGCTGCCTGTGCTGCCTGTGCTTGCTGCCTGTGCTTGCTGCCTGTGCTGCCTGTGCTTGCTGCCTGTGCTTGCTGCCTGTGCTGCCTGTGCTGGCTGCCTGTGCTTCGATCCGGAGCAAAGGAGCTACACACCATCCGTACCCATAGCTCAATTAACGTGAGTCGTTCGATCCCATTTCCGAAAACCCGAATGGCTCGATCATGGCCAAGAGAAGCAAGCTTCTGGTGCAAACGCGCAACGCCTTAAAATCTCAAATTACGGCGATAGGCAACCTGCTCGATAGAGGCAAGTTGGACAAGGCAACGTTAAAACTGCGAATCGCGCGTCTAACGGTTCTGTACAAGGCGTACGAAGAGTTCAACGACGAACTAGTTGTGTTAGAGCCCGATAAAGGGCACCAAGCCGAGTTCGAGCAGGTCCAAGAGCGCTTCTATGCTCTCGCGGGCCACGCCCAGGCCATTTTGAACGCGGCAGACGTATCGGAATTGGATACCGACCCATTAACCGAGAACGCGCGATGCGGCGACGATCGGATGACCGCCCCCGTGCAGAAACGTCGTATTAAATTGCCGAAGGCCCCGTTGCCAACGTTTGATGGAAAATATGAGAATTGGCTTTCCTTCAAAAACGCGTTTCATGACATGGTAGGCTCGCAAACGGACCTAGACGAGGTAGACAAATTATACTACCTAAGGTCGTCGCTAGTCGGGGAAGCGGCGAACAAGATTAAAATTTTCGCGGTCGATGGCGCGAACTTTACGAAAGCGTGGGACCTTTTAGAGCGGTCACATGAGGTGAAACGCGTACTGGTATCGCGGCATATAGCGCTAATTTTGAACCAGCCGGTACTCGAGAGAGAGACTTCGATCGGGCTGACTAAACTTGCGGACGTTACTTAACAACACATCGCTGCGTTGAACGCACTAGGCGTCGTCGTCGGGCAAGAGATGATCGTCCATATTTTAAAAGGCAAATTATCGAAAGCGACTGTCGAGAAGTGGGAAGCGAGTTTAGGGAGGGACGAATTTCCAAAGCTCGAACAGCTGTACGAGTTTTTGTACAAAACCGCGTTGTGCGCGTCAAGACGAGAGAGATCGCGGGCAGCGGAACGAGACGACAGGGACGAGCCCGCGAACAAATGAAGGCGAAACTATCCGGCGAACCGCGCCTTCTTGCTGAACACACCGCGGAAGGTTGCAGCGTGCGTCCTGTGCAAGACACAGCCCCGCTTTTCATGTGTGACAAATTCAAGCAGCTACCCCAGCTCGGCGTGACTAGCCAACGAGACCGGGGGGGATCGGTGACCCTTGCTGCAGTAGCGCCCGCAGCCACACCTCAACTGTTAATAAGCGCGATGGTACAAATCCGCGACCATAGACAAAATTGCGTCAAAGCTCGTGCGTTGTTAGACACATGCGCAACTGCAAACTTCATTAGCGAAGGTCTGGTAAGACGTTTAGGCGCGCGCGTGACGGCTCATTCCGTACCGATCGGCGCGATTAATACGGCAAGCACAGAATCGAAAGGTCTGGTAACGATCACGTTACACTCGACACACGATGGCTTCCGTAAAACCCTCACTTGTCTAACGATACCTACAATAATCGACTTATTGCCATCCGAAGTATTTCCGTGACATTCGGTAAAAATCCCCGCCAACATACGACTGGCAGACGCGAACTTCCATTTGCCGCGACCGGTAGATCTTTTGATTGGTGCCGGCGCCACGGTATCATTACTTTCTATAGGCCAGATTAATCTCTCGCGCGAGGGACACGACTTGTACCTCCAGAAAACGCGGCTAGGCTGGGCGGTGGCCGGCGACACGTCGGTGTCGACCGTAGCAAGCGCGTCATGTCATCTGACCACCTTAGAAGCTCAAATGAGCAAATTTTGGACGATCGAAGAAGTCGCAACGGATAAGTCGACGTCGAGCAAGGAGGAAATCGAATGCGAGGCACGATTTACAAACACTGTAGAGCGCGATGACAGCGGGCGTTACGTGGTGCGTTTGCCGTTTCGCGAGCCGCTCGGCCGATTGGGCGAATCTCGGTCTATTGCGTTCAGACGTTTGCTCTCGTTGGAGCGCAAACTTTCTGCAAACGAGACCTTGAAGACGGGATACGCGCGAACCTTGGAGGAATATATTACACTAGGCCATATGTCCGTGTCAAAAACAGCGAACGAAGACGGGTTTTACATGCCGCATCACGCAGTGATCAAAGAATCAAGCAATACTACCAAGGTCCGTGTATTGTTTGACGCATCCGCGAAAACAACCAATGGCATGTCTCTGAATGACGTCCTTTTGGTTGGTCCGACGATTCAGGACAAATTATTCGCGCATTTAATTCGATTCCGCACACATAGATTCGTTATCACCGCGGATATAGAAAAAATGTACCGGCAAATACTAATACACGAGGACGAGAGGAAATATAAAAAAATCCTTTGTCCCAGAAACGAGACAGTTGAGACCTTTCAACTGAACATCCTCACATTCGGCGTGTCGTCCTCGCCGTTCCTCGCGATCCGCACGATGAAGAAACTCGCAGACGACGAACGGCGTGACTTCCCTAGAGCGGCTAAAATTCTTGCATCGCACCTATACGTGGACGACTTATTGTCAGGTGTCGAGACGATCGAAGAAGCGCGCGCGATACGCAAAGAGATAACGAACCTACTATCGCGAGGCGGCTTCACGATGAGACAGTGGGCCTCCAACGAACGGGCGATTATTGACGATTTGCCAGACTCTGAATTACACGCGAGCGTCCTGATAAATATCGACCATAACCTAAAAACATTAGGCATAACTTGGAATACGCAGGCCGACGCAATGTGCTATACGATCAATCCGACGAGAGATAGCGAGAGGTTTACGAAACGGAGCATATTATCGGAAATAGCTAAAATATTCGATCCGTTAGGTCTGTTAGGCCCCGTCGTGCTGCAGGCAACGAAAATAATGCAGGACGTTTGGCGTTGCGGCGTCCAGTGAGACGAGTCGGTCACTGCCACAATACAGAAAGAGTGGTCGGAGTTCGTGCGGCAGCTCGACCTTTTAGAGCAGGTGTCTTTTAGTCGCAGACTATTCGTAGGTAGTCATGATAAGGTACAAATACATGGTTTCTGCGACGCGAGCAACGTCGGATATGGAGCGTGCCTGTACGCGCGTTCACACGACACACAGGGGAACGTGACGAGACGACTGATATGCGCCAAATCCAGAGTCGCTCCGCTAAAGACAACGACTATACCACGGCTCGAGCTGTGTGGCGCGGTGTTGTTGGCGCGGCTGTACCGCGAGGCCATGGACGCGTTGAAAATCACGCCCGAAAAACCGGTGTTCTGGTGTGACTCAACCATAGTTTTGAGTTGGTTGCAAACGTCCCCTCATCTACTTAAGACCTACGTGGCAAATGGAGTCGCGGAGATACGGGAGATCGTCGAGGCCCACGAGTGGTGGCACGTAAGGACGGAAGATAGTCCGGCTGACGCGATTTCGCGGGGTCAGCTACCTCGGGCGTTCCTACGAAATGGGACATGGTTTGCGGGTCCGGTGTGGGTACCAGGATAACGAAAAAACACGTGTTTGGTGACAATCGTGGGCAGCTCTGAAATCCTCGAACGGTTCTCGTCCTTCTCAAGGCTACGAAGGCTGATCGCGTACTGCCTACGCCTCCGCCCGACAAATAAATTCAGCGGTCCATTGTTCACGGACGAAATTATCGAGGCAGAAACGCGAATACTTAAAATATTGCAAACAGCAGAGTTGTCCGACGAGATCGATAGACTTAACACCAAACCCGTACCGACTAAAGGCATATTCGCCATTTTAAACCCCTTCCTAGACGATAACGGTTTAATTCGAGTAGGAGGGCGGTTGCAAAAATCTAACCTCCCGTTCGCGCGAAAGCATCCCATCTTACTGCCGAGCCATCATCCGTTCACGAAATTCACGAAAAACATCATCACCCCGGAATACAAACGACGCTCTACATCCTCCGACAGAGATTTTGGGTGCTCGACGGGCGGAATCAAGTGCGCAAGATAGTACGCGCATGCTCACGCTGTTTCCGCTTTAACGCTAGCGCGGTCGATTATAAAATGGGCAACTTTCCTTCGGCACGCGTATGCGAGGCGACGCCCTTCAGCAACACGGTCATTGATTTCTGTGGACCGTTCCACATTAAAGAAAAGAAGCCCCGCAATCGAGCGCGGATCAAAGTTTATGTATGTGTATTTATCTGCATGTCCATAAACGCCGTGCATCTCGAGGTCGTCAGCGACTTGTCGACCGAGGGATTCTTGGCGGCGTTAAGGAATTTCGCGTCGCGACGAGGGCTACCGAATCACATCTATTCGGATAACGGAACCAATTTTGTCGGTGCGAACAACCAATTGCGCGAAATGTACGCCTTGTTCAACTCAGCCAAACATAAAGAGCACGTCGAAAGGTTCGCCAGCGAGAATCGCATCACCTGGCATTGTATACCGCCAGCCGCACCACACTTCGGTGGATTGTAGGAGTCGACAGTGAAATTATTTAAGCACCATTTTCGACGGGTTCTGGGCGACTCACTGTTCACGTTTGAGGAGCTCAATACTTTCACCACCGAGATCGATGGTGTCCTCAATTCTAGACCCCTTACGTCCATCTCATCGGACCCAAACGACATGTTGGTACTGTCACCGGCGCATTTTTTATTCGGGAAACCACCAACGACCCTCCCGGAGGGCGACGTGTCATGTGTTCCAGCCAATTGTTTATCTACCTGGCAACACATTGCAAAGGTCCGGGAAAATTTCTGGACACGATGGAGCCTAGAATACTTGAACGAACTCCAAAAACGGCACAAATGGAACAAGGACGGAACGGGGCTCCAAGTCGGAGCAGTCGTGCTGGTCAAAGAGAAAAATCTACCGTGCCTACAATGGGTGCTCGGTAGATTCACCCAATTGCATCCAGGCGGCGACGGGGTGGCCCGTACAGCAACCGTCAAGACGGCGAGCGGAGAAATGAAGAGGACTACAAAGATCCTCTGCCCACTGCCCACGAACTAACTACGAAGCGATTAACGGGCACACACATACACAAATAACACGTATTGCGCTAAAAGTAAGAAGCGACCTCTTCACCCAGCGGAGGTTAAGCATATCTATCAGCGAGCTGGGCCAGCATAGTTAAAACCCACAAATGTACGCGACCTTCGTTCGTACCCCCTCAGCGGGGCGATTATGTCGCGTCATATATTTTTTTGTCAAGCACGACACGCGTTCCGAAGACCAGAACGCACCATGGTGTCAAAATAATATTTGGCGACGGCCTAATAATCAGGCCCGTCCAAACCCTAATGATGTCGAGTCCGAGACCGACTCTAGGCGTCGTCGCGATCCAGGTATAAACATATACCCTAGGCGTTATCGCGACTCAAGTCGAGTCACATGCGTTGTCAAGACATGTAGATGTTATGCGCAACAAATATATGGTGCGACCCCAATGAACACATTCGAGGCGTTGTCGCACCCACTTGCGCTTCTACACAATACAATACAAAATACGATACGAAATACAATAGGTCAAGACCCGAACCGACTCCAGGCGTTGTCGCGATCCAGGTATAAACATATACCCTAGGCGTTATCGCGACTCAAGTCGGTTCTGAGGCGACGTCTTGAGCAGCGTGCTGCGACGCGTTCATTATGTCATTGCATTGGAGCAGGTTACGCATCACACCACAGAAAAAGCAGAACGCGGTTCAGCTGTTGCCATGCGTCTCTCCGGGTCAAAGGCACTGCCAATGCAGTACTCCAAAGGTCATACGCTCTATGGAAAAACAATAACCTGCTCCAAATGCATGTCCGACTAGTGCGTCTGTTTTCGTCCGCACTATCGTCCGCACCTCACACTCCAACACATTCACACCGATACCCCGACACATTCACGCGGGCCCGATTCCGACCAATAACTTTCGTCGCGGCACACCGCGATCGGTGCATCAGCGATCGATTATACCTCATCGAAGATTCCAGAAATCATTCTCTGTATAGCAGCCAAGGCGCAAACAGTGACTTCTAAATCGTGAATAAAATAGTGAGAAAAACCGTAGTATTGAACCCAGTTATTGTGAAGCGAAACCACGGGGCTAACGTGAGAGCGTCGGCTCCGACAGTCCACCTAAGGCCAGAACATTTTGGTGCCTCCTGTGAGGTTTGAACTCACGACCTCTGCCTGCCTGCCTGTGCTGCCTGTGCTGCCTGCCTGTGCTGCCTGTGCTGCATTGCATAAAAGCAATTATTGCGTTTTTCGATATCGCGGGAAAGATGGATTGGAAAGCAATCTCGCAATTTGAACAGTTTCAAAATGGCGGATGTGCAGTTCGTCGTGATTCGCCACTGTAAAGTTGCTGCATTCTGTTGGAAATGGATTTAAGTGAAATAAACTTTTGCTACACGTGTGTACCCCACGAGGCTTGGGGGAAGAGAGAGCCATATTTATTCTCATGTTTCAATCACATGGTACAAGTGTAAAGGTGTCGCCACAACGGGAAGTGGCGCGCGTGTCTTATACGATGAATTAGAAGCGGGCGATTTAACCCAGCATAAAACTGATTTTTGTTTCGTATATCCTAACACGACCCCTCGAACAAAAATTACATATTTTCTTTTCTTATGCAGAAATTAATCCTAAGCCTATAGTTAACGCATCGAATCTCGGTTTCGCCAATGGCTTAGTAAAGATGTCCGCCAACATGTCATTTGTACTTTTATAGTTTACCACAATCTTTTTGTTCTCAATATTGTCTCTAATAAAGTGATGACGTACATCGATATATTTTATTCGTTGACTAGTTGTAGCATTCTTACTTAAAGCTATAGCACCATTGTTATCACAAAATAAATTAATAGGATTTGTGCTGACTTTGTTTTCAATTTCTGCCGATAATTCACGCAGCCAGAGTCCTTCTTGACATCTAGTGCGACTCATCGCGAGGGGGCCCGTAGGCCGGCGACCACCACGACTCTAACGGTCTATATGACGCCAACCCTCTGTCAAGGATCGAGATACGCTGGATCAACGCACAATAAAACTGCTACCAGTCTATTGGGTTGTTAGCCCCAGCATCTTACTGGTGGAAGCGAGGCCTTCCTAAACCTCTCCCATAGTTCTGCTAACCATGGTAAAGCGAGCTGATTCAGTGCAGCTCCCACACCGGGTTTTCACACCCTAGCCAGCACTAGGGCTTCACCAACTGCCACGACGATTGCAACCCCGGTGCCTTAGATATAATCAGAAGTTAGTACCCGGGGTGCCGTCCCAAATGTGGGGGACCGGTGACAGCTAAGGGCAACGCGGGTGGGACGTTCCCACACGCTACCCTACCACTGCCACCGGTGGGCCCCCCACCCCGTCTACCGATTATCCTCCGGTCGAGTGGACCCACAGCCTAGCAGCCGATTAAGGGTCCAGTACCGGCGTATGTAGGGTCCGTGGGTACGCCAAGCCCCAAAGGTCCCCACCACCACGGGCGGGACCTCCCTGCGGGGAGTCCTTCTTGACAGGTGAACGCTAACGATATATATTTAGCCTCTACGGTGGATAACGCTACAGTACGCTGTTTCTTACTGAACCATGAAATAGGTGCGCCATTCGCTACAAATACTGAGCCGGTGATGGATTTTCTATCTGTTTGGTCATTCGCCCAATCGGCGTCGCTATAACCGATTATTTTTAGGCTATTCGCTGAGGAAAATTTTAATTTGTAATTTATAGTTCCTTTCAAATACCTATAAATTCTTTTAACCGCTACCCAGTGCGCCATGCGGGGATTTTTACAAAAACAACTTACACTATTTACGGCATATGCAATATCCGGGCGCGAAATTTGACTTATATATAGTAAGTTTCCAATAGCTTGCATGTAAGGCACTTGTTGCATATCATTTGCTTCTTTCGCATTTTGTGGTATATTTTGTACGGTCAATTTTACATTTGGATCCGCTGGTGTGCCTACTGGATTACATTTGTCCATCCTGAATCTTGTGAGGGATTCCTCTATGTAGTCTTTCTGGTGTATCTTGATGTCTCCGTTGTTATCTCTCTCAATTGTCATGCCTAGGAACGTCTTTGCTTTGCCTAAGTCCTTCATATCAAAGTCTTTACTCAGTTTTCTTTTTAATCCTTCTTTGCTTCCTTTGTTGTTCGAGAGGATGAGGAGATCGTCTACGTATACTGCGACAATTAATTTTTCGTTATTTCCTTTCTTATAATAAACACAGGGATCTGCTTTTGATCTGAGGAGTCCGTAACAGTTAAGCACTGAATCTAGCTTCAGGTTCCACTGTCTTCCGCTTTGCTTTAAACCATATACAGCCTTTTTTTAGCTTCCAGACTTTTCCCGTCTGATTTTGCTGTGGCAATCCATTTTCATCCTGCGGTTTCACGTATATGTCTTCATCTAAGTCGCCATTCAGGTATGCCGTTGTGACGTCCATATGTGTCAAGTCCAATTTCTCTTTCGCAGCTATAGCTAAAAGATATCTTATGGTATTATATTTAACGACTGGCGAAAAGGTTTCATCGTAATCGATGCCTGGGGTTTGAGTACAACCTTGCACTACGAGTCTCGCTCTAAATTTTGGTTGTCCCATGTCGTCGATTTTCTTTCTAAATACCCACCTCATGCCGAGTAATTTTGCATTTGGCGGTTTTTGTACATATTCCCAAGTTTCGTTTTTCTTTAATGCTTCATGTTCTACATGTATTGCACTTCTCCAAGAATCCCAGGTTGGGCTGTTCATAGCCTCCTGTATAGTAGTGGGGATTTCATTTTCAGCTTCCATAGCTATATATGAGACATAACCTTCCTTCGTCACAGGTTTCCACTTTCTTTAGGATCGTCTTGGTGTTGGAATGCCTTGATTTTCTTGCGGTATTTCTTCATTTTGGTTTTCAGGAGGGTTTTCTAATACGGTCGTTTCATGTGACGTATCTGATGTCACTGAAGTATATGAAGCACTTGATTCATCCAACTCGCATTCCTCATTTTGTTCTTCTGCCTTTTTGTCGGAGAGAGAAATGAATGAGTTTGGTGTGTTGTTCTTCTTTTGTTCTTTGTCCAATATCTTCTTGTCTTCTTCAAAGAACACAACATCCCTACTGTTGGTTATCTTTTTATTTATTGGATTTATCAATCTGTAGCCTGTGGTTCCTTCCGAGTATCCCATGAACAACATTTTCTGTGCTTTTGGGTCCCATTTGTCCCTCTTTACTTTTGGAATGTATGATCTTACCTCGCTACCAAAAATACGTAGATGTTTTAGGTCTGGTTTTTGTCCTGTCCATATTTCTTCAGGGGTTTTATTCGGTATTGCGCTCGCAGGGGATCTGTTGATTAGATACGTTGCCGTCGAAGAGGCTTCTGCCCAATATTCTTTTGGGAGCCCTGCGTTGATCATCATTGATCGTGCTTTTTCAACAATAGTCCTGTTGGGTCTTTCCGCTAGGCCATTTTGTTGTGGCGAATATGGTACACTCGTTTGGTGTATTATACCAAAATCCTGAAGAACCTTTGTGAACTGATTATTGACATATTCTTTACCATTATCTGTCCGTATCGCTTTAATCTTACGCCCTGTTTGGTTTTCAACTAAATTTTTAAATGTAACGAATTTTTCGCATACTTCGCTTTTATGTTTTAGAAAATATACAAACATTTTTCGACTATGGTCATCTATGAAAGTTAATAAGTAACGCATACCATTTATAGAACCTACTGACATCGGACCACATACATCTGAATGTATCAGATCTAATAATTGTTTCGCGCGATTGTTCTTAGACCTACTTTTAAATGGTAATCGTGCGAGTTTCGCTTCTACGCACACCTTACATACTTCTTCACTTATTTTGCAGTTTTGTAATCCAGTCACCATGTCGTATTGGAGTAGCCGCATACCTTTTCTGCTGAGATGTCCCAATCACACGGCGGTGCCACACTTGATTTTGGTCCGTCGTTGATACTGCTGCAAAAGCTTTTTCTGTTCTTCCATCCAGCTGATACACGCCTCCCTGTAGACTGGCCGTTGCTGCTATATTTCCATTTAAGTCTTTGATAAACGCCTTTCTTTGAGTAAATAGGACAGTATACCCATTTTGAGTTATTTTACTGACTGACAATAAATTAGTTGTCGACTCAGGTACATATAGTACGTTATTTACATCTATCACATGTTGCTTGCCTTTAACCGTTGTATTTAAACTGGTGTTACCTTTAGACGTAGCTGGCATGTTTGTACCTTGCTTGGCTGTTCCTATATCTGTTTTGCATATTTCTACATTTTTGAGTATTTCCTTTGTCCCAGTCATGTGCGTTGAAGCACAAGAGTCTAATGCCAAATGTTTTCATTTGGTGTAGTTTCAATTGCTGAGAACGCTTTGTGTTTTGTATCATTTTTATTTCCTTTTGAGGATTTATTATGCCAGCATGCCGATACTAAGTGTCCAATTTTACCACATATGTAACACTTAACTGTTTTCTTTCCATCTTTGGTATGTTGCACATTTGGCTTGTGAGGTCTGCTGTAGAATGCAGCTTCCTTGTTGTCGCTGCCACTTTCTCCAGTACTTTTTACCTCTTGTAGTAGTTTAACTTTTATGGCATCTGCAGTGATTGCAGTGCCCGAGCCCTCTAATCCCATTATCAAGGGTCGATATTCTTCTGGCAGTCCTGATAGTAGTAATGCACCTACCATCTCAACCTTTACTTCAAAGTTTAATTCTTTGAGTCTATGGGCAGTTCCAGTTATTTTATGTACGTAGTCTTCTATCGTTGCACAATCTGCAAGTCTTGTGGAGGTCAGCTGCCTTAAGAGTCCTACCTTTCTTGTAAGACCTGCATCTTCAAAGACATCTTTTAATTTCTGCCAAGTCTCACGTGGTGTGGAGGTCTTTTCGATGTGACTGAAATTCCGTTTGTCCACGGACAAGATTAATTTTGCTCTCGTCTTGGTCATCTTTTTCGTGTCGGTCACATATTCCGCTGTTCCTTCAACACAGCCCCATAAATCTTCGCTCTCCAGTAAGGCCCTCATGGAAAATCTCCAGATCGCATAGTTTTCTCGTCCTACGAGCTTCTCAATATAGTGAGAGTTAGATCCGGGTTCCATTCTCAGTCTTTCGAGCACGTGGGTTGGTGAGGTTAGGATTCGTGTATTCCGCACGTTTTCCGCGGTTCGCGAATATTTGTCAATTCACCGAACTTTACTTGAATTTATTTATAATTCACTTTAACCATCACTTTGTCGTCTATATTTACGCGTAGAGTCTGGGCCCATAACCTGTTGGAAATGGATTTAAGTGAAATAAACTTTTGCTACACGTGTGTACCCCACGAGGCTTGGGGGAAGAGAGAGCCATATTTATTCTCATGTTTCAATCACATGGTACAAGTGTAAAGGTGTCGCCACAACGGGAAGTGGCGCGCGTGTCTTATACGATGAATTAGAAGCGGGCGATTTAACCAAACATAAAACTGATTTTTGTTTCGTATATCCTAACACATTCACTTCGGTAGTTTGTTCAAACAGTGGCAAAAGTGACGTCGGAAAAGGTGTGTGTTTGAGCTTAACGAACGCCGGTGTTTTGCGTTCGTGCCAGATTGCCTGGGTGCAGGCACCGGTTGAAGAAAGGGAGAGATCAAGGAGGATGGACAGGATATTAGGAATTCAGATAGAAGAATAGGAAAGGAGACTTGCAGTAGGGAAGTTTACAGAAAAGGAGTACTGGTAGCGAAATCTTCTCAACGAAGTGAATGAAAACTGACTCTATTACTTTATACAATTAGATCACTTGTCGGTCTCGAAACTTAATTATAAGTATAATAAAGATTTGCGGCTTGTACTCTCGACTATTCTGAAGCAAGTGAAGGTCCTGGGCGGGAAGTCGCCGTTTGCCCTTCTGCACACGTACATACACTTATACTAATTAATCGCCAATTAAGGAGAAGGCGCGATCTATTCGCCAATAAAGGGCGTGTGACGTCAGCCCCAACACCTGCACGAGACATTCGTGAGCGCGGGAAAACGCAGCTAATAAGGCGGGAAGCCCGCCAATAATGTGTAAGTTGCTAATTGGTGCGCTGGGCTGACCTCACATTCCGCCATGTGTAGGCGCTTCATTTAAGTGCGTAACGACGCCTAGCTCAATCCGGAACAGTGTGCTCCCACTTTTAACACAGTTATTTTATAAATATTTGTTGTTTCATCCCTAAATTTGTGACAATCTTGAATATTAACTAGCGGACCACGTGGAGACGCATATATTTCGACTTGATATTGTTAATTAATGGAAATATCTGACTCTCATTCCAGACATTCGTGGGAAATCGAAGTAGGCCGCGTATTTCAGCCCCAGTTTTCCGCAGTTTTCACTTGTTTGTCGGTGAGTTTGGCATCATTCAGTACTTGATTTACGTTCTAGGGCGGTAATAACAACTAATTCGACACAAACATCGGGTCCATTCAACATATTTTGTGCATGAAAAGCAATTATTGAGTTCGCCAATATCGAGGGTAGGCATTGGTTGGAAAGCGCAAGTGCGCAAACGCTACCGTTCGAAAATGGCGATGACGTCAGTCGTGGACAGTGTGGCCAGATCTGGCTCTTTGACACCATCGGTGTCCGCGGGAGTAGGGATACGGAAAAGTATGCGTGTCTTGTCCGTGAGAGCTGCGCGCGCCGTTTCTCGCCGAATCGCGCTCGGCGTGGAGAGGACGGAACTATGCTGCGTCTCTCTTCCACCAACGTCGTGTGACGTCACATATCGTGACGACACATAAGAAGGACAGAACTATGTTCCGTCCCCTTTCAACCAACATCGCGCGTTGCGTCTTTGTTCGACATGCAGTCGCGGCGTTGCGTCTTCGTTCCGCACACAGGCCGGTGCACTGATGTATATACTATGAATACGAGATTCCCATAAGCTACCTGTACAGCGGTTGAAGCAAATTGAAAGGGGACTTTACACGCCAACGCCGCCATCGTACGACCGATGTATTAAAGGAAATAACGCGAAGCTTGAAAAATGAGATTAATAAAAGACAAAAAGACATAGAGAGGGGGCGCTACGGTGCTAAGTACATGCACTCGCGTCGCGATCAGTGACGTTGCAACGTTAGGCAAATTTAGGCTTGACGGCGAGCCCAATGCATCGCTCCATCATGCTCTGGATCAGGAGATCCTGAGCACGGGCGGAACGATTCAAGTTTGCCTGGATCAAGCGGGTGAAGGCGAAGCCTCCATCGCCTCCTCCAGGCCGTCGAACATGTTTCCCGTCGGGACTGGTCCCGACGGCTCGTCGCATCTCTCTAGTTCAACGACGGGCACCATCGCCGGCTTAGAGGGAGCAGGGGGCGGAGTGCTCGTCGCGATCGACCCGCTCGCGACGGACACGGGCTCCGGTGCGGAAATTGGCGCGGGTTCGGGCGCGGGTTTCGGCGCGGCTTTCGGCGCGGACGCAATCGTGACGGCGCGCGCGGGCACGACAGGCTCCACGCTCACGATGCGTGGACCTCGCGGCGCGGGGGCGTCGGTCGAGATGGCCGCGACGCCCTTGGAGGTCGAAGAAGCCGGCTTTCCGGCCCCTTTTCCCGTCTTTTTAAGGGGCGGGGCACAGGACTTACTGCCGAGCCTATGCCCCGACGGCCTCTCGAGATCCCTGCACAGCACGCAAAGCGGAGCGGCCGTGCAAGTATTCGCGCGGTGTTCGGTGCTACCGCAGTTGTAGTACCGATTGCTACGGTCAATGTCACTAGGGCACGTCGCCCGGACGTGTCCCGTGCGCAGGCACCTGTAGCACTGTAGGGGGCGCCTCGGCAGGGCTTCCACCCTTGCGGCGGCCCAACCTACTTGGAGGTCCCTGGCCACGGTGATCTTGCGAGCCGCCATGGCAGGGCACCTCACCCATATGGTGCGCATTCTGGAGGGAGCAGCACGCACCGCGCCAGTGCGCACCTCTCCCTCCGAGCACCCCGTCGCGGCGCATATCGCGGCGGTGACGTCTGCCGGGGTAGCGGACACGTCGAGCCCCAGCAAACGCACGTCTCCCGTTGGGGTGGGACGTCCGACGCGGACGCCCATCGGCCCCACCACGTCCCGAAATCGCTCGGCGAGAGCGTCAGCCAGTGCCGCGCTCTTCGCCCCGGGAATGGTTACGGCCATCCCTCCCGCGGCGGTGTACCTGAAGCGGAAGCCACCGGTGATGCCGATGGCTACCAGGTCTATATCCGCGCGCGCCTTTTTCATAATCTCGGCCCACCCCTCGTAGGGTGAGTCGGGACGACGGTGGAGCGACACCACCGCTGCTCGCGGCTTCCTCGCGAGAGGGACGGCCGGTCCCCACTTAATATTACTCTTCCCGCCCTTGTTCGCGGGGGCGGGAGCCGCGACGCTCGCGGCTTGCTTCCGGGCCGCTTGCCCGGAAGCGCGTTTCGCCTTTTTGCCGACGACCTGTGCCCACGACAATGGGCCAGGTTCGTCGGCAACGCTCGCAGAGGGAGGGGCGTCGCTACTTATCTTAGGCGCGGCGGCTGGCGTCAGGGGAGCCACCCCCCCCCCCCTCCCTCGTCGTCCCGTCACCGCTTCTTCCCCGGGTTCGCCGGGGTTGCAGCGGCCGAGCAGGACACAGCGGAGGCTGCAGGCTTCCTCGCGGTTCGCGTAACGGCCGGCGAAGGGGAGCGCGTCCTCTCCGGAGCCGCTTCCCGCGGTGGCCGAAGCTGCTGCTGTTGAGTAGCGGGCGGTTGGGCAGGTGCCCGAGACGCCGCAACGAGGGGCTGACCCATCGCCGTCAGAGCAGCGATGGCGGCGCGCAACCCGTCGTTGTCCTCCAGGATAAGGCAGACCACCTCATTCCGAATCCGCACCAGGGGGTCGATTTCGGCGATCGGCCCCCTCCTCGCCGCCTCCAGCCTCGAGGCGGCGGTGGACGACGTCGTCTTCGGCCGCGTCCTCGCCGGCATCGCCGCCGGCGTCACGGCCCGGACTTCCCTCGGTGGCGGCACTATGTCCCCTTCCTGAAGGGCCCTTCGCAGCTCCGCGTTCTCCCGCTGGGAGCACGCAAGCTGCTCGCGGAGCGAGGCGACCAGCAGCGCATTCCGGGGCGCCGCCGTGGCACTGTCCCCGCACGTGTCGCCTCGGGCGAATCCGACACAGAACGCGGCCTCCATCGTGTTGACTGCGCCCCTGAGTGCCCTCACGCTTTGGCCCTTCAAGTTATTGGAGGTGGTGGCAATCTTCCACACCTCCTCCCTCTTGAGGGCCAGCACCTCCTGCAGTTCGGCTTCCGTAAGGTCCCGAAGCCACTGTTTAAGCTCCTGACCGGAGGGGAGCGGCTCCGCCGGCGGCCACCTCTTTCTTTTACCCTCCGCGGAGCGAGGGACGTCGTGCCCGTCCGCGACGGGCTCACCGGCAGCGCGGTCGCCGCTGCCGGCCTCTTTTTGCCCGCTGCGCTCCGACGGCGCAGCGGCGACGAGCAGGACGGCGCGATGCTCGTCGAATCGGACTCGCACTCGCGCACGATCGAGCCGTCCGACCCCCGCACTAAAATGGCCCTCGCGGCGCCCGCGGCCTTCCTATGAATAATGTCGCGGAGTTCGCCTTCGAGCGACCGACGTGGCGTCCGACACCACCACCACCGTGTCCATATCCTCCTCGTCCGGCGTCGAAAGGACGTTCGCCGCACTTCTAGTAAAGGGCACCCTCGCGGGGGTGCGGCCCTTCCCCGGCGAGCGCTAAGTTTTGGGGGAGGCTGCCTTCGACCGCAGCCCGCCCCCGCTGTCACTTTCTGCGTGCGACATACCGTGGTAGCTCCCCTGAAGTTCGTACCGTTGTCGCTCATGAGCTCGCTGCAGCGCCCACGGCGGGACGTAAACCGTTTAAAAGCGGCGATGAAGCCCTGGGAGGTTAGGTCGGACACAGCTTCGAGGTGTACGGCCTTCGTGGCTAGGCAGACAAACAAATAGATATATCCCTTATAGGACTTGTGCCCCCGTCCCTTCGAGGTCCTGAGCTGGAGGGGGCTGGCATAGTCCACCCCGGTGGCCAGAAACGGGCGACCTGGCTACATTCGAGGCCTGGGCAGCTGACCCATGCGCGGTTGCGGTTCCCCCCCCCCCCCCCACCCGAAACCGGACGCAACGGGTGCAGGCGTGCACCACCTGTCGAACCAAGGCAGCCCCGCGCGGGATCCAAAAACGTCGAAGGAGGTATGCCCGGGTGGCCAGCTGTCCTCCGTGCAGGGTGGCGTGATGGGCGTCCGGGACCAGTAGTCGGGCTAGCATGCTGCCTCGCCCGAGGATTAACTGGTGGCGCTCTTCGAACGCCAGTAAGGGCCCCTGGAGTCGGCCGCCAAAGCCCGAACGGCGGATCTTCGAGCCACGCTTTCTCGCCTCTCGAGCGCCGCCCGCTCCTGCTGGAACTCCCCGGCCTGTCCGTGTCGGACCCATCGCATCAGAGCGTCGTGGAGCTCCTGGGAGGTGAGTGGCCCCAGACGGCGGTCCGTCGGGTGGCGCAGGTTGTGGGCGAACCTAAGGCAAAGTGACGTGATCCGTAATAGACAGCTTAGCTTAGAGTAGCGATGTAACAGCGAGTCCTCGACCTGCACGTTCGTGACCGTGCAGGCGGCGGTGCGCTTCGTCTCGTGCAGCTCCCTTTCATTGGAGTCGCCGTGGGATGTCGGCCAAGCCTCCGGGGGCCGGAGCGACCAGGGTGGGCCCCGCCACCAGAGGGAGTCGTCAGCCAACTGCGCAGGTGAGATGCCTCGCGTCGCCAAGTCCGCGGGTTTGGTAGCGGTACTGACGTGGCCCAACAGCCCGCCGGGAGTGCTGCCTGGATTTCTGAGACCCGGTTGGCCACAAACGGAGGTTGTCGACTGTAGGGAGCTCCAACCCTGCACGGACCTGCACGACGAGCCGGGCCAGAATCAAGGCCCCACAGAGCTCCAGCCGAGGGAGGCTAATGGTCTTGACTGGCGGGACCTTGGTTTTGGCCAGTAACAGGTGGGTGAAGGTGGAGCCGTCGCAGTCCTGCACCCGCAGGTAGACGGCGGCGGAGTATGCGCGCTCCGAGGCGTCACAGAATGCGTGGAGCTGGAAACCGCGCGCGGTTGGGCTGAACTGGACCCACCGCGGAACCTGAATTTCCTCCAGACAGGGAAGCCCGGAACGAAACCGCCGCCACTCTTCCGCCACGGCATCTGGGACGTCCGCGTCCCAATCCGAGCCGAGCAGCCACAAGACCGGCAGCAGTATCTTGGCCTTGACCAAGAGTGGCGCCATCCAGCCTAAGGGGTCGAAAAGCCGGGCGATTTCGGAGAGGATGCTCCTCTTCGTGGTTGACAGGCCGGCGTCCTGGAGGGACACTCGCACCGAGAAGGTGTCGCTGGTAGGGTGCCAGAGCAGCCCCAAGGTGCTCACCCCATCGGTCGGTGAGAGCAGCTTGTCCGCCGCGGCCTCCGGACAGACCTGCGACGTGTTGGAGGCCCACTTGGCGAGTTCGAACCCCCCTCGGCGCAGGATATCCGTGAGTTGGCGCCGGACGTCGATCGCGTCCTCCACACTGTCGGCCCCAGTGAACACGTCGTCGACGTACGAGTGCCGGTCGAGGGCGGTGGCTCCGCGGGGATGGAGGATCCCTTCGTCCTTCGCCAATTGGCGGAGGACCCGCTGCGCCAGAAAAGGGGCGGCTGCCGTCCCGTAAGTCACAGTCAGCAGCCTGTATTCCTGGATGCCGTCGGCCGGATCCGCCCGCCAGAGAATCCGCTGGAGGTCCGCGTCCTCCTCGTGCACTCGGATCTGGCGGAACATCTTGACGATATCGGCGGTGAGACCACACCTAAACAAACGCCAACGGGTCAGGATGACCCATAAATCCGCCTGTAACTTCGGCCCCGCCAGGAGATAGTCGTTCAGTGACACCCCGGCCGAGCTTCTGGCGGCGGCGTTTGAAACGACCCTGAGCTTGCCCGCTGCGTCAGACCGCTTCACGACCCCATGATGCGGCAGGTAGCAGGGTTGCACGACTGGGGGCCTCCCTGTAACCGGCTCCATATGTCCCAAGTCGAGGTACTCCTGCATAAACTCGGCGTACTTCTGCCGTAGGGCCGGCGTGCGACTTTGGCGCTGCTCGGAACTGAGGAGCATTTTGGTCGCCATTCGCTTGGTGTCACCCGCGGGTGACATCCCCTCGGACTTCAAGGGGAGGCGGACGACGTAACGTCCCGTGGCCTCACCGGAGTGGGTCCGGGCGAAGTGCTCCTCCGCCCGTCGGTCTTCTTCCGAAAGGATCGGTGTCTCCCGAGGGCCCTGCCGGAATTCACCCAACAGGATGTCCGGCAGGGCGTTGGCCCCCAGGAGGACATCCACCCGTGACGGCTCCGCATATCCAGGATCCGCGAGCGGCAGCCCTTGAAGATGCGCCTCGACCCGAGGCTGGATCCGCCGTGAGGGTGTGGTCGGCAGGGTGCTCAGCACCAAAAGGCGCGAGGGCCGGGAGCTTGCCGGGTCCCCCGGCGCCCGAATGATCACGCTTACCTCGGAGGACACATGCGCCGTGGCTTCGCCCTGCAAACCGGACAGCTCCACCTTGATCGGCTGCCGTGGCAGGCGCAGTGCGCGGGCAGCCCCACTGGAAATGAACGAAGCCTCCGACCCGGAGTCCAGCAGCGCCCTTACGGTGAGGGTCCGCCCGAGGGGAGACACCAACTCCACCCTGGCGGACGACAGCAACACCGCGCGTCAGTCCAGCACTGGGGGCGGAATCGGGTCGGCAGATGAGGCATCTCGGGAGGCCGCGGCGTCTGATGCGGTCGAGAGGGCCGCGCCGCCGGGCTCATTGGTGCCATGGAACTTAGTGTGGTGTGGCGCGTGGCAATGCAGGCAGCGCTTGTCCGAAGGGCACATGTCGGTGGAGTGGCTGAGCCTCAGGCAGTTGGTGCACGCGCCTAACCGGCGCGCCTAACCGGCGCGCCTAACCGGCGCGCCTCTCGGACTCGACCGCCCGGACTGAGTCTTTCGAAGCCCGGGCAATACCCCAGCGAGTGATCCCCCTGACAGAACGGGCAATGGCGCCCCGTCGGCCCCCTGGGTCTGGGCGAAGCCTGGTGGACCGCTACCTTCCTTCGAGGACCACGCGCGGACCCGGTGGCGGGCTCGCCTTGGACAGCGTAGGGCCTCCGACTACCGGTGGCCATTAACGACCGGATCCTCACCTCCAGGAACCTCGCCAGGTCGTCGAATGCCGGGAGCTCATCATTATCCTCCAAGGTGGCCTCCCAGAGGGTGCATGTTTCGTCATCCAGTTTACGGTTGATAATGTGCACCAGTCAGGCATCCCAATGTTGCACCGGGCATCTAAGGGCCAGAAAGGCGCGGCGAGCTTGTCGAACCGCGCTCAGGAGTCTCTGGAGTTCCCTCGCGGAAGGTCCGGACACCGGGGTCAATACCAGCAGCGCGTCGATATGAGAATCGACCAGGAGACGCTTGCTGTTGTACGCGCGCATCAGATCGTCCCAAGCCCCTTGGAAGGACCCGTGGGCAATGGGGACGCTACGGATCAGGTCTGCAGCGTCTCCGGAGAGGCTCGACTTCAGGTACTGGAGCTTCTGTACCGCAGAGACACCCTCCGCGTCCACTACAAGTGACTGAAAGGGGTGCCAGCAGAACTCAGACGGATGAAAGTAAGGTAGAACTAGAGGGCAGTAAAAAAGGGAATAATTTAGGGTTACGCTACAGAAATGCCCACTATCTGTAGAAGGAAAGTAAAATGAAGAATAGATTTAGAAAGGAAGGGAGGTAGAGTAGAGTGAGAGCGGGAGAAGAGATAATGAGGGGAAGATAGAGAGAGAGTAAAAGAGGCAGGGAGAAAGGAAAGCGCAGAGGTGCGTGGACAGAAAGGGCAGAAACAATGAAAAATGAGAATAAAAGAAGTAGGGGATAGAGAAAGGAGGTGAGATAGAGAGAGAGGGAGTAGGAATGGAAGAAGGAATGAAAGAAGGTAGAAGAGGAAGTAGAAATAGGGAAGAAAAGGGTAGGGCGCAGAGAAGCGCAGGAGAAAAAGAGACAGGAAAGAGGAAATAGGCTGCATATGAGAAGGCTCACCGCCAACACCACTCCACCCCCGGTAGTCACGCCCGTCGTGAAGCCGCGCACGCGCTCCAACGCGTCGATCGTCGAGCGCCCGCAACGAAATCCGAACTGGTCGTCATCCAAGTTCGGTCCCACCCCGGACAGATGCGCATTAATCCTACCGGCGAGCAAGGTCCCGAAGAGTTTGCCCGCCTCGTCCAGAAGGCATATGGGGCGGTAGGCGGAAGGGGAGTCCGCCGGCCGCCCCACTTTGGGGACCAGAACCAAGTTCGCCGCCTTCCACGGAGCGGGGAATATTCCTCTTCGGAGGCAAGCGTCGAATATCTTCGTCAGCCTCGGGTGAAACGTCTTGAGGGCCGGCGCGAGCACCCTACCGGGAACACCGTCGGGCCCGGCGCGGCGGTCTTGGCGCGCATCCTGTTCACCGCGAGGCTGATCTCATCTCCCGCGACGCGAAGTTCTTCGTCCCATTCTGGGGAGTCGCGCGGGGCAGGTCGCGGCTCCTCTCCATCCTCGTCCGGAGGGAAGAGCGCGTCCAACACCTGCTTCAAGAACTCCGGCTCGAGTCTGTTCGTAACCGGAGGTCCCCCGTCACGCAGCTTGCGCAGCACGATCTTGTACGGGCGGTCCCATGGATCCAGTTCGACCGTCTCCACGAGTTCCGCCCACGCTGCGCTCTTCGCGCTGCGTATCGCGCTCTGGAGTGCCCGACGAGCGCAGGAGTACGCGTCATACAGAGCGCGCTCCTCCTGCGGCGTCCCTCGTTGTCGTCGGCGACGGAAGCGGAGCAACCGGCGCCGCGCGGAGACGCAGGCGCTACGTTGCGCCGCGATCTCCGCGGACCACCAGTACACCTCCCGCCTCCCGCTGGGCTTCGTCTTGGCTCGGGGCATGGAGGCATCGCAGATTCTCGTCATCGTGCGCCGAAAGCGCACAGCCGAGTCATCCGGATGCTCCTCCTCCTCCTCTTCCCGCGAAGCGGGCGGCGGCGGTTGCGCCCAATCCTCCATGATGACGGCTGTGGACAGCGCGTCCTCGTCCAGCCCTCGGAGGACCCACCTACGGGCGCGGACCCCGCGCTCGCGCTGGGGGGGCCTAGCAGGGCGCCCCCCCACGCTGAGGTCGATGACGATGTAGAGGTGGTCGGAGAGAGTCTCGATATCCTCCGCTACCGACCACCCCCGCACCAGGCCCGCGGCAGAAGGCGTCGCCCACGATACGTCAACGATCGAGCCGCCGTTCCACCGCACGCAGGTGCATGCGTCTCCCACGTTGAGTAGTCGAAGTCCTCTTGGTACTGCCCATCCCTCGAGGGTTGCTCCTCTTCGGTCCGTGGTTCCGTTCCCCCATGCCGCGGACTTCGCGTTGAAGTCGCCCAGAACGAACACACAGGCTCCCGGCAGCCTGTCCAGGCGACTGCCCAGCCGCTCGAGGAACGCCTCGAAGTCAGCCAGGCGTGCATTGGGGAAGAAATAGCACCCGACGATGTGAAACCTCCCCCATTTCGCGATCGCGAACCCGTCCCCACGCTCTACCAGCGAGCACGGTGGGGAGTTAGACCTTTTTTTTTTTTTTTTTTTTTTTTTTTTTTTTTTTGTCGAGGAGGAAATCTTTCAAAGACACCCCGCGGCCCAACGAGGGGGACGCGAGGTAGTGCCGGATTTCCACCGGCTAAAACCTCCCCGATGCCACGTCCCTGCTCGAGAGTGGGTGCGTTACGGGAATTTCGCGCGCGAATTACATCCGCGACGCACCCGAGGATGGCGTGAAGCGCCCAATACCTTGGAGGCCGCGAAGCGGCCCCTGAAACGGCTAGGTTACAGACTCGGCGCCGCGAAGCGGCGCCGAGCCGCTCATCAAATAAATTGCCAAAAGGCTCTACAATGCAATAGAGTGACGATCACTCATTGAATTTAGAAAACTACCCTACTACTCGCGTAGATAAGGCCGCTCGACCAGGCATCTGCCGAGCGGCCAAAACTCCCGAGGGCGCTCGGAGGGAGCGCCCTGGCTCGACGCGCGCGAGGAGCCCTATGAAACTACCCGGCCGACGGCGGCTACGAATCCGAAACCGTCGGCCACCGGTGATGCGGCGACCGCAGAGAGGGCAGCACCCGACGGTCGCCCACGCGGTTATCCCCCGTCCCCTCGCACAGCGGGACGGAGGAAGGGAGGCGGAAGCCTCCTCGGACGCCGCACGCGGAGTGAGTCGGGATCGCGTTCCCGCTCTCGCTCGGCAGCCTCCTTCTCGGACATGACGCCCTCGCAGAAGGAGGCGAACGCACTCCAGGACCGGTCGCTCCGGAGGATCTCGGGGAGAATGCACCGAAGAGAGAGGTCCTGGCCGCAAACGCTACGAAGGACACGGCGTTCCCGTGCCCACGCCGGGCACTCCTCGACGGTGTGCGCCGCCGTGTCCCTACCCTCCCCGCAGTGATGGCACTGCTCGGACAGTTCCCTCCCTAGGCGACACAGGTACACCCCGAAACATCCGTGTCCGGTGAGCACCTGCGTCATCCTGAAGCTAAGCGCGCCCCGCGATCTGCTGACCCAATCTTCGAAGATGGGGAGCAGCGCCTCGACGAGCGTCCGGCTCTTACCGTTGGGGAGATCCGTCAGCCGATCGCGCCATGTGCCGATCGACCTTCTTCTCCCCTCACTGCGCTCGACCCGGATGGTGTTCGCCGCAACCACCGGATCGATTCGTCCCTCTCGCAGCTCGACTCGTCGCCGATGAGCCGCTGCGAGTTCGCGCGCCATAAGATCTATGGGCACGACGCCCGCGAGAGTCCTCGCCGCCTCCAAGGAGACGGTTCGGTATCCCCTTATCACCCTCAGAGCCATCAGGCGCTGGAGGGAGTCCAGCGCCCTCCAGGTGGGGGCTGATAATCTATCCGCCCATATCGGTGAGCCGTACATCACCATAGCGTGCACGACCCCCAAATACAGGCGGCGAGCACGGGCCCCGGGGCCCCCTAGATTCGGCAGCAGCCGCGCGAGTGCCGCCGCCGCGCCTTCCACCCGTGGTATCAGCTTTTTGATATGACGATCAAATTTCCACGTCTGATCAAGGAGGAGTCCCAGATAGCGGAACCCCTCGCCCACGGGGGTTAACTCCCCATTGTCGCCGAGTCCGATGCCCGCGACCGCCGGGACGCCCCGACCGTGGAGCCTGCGGTAAATCCACATGGCCTCCGTCTTGGCCGGAGCGACGCAAAGGCCGAGAGCACGGATGCGATCGAGGACAGAGGCCAGCGCCTGGCCGGCCAGCTCGATGGCCCTCTCGCAGGAGTCCCCCCCGGCGAGGACGAGCGTGTCGTCCGCGTAGCAGACGACACTTACTCCTGGAGGCCGAGGGACCCGCAGAACCCAGTCATACGTCAGGTTCCACAAGAGTGGACCCAACACCGAGCCCTGCGGTACCCCGCGCGTAACCCGCCGCGTTTGGACGCCGCCGTCCTTTACGGTAAACGTTACCGTTCTGTCCCGCAGGTAGTCCCGGACGACGGCCTGGAGATACGGCGGAAGGCCGTAATGCTCCAACGCATCCCGAATCGCCCCCCAGGGGAGAGTGTTGAATGCATTGACGATGTCGAGGCTCACCGCCAACACCACTCCACCCCCGGAAGTCACGCCCGTCGTGAAGCCGCGCACGCGCTCCAACGCGTCGATCGTCGAGCGCCCGCGACGAAACCCGAACTGGTCGTCATCCAGGTTCGGTCCCACCCCGGACAGATGCGCATTAATTCTAGAGACCTAACCCAGACCTAACACAGACATAACCCAGAATTGCCGATGAGGTCCTATGATATAGATGCAAATAACTTTACTGCTATCAATTTGACAGGATTCTGCCTAACCGTATCTTGTCCAGAAGGTCCAAATGTACAAGATTTGTGCGGTAGCACTTGTTCAAAGCGACTCCCTTTGGAGTCAGGTCGAATCATAATGCGAAGAATCCAAAATTGCCGATATTATCCAATGATATAGAGGCATATATCTACACTCCTATCAATTTTACAGCATTCTGCCTCATCGTATCTTGTCCAGGAGATTCAAATGTACAAGATTTGTTGCGGTAGCACCTGTGCAAAGTGACTCTCTTTGGACTCAGGTCGAATCATAAGCCTGAGCATTCAGAATTGCCGATATTGTTCAATGATATAGAGGCAAATATCTTCACTCCTATCAAATTGACAGGATTCTGTCTCATCGTATCTTGTCCAGCAGGTTCAAATGTGCAAGATTTGTGCGATAGCACTTGACAAAAGCGAATCTCTTTGGACTCAGGTCGATCTATATGCCGAAGCATCCAGTATTGCCATGTCGTCCAATGATATAGATGCAAATATCTTTAGTCCTATCGATTTGACAGGATTCAGCCTCATCGTATCTTGTCCAGGGGGTCCAAATATACAAGATTTGTTGCGGTGGCACTTATCCACAGCGTCTCCCTGTGGATTCAGGTCGAAATGGCAATCCTGGGGATCCGGATTATAATTAGACCTGAATCCAAAGAGGCTCGGCCTGGACAAGTGCTACCACTCAAATCCTGTACACTTGAACCTCCTGGACAAGATACGATGAGGCAGAATGCTGTAAAATTGATAGGAGTGAGGAAATTTGCCTCTATATCATTGGACAATGTCGGCAATTTTGGATTCTTCGCCTTATGATTCGATCTGAATCGAAAGGGAGTCTGTGGATAAGTGCTACCGCACAAATCTTGTACATTTCAACCTCCTGGACAAGATACGATGAGGCAGAATCCCATCACATTGATAGGAGTAAAGATATTTGCATTTATATCATTGGACGACATTGGCAATACTGGATGCTCGGCTTATTATTCGACCTGAGTCCAAAGAGATTCGCTTTTGTCAAGTGCTACCGCACAAATCTTGTACATTCGGACCCCCTGGACAAGATATGATGAGGCAGAATCCTATCACATTGATAGGAGTAAAGATATTTGTATCTATATCATTGGACGACATTGGCAATTCTGGATGCTCGGCTTATTATTCGACCTGAGTCCAAAGAGAGTCGCCTTGGGCAAGTGCCACGGCACAGATCTTGTACATTCGGACCCCCTGGACAAGACACGATGAGGCTGAATCCTGTCAAATCGATAGGACTAAAGATATTTGCATCTATATCATTGGACGACATGGCAATTCTGGATGCTTCGGCATATGGATCGACCTGAGTCCAAAGATAGTCGTCTTGGGCAATTGCTACCGCACAAATCTTGTACATTTGGACAAGATACGATGAGGCAGAATCCTGGCAAATTGATAGGAGTAAAGATATTTGCATCTATATGATTGGACGACATTGGCAATTCTGGATGCTTCGGCTTATGGATCGACCTGAGACCAAAGAGATTCGCTTTTGTCAAGTGCTACCGCACAAATCTTATACATTTGGACCCCCTGGACAAGATACAATGAGGCTGAATCCTGTAAAATCGATAGGACTAAAGATATTTGCATCTATATCATTGAACGTCATTGGCAATTCTGGATGCTGAGGCTTATGATTCGACCTGAGTCCAAAGAGAGTCGCCTGGGGCAAGTGCTACCGCACAAATCTTGTACATTTGGACCCCCTGGACAAGGTATGATGAGGCAGAATCCTATCACATTGATTGGAGAAAAGACATTTGCATCTATATCATTGGACGACATTGGCAATTCTGGATGCTCGGCTTATTATTCGACCTGAGTCCAAAGAGAGTCGACTTGGGCAAGTGCTACCGCACAAATCTGGTATATTTGGACCCCCTGGACAAGATACGATGAGGCAGAATCCTGGCAAATTAATAGGAGTAAAGATATTTGCATCTATATGATTGGACGACATTGGCAATTCTGGATGCTTCGGCTTATGAATCGACCTGAGTCCAAAGAGAGTCGCCTTGGGCAAGTGCCACCGCACAAATCTTGTACATTCGGACCCCCTGGATAAGACACGATGAGGCTGAATCCTGTCAAATCGATAGGAGTAAAGACATTTGCATCTATATCATTGGACGACATTGGCAATTTTGGATGCTCGGCATTTGATTCGACCTGAGTCCAAAGAGAGTCGCTTTTGTCAAGTGCTATCGCACTAATCTTGTATATTTGAAACTCCTGGACAAAGTATGATGAGGCAGAATGCTGTAAAATTGATAGGAGTGAGGATATTTGCCTCTATATCATTGGACAATTTCGGCAATTTTGGATTCTTCGCCTTATGAATCGGCCTGAATACAAAGGGAGTCGCTGTCGAGAAGTGCTACCGCACAAATCTTGCACAGTTGAACCTCCTGGACAAGATACGATGAGGCAGAATCCTGTCAAATTCATAGGAGTAAAGATATTTGCATCTATATGATTGGACGACATTGGCAATTCTGGATGCTTCGGCATATGGATCGACCTGAGTCCAAAGGGAGTCGGTTTGGACAAATGCTGCCGCCCAAATCTTGTGCATTTGGACCCCCTGGACAAGATACGATGAGGCACAATTCTATCACATTGATAGGAGTAAAGATATTTGCATCTATATCTTTGGACGACATTGGCAATTCTGGATGCTCGGCTTATGAATCGACCTGAGTCCGAAGAGATTCGCTTTTGTCAAGTGCTACCGCACAAATCTTATACATTTGGACCCCCTGGACAAGATACGATGAGGCTGAATCCTGTAAAATCGATAGGACTAAAGATATTTGCATCTATATCATTGGACGTCATTGACAATTCTGGATCCTCGGCTTATTATTCGACCTGAGTCCAAAGAGAGTCGCTTTGCACAGGTGCTACCGCAACAAATCTTGTACATTTGGACAAGATACGATAGTAGTAAGAGTTAGCCGCTTCTGGACCCGTGAAAAAAGTAAGCCGATTCTGGACCACATTTCTAGACCAGTAGCCGATTCTGGACCAGAATGGTATGGCCGATTCTGGACCAGTAGCCGATTCTGGACCACAGTAGCGCAGTAGGCTTCGGTCTTGCGTGTATTTGTTTTATCGAATTTTTTAATGGAATTTTTTTTAATGGAATTTTTTTTCAAAGGACCAGAATGGTATGGCCGATTCTGGACCAGTAGCCGATTCTGGACCAGACACACAGTAGCGCATTAGTTTTTAATGGAATTTTTTTAATAGAATTTTTTATGGAATATTTTTATTGAATTTTTTTTTTATCAAAGTTGGCGGTCTGGTCCTGTAATGAGTGGGGGGAGGGAAGTTTGCGGTCGTGCGCTTATCGGGTGGAGAGGTGAAGTTTGCGGTCGTGTCTTTTAATGAGGGCGGAAGTAGTTTTTGCGGTTAGGTCTTAATCAGAGGTGGAAGTTCGGGCGGGCGGGCCGTTAGTAAAAATTTGCGGAAGAAGCGTGCGAGAGCGGTTGGATTCTGCACGGCAGCGGTCAAGGTTAAGTAGAGTAGTGTCGGCAGCGGTTGGGCGATACGGTATGCGGTTTACATACGCGGAAGTTAGAGGAGGAGGAGGAGGAGATGAAGTTTGGACAGGAACACAATAGCGTACGATAAACACCGCGATATCGAGAGCGGAGCGGAGCGGAGGACGATAAAAGAGCGTCTAATCGACACACGCGCGGACTATGTAAAATACTACGAAACGGGGGGTAGATGACACGGAGGTAGTGTGTAGGCGTTGTACTACGAAATGTCGTGTGTGCGGGGGCGGGGCGGGGATGGGTTGGAAGTCGGAAGTCGGAAGTAGTCCGCGGGAAGGTTGCACGGAGGAACGATACGACGACGACGACGACGACGACGATAAGCGATTACGCGGTAGTCCGCGAGCGCGTGCGGGCAACGGCAATTCTACTATCATCCGCGAGGTGGGGGGTGGGAGCAAGAAGGTGTACTACGAGCATTGAGGAGGTGGTGGGATGGGGGGATGGGGGGAGGGTCCCGGGGAAAGGGCGCTAGGCGCTAGCTAATATTCGCACGCTAGCTATAATGTAAATATCAATGCCAGTATTATGTGATGTATATCTATTGTTTTTAAAATAAAGTTAAAAATACAATTTAAATATGTTCTTTTCTTACGATACAAAGAATTAATATGAGATATGTTAAATATAATCCTGCGTTTCTTGTTCCGACGGCAAATCTGATATGGATTCCTGCGTTTCTTGTTCCGACGGCAAATCTGATATGGATTCCTGCCAGTCTTGTTCCGACGGCAAATCCGGTATGGATTCTACGGACGACGGTGAGGAAGAAGAGGCATAAGTAGCTCCTCTTTCACCGTTGTCGTTCTCCGTATCGCTTTCCTCGTTGTTACCGTCGTCAGAACTAAAACTCGCGGCGCAATATGATATTGGCGAGCAATCCTCAGAGTCCTGATGCGACGTCGGCATCATCGGTGCGCTGCAAAGACACAAATTAAATATTTTTGCTAAAGCGAATAAAGTCTGTGTGAAGCTGTGTGTGTGTGTGTGTGTGTGTGTGTGTGTGTGTACTTACTTCAAATGTAATTGCAAGAGTTGCCTGCGTTCTTTGTCATACACATAAATATCATTCTTTAACTTAATAGCTAACATTTCCTCGAATCCGTAGTCGTCTATAAACGATAGAATATCTTCAATGGTCTCTAGTATTTCCATATAAAGCCATGTAGAGGGTGATTTTATGAATTTGTCGTTTATCTCCATCATGAACTCGAATTTTGAAACGCTGAAAAGAATAAAATTGAGTAGTATACACGTGGAAAGTTGTAAATATGTAAAGAAGAATAAGAGTATTTATTATTATTTACTTACCATTTTGTCGCTATCGTATCGACCTCCTCCACCACCGGTATCATTATTTTAAATAATTTGTTTAATATATAAAAAGTTGTATTTACTTTTATCATTAGAAAGTTATATAAATCTCTTTCAATAATAAATTTTAAAATCTCTTTAATCTTATCGATTGTATCATTATTTATAAATTTCCAATGATTTGGACACTCAATCTCACAGTCTTCACTAATTGATAGGAGATATTTGAAATTACAATTCTCCATGTTTTTTTTTTTTTTTTTTTTTTTTTTTTTAATTTCACTATGACGTTGAGACCACCGATCGTCCTTTGTTCACGTCTGGGCGTGCTATAAGGTACTGTTTATGAGAGCGGGTGCAGCTTATATGCATTGAGTGTTAGATATTAATGTACAATAAGAGGGGGTAATTCTGTCGTAGTAGAGGTGTTACATTTATATTAGCTTACGCACAATACTAGATAATGGGTTATATTCTACTATGCGATCATGTAAAATAAGACAATAAGCACATGTATTGGGGGGGATATTATTAGCACATTCAAATTCAATTTTTACATCTACCGTACCCGTTTTGACCGCTTCGTTTTGATGCGAACAATCAATTACTACTATTGGACCTATCGTATCGGTGAAAGAGTCCATGCTCAGTAATGGTGCACATTCGGATAAATCTGATAAGTTATAATATGATTTTTTAAATCTAGCGTACATATCATATAAGATTGTAGCTTGATTGTTATCAAAATTTAAATTGAGTCTATCATAGGGATAAAAGTCGGAGTTTAAGTGAAGCTTAATATCCCGTAGAAAGCAATGATCGAATTTCGTACAGGCTTTCTTGAAATCATTTTTCCTACTAGTTTGAAACGCAAATATGATGTAGCGAGGCTTTTCTAGCTGAGTCGATGCTTTAACGGCCCACGTATGATTTTGTGTTTCGGGTAATAAGGGATATTCGTGTAACTCCCAAGAACGAAAGCTCATTGAAATTGGCCTATCATGTTGTAGTAGGCGTAAAAATTGTAATTTAGTACTTTCGTCTAACGTAATGTGTTTCATCATCCATTGTATTTTTGTTAATTCAATTTTTGGTTCCACGGCAAATTCATGTTCGGATACTATTGCATTTTTATCATCTTTTGCTCTAATTAAAATTAATTCATGCCTTCCATATGTAATTACGCGTTTATAATCTTCAAAGAATCCTAAAATTATATTCAACGGTACGCAAAAACTAAACGAATTGACAGATTCGTTTAGCGGTTTCCATTTTCCATAGTTCCAACCGGCTTTAGCCAGTTCCCTGCTTTTAGAATCTCCGAGTGAAATATAATTCTTTAATGTAGTAGTAATGCCCACATTTTTACAACGGTCTATCTCAATTCCATTAAGCTCGTATCGTATTTCATTAAATAGGAAAGCAATTGCATTGTTTTCTAAGCGGCTGGTTTTATTTGTATCGTTATTATATTTTATGCTACACCGTCCCTCGACCAATAAGTAACTTTCACACGGTAATACAATTAAATCTTGCTGCTGTATCGGAATTCTTATTTCATCGTTATAACTTAGAGAAGAATTAACGTAGGGATTATAAGCATGAAACTCGTAGCCACTAATTCGATTGTCAATAACAGGAGAATCATGAATATTAAGCGGGTCGCTCATATTATTTAGATATTAGCGTGAAGCCTAGCGATTCTAAAAATTTCTTATTCGCCGAACTTAACCTCTTTATTTTCGACGTTGACGCCGACGATGTAATACTCTTTCGCGAATGAGATGGGTTTCGGTGGAAGTGTATCGCTCTACTGACACGTTTCTTAATCGGTCCTCTTAATTTACATACTTTTTCCACGCTATTAGCCCTCCTATCATTGCTATTGTTATAAATTATCATTTTTTCTAATATGTAGTCTTATTGTCACTTCTTCGTCTCCGAAATCAACTAAATCTCCGCTTTGATCTACTACTCGTAAATTTATACGGTCTATGACTCTTACGATGATTGGAAGATAAATGACGTTTGACGGCGTTTCCGATATTTTATATCCTGGCTCAACGTTTGGGAAAAATTCATGAATCGTGTGCACAATTTTCCCGTTACTGTATGCACCGGCAGTGATACTACACTCAATACGAATTATATTCACTTTAATAATTTTTACTGTAATATCCGATTCATACCATTTTTCAGGCTCGAGTATTCTCTTGTTTGAAAATCCTAATATACTTCCGATACTGTTTGGTTTACCGAAGTCAACGGAATACTTACATTTGATTTCACTTTTTAACGTACTATTATTTGCACGTAATATGAAGATATTATCTGGATCATCGTTTACCTCTTTACGAATATTGTCTTGAATATAGGTATTAATACTTGATAGCTCGTAGGAACCTTTTGGTATAACGATTTCCTTATTACCGTCGTAATAAAATTTATTATTTGATTCATCGATATTAGAAATAGCGTGAAATGTTTGAAAATCTACTAAACCCAATTCATATTTTCCATTAGTCAAATCTAACGGTGGGAAAAAATCGGCTATCAAGTCTGAAGACGTGCCACTTAAAGTTACGGTAAACGACGACATTTTTAGATGTTACGTTTAAGAAATTCAAAACATAACTGACCGCAATTAGTCATGTCGTATGATTGATAAGTGCTGTAATTATAAGAAACTGCTGCTAGGTTTTTTTTATTAAAATAATTTATTAGTTCTAACGGTGGTCTTAAATTACCGAACGAATCAAAATATTTAACATTGTTTCCTTTTTTAATATATGCCACCCAGTGTGTTCCTTTTCCTTCATTATTATCCAAATTTACTATTCCACATTCGTTTCTTCTTATCGTTATAGGTAGTTTATTTCGCATAAAAACCCCTCTAAAATATGGAATATTTTTGCATGCTTTTTCTAATTGTATATTAGTGGTTACTCCAGTTGCTACTAATGTATTCGAATTATTATTTTTTTTTTTTTTTCCCACCCTTTCTTCGTTTTCTAATACCGCGACCGCTTATACGCTTATACGGAGATAAATAGAGTCCGCGACCCTCTAAAGTTGCATTGTGTCTTTTCAATTCTTCTAGCTGCTTTTTCTGAGCTTTAGACCTGTTTATTGCGGATGCGATGTTAGCAGCGCCTCCCGCCAGCGAACCCAAGACACCGAGAAGCGGCAATAGCGGTATAAATCCACCTCGCTTAGCAATACGTATCTTTCTTTTTCTATTTTTCTTTTTATTCATGCCCATACCCATTTTTCTTTTTGCATTCATAAGACCCCAAGTGACGGTAGCGGCAACACGATGGCCAAGTTTAGTATCTTGCGCCGTAGCAATTTGTTTAGCAGCCGCTGCTAAAGATTTATCTGCCTTATGTCGCTCCTCGATATCTTTACTATTAGAATAGGCGATGTCGTGTTCGCGACAAGCCGAATCTAATTGGTTTATACCTTTTTGTCCTAATGATAATCTTTTGTTTAAATGCGTACCAGGCCCGCAAAACTGATACCCCGGAATATGTAATTCGAAAGGAAGCGCATTGATCGCAGAGTTTAATATACCACTCCCCTTAGTACGACTACTATTCACTCTTTTTTTTCTATTCGCATACACTATCATTACACTTGCACCTCACCATCTTCTGAGACAATAAAGCTAATAAATGATTACTCGCCTATTTATATGCTTTTGCTGTAAGCGAATATTCGTAGTTATTCTTTTAGTCTCTACGGGTAATATTATCATGCGTTTCGTTAAGCAGCCCTTGTCAATTTGTAATAATTTTGTGTGTGAAAAAATGTTACCTGAAGAAAATCGTAATGATAATTATCGACGTCATAGTAAGATACTCCCCAATACTATTCGCTGTATAATATGCGGACCATCTAATTGTGGAAAAACAAATATAATAGTTAATTTAATTGAAAGCCCTAATGGAGTGCGCTTTGAAAATATTTATGTGTATTCGAAATCACTGCAACAAGTAAAATATCGTTATCTCGAAAGAATTATATCAGCAGTACCAGACATCGGCTATTATAAATTTTCAAATAATAGCGAGATTATTCCGATTTCTGAAGCTTTGCCTAATTCTATCTTTATATTCGACGATGTAGCCTGTGATAAACAGCAAACTATAAGGGAGTATTTTTCAATGGGCAGACATTCTAATATCGATAGTTTTTATTTATGTCAAACTTACGCAAAAATACCTAAGCATCTTATAAGAGATAATACGAATTTGCTAGTAATTTTTCAGCAAGATAATACAAATTTACGCCATATTTATAATGAACATATTAATACGGATATGAGCTATGAAGATTTTCTAGCATTATGTAGAAAATGCTGGGAGAAAAAGTATGGATTTTTAGTAATTGATAAGGATAGTAATATTCAAAATGGAAGGTATCGAAAAGAATTTGACCAGTTTGCTATTATATAAATCAGTATACTGCTAATATTCAGTCATTATACGTCCACGGAAGGAGTGAGAAGTGAGATGGGTGGTGGTACGCGAGAAAATAAGAAACGCCGGCAAATTTTAAAACATATCGCGAAGACAAGTGATGTAATTCGAAAAAAATATAAAGATTTGAAACTTGGTAAAATAGAGTCTGAGGAATATTTAAAAGAAACATATAAACCGATAACTAAACCTCTACAAAAATTACTAGAGAAAAATATAATTACGAATAACAATAATGAAAATGAAAAGAAAAAATTTAAAATTGAAAAAGATATTGAAAGTGATATTGAAGATATTGAAGATAATGAAGATGATGTTTTTGAAGATGAAGATAGTGGAGGAGTTGAAGACTTGAGTAAGAAAAAAACAAAGGAAATGGTTAATCCGTCATTGAGTGAAACGCATTATAGTTATTCACCGTCTAGTGCCGTTATTAGGAGTACTAAAACTAAAAACGATAATATAAAATTTAAGTCAACGCCACAACAAATAGGTAGGAGAAGGACATTTGCCGAAGCGTCAACTCCTATATCTCCTATACCATTATCGATGATAGAAAGACCAAATGTTGAAGAACCATCACCGTTAGAAAGATCACATGCGGAATCCTCTATTAGCGAAATATTACAAAATCCGCCTGAAGATGTTAGAAATTTAATGCAGGAGAACTTAGGTCCATTATCGCGAAAATATATTAGCTTATTTTTCAGTACAGATTTTGACAAAGAAATTGATCATGTTTACGGTATATATTTTAAAGATGACAATCTAATGTTAGGTGACAGCATATTTGAGGTGGATGAAAATGATAATATTATTATTAAGAAAACTAGATACGGCGGAACTCCTGGAATTTTCGAATTAATTTTCAAGAAAATTCCCAATTCAAAATTATATAATAATACAGATTTAATTAAGTATAAAACTATTTTATTAAAAACAAATGCCTTCCGCAGAGACTACCAATCATCACAACAGATTATGGGCAGTAAAGGATTTAAATATAAAAAAATAATTGCCCCATTACTAGCACCACACTTAGCTATAGCTGCAGCTGCGGAAAGAGCTAAAACAAAATCTAATAAATTTAAAGTTGGAACAGGAAATAAATTTGCAATGAAAAAATATATGCCGAATGATATGTTAGTTACGAATGAACCGGTGAATTATGTTCACTGGGACAATCCTAATGAGCTTATTGATCGTTTACGGCTTTTAATATCGTCAAAAAAAGTTGGACATACAGGACATGATAATGAAATTATGTCAATAGTGGAGGAACTTCGCGAAGCCAATATTATTATATAATATTTGTGTATACCCAAATTATATTTAGTCTTATAATGTTCATTAACAAGTTTGGTGGTAAGGGCATAGAAGATGTTAACGATCGGTCACAAAATTCTAATATGAAAAGGAAAGGTATTTTTCTTCATTTCAACGTCAATGAGGGCGGCTATGATGCACGAAATAGAAAAATTATACGATTAGCAAATCCTGGAAACTCTACGGACGCTGCGAACAAATACTATGTAGATAAACGTATATTAAGTAACGATAGGGCGCTTCGAGGCAGTCTCAACGACAAAATTGAAAAGTGCGCATCGCAAAGCGAAGCTAATTACGATAAATTAAAGAGAATAAATGCCGTATTAAATCATTATGGCACAAATTTCAATAAACTTGACGAAGTGACTTTTACGTTAACAGAAAAAATTAGAAAGTTAGAAGTAAGTGGAAAAGCACATAATGAATTGCTGCTACATCTTATGGAAGATTTCCTCGCGCAACAGCAAAAAATAGAGTCTGATGCAAAAAGCTTTAATGAAAATTTGAATACAATTTCTAAAAATATTGAAGAAATTAATTATAATATTAATTCAGCAAAAAATACTATTATTCATCATGAATATTTTATAAACAATCTTAGGGAATCGGCTGCGACGAAAGATGCAGTAGTGAATTTGACCACGGTATTGGAAAAAGATATAGTGAATCTTCAATATCTTCTTGATGAGCAGATAAATGGGGTAAAACAAAATTTACGCGATAAAGAGAACGACATAGCTAATATTCGTAATGAATTTGTGACACAAGATACGCTAAAAACTTCAATTGGCGAGCTGCGGAAGGAGGTGAATGATAATAAGGAGAATTTAAAAAATACTCTTATAGAAATTCTAAATAGAACACCTAATAATGCAGTAGAAACCTAAAATCATGAAATTAATTAAAGAACAAGAGCAGTTAGTAAAAGAATTGCATACACCCGTGAGAAAGAATTTTGTAAGAAGGCGTGTTATAATTAAAGGATATGATGATTTATGGCAAGCTGATCTAGTAGATATGAGAGCATATACACGATTTAATTCGGGATTTCAATATATTCTCACAGTTATCGACACATTTTCTAAATATGGCTGGGCTCGTCCGTTGAAAACGAAACAAGGTAAAGATGTGGTAAAGGCTTTCTCAAGTATCTTCGAGGAGCGTAAACCTAAAAATTTGCAAACGGATGATGGGAAAGAATTTTTTAATAATGATTTTAAGAATTTAATGGATAAACATGAAATAAATCATTATTCTACATATAGTGTTATGAAGGCATCGATAGTAGAGCGTTGGAATAGAACGTTAAAAAATAATATGTGGAAATTATTCTCGTTAAACGGAAGCTATAAATGGACGCATATGTTAAATAAACTTGTATACGATTACAATATGCGTAAACATAGAACAATCAAAATGAGACCTGCGGATGTGACAAATAAAAATGCTAGCACGCTTCTTTCGTCAGTTTATAGTAATATAAAGATCGCTAAACCGGGCAAATATCGAGTCGGAGATTTTGTACGTATTAGTAAATACAAGCATTTGTTCGAGAAAGGATATACGCCTAATTGGACGACTGAAATTTTTAAAGTTACTTCCGTGCAACATACTAATCCTGTCACATATTTAATTCAAGATTTACGAGGAAATGACATTAAAGGCGGTTTCTATGAATATGAATTATTAAAAGCTAAGCATAACGATATTTATTTAGTTGAAAAAGTTATTCGTAAAAAGCAAAATAAAGTATATGTAAAATGGTTGGGATTCGATAAATCACATAATTCGTGGATTGATATAAATTTAAAATAAATTTATTTTTGAATATGTACTTATACCTACAACATTACAAATAAGTAATAAAATATAAAAATTTATAATTTTCCTATCAGTGTACATTATTATTATTATTATTCAAGATAATTTATTAGCCACGTTGCGGCAATACCAATTTTTAAAAATTTGCACTTCTAACAGTGGGCAGTGCAGAATTTTATTATTCCAGTTTCTTTCTTTTTCGTGTAATTTACATGATATAGTATTAACATCTACTTTATTATATAACGGATTGCCCATGAGCACGTCAAATTTCGGACACGCCAATTCTTCTAAATTTATATTTTTTATTCCTAATTCGTTCAATATTTTTTTTTCGTAATTCCCCCCCTTATATGCTACAATTGGCGTGTCATATATCGATATAAATTCTTGAATAACTGACGGTAACTCCTCTTGCTCATAATTTTCAAAGCCATGATCCTTGAATAAAATACCGTGTACGTTGTTACAAACGTAACGCGCGCATCGTTTATCCGCCTCGCTTAAATCGTTATAATTTTTATTTAAATATATATATTCATGCAATATGTGGTCGTTAATAGATATAATTGCTATTTCTTTACATAAAAAAGTATAGCGATTAACGGTGAATCCATCCATGTCGATAAAATGAGTAATTTTTTCATAATCGGCTGTAGCCTGAAATAATATTAATTTAAGCAAATTAGACTATTGAAAATAAAAATTTGTTTTACTTATATTCGAACTACATACCATAATTATATTTTTTAATTTTCACTACACTTCGACACAGACTGTAACTTTTCAATTTCAAACTTTTCACTTTAGTAGAAGTTTCTTTCAAAAAGATTCGTCTCGTACTGAAGCTCCTATTTGCGCCACTGTAGGTATTAAATGTGTGGAAAATCAGAAATTGAGCGTGGGCATAATCGTTGATGGGAGTAGGGGAATGAATAAAAGTGACGTATGTTGGAAGTTTGGGTGGAAGGGTATGGGGTGCATAAAGGGAGTAGGGGAAATGAAGAAAAGTGACGTATGCTTGAAGTTTGGGTGGAAGAGTATGGAGTGCATAAATAGCGCTACTTCGCGATACGCGCAGTTTAGTCGTCGAATAGCACAAGTGCGTTAACAGTTCAGTAGATATTTGCAGCGAACATGTGCGAAAATACGTTCAATTTGCTGAACAGTGTCAGTATTATAGGCAAGTTGCCAGTGAATCCGGTAGCAAATTTGGAAATTAACAAATCATATTTAATAAGCGGAATGAGAAAAATGAAGACCAAATTTGGAAATAGAGTTATGCTCGATTTAAACGATACATTCTCGATTTTTCTACCATCACGTATAAGTAATGTTTTATTAGAAACAAGCAAGCATTATCAAGTTATAGAGAATTGTCTTACGAGCGGTAAACCGGTTCAGCTAATATACCTTGGTGGGAAATATAATGAAATGAAATTCTCTACTGATGATAATGACGATGATGATAATGTTGATGATGATGATGATGTAAAAGAAGAAGAGCATGTAGAGAGTGAGAAGGAAAATATGAAAAATGAGAGCGACAAAGATTCGTCAAAACGTAAGCGCAAAAATGGAAACGAGATGTCAAAGGATGAAAAGAATAAAAAAAAAGCAGCATCATAATCAAAAAACAGGTTTGTAGACATACATCAAGTATGTATATAATTATAAATGATTCTAGTAATAAAACTATATAAAATAATAATTTCATTACAGATAAAACAAACTGTTTCATTCAACAACTTCTACTACTTATATATAATCGACGATACGTATCCCGAAGAATATCGATGTGCGCGTAAGGGATTCTGGCACATCGACTCCGCATATTTTAAAGCACGGGTTAAAAAAATGGATGATTTGCTTCGAGATATTATGAATTTGAAATTTACACAATATATAAATAATGAAAATAATGTTTAAAATTTCTAATGTATTTAACCATCTATATGAAATTAATAAAAAATGAGTTCATTATAAACTAGCGCATATTTTTCTTTCACATCAGTCTTTCGTCCTACCGTGACACGCGAGCACCTCAATTCTAATCATGACGAAATTAATTATATTTGTAATTCACACTGTGATACTTCTTCAACTTTTTCCTTCTCTCTTATCCATGAGGGTCAATTTGCGAGCGCCTTCTGCGCATGCGATGAATAAACGTTCAGCAATTAATTATCTTCAATATTACGGCTATATGAGCGCTAACGATTCACGATCGCAAACTATTGATAATGATAAATTGACAGATGCAATACGAATTTTTCAACAATATTGGAATCTTAAAGTCGACGGCACTCTAAATGCCGAAACGAAAAAGTTGATGGAGGCAAAGCGTTGCGGAGTAAGTGATCATGTCAGCGATTACACGCTTCATTTTTATAAATGGAACAAAAAAACATTGCGTTGGTATTTCCATGTCGGAACGACAGATCAAATTCACCTTGCAAAAAAAGCATTTTCTGTGTGGCAAAAATCATCTCGGTTAACCTTTATTCAAGTATATAGTAAAACTGAAGCGGATATAATTATATCGTTTGAAAATAAAATGCATTACAATGTTAATTCACCGCAACAAGTTTGTTTTCCGCCATTCTCTAATCAAACATTAGCACACGCGGATCTGCCGAATAAAAGTAATGATGTCAGAGAAATTCATATATCTAAATCGTGGAATTGGATGATAGGCGAGGGCCCGATAAAAGATGAGTCAATCAGTTTATACGAAACATTAATACACGAAATTGGTCACAGTCTAGGTTTACTACATTCGACGAATATGAATTCAATAATGTCGCCGTTGTATCATTATGAAAATCATACAGATCATATTAAACTCGAGGAAGATGATATATTAGCTATACGAAATTTATATAATGTTAATGACGAGAATGAGTCTGAGGGAGAATTCGACAAAGATGCAAATGACAATGCTAATCCTGATACGTCACCGGATGCGCCAACATTAGTTCCGCCAAAATTAGCCGATTTATGTTCAGCTCCGGTAGATGATTTAAAATTTTTCATTTTTAACGCACGATTGTATATATTCTATAAAATTTGGGTATGGCCATTTAATTTAAACGTTAAATATCGAAAGTACGAGGAGCCGCAGTTAATAAGATCGTGGTTAAAATTTTTGCCATTTAATTTTTCAGGAATTAGCGGAATATATGAAAGAGTAAATGGAGAAATTGCATTATTTTCTGATAATAATATTTATATATTCAATCCTGATACTTTTCAATTAAAAACTGGCTATCCCATGACATATCAAAAACTGTTTGGCAGAGACTTTCAGTATAACGGAGTGCAATCCGCTGTTTTAACAAATACCGGTAGAACATATATTTTTTATAAAGGGGTATATGTAATTGAAATTGACGAGTGTGAATATGTGGCTAGAAAGTATACTTTAATTAACGATTTATTTAAGGGAATTGGTCTATCCATATCTCCACAAAATCCATTTTCCGTATTTAAGTATATAAATGGTAAACTTTATATATTACAAAACGGTAATTTTTATGAATATGACGAATTTAATTCCAATGTTGTAAGATCAGGCCCGTTCGATCTCTCCATTTTCAGTATTCAGTGTATCAGCGATAGTAACATTATAGCCAATTTGAGAGATATGGTAGAAAAATTAGTTCAATTTTATGGCGAATACAATAAAAATGTAAATTCAAGATTATCTTATAACACGAATAAACGTGATATAAACGAATTTAATACACAAGCAGAAATAAAAAATCATATGATTTCATATCTATGATAAAAGCGGTGCGGCGGTAAATGAGAGAGAGAGGGGATAGTCGTAGCAGGACAAATATATGCAGGAAATTGTGCGTCCGTTGTATTCTAAGCCGCGCGACCGTAAGCGGAGGCGGGGGAGGCTAACGAAGTGAAGTGCGTGTGTGCAGTGAAAGTTACAAAAAACGGTAGTGTGATTAAAGAGGTGTAAAATGAAATCTATTAATAGATTATCGGTGAAAATAGAAAACAATTTATTAAATCAAATGCCGTTTTTGAAGAAAGAAGAGGATTTTGAAGAGTGGAAAAAGCAATATACTATATATGTAAAACAAACTAAAGTACTCCTAAATAATGAAAATATGAAAGAAAAATATAGAGTGAAACTGACGGAACAATTAAAGCGACTGAGGAATTTAAAGTATTTCGTAAACGAACGATTACGAAGAAAAAAAGAAAATGCAGCGAATAAAACACAACTGATGCAAAAAGAAGAAAATTTATTAAACCGTGCGTATTTAATTGAATCGGAAGCGGATAAAATCCAATGGACAGAAGATTGTGAACAGCATTTAAAATATTTGCATTCATTCTTAATTAATAAAAAAGAAAAAATAAGTGTCGGTAGGAAACAACATTTACTTGCGCAAATAGCTAAACTAACTTGTACGCGTGAGCAATTAAGTTTTAATTTCAATCTACACTCTGGATCTGGATTAAACGAAGAAACACAGAAGGATAAGAATGTTACACTGAAATGGAAAGAAATTGAAAGCGGACATGCCTTCCAAAGTCGTATAATCACTGGAATTATTATAAATTTACATCATATTGATCCTTCTATATTTTTAAACGATGCTAAAGATATAGTGATAGATAAAGTACTATCGTATGTTAAACAGCACAAATGTGTTAAAGTAAACACGATCTTCAATGGTGAATTTACGTTAAAAGACAGTTTGACCGACGAAACAAAGAAGGAAATTAAAACCTTTGCAACAAAAAATGAGGTACTGCTGAACGATGATGATTCCACCGTAAAGGTTGATAACTGGTATACAAGCAATGTGCGTGACCAGATTCTTACGTCGTTAGAGGAATTTCAAGAACGTGACAGTGGATGGGCATTGAGCAAAATTGTCAGTTTGATTATAAATATCAATAAATGTTATTTATTGAGCGCCGGTAAAGGAAACTGTAGACTTCCATTAGCTATACGAAATAGAAAAGCAACTGTTTCTATTGATTTGACCGGCAATGAAAATGATTGCTTTGCTTGGGCAGTAACGTCAGCATTATACCCAGCATCGCATCATAGTAACCGTAAACACTCATATCCGTATTACAAAAATGTACTAAATTTAACGGGAATCACATTTCCCGTTACAACTAAACAAATACCTACATTTGAAAAAAATAATAATTTGTCCATAAATTTATACCAATTATTAACGAATAAGGATAAATCTGAACATGAAAAATATGAAGTATTACCGTTACGATTAAGTGATAAAATATCTGAACATAAACATATAAACTTACTAATATATCAAAATGAGCAAGAAAAAGATAATATGTGCCATTATGTATGGATCAAAAATTTATCAAGGCTGATATCGTCTCAAATTCATCAACATCAACATAAATCACACATTTGCGACAGGTAATTCATCACTTTTCTATTTACACTTGTAATAATTTAATAGTTTAATAATATGGCTCTTATAATTTACAGATGTCTAAATTTTTTCCATACAACAAGGAAACTTCGAGATCATTATGAAAGATGCGTGGATCAAAACGCATGCAAAATTGAATTGGTCAACGAAGATCAGAAATGGATTAAATTTAAAAATTATAGAAGAGGAATCCCGCTTCCATTTATGATATATGCCGATTTCGAATGCGCTCTAATCAGTAACGAAACACATAATTTAGAAAATCATAATACTTATGCATATCAAACTCATGTTCCACACAGTATTGGCTATTACGTACACTGTAACTTTGATGAATCGATGTGCAAATACGTTTCACACCGTGCGAAGGATAAAGTGGTATCTTGTTTTATATCAGATTTGGAAGGTATCATTTCATCAATTTTTGCTTTTATAAAAAATAATTATACCATAATGGCTCCTTTAACTTCTGAACAATTACTAGAATTTAATACCGCTACACATTGTTTTATCTGTAAAAGTGTATTTAAAGAAGCTGATGTTATAGGCGGTAATAAAGTACGTGATCATTGTCACTGGTCAGGTTACTACAGAGGTGCAGCACACAGAGCATGTAACCTAAATTATAAAACTTCGTATACGCTACCCATAATATTTCATAACTTAAGTAATTACGACGCACATTTTCTCATAGAAGAAATTGTTTCAATGAAATGTTTTAACTCTCAATTTCATGTAATAGCCTCTACAATGGAAAAATATGTTTCATTCACATGTCGCATGAAAAATAATATATCTTCTCTTGAAGTAAGATTTATCGATTCATTTAAATTTCTTAATAGCAGTTTAGAACAATTAGTATCAACACTAGATATAAATGATATGAGAATTTTACGCAAAAACTTTCCGTCGATCGATGAAAATTTGTTTAATCTACTGACGCGCAAAGGTGTTTTTCCTTATGAATACGTTGACAGCTACGAAAGACTAAATGATAATTGTCTACCTAATTACGACGAATTTCACAGCACATTGTACGGGCACAATATTGAAAGGAGCGAGTATAAGCATGCGCAAAACGTATGGAATAAATTTAATATCTCATCACTGGGCGAATATAGCGATTTATATTTGAAAACAGATGTTCTACTGTTAGCAGATATATTTGAAAATTTTCGAAGCAAATGTATCGAATATTATGGTCTCGACCCTGCCTATTACTGCACCCTACCGTCATATGCGTTGGACGTTATGCTAAAAATTACAAACATAACGTTAGAATTATTAACAGATATCGATATGGTGTTATTTATTGAAAGCGGTATACGCGGAGGATTCAGTCAATGTTCGCATCGGTATGCAAAAGCTAATAATCCGTACATGGGCGCGACGTATGACCCTAATAAAGAATCTTCGTATTTAATGTATTACGATGTTAACAATTTATACGGTTTTGCCATGTGCGATTCGTTGCCGTACGGTAAATTTGAATGGATGGATAATGATATGATAAGTCAATTTAACATTAATTCGGCTAGAGCCGATTCTGAGATTGGATACATATTAGAGGTAGATTTAGACTATCCCGATGAAATACATGATTCGCATTCAGATTTGCCGTTCTGTCCCACTCGCGAAGTACCGCCAAACGCTAAATATGAAAAATTGCTAGCAACTTTAAAGTGTAAAACCAACTATGTTATTCATTATCGAGCCCTACAGCAATGTCTGCAACATGGACTTAAATTAAAGAACATTCATCGTATCCTACAGTTCAATCAATCTCCATGGATGTGTAAATATATACAATTAAATGCAAAACTTCGAGCACGATCCGAATCGGACTTTGAAAAAGATTTATTTAAGTTAATGAATAACGCAGTATTTGGAAAAACAATGGAAAATGTGCGTAATCGAGTTGATGTAAGATTATTAACGTCGTGGGAAGGACGTACCGGTATTAAGCCATTGATAGGAAGACCTAATTTTCATAGAAGAGTAATATTCAATGAAAATTTTGTCGGTGTGGAAATGAAAAAGATGAAAGTTAAAATAGATAAACCCATTTATATCGGCATGTCCATTCTAGATATTTCAAAAATATATCTCTATAAATTTCATTACGACTATATGAAGGTTCAATTTCAAGATATGTGCAAGGTATTATATACTGATACGGACAGTTTAATTTATAAATTACAATGTGATGACATATATAGCATTATGAGGCGAGATATAGCTTATTTCGATACTAGTAATTATCCGATTGACAACGTATACAATATACCTTTAGCAAATAAAAAAGTTCTAGGCCTAATGAAGGATGAAAATGGAGGAAAAATTATGTGTGAATTCGTAGGATTAAGATCGAAAATGTATGCTATAAAAGTTATTGGCGAGCGCGACACGAAGAAGGCTAAAGGGATCAAAAAAGATTTTATTAAGCGAGAAATTAAATTTGATGATTATGTAAATTGTCTATTTAACGATGAAATTAAAATGGCTAGACAAAACCGTATTGCGTCGAAGCTGCATCAGATTCACACGATTTCCGAGGGGAAAGTTGCGTTGCATCCGTACGATGATAAAAGATATATCACCGATGATTGTATACAAACACTTGCTTGGGGACACTGTTCGATTAAAAAATAAAACAATGCTTACAATATTTGAACACATGTATTATTTATTAATAATCTGCACCCGTTTACAATTTTAGTATACACTACTGTTCTTAACAAAAATCGGCCTAGCATTGAAAATAAGCGAGCATGCGGGTTAAAATTGCGATTCAGTTTTTACTGAAAAATTCCGTATTCAAATATTCTTCCATCCGTCCAGCTATCCAAGGATAATGACGCTTCAACGATTCCTTAAAACACAGCAAGTCCGACAGTCCTAGTCTAAAAATTAAAAAAAAAATGTATAACATTTGCGATTACACCCTCGTTTTACCAGAGTTTTCTACAACTTACCGTGACATCTTATGGATCAGACGAGATACCCGCACCTCTTTACTTTCCGTATCCAAAATGTACTGTATCGCACCGGCGCGCAACACCTTGTCTCGTCTTAACTTTTGTACAACGCCATTACGTACATCGACATCGCGTAATTGTTCGCGAAATACTTCGTAAAATTGCTCGACATGTGCGCGCAGCTCACTTTGACTTTCTATCCATTGACTCATGCATACGGCAAGCCAGGGGTTATAAGACTTTAGTATTTCTGTGAATAGAATGAAATACAGTAGCGGCAATCTGCAAAGGTTAAAATTCAAATTTAAATACTTTCAATCCTACTATCATTCTACATTGATTTATAAATTTGTTTGTATCACTTACCTTTCTAGCTTCGTAATCAAACAACGCACCTGTGCTCTTCGTTCCTTCAGATTCAAAATATCGTAAATATCAGAATCGTTCAATAAGCCTTCATCTCCTAATTCGTCTAATATTCCATTTTCAGGATCAATTTGATCAACCAGTTTGTCATAAAAAAATCTGTACAATTGCCGAATATGCCCGTCAGCCGCCGCCGCCGCCATCGTTACAACACACTTTCTTTTGTTTGTAATTCGCTTTCAGAAAATACCCCGATGATGATGATGATGATGATGATGATGATGCGTTACGTTCGACGTGCGAATATTAGCTAGCGTGCGAATATTAGCTAGCGCCTAGCGCCCTTTCCCCGGGACCCTCCCCCCATCCCCCCATCCCACCACCTCCTCAATGCTCGTAGTACACCTTCTTGCTCCCACCCCCCACCTCGCGGATGATAGTAGAATTGCCGTTGCCCGCACGCGCTCGCGGACTACCGCGTAATCGCTTATCGTCGTCGTCGTCGTCGTCGTCGTATCGTTCCTCCGTGCAACCTTCCCGCGGACTACTTCCGACTTCCGACTTCCAACCCATCCCCGCCCCGCCCCCGCACACACGACATTTCGTAGTACAACGCCTACACACTACCTCCGCCGTGTCATCTACCCCCCGTTTCGTAGTATTTTACATAGTCCGCGCGTGTGTCGATTAGACGCTCTTTTATCGTCCTCCGCTCCGCTCCGCTCTCGATATCGCGGTGTTTATCGTACGCTATTGTGTTCCTGTCCAAACTTCATCTCCTCCTCCTCCTCCTCTAACTTCCGCGTATGTAAACCGCATACCGTATCGCCCAACCGCTGCCGACACTACTCTACTTAACCTTGACCGCTGCCGTGCAGAATCCAACCGCTCTCGCACGCTTCTTCCGCAAATTTTTACTAACGGCCCGCCCGCCCGAACTTCCACCTCTGATTAAGACCTAACCGCAAAAACTACTTCCGCCCTCATTAAAAGACACGACCGCAAACTTCACCTCTCCACCCGATAAGCGCACGACCGCAAACTTCCCTCCCCCCACTCATTACAGGACCAGACCGCCAACTTTGATAAAAAAAAAATTCAATAAAAATATTCCATAAAAAATTCTATTAAAAAAATTCCATTAAAAACTAATGCGCTACTGTGTGTCTGGTCCAGAATCGGCTACTGGTCCAGAATCGGCCATACCATTCTGGTCCTTTGAAAAAAAATTCAATTAAAAAAAATTCCATTAAAAAATTCGATAAAACAAATACACGCAAGACCGAAGCCTACTGCGCTACTGTGGTCCAGAATCGGCTACTGGTCCAGAATCGGCCATACCATTCTGGTCCAGAATCGGCTACTGGTCTAGAAATGTGGTCCAGAATCGGCTTACTTTTTTCACGGGTCCAGAAGCGGCTAACTCTTACTACTTACGATGAGGCGGAATCCTGGCAAATTGAGATGAGTAAAGATATTTGCATCTATATGATTGGACGACATTGGCAATTCTGGATGCTCGGCTTATGATTCGAACTGAGTCCAAAGAGAGTCAGTCTGGACAAGTGCTATCGCACAAATCTTGTACATTTGGTCCCCCTGGACAAGATACGCTGAGGCAGAATCCTGGCAAATTGATAGGAGTAAAGATATTTGCATCTATATCAGTGGACGGCATTGGCAATTCTGGATGCTCGGCTTATGATTCGACCTGAGTCCAAAGAGAGTCGCTTTGGACAAGTCCTACCGCACAAATCTTGTACATTTGAACATCCTAGATAAGATACGATGAGGCAGAATCCTGTCAAATGGATGGGAGTGTAGATATTTGCATCTATATCATTGGACGACTTTGGCAATTCTGGATGATCGGCTTATGATTCGACCTGAGTCCAAAGAGAGTCGCTTTTGCCAAGTGCTACAGCACAAATCATGTACATTTGAATCTCCTGGACAAGGTATGATGAGGCAGAATCCTGTCACATTGATAGGAGTGAAGATATTTGCACCAATATCATTGGACGACATTGGCAATCCTGGGGATCCGTCTTATAATTAGACCTGAATCCAAAGAGAGTCGGCGTGGAAAAGTGCTACCGCACAAATCTTGTACATTTGATCCTCCTGGACATGACACGATGAGGCAGAATCCTGTCAAATTGATAGGAGCGAAGATATTTGCATCTATATCATTGGACGACATTGGCAATTCTGGATGCTGCGGCTAATGGATCGACCTGAGTTCAAAGAGAATCGTTGTGGATAAGTGCTTCGGCACAAATCTTGTACATTTGAACCCCCTGGACAAGGTTTGATGAGGCAGAATCCTATCACATTGTTAAGAGTAAAGATATTTGCATCTATATCATTGGACGACATTGGCAATTCTGGATGCCGGGCTTATGATTCGACCTGAGTACAAAGAGAGTCGCTTTGGACAAGTGCTATCGCACAAACCTTGTAGATTTGCACCTCTGGAACAAGGTATGATGAGGCAGAATCCTGTCAAATTTTTTAGAGTAAAGGTATTTGCATCTATATCATTGGATAATAACGGCAATTTCTTATGCTTCGGCCTATGGATCGACCTGGGACCAAAGAGAGCCGCTTTGGACAAGTGCTACCGCACAAATCTTGTACATTTGGACCTCCTGGACAAGGTATGCTGAGGTAGAATCCTATCTCATTGATTGGAGTAAAGATATTTGCATCTATATCATTGGACGACATTGGCAATTCTGGATGCTCGGCTTATGATTCGACCTGAGTCCAAAGAGAGTCGCTTTTGTCAAGTGCTATCGCACTAATCTTGTATATTTGAAACTCCTGGACAAAGTATGATGAGGCAGAATGCTGTAAAATTGATAGGAGTGAGGATATTTGCCTCTATATCATTCGGATAACATCGGCAGTTTTTGTTACTTCGGTATATGGATCGACCTGAGTCCAAAGGGAGTTGGTTTGGGCAAATGCTGCCACACAATTCTTGTGCATTTGGACCTCCTGGAAAAGGTATGATGAGGCAGAATCCTGTCACATTGATAGGAGTAAAGATATTTGCAACTATATAATTGGGCGACATTGGCAAGCCTGGGATATGGCTTATGATTCGACTCGAATCCAAAGAGAGTCGGTCTGGACTAGTGCTACCGCACAAATCTTGTACATTTGTGCTTCCTGGACAAGATACGATGAGGCAGAATGGTGTCAAATTGATAGGAGTCAGGATATTTGCATCTATATCATTGGACGACATTGGCAATTCTGGATGCTGCGGCTAATGGATCGACCTGAGTTCAAAGAGAATCGTTGTGGATAAGTGCTTCGGCACAAATCTTGTACATTTGAACCCCCTGGACAAGGTTTGATGAGGCAGAATCCTATCACATTGTTAAGAGTAAAGATATTTGCATCTATATCATTGGACGACATTGGCAATTCTGGATGCCGGGCTTATGATTCGACCTGAGTACAAAGAGAGTCGCTTTGGACAAGTGCTATCGCACAAACCTTGTAGATTTGCACCTCTGGAACAAGGTATGATGAGGCAGAATCCTGTCAAATTTTTTAGAGTAAAGGTATTTGCATCTATATCATTGGATAATAACGGCAATTTCTTATGCTTCGGCCTATGGATCGACCTGGGTCCAAAGAGATTCGCTATGGACAAGTGCTACCGCACAAACCTTGTAGATTTGCCCCTCCGGAACAAGTATGATGAGGCAGAATCCTGGCAAATTGATTGGAGGCCAGATAATTGCATTTACATCATAGGACGACATTGGCAAATCTGGATGCTTCTGCTTATGATTCGACCTGAGTCCAAAGAGAGTCGCTTTGGACAAGTGCTACCACACGAACCTTGTATATTTGCACCTCTGGAACAAGGTATGATGAGGCAGAATCCTGTCAAATTGATTGGAGTAAAGGTATTTGCATCTACATCATTGGATAATATCGGAAATTTCTGATGCTTCCGCTTATGGATCGACCTGAGTCCAAAGAGAGTCACTTTGGACAAGGGCTACCTCACAAATATTGTACATTTGGACCTCCTGGACATGGTATGATGAGGCAGAATCCTATCTAATTGATAGGAGTAAAGATATTTGCATCTATATCATTGGACGACATTGGCAATTCTTGATGCTCGGCTTATGATTCGACCTGAGTCCAAAGAGATTCGCTTTTGTCAAGTGCTATCGCACAAATCTTGTACACTTGAACCTCCTGGACAGGATAGGATGAGCCAGAATCCTGTCAAATTGATAGGAATGAAGATATTTGCATCTATATCATTGGACGTCATGGCAATTCTGGATGCTTCGGCTAATGGATCGACCTGAGTCCAAAGAGATTCGCTTTGGACAAGTGCTACCACACAAATCTCGTAGATTTGGACCTCCGGAACAAGGTGTGATGAGGCAGAATCCTGTCAAATTGTTTGGAGTAAAGGTATTTGCATCTATATCATTAGACGACATTGGCAATTCTGGATGCTTCGGCTTATGGATCGACCTGAGTCCAAAGAGATTCGCTTTAGTCAAGTGCTACTGCACACATCTTGTACATTTGAACCTCCTGGGAAAGGTATGGTGAGGCAGAATCTTGTCACATTGATAGTAGTAAAGATATTTGCATGTATATCATTGGACGACATTGGCAATCCTGGGGATCCGGCTTATGATTCGACCTGAATCCATAGAGAGTCCGTCTGGACAAGTGCTACCGCACGAATCTTGTACATTTGGACCCCCTGGACAAGATACGATGAGGGAGAATTCTGGCAAATTGATAGGAGTAAAGATATTTGCCTCTATATCATTGGACGACATTGGCAATTCTGCATGCTTCGGCTTATGGATCGACCTGAGTCCAAAGAGATTCGCTTTGGTCAAGTGCTACCGCACAAATCTTGTACATTTGAAACTCCTGGACAAGATACGATGAGGCAGAATCCTGTCAAATTGATAGGAGTGAAGGTATTTGCATCTATATCATAGGACGACATTGGCAATTTTGGATGCTCCGGCTTATGGATCGACCTGAATCCAAAGAGGGTCGCTTTCGACAAGTGCTACCGCACAAATCTTGCACAGTTGGACCTCGTGGACAAGGTTTGATGAGGCAGAATCCTATCACATTGATAGTAGTAAAGATATATGAATCTATATCATTGGCAGACATTGGCAATACTGGTGCTTCGGCTTGTGGATCGACCTGAATCCAAAGATAGTCGGAAGGTCCAAGGTGAGATGCGGATTATTCGATGCCCATTTGTAGGGCCTGAAACCGCCCGCCGTAAGCAACGCCGTTATCTGATCGCGAGTCTGTTTCAAGAGCGAAATATCCTCGCGCCGAACATAAGGTCGTCAACATATATTTGTTGCTCGAGAATAGGAGAGGCGAGGGGGTAACGCACCCCCTCGTCCTGAACTAATTGCTTAATAGCACGGTTCGCCAGAAACGGAGCGCACGCAGTACTGTACGTAACGGTTGACAATGGGAACTCCTGTACTTCCTTGTCGGGTCGGGCACGCCAGAAAATGCGTTGATAATCTGCACTCGCCGAGTCTACAAGGTTCTGCCGGAACATTTTCTCTATGTCCGCAGTTTACACGTACTGGTAAGAACGCCAACGCAAAATAATAGAAAACAAGTTGCCTTGCAACTTTGGCCCGGTAAACAAAAAATCATTTAAGGAAGTACCGTTGGAGGAAGCACAGGAGGCGTCAAAAACGACGCGAACCTTAGTGGTGCTACTAGAGGCCTTCACCACGGGGTGATGAGGCAAATAAACGGATGACGAATCAACGCGTTCGTCAGGAGACGCTCGTGCCAGGAGCCGCTCATACTCGGAAAGAAAAGATTCATACTCCAGGCGCAAGTCGGGCTCCCCTGTGAGTCTACGTTCAGTCGCAAGAAAGATACGTTTTGCTATACGCGCAGTATTACCTATTGGTAGTGGTGGCGGCACCTTAAAGGGCAAGCTCCTCTTGTAACGTCCATCGGACGTACGCGAGTGCGTTTCTTTAAAATGCTTCTCGCACTTCCTCTCCTCCTCGGTAACTAGTCCGGTCACGGGGGTTCCCTCAACTCCCCAGAATCGCCGCATCGTCTCCTGAAGAGATACGGGGCAATCGGTAGAAACAAAATGGCAGGCCATCGTTGCCCCGCTCTCCCCGAAGGATGCACCATTCTACCAGAAATAATCCACCCGAACGAAGTTCGGTGCGCACTGGGACCGCCCGGAGGACCGATGATGAGAAAATCGCGCAGGAAACGCCCATAGAAATCCACACCGATAATCATTTCGATTGGGGCGTTAACGAAAGGGTTGAGGTCTGCCAGCGATAACCCGACTAAATATGATAAGTCCGTATCCACGTGGACCGGAGGAGGAAAATAAGATGATAATATCGGAAGTACGAGAGCAGAAATGACCTCGCCCGCAGTGTCTTTGGAGGGAGGCTGTACACATAGAGTTGCGGCCTGCCGCGCGGACCCGATAGCAGAGGCTCCGATGCCATTAACATGAACCAAAATTGAATT